>JARFIW010001102.1:712500-1418750 GCA_036346225.1 Platerodrilus igneus | reverse complement strand
AATAGAGTGGTATATTGGTATAGATAAGTAGATTTATTAGTAAGTTAGTATAGCTTAACATGTCTATACATATGTGTCTTGATAAAGTGTTTTGAGTTGTTTCGGCTTCCGACATATTGTTTATTATATTGATCAATTCGTATAGTCCTAAATCTCTGTTATACACCTAGTGAGTGATAGACTCCCCGATCTAACCCTTCTATTGATTAAGTTTATACCGATTATGACTTCCCGGATGTGACCCTCTTATGGCGAATGGTACACGCAGTTACCACACTCACTTAATTTCATCTTTGCTTATTTGTATGTTAGCTTAAAAAAAATGGATTTGATCAGCAGCTTTATGTTTATGTTCATTTTCTAAGTTAGTTGTATAGTTAGTCATTAAAGAAAAAATTTTTTTTGATGGAGTTTTATAAGGAATAATTCTTCGTCTCTAATGTTTTAAGTTTTATTTCCTCCTATTATTTCCTATTGCGAAGGGGCTGTGTAACATATAAATTTTCCTGTAAATTTGTTCATAGACTTTAGCGCGGTACACCTATTATTATTTATAATAACAACATTTATATAATTGATTCAGTCATTATTGCATATTTAATAACCAATGAACTCCCAAAGCACACTTCAATTTTTATTACAATTATAATCTACTACAAACTACATATTCCTTACTGATAACATTTATGTATATACAAACTTGTTAACGTGTTCCTACACCTTGAAGTATCTAAGATTTCAGTTTGTTCCGACGATTGGCGATCGACTATCGCTTTTCGTTTCTTAGTTGAACTTGAAAGTCGCTTGGTGTTGAAAACACTCAAGATGTTCAGGAAAGTCAAGTTTTCCTGGCAAAGACGTCGTAAAAGACGGACACAATGTTAAAAGTTGTCCAAGACAACTAAAGTAGAAATGTAGTGTACAAACCCTCTTGGCGAACGGTTTGTTAAAATGTGTAAACATATAAAATTAATTATTTTATTACAGTGCAACTTCGATAACTCTGGAAATGTAGATAATCTCGTAATGATCTTGATGTAATTTCTCGTAATTCCGATGCAGTCTTAGATCATCAGAAATATTTTATTTGGTTTGGTTCAATTAAATATATAGAACTCGTTCAGAAGATAAATGAGTAAGCAACTTTGTTCGACACATGGCAGCTACGTAGCCAACGCGTTCATCTGATGTACGTGTCGTTTGAAGATTATAGGTCATTGCCGCTATGGGTAAGAAAGTAATAGTTCTAAAATAATGCTAAGGTTACAAAGTCCATTACGTAAATTTTGCATGTAATGATTTCCTTTTGAAGCTTATTTTACTTCAGGTTGCTGTATGCAATTTATTGTGACTTGTATGAATAATTTTGTTAATTAATTTTCAAAAGCTCATTTTGTAAAGTATAAAGTACAATGAGTACTACAACTTTTTGTAATTATAGGTGTGTTCAACCTAAGATATTATATCTCACCGGTTGTACAGGTGTAGGCGAACTATTGACACCGCTATCTTGTTTATCACAAATTAAACTACTAATATGTTAAAATAATAATATGTTAAAATACGGCTCAACCTTCGAGTCGCTCGGACGTAACTTTGAATGCTCCGCGATTAATTCCAATAAACGTGATTGTGGAGTAGTACATTAATATAATTACGTTTTAGTGTATACTTAAATGCATTGGGTTAACACCCTCAGTTAATATTAGCCCGCATTTAAAGTGAATATAAACAGTAAAGATGGGATGCAAGAAATGTAAGGATAGATTGCCTACAGATGGAAATATTGTTACCTGTAGCGTTTGTGAATGCTCGTATCACATCGGGTGTTCTGGTATGGCAGAAATTACCTTCAAAAAAACTATCAACTTCAAGGAGACAGGTTTGGAGGTGCCTTGACTGCAGAGGAGATGAAACCTCTACTAAATTGCCTTGCACTCAAGATGAAGATGAGGTTAAACAAATGCTTAAAGTCATAACAAACAAATTAGATGGGTATAAAAAAAGTTTTGGATGATGTAGCTATGGATGTTAAAGGGCTATCAAACCTTTATGATGGTTTAAGAGAAGAGGTAACATCCATCAAGAAGACTAATATGGAATTTTCAAATAGTATTGCTAAGTTGATGGCTGATAATTCTATAAAAGACCAGAAGATACTTGAACTAGAACAACAAATAAATAATTAGAGCAGAGAAGTAGAAGCGCTAATCTTGAGATTCATGGATTGGAGACTATTTCCGACGAAAATGAAGAAAACTCAAGGCTGCAGTCATTCGACTGGCAAATCACCTAGAAGTCGATGTGGTTTTGGATGATTTAGTGGTTGCCCACAGATTACCTAAAAGACGGCAAGATTCGGTACCAACTCTCATCGTACGATGTTCGTCCCAGACCGTAAGAAATAAGTTTCTAACTAAAAGAAAGTTTCAGTAAGTAATGAGAATGTATTAAGAAATAAAAGTGAACGGAAAATATTTGTGCATGAGAACTTAACTGTATATAATAAAATTTACTTTGGCAAACGAAAACACGAGCTAAAGAAATAGGCTGGATGTATGTGTGGTCAAAGTATGGTAAAATTTTGGCTAGGAAATCAAGTGATACAAGTATAATTAGGATTGATAATGTAAAAGATTTGTGTAAATTAATTTAATAGCATTTGTGGTAAAGGAATTATATATTTTGTATTAAATTAAAATAAGTTTATTATTCTTCTGGCAAAATGATAGCAGATATAAATTATGAGAATAACAATTTGCATTATCAATCTTATATTAATATAGACAATTGGAACTTTCATATGAATGAAATTTCTAACACATGTTCGAACATCCGCACAAGTTTGTCGCTTGTTTGCTTTAACATCAACGGTATTAAAAGTCATTTCGATGAATTCTTAATCTACATTTCAAAGTCCAAATTTGATTTAATTGTCCTAATCGAAGTTTCCATACATGCAGAACATGTTGAAAATTATCAAATAGAAGGCTATAATATCTATTCTAAGCTTCGTGTTAAAACAAAAGGTGGTGGAATTCTTTTGTATGTAAATCAAAATTTTATGTTTAAGGAAACTAGTTTCACATCCACGTCCTACGAGAATATACAGGAACTATTACGATGACCAATAATTTATTGTGTAAGGTAATATTTGTATATAGACCTCCCAGCAGCAATGTGTACGATTTTGTTAATGAAGTTAGAATTCAATTACGAAATTGTGGTGATGACAAATATATCCTTTATGGCGGAGATGTTAATATAAATCTGATGGATCACTCTAAAACCACGAATGAGTATGAGGCTACTCTTAGCTCCAAGGGCTTTTATAAATGTATTTTGGGAAATACTAGAGAAGAATTTTACAATGAAACCCTCGTGTGTTCGAGTATAGACCATCTATTCATTCGAGGCATTTGTGAAGAAGTTTATTCTGGAGTATTGCAAACAAAAATTTCGGATCACTATATTTTAGTATTAAAAATATATTATAATCATCTTATCATGGAACATAATGATTTACGGCAAATATATAATGAAAGTAAAGTACTGCGTTCGCTCAAAAATTTTAATTATACGCTTCTCAATTATTCAGAGCATCCTGAGGTTCTCTACAAGCGAATTGTAGGGCAATTTGACAAAATATATAAAATAGCTGCACAACTATAAACCACTCATTAACGCACAAAAATAGCAAAAATTACAGAAAATTTAAAAAGAATTGGATGACACCGGACTTGTTTCAAAGTATAAAAATGAGGGATAATATGTATAAAAAATGGCAACAATCAAAAAATGAAACGGATCGAGACAATTATAAAAAATTTAGGAATTGGCTACAATTAAAAATACGGAAAGTAAAACAACAGTTTTATAATAACAAATTTCAGTCAGTAGTTAACGACACAAAAGCGTTATGGGGTAATTTAAATGAATTACTACAGAATAAGAAGAAATCAAATACTGATGAGGTAATAAGGAAAGCATTTACAAATGCTGGGGATTTAGTAATCGCAAATAATTTTACTGCATTTTTATAACAGTGTCCTTTCTATTAAACACGATTGTAGTGAAAAATTGTTAGACGGGTACCCTGGAATTAATCCACTAAATTGTAGCTTGTACTTAAATAGAGTAACGGTTGACTTTGTGAAAAGAGAATTATCAAAATGAACATAAAAATCTCCTGGAATTGATAATATTAGACTAAAAGACCTGCTATTTTTAGGAGAAGATATGTATTCAGTGATCGCAAAATTAATAAATCTCATTATAAAGACTACAGTTGTGCCTCAAAACCTCAAAATAGCAATTGTAAGACCAATACATAAAAAAGGTAGCTTCTCTGAATTCTGTAATTACCGACCCATTTCAATTTTGCCAATAATTGAGAAAATATTTGAGAAATATATAGCAGAGCGCATCTACAAATATATCGACGAAAACATGATTCTAACTAAAACTCAATATGGCTTTGTAAAGGCTTGGGTACGAATAAATTATTATCTAATTTTTCTAACTTTATGTACGATAACCTAAAGAACAATATGAATATCTTATGCTTATTTGTGGATTATTCGAGGGCTTTTGACACCATAGAGCACAAAATATTGTTAGATAAGCTAGAAACATACGGCTTTAGAGGGCCTTCCTCAAACTTTTCAAAATTATTTACTTTTTAGAATGTTTTCTGTCAAAATTGGTAACACTTACAGCAGGAAACAACCACTTAGTATCGGTGTGCCTCAGGGGTCGGTGCTGGGCCCTTTATTATTTATACTTTACATGAACGATTTGCCAAATTTAATTCAGAACTGTAAAATCTTTATGTTTGCAGATGATGTCCTATTAATATCAGTTCACAGAAAGTTACCAGCAGCACAACTGTTTTTACAAATTGATACTGATAACATGACTAAATGGTCTCATGGTAACTACCTAGTATTGAACAGAGAGAAGACCAAATTAATGCATATCACAACTCCATATATACAAAGAGGTGAACCAAATATTATAATACACTCTTGTAGATGCTTCCAATTGAAAAAAAGAGGCTTTAATTCTTGCACAAGCAGCTGCACGAATATTGCACAGTGCTCCATCTATCAATACCTAGGAATCACAGTGGATAACTTCTTTCGGTGGGATCATCAAATCAATAATGTTTGTAAAAAACTGAAAATGGTCCTTGTTAAAATGTACTATATCAGAAATTTGGTTTCATTAAAAGTTAAGAGGATTTTATACATTGCGCTGGCTGAATCTATAATTAGATATGGATTACCAGCCTGGGGTTTTGCTGGTAATATCCAGTTAAACAAAATTCGAGTTGTACAGCGACAATTATTAAAACTAATTACCAATGCTGACCCAGGTACTAGTATGCAAGAGTTACTTACACAATCTAATGTATTAGGCGTTAAAGGTTTATTTTATTTTAACATTGTTATAGATAATTTTTTTAAAGATACATATCTGGAAAGAAAAACTAACGATTACGGATTAAGATCTAACAATTATGTGGTTCCGTTAGCGCTAAATAAATATGGTGAGAATAATTTGTCATACATAGTTCCCAAACTTTTAACAAACTTCCGCCTGAAATTCAAAATTTTTCAAACATGAAAAACTAAAATCTGATTTAAAAGATTTCTTAAACTCACAGTACCCATAAATTAGTATAGAACGAATGCTTTATTATTATACCACGAACAAACATTTATATTTTTAAACATCTGAATTTAGTAATGTTATTTTACTTGTGTTATTTGTTACTTATTTTGATTCATTTAAGGGTTTAGGAATTATTTAGCACTCTAGGAGTGATTTAATAAGTTTAGGGTAACAGATATACTTAGATTCTTACAAAATTGGTAATTAAGGATGTATTTATTATAAGGAGTACAACGATTAGTAGAAATTTATGTTGGATTCGGGGATTTCTTTTTTGGGAATTTAAAGGTTTTATTTTTATTTTTATTTTTATTTGTTTTTCTTTTGGCAGTTAAATACGGTTTTGCAATTACTTATGTATTTGATATATGTATGTTACAAAATGTATGTTAAGTTATGGAATTGCACTTAGTATTATTATAAGGGTTCGTACTTTGATCTACATATAGAAATTGAAATTATTGTTTTACGTGACTTATGATGTCTTAAGTATATATTGTATAATGATATAAGAAACAGCTGAAAGTGATGAATTCAACCTCTTAAACTGAACATCCCACCTTGCAATTATAATGAACATACGTTCAATGCGGAATGACAACATGAAATTATAGAGGGTTGAGCTTAAATGAATTAATATAACTCTAAGAATCGGAACTAGTTTTACTGTTAGTGTAATTATTTATAAAATAATTAACTTAGGATGTTTATGTGTACTCGCTAGCAGTAATTTATTTGGTTTATAGCGTCTTGTCAAGCAGCAAATGGCTAGCTTAAGATGCAAATGTAAAACAAATTGAATAAAGAAATTGAATTGAATTGAATTGAATATAGGATCTGAGTCCTGTATGATGAAAATTGAACTTAAAGTAATCTGTCAATTTTTAATATTTGCCAAAAGTTAAGTAAGATATTTTTAAACATTGTGAGGTCGAAGTAGCGCTACAGTGACTACCTAATAAATAAAAAAAAATCTCTATAGTTAAATATGTGATTTAAAAATTACATTCATAAGATTTGAATTTTATTAAGTGCTCTTATTTATTATGATGTTATCTATTTTTCTTAAAAGAGAATACAGAATTATTTTTTTTGACTTCAGTTTATTTTTCAATAATCTTAAATCTTCTAAATTTTGTTCGGTATTTACAAGTTAAATTTATCCGAAAGAGCACCACAATAGTGGAAACTAATTGAACTTAATTCAATGATTACATATTCATATTGATGCTTAAAATATATAGGGTGTCTATGTTGGTAGAAATTATGTTTCAGAGTCGCTCTACTCATGGTTAGATCTTTGAAGAAGACGTTCAGATGTAAGTATAATATTGGTGACAATCAGACTTTGTATTTAAAGTGGTTGGTGATAATATAGGTTTCCAAATTTTCCTTTAAGCATATTCAGTTAGTCAGTTGCTTTATATAAAATTTAGGTGGCGTCCTTATTTAGTTTCTTTCAACTTAAATATACCCACTGACCCAATCTCATGCAACCGTGGGCTAAAAGCTCAGTTAGCTAAAAGTCTCAAGAGTGTTCTTTTACTATAAGCCAATTTCCATCCAAACCTTACCCTGGGCTTGATACAGCTACACAAGAACTCTCGATAGGTAATATTCAATCTGCCACAGTTTATTGTGGAATAGATTGATAGAAAAAAAATATAGATAACAGAGTAAATCAACAGCAAATTTTTGAAATAGGGTCGACAGTAAATCTTACAATAAATTGAAAATAGAAATTTGTTGCAACAACGCATTGACATCGATTTGACTTTTATGTAAATTGCGTGTACGGTTAACGTATCTTATAACCTTATCATAAATTTGCGTCCCCTTTATTTTCTCGTTCCTACTTCAAAGAATTTTACTAAAGTTAACTACTTGATATTAGTGAGTTACTGCAAACTCATTCCAAGCAGACTTTATTAAAAGAATCTTCAAATAAAGAATCCTTTATTAAAAGTTGGCATCCAATTTAAAGTAGTGTTATTGCAAGTGCTTTTTTCTTTACTCTTTATTTTGACATATATGTTCAGTATTCTATATCTATAGATTATGCTTTAAAAATGAATAAAGAATTTATCATTTTGTGCTAAGGTGACCTATAATACATGTTTAACTATATTGGAAAAGATCAAAAAAATTGTATTCACACAATGATGAATCATTTTTTTATTATTTGAGTCTTTCATTTCCTGCTGATTCGATATTATTTGTATGTGTTGTCAAAGTGTTTTTGCGGAATACTCTTTTTTACTTCTTCCCAAGCATATAGCATATCTGTTTTCAAGAGGATTTTTACACCACACTTCTAGGAAAAGCTTTACAAAACAGCAACCTCGTATTTAGAGCGTTGACGTTTATATCTCTTTCGTGTTACAAACTTGGACATTTTATTTATAAATTTAATTACGGAAACAACACTACAAAAAGCCATTAAATTTCACAATATTTATACAGATAGCAAACAATTAAATGTAAGTTTGTACGTTAGGCATTTGGTATATGTCAAAATTAAGGCGCTTTAAATAAAAGCATTCCTTGTCTGTATTTAAATTAAATAAAGGTGTCCTGTATTTTAAAAAAGTACAAACATTGAAGGTGTGTTAATTGCGCATGTATAATGTCAATAAAAGAAAACTTTATTAAAAAATTGGTATAACAAACGCTGCAATAGCTCTCTAGTGTTTTAGGTTGTAGACATAAACTATACACGTGATTGATAATATCGACGTTCGCCACATGATTGAAATTTGAAGATTATGTATATACATAAGATAAATCGTGCAAACTTTAGAATTATGAATAAATCACCATTAAATAAAACTAGAAAAAAATATTCGGGATAAGAAGTGAGTTATAATATCACGCCTTCCTTACACTATACAAGACGATAAACTGTTTATTAATGAGTTCATGAAGACATTTCATGAAAATATAATTAAGAACGTTTACTTACTCAATGTGAGATAGAAGTGAAAGGACGATGGAGTATCTACTCGTGCGTTTTTCGGCCCGAAAAGTTCGGGCCGGGCCGACTCGTTTGGCCCGGCCCGGCCCGAAGAAAGATAGGCCCGACTCGGGCTCGACCCGGGTCCGGCTCGAATAAAGTGGTCAACGGTCCGGCACGGATTCGAGCCCGAAATCGGGCCTGCCCGAAAGCCCGAGCTTGAGTCCATCCCTAGATAAATTTCGATTCGCACCGTTTTTCTCAATCATAATGGACACTACACGACATATAACTAAAACTGATCACTAAAGTAAAATTATAAGATGCATTATAAGATACATGACCAAAATAGATATTTGTGAAACGTTTGTGGGGTTTATAGAAGTAGAGTCCCAATCTCCAGAATGACTATGTAATACTATTTTAAGCAATTTAGCTAAAATGCAATTAGATATCAATAAATTTAGGGGGCAGGGCAACAATGGAGCTAACGTTTTGAACGACACTTATTCTGACGCGCACAAAAGAATATTAAACATAGAATTTGCAACTCTGTATATGCACCATAGCGCCCATAACTTAAATCTAGCCATGAATTATGCCATTATAGGTATAAAAAAAATAAAATGTTTTTTTCAACTTTTACAAAATATACATTTTTTGTTAATAGTATAATAAGATGGGATTGACTCTCTATTTTTAAAGAAAGTATGATACAATTAAAACGGTTAAATTCTACACGTTGGACCGACGGAAAAAAATCTTTAACTGCCATAATATTTCGGTATAAAGTTATATTAATGTCTCTTAATAAAATTATTCTGACTTGAAAAAAAAGATGAACAAAATTACGCAAAATACATAATGGAAAATGTTGATTCTAGCAGTTTTCCAAACGCAATCACAGCTTTAATAATGTACCTAACTTTACCCGTTAGCACTGCAAGTGCGGAGAGATCTTTTTCAAAATAAAAAATTATTAAAAATTATCTTACGAACCGCACTTCACAATGCAGATTAGAAGATTTATCTCTCTCGGCAATAGAACATGACACTACTAAAAATATGAATATGAATGATGCAATAAATGAATTTACTGCAAAACAGGCAATAATAGGAATTTTTAAATTTGATTTTTAGTGTCTTCTATTTCATGTTTTTTGCTGTATCTAATTTTGAAGTGGAAATTATTTTCTGCGGCGTATAAATAGCACTTGATTAATATACAATGTATTTAATTATAGGCTGCTTTCTTTTCTATAGGTACTATAATTAAAAAATACATTAAAATATAAGCCAATAATAAATCTTAAAGAAGAACCACATTAAAAATTTTGTGGGGGCTGCCAAAAATCGTAGTTACGGCATCGGTTCTGTTACTGTTTGTTCAGAGGCTTTTAGAGTTTCTGCTTGCACTTTAACTATTCTTGGCGCCTTACACTTCCTCAAGTTCGTTAATGCTAGTTCAAACCCATCTCTAAGAATAAGATACACCAAGTCATCCTATATTTTGCCGCATGTCTTTATATTTCTAAATAACGCTCTAATTGGTTTGCATTCGACGTGTGCCTTTTCTCTTTCCATCCTAGTTCATACCTCTTTGCAATGTTTCTCAATCCACTTTCTTACACTTGCAAATAATTTCTCATTTTATGGCATTGTATCTCAGTTTACGTATTCGTCTGATCTGCTTTTGGGTTTTCACCTATTTTCTATTAAATTTGGAATATCATTTGTCACCCATGGTTTCTTATTAATGTTTATACCCCATAATATTTCTGCTGTAATATTTAAACTGGATTTAAGTTAATCCATTCTGCTTCTACTTCTTTACTCTTTTCCCGACGTCTTTCAACAGCTCGTTTGAATTTTTCTCAAATCTTTTGTGAAAATCTATATCTTTTAGGGTATCAAAGTCACAGTGTCTTTCTCCGTTATCAAACCTTTAAATTTAAGCTGTTGTCAGTGTCTATATCTGGGTAGATTCTACGGTAGCTTACTTGATTCCTAAACCGCTCTCCACCAAGAATGTATTCTAGTTGATGTTTCCCTATACCTGGCGGCTTAGTGGCGTAGTTGGTATGCGTGTAACTACTATGCCAAGGTCGCGCGTTCGAATCCTGACATGTTCCGCTTAAAAAATATTAAGCCAATGTTCTTCACAAAAATACGTCTTCGTTTGAATGAGAGGTGAAATAGAGGTCCCGTGAGTGAGTGTTGTTACGCATGCTAAAGATTCTCGCTTTGCTTGGAACGGTAAGGGTTCCGCAAAATTCAAAACTTTTCAGGTAAAAAGCTCGTTTCTTGGTCAATGTAGTACCTTCGGGTGGAGCGTTGAAGAAATCAAATATAGTGTCTAGCTATATCTCCTGGCATGTTACACGTTTATAGTTATCCAGCATGATGTTGAAATATTGTGTTTGTGATGTTTAAATTGTTTTGTCGGAAAATCACTACAAGCCTATATCTCCTATCGTTTTTTGTGCCTAAACCAAATAAATTAACTCCCTAGCCTTACCTACCACTGCATTAAAATCCACCGTAGCTATTAAATCTTTATTTTCTTTAGGAATCGTAGTTAGTCTTCTATATTTTTGGAGATCGCTTCTTCTTGTTCTTCACTGTGGCTAGAAATGGCTACTTAAACTTATTATTAGTGTTTACCTGTTTAGATCCTAGTCCAACCATGAGTACTCCTTTGTTCCTTTGTAAGTAGTTTTCTATACATTATCCTATTTTCTCCCGCATAACTATCTGCACATTTAAATTTCTTTTCTTCCATCCTGTATAAATTACCCAAGGGTTTTCGCTGCAAAAATCCCCTGCCTTTGGTTACCGAAATTCGATAATTTCTTCTATTTCTAATGATAACATATCTATTTCAATTTTCAAATACTCTAGCTTACCTAGTTCCTTCTTGCTTCAAGCATTCCATGATGTAACATTTTTGTTTGTTTGTTTAGAAAAAAAATTGGTAGCTAAAACAACTTAGAAGTATAGGCAAGACAGAAAAGAAAAAAATCGAAGAAATTTGCTAAAGATATCTGTTTGCAAAATTAGGTAGATTCTCAATGTTTAATAAGTCTTTGGTCCCATATGGAAGACAACATTAGAGTTGTTATTTTCCAATTTGGTTCAATTACATGGCTAAGTTCAACATTTTGTACTCACAATCAAGTGGAAAACAATTAAGCTGTTTTGAAACCTGGTATGTAAAGTAATAAATAACAATTTAATCTTCCAAAAGTCTGTGTAAACACCTTGCTGTTTAAGAAGTACCTCATGGAATTCAACATGTTTCATACACACGACGCGTAGGCATTAAACATTTGTTCTGACAAGACTTCCCCTGGTTGAACTATCTTAGCAAGTAGTTTTTTAAATCCGCTCACTTTCATTCCACCTTCGAGTCAAGTAGGTAGGAAAGTCGTTGATGGCGAAATTTACGATTAACAATTTAAGTGCCCTAATTAATCTTTATTACAGCGCAGACATCCAGTAGGATTATTAACGACTAAAAGCCTATAGTGCCAACAACAATCATGCAACAACAAGACATTAGGCAGTATAATCGGAAACTACTTGCTAGTCCAGGTGTACTCTCTAACGAACCAACATTTTTAAGTATTCTCGAGCGTATTCATCACGCACGAAATCAGTATGGGTCATTGTCTCTGTTACCCAGCTAGAACCTGTTCCAAATCAGCCTAAAAGTAGTCGCCAGCAGCCAGTAGAAGAGTGAGTGATTTTTTACTTGGTCGCACAGATATCTGTTAATTATTTATGCAACCCCCTTTTCCACAACGGCTATGTATCGAGTCACCAAGATAAATTTCAGTCGTTCTAGTCTGTAAGATCCAGAACCCTATTGGTACAAATGATAATGCTGTCAACTATTTAATTTTGTTGTTTTTTACTTAGAGTATACTTTTTCTTGAAAGCAATTTTTGCTCTAAACCTAGTATGTTTGGAATTTTCAATAGTAGTAATTTTAAATTAATTTGAATTACAGTTTTGCTTGAGTTTATGCGTCAATATCAAATCTGATGCTCATATAAATATTGTTTAACTAGTAATTTTTTCATGTCACTAACACAAGTAATTTTATTTAATTTTTTTATTGTTGGGTAAAAGATATTTGTTATATAAACGATACTTTCTAATTTTAATATGTTCCCTTTACTACAAAGGGTTAATTAAATATATTAAACGATCCACTGCGATAGGGTTTCTATATCTACCCTAAAACTACATCTTTTTGCTAGAAACAGTGGCGTCTAAGTTCACTTTATTGTGTTCTCTGTTTCACGAAGAATATTTCAACCCTGCCCTAATCATGATCTCCTATGGGATAATAGCCTAGCTAACCGCCGGCAGAGCAAATTTTTTTGTTTCAACTTGCACGCATAAAAAGTTCAAATCCTTTTAAATTCCGCAGTGTTGTCCTATCTTCTCCCTGGGGCAAGAGTACACACCGTTTTATTTAAAATAAAAACTGGTACATTGTCACAACAGCGTGGGGTTGAAGCAAAAAATTTGACACAACACTCCGACTTGCAAGATATTGACGGTAAACCTTTTCTTATTCAGCTGGCTGTTCACAACTTCCTAAATAGCACCCTTCCTGACATCCGAATCGAGGACTATCTTATCTCCGGAATCTTTTACCCCAATGCCCTTATTTTGAAAACATTTTTGGTACGCTGTGTACTTGGGAGTTAATGCAGTGATTTTCCGGAGCATTCCTCATCGTAGTAGTTAGTCTTAGAATGCCATACCGACCCATATGGTCTCTGCCCTTCAAGCACCGAAAGAGCTGCTAACTTCAGGGACCTGTCTAAGTCTGTTTCCACACTATAGACCCCCACTAATTTGATTTATCCTGTAGTTAGGCTCTTTAGCATGCTGAAACACAAGTTGTTCGATCAGTTCTAGTGTTCTAAAATTTTTCAAGGTGTGGGTCCGTTTAGAAAGGTTGCTTTTCTTACTAAATTTAAAATAGAGTGTAAAGTACTTTTGACATGTTTTTAATCACATCTTGAGTACCTTTTTCTGTATAGTGTATAAACGTTTTTTATAGTCTATAAATCTTTTTCTTACAGCATCTTGCATATGTTGAAGTATACGCTTATTTGTGATAAAGTCCGAAACTTCTGCCATCCTCCCACTATACATCACAACTAACCCCCTATATTTACATACTCATCGAAGTTCTTTCTGTATCGTCTTTCATTTAAATCAAAATTTCGCACGATAGTTATGAAGTTGTATTTCGAGTCTTTCTCATTCCAGTATTACATACATATTTCCTTAAACTTTTTAAATGGTATATCACCGTCTATGTGATCCATAAATACATGCAGAAGGTTTGTATCATCTTGTCGCCATAATGAAATGACATTTGCATTATCCCTAAGTCTATGTTTTAAGGCGCTAGCGTACGTTTGATATAAATAAAAGAAATCAACATTTTTATACCTTCCCTATGAGAAAAATTGTTCAATTTTGTTTTGCTTATTAACAGGAATATCCCCAAACACTATCGTGGATTCTTTTTTTAGTATCTTCAGGATCAATTACATCATCACAGTTAACAAACTCGCGGTAACCAATTTCTTCTTGTTTCAAAGGTTCAACTACACTTCCTAACACTTCATGTTTGGGCTGATATACGCAGAATTGAAGCGACGTTCATTATTTGTTCAAAAACGCTTAAGACCTGATAACTAAAGCGGCTATGCATGGAATAATATGGAAAAAGCACGGTAGTCCGCTTTACTATGCAACTAGCGAGCGGGATTGTAAAAATTTACATATGCCTTATATAACATACAAAATCCCGCATTCGAAATATTACAGGCTGTTCGGGATTACCTTAGTAGTGTGGAAAACTTGATAGAAACCAATAAAGCTAGTCTAACATCAGTGTAAACAAACTATTTAAACCTATTTAATGCTGCGAAACGCGATCTTATCCAGTCGGACTTCTGCGAATTTAAGCCTGCTTTCGTGTGAACAATGGGTACAGATATATACTAACAGTTTTATTTTTCAAAATATGCATTTGCACAACCATTAAAAAATACAATTGGGGTAGAAGTCGCTAATGCTATATAAAAAAGATTTTGAAGAAAATGTTGCAAGGACATATTACCACAAAAATCAATCTGCTAACAGACCGAGGACTCGAATTTTACTGCAAGTTTTTTAGACAATTCATGAAAAAAATAAGATTAAACATTACAGTGTATTTTCAGCAATCAAAGCCGGTTTTTGTGAAAGATTCATTAGAACAATAAAAAAAATTGTATAACGTCTTCGATGTGAGAGGAAGTTATAAATGGATAGATGTTTTGCCTAAAATTTATAAAGGGATATAACAACAACAAACACCATTCAATAGGAATAATTCCAGCGGAAGCAGAATTGTATCTAGAAAGAATAAAACTTCCGATCATTGAGGGTGGTACGTACTATAAGCCGAAGGAAATTGCACCGCGTTGGCGAGATTGTACGTGTATTAAAATATAAACCTGTTTTCGACAGATGATTCCCTCCGAACTGGAGTACTAAAATGTTTTATAGTTGTTAAAGTGCAACAAACGTGGCCGACATTTAATATATTACAAGACTTGGATGGGAACACGATTTTAGGTTGTTTTTACACTGAGGAGATACAATCAGCAAAAGCTCCAGACACATACTTAAAAGAAAAGATTATAAGAACACGAAGCCGTGGACGAGAGCTACTGGTGTTCTTGCTAGGAAATCAAAGAAACTTAATTAAAAAACCAGATTTGCTTTAGTATTGTAAATGATTTACTACAAGTATTGACATTTAAAAACCAACCATCAATAAGGACGCAGCACTATGGTTTACATTTTGCATATTGAAAGTTTCCAATTCAAAAGCATTCAGCTCTTTATAAAAGATATGGCTATTTTGAATGTAAATAACAACAAATTGTGGCATGAAATCCTTAAAATACCTTTGAACTCCACCCACTTGAGGGAAAGTTTCAAGAAGCACAATCTATGGCCCCAGAAAAATCTACATGGACTGAGTTGGGAAAACCAATCGACAAGTGGGCCATAACCATCACATTTAACTTTATATTTAAAAAAGATTATCCCATTAGGCTTCAGAGTGTATGTGAATGGTGTACAAAAATAAAATATTGTATCTGGATATCTACAGCACAACCATGTTGAAAATGTAGAACGGTTTGGTGTTGCAAACTTTAAAACTTTAAGAAAAACGATGAACAATTTGGACATTGTCTTTTACACTTGAAAAACCATTTAGCATGTACTAGGCACACTCGTTTACCAATTCAGATTATGCGTGTGTATTATAAAACTTGTAGAATTACTTATCGATAGCAAGTAGTTAGAAATAAAAATAGTAAAATTACCCATGTATGCGAATAAATAACGCAGATTTCAAATTTTATATTTTTATTTGGGAGAAAATGACGTGATAAGGGTTTACGAGAGGTCATTGAAACCCAAATTCTACAAACAACTCCCCCCAAGATATAAAAGAATCCAGAAAAAAATGGAAATTTCCGCAAATTCATGGTTATGCTTTGTATAACACAAACGTACTTTTATTTATTAAAGTGCCAAATAAAAAATACGATTGCGCGTGTATAAATAATCACCCTGTATGATATAAGCGTATTGCAAATACATAGCAACTAATGTAAGCCGTATATGTAAAAATAATTATTTTAAGTTATCTTAAAATGCATTAAATGCGAATGCAAATTGATCATATTAAGATAAAAGCAAAGGCTATTCGTTTGTAGCATGGAATAAGGCAAAAGCTAGTAAATCATCAAGCAATAGTTATTAAAATTAAACATGCGATAATGAAAGAAGATAGTAAAGCGCTCTGATAAGAAACGCATAATTAAAAAAAAAGGGTTTTAAACACAATATATCAACAAAAATATGTTGATGTACGTCATTTATGCTACGTGATTTTATTCATAACATTCGTTCGATTCCCAAAAGCTTTATCTACACATACAAGACCCATAAGCTAAATTAAACGTTAAGATAAATTAAAATGTCCAGTAATAATACCAAAACAAGTGGCCAAAGATGAACAAATAATAGATATATTAAGAGGATACGTGATCACTGAATCGTTCCGTCAGAAATAAACCTGTAAAATCCACAGAGATGTCCAAAGCAACCTGTGGTTGGCTGCAAACTTTGAACGACAGTTCAGATAAACCAATGAATTTTAGATAGGTATAGGCTATATAACGCCAAGCGTTTGATAAGAGTAAGTCTCAATTAGAACCACGTAGAAGCTGCGTCACTGTTACTTATAAAATTTACGCGTCGAATTAATATTTAAATTAAGTAATTAAAATTTGTGAAAAGTAGTGTTATACAATATTTTAAAATAAACTATAGTGAAAATAGATAAAAAAGTTTTGCCGTTTGCTGGAAAACGTGAGTAGAAATTTTATTAATTAATTTAGGCTAAATATTTGTAATGTAGGGCTCTAAGTTATGACTAGCAAATTCTAAGTTACGTCTAAGTTACGTCCAAGTTACCTCTAAGTTGCACTAAGCAAACTCCAAGTTACTACAACTCTAAGTTACGACAATCAAATCTAAATAAAGCACGCAGTAAATTTTAGAAACAAATTAATAATACTGAATGAAATTATTGGTTCAAATTCACGTGAAGAAGCACAAGGCAGGGCATTGTTTTAAAAGAAGCTACTCGATTGAAAGTAATCAAGAGGTGTTGATCCACAACACGAGTTTAGGTTCGTGGCTTGGGAGCGGTTTTTTTAAAAGACTTCCAACCTTTTAACACATTTATTTTATTTTTATACAGAAATTAATGTTGAATTTAGACAATCTTGAAATTATTACTCTAAGTCCGAAACTATTAATTAATTGTACAAAGTGAGTTATCTAACGAACTGCAATGCTAAAGCTGAACGAGTTACATAAGCCTTCTCGGATTAACTTTCCTAAAAGACATGTAATCACAAAAGGATTAAACGAGCTGTTTCAAGCCGATTTGGTGGAAATGATCCCATATGCAAAGATGAATAAAGGTTTTATATACATTCTAGTTGTTATCGATGTATTTTCTAAATACTTATTGGCCGTACCGGTTAAGCGCAAGACGGGTAAGGCTGTTTCAAACGCTTTTCAATCAATTTTTAACAAAGACCATCGTATTCCACGGTACATTCAATCGGATTTGGGAAAAGAATTTTATAATTCAACAATTAAGGCTTTAATGGAAAAAAATGAGATTATAAATTATAGTGTGTACAGCAATAAAAAAGCTTGCGTAGTAGAACGCGTTAATCGTACCTTAAAGTCAAAAATGTGGAAACAATTCAGTTTGAATGGTTCGTATCGATGGCTGAATATACTATCCTCACTCGTGGTTGCATATAACAACACCAAACATCGAACAATCGGCATGCGACCTGTAGATGTGTCAAAACGCAATGAACGCAAACTTTTCAATACAGTATACAGTACGATCAAAACAGTTAACTTAAAGAGTAAAAAATTTTCTGTTGGGGATCATGTTCGTATTAGTAAACATAGAGGTCAATTTACCAAGGGATACACACCAAATTGGTCTAACGAAATTTTTACGGTGTACAAAGTGCATTTGACTAATCCTTTAACGTACCGATTGCGCGATAGTCGAGGACAACCAATATTAGGCCGCTTCTATGCAGAAGAACTTCAACGAACACACTATCCGGATGTATATTTAGTGGAAAAAGTATTGAAGAGAGTTAAAAATCAAGTATATGTGAAATGGTTAAATTTAGATTCTAGCCATAATAGTTGGATATTCAAAAATCATATTTTGTAGATTTGCTGTTACGTGTTTGTTTACCATCATATGTCATTCATCAATAAAACTTTTTTTACTGTTATATGCTTTATTATAGCGACACACACACACACACACAAATTACATCTATGTACTACTAATTACTACACTAGTTCTACGTCAAGAAAGTTGTTTATAATTCCTCATGCCCGAAGCGCAAAACGTTGATGTAGGTTGATTATCGCTGTTTTGGTTGAACTTGAGTATTTCGATATCCGTGAATATGTGTAAATAACAAGCAGGTAAAAACACATTACCTTCTTATCTAACAATTTCTCCCCGTACTTGACCAACACTCGAGGTATATATATATATATATATATATATATATATATATATATATATATTTATTGTAAAAGGTATGCGACACGTACAATAGCATCCTCCATTATATCTAATAAGTGCTATCTATAGCGCATCAGGTAAGACTACCAAGATGACATGATTTACATACCAAAAATAGTATTAAACTAAAACAATAACTTTAATAGCATATACACTTTTTTATAATCATCTATACTATTTGATGGCCATTTTCCCGAATCCGGATCACACGTCCATCCTGGTTGCTGTTTTGAGCCCTCCTTTGCCAAATTCTTGAGGAGCCAGTTATACGTTGTTCTATGAGGGTCAACTACATTAGGTTGGTACTTGTAATTTACCTTATACTTTAAAATTAACTTCAATACTTTTTCTAATACCATAGGTTGTGCAAAATATACAACATCTGCAATCATATCGTCAATCGCTGAAACCAGTGATTTATAGTTGCATTTTATATTCACGATAGGATATGCCTTCGTACTCAATACAGCTCGGTTGATTAGTAATTCTTCAAGGAAATATACATCGCTCAAACTATAATTACTCTCTATTGCGTCTAGTACACCGCGCACCTGATGACATTTTTACTCTGTTTTGCCGTTGCACGCATCAATGAAGTTTGATACAAATTGATCGCACCTACTCTGTTGATTAAACAGCATGTCCATTACATCAATGAATGTATCATTGGTCAGCGTTAGCCATTTGAAGGCTTTAAAGGGAACATGAACGCCTACTCTGAACAGTATACGTTTGATTTTGTCCACATCATTCAATACTATGGCATGTTTCAGATTTTGGTGTAAAATGCGTTGTTCACTCTCGAACAAATCGTACAGTACATTGTGCATGTTAACTTGAAAACTTCGCACCACTATCGTCACTATCGTTGTTGTTCCACTCACTGCGAGAACTATCCAAGTACCTAGCTTTTATGGCACATTCATCAAAATAGGTAATGCTAAAGTGTTGTGATACTGAGCATCACCTAGTTATTCGTCTGATAAACCCGCCACTAGTTTTTGTAACAGCATCAACAAATCAACAACCTCGAGATGATCTCTGGCAAGGCGACTCTGTTGAATTTGACCAATATATTTAAGAAAAATCCAATTAGAGGTGTGTGTTGGCGGTGATAGATTGTTATTCAAACTATCTATGGGAATATCCTTCACTTTTAACGAAGGATGCATGCCCGGTAAATTTCAAATTAATCAAAAGAGCATAACGTTAATCATTATTCTACATACAGCACAAAAAGCTGTCATAGCCATGCGAGAAATATGTTGCCTGACAAATTCTCCCTGTATGTTTGTTGTGGTTTTGACAATTTTGACAACGATCCTAGGTCATGGATCGAACCGTAAAAAAAGATGATTTTAAAAACTATGAGTGGTTTAATTCCCAACAAAGATTAAGAAAAATGTTGCCTGATGTCACTAAATCTATATATATATATATATATATATATATATATATATATATATATATATATATATATATATATATATATACCAATGTTTAATACCTTGAAAGTAATAGGGAAAATAAAATTTAAAGTTGTCAACCATGTTCGGGTGGTAATGTTGATTCGGATTGATACCTACTGCAAGTTAAAACAAGTCGTATACAATGATGAAAAGTTTTTTGAAACTAACTAAATGTGATCTTGAATACATGCTTTGTAAAAGCGATATAGTTCAGATTCTGCTACGATTCTTCAACAGACGGTGATAACAATAAAAACTAATGTTTAATAACGACTTAACATTGCGTATTTCTATTAAAATGATTTGAAAGATATCGGTATTATTTTTATTGTTTAGCATCAATTTAATAACATTTCTTGATATAAGATGAAAATTGTGAATTTTGGTAATTGACAATTATGCTAAAATGTTTTGAAGTTACGCAATTGCCATATGTTCCATTTAACAGAATTAAAACTCTGATATATTATAGACATTCTTGCAATTATTTACCATATGTGTATATATTTCTCTTGACAATAATTTTTATTTAAGAATAACTTATTAAATTAAAGTAGGTTATTTATAAGCACTAAATTCTACAATAATTGAAACGAGTTTGAAAATAAAAATGTATTGACAATGTAGCTATACTTGTAATTTATTCTGCCAGGATCAACAAAATATAATGCAAAATAGTTGTTTTTAGGTATAAACCAGAACCATATAATTTACATATAGCGATATGTTGTTATAAATATCATAACCCCGAGGTCATTAACTACCATGCACTTTACTAAACGCGGTTGTTAAAGGGCGTTATATGAACGTCTTTTGCAAAGAAATAAGTAATTTTTATCTCAGTTTGCGAGATGTTGAAACGTTTAGATCCCTAAGTTATGCATATCTTTTAGAAAACATATTTGCTTTTATGGACAAATTTTTGCTTTACATTCCTTAATTTTAATAATTTCACTAATCATGTTTACAGAGTCTTTTAAATAATAATATCCTTTGAACATACTATCATCTGGAATACAAATTTTGTTATACTTATATCTAGTACTAATAATAATTAGTGTCTCTAGCACTGTAAAATTTAACTAGGATAAATAATTCACAATCTTTTTATAGTGTTTAATTAAATCGGTCTTTTAACAACAAAAAAAGATATTTTGCACATTGCAAATTATTACTACCATGCTTGTAGCGATAAATATTACATAATAAATGGCTGTTTATTCACCTGACAATAAAATTTTACACTAAGAAGATATAATTGGTGTATGCTGGGTTGCCTGCCATAGATATGCATATATTCTTTAGAATTCAACTAAATTTAAGTACACGTAGGTAAATGCGTGAAAGTTACTTTACCTTTCAGTATTCAGCTGTATTGTAAATAGTTACTGATATTATATTGAAAAGAACGACACCCAGTATTGCCAGCTGTGTAAAAAATGTGTTGTTTCGGCAGTGAATCAATCAAACTGTATGAAAATATATGAACTCATTAGCATGTAATTAAAATATGCCAGTAAGTAAAACTAATATAAATAAAACATTCAAATTTTGTGTGTTTCTTTTTAACATTATATATTTAATACAAAAACAATGTTTTAAAAATCTCGGGGCATTCTTCAGCACGTGCACGTTTTTGTTTAACCTAAAAATCTCCGAAGTATTCAATCACCTAATGCGTGCAAAGCCTTCGTTCAGAACGCCTTATGGAGTACCATTCCGCATTTGAGAATGATTACATCACTATCCAAATTCTGCACCACGTTTTAATAACGACATGATTTGCATACATTTTAAGGTTATATTTTAGATCCGCGTACGAGTTCAGTGTAGTTGTATAAATTATTTGGGTGATGCAATCATGAACAAAATAACGAGTGACCTGTCTTAACATGTTTTTTTTTTGCACACACACACACCAATATTTTAAATTAAAACCATTATAAAATACGAGTCGAATAATTTCTCCTATTTTTTTTGATATTTAATACAAAAATAATGGGGCACAGCCCCGTTTAGGACACTTTTAGAAGCTCCCTTCCACCACCATTCATCATTTTGAAAGTGATTATGTCATCCACTACATTTCCTATTTTTGCTTAACTTAAAAATTTCTCTTTACGTAATTAAAGCAACGAGAATAAAAACAAAGACGAAGCTCTAAGGATCACCGCTAAGTTCTTCACTACATGCACGTTTTTGCTTAACCTATAAATTTTTTATCACGTTTGTGCAATTAAACGAGTTATATATATACAATGTCTAGTACGTCATCTACATACAATCACCAAACCGCTAAAAGTAAAGGAATTTTTATTGCCACATAAATTAAATGTATAATTACATTTAAATATTTAAATATGTTTAAATTGCTAAAATGTAAGCAAGAGATCCTTGATATAAGATTAAATTAATTTTTTATTTGAGAGTCAAATAAATCGTGATGAAAGGTGACATAATTTGCATACCAAGAAGGAAATAGTCTTAACAAGTTTTTGCAAACACACACCTTATGTTAATTAAATACATTATATTAAAAGTCGAATGTCGGCATGATTTGCATATATATTACCAGAGATCTATAATCCCAATAAAAAAACACGAGGTTATATTCGACTGCATGCAAATTCTTGTTATTTTATCTTGACATTAAAATCGCGAGTAGTGAACTTATTTTTACAAGATTTTACCTGCAGATGTTTAAAAATTTGACCCTCATTATATAACATTTCGTATATTTTCTCAATTTTATTTGCTACTTTATACAAAACGCAGCTTATGAGGAGAGCTAAAAAACTCTTTACCACTTGCACGCGTTTGCCTAATATTAAAAAAATTCTTCACCGCCGCGTTTTAATTTTTAGCTTAATCTACCCAGAAAAATCTGCGAAGCGGCCAAGAACCAACACGTGAACTCCATTCTACACACACAACATTTTTTGAAAAAATGTATAACACCTTTCCCCATCTTATGTAATATTTAACACCGGGAACGCTGCTAAAAAAATTTCTTAAGAAAATAGCTCCACCCCAGCGCACGCGCACCACCCCACGACAAAAATCTAACGACCCCTCCGAACGCACACCCCAAAGACCTATCGACCCCCCGACGCACCAAATTTACATACAAAGACAATTTTGTTCTCAAAGCGGCGTATACATATCTTGCTGCACGTTTTGTTTCCCAAAGCGGCTTAGCTATTCATATTGTTCTCGAATCGGCGTATACATATCTTGCTGTGGATTTCTGTTGTCAAAGCGGCTTAGCCCTCCTACTTACGATACTCATACACCCTCCGGACTGCCGCTACAGATCCACAAACATCTTATTTCAACCAATGTGCAACAAGCACCATGAGCCAAATTATAAAGAAGTCGTTACTTACAGTTCATCTTGCTTCATTGTACAAATACAATATTATACGGTACACTGCGATTTTAAATATTGCACCAGCTTCTGCTATTTTAATCACTTGCAATATAAAATCTCGGACTGCAGTAGTCGCGTACAATAGCTTGAAGCCAGGATGAAGGTGTTCAGCAGAATCAAAAACTAAGAAAGCAAATTCCGCCTCGAAGTCGTTTATATAGTCATAAACTCCATTCCAATTTGCACGTTTCCATAACAAGCATTCTACGAAAATCTCACCCCAATTTTAACCGATACACTTTTCCCCGTAAAATTTTACCAACGTCTGACGATATTCTTAAAATTACCGTGCACAACAACATAACCGTCGTTCTTTTCTGCAAATTTCGACTGCCCCTTTTCCAACCGTCTTCAAAAACCAAGAATTTTGTAGTGCAAACAAGTGTTTTACTCCGAAAAGCTCGTTAAAATTTTCAACCGTCCTGGTTTTCTGTGAAATCCTTACTTCTGTTATCACTCCAAACAACTAAAAACACGTCTCCCATATGCGCGTACATACTATTATCTCACTTCTACTTGAATCATAGCATCCTCCAGCCTTCATTTCATACCCTACCTAACTTTCCTGTTATTTCTACTTTTCCGATATTCTTGTCTTTTGCCTTGTCCCACTATAACCACCTTGTTCATAGTTGTTCTTCTTACTTTTCTGTGCACATTGAAAATTAATATCTTCTGCAAACACGCTGCATCATTATCCCACTTATTACCTTTAAGAATATACTTGTCTTACAGATGTTTGGAAGTCACTACAATTGACCATATGATATCTTTCCTCTCTTTCTAACACATGTCAAATATCGTCTCTCGCTTGATTTTATCGATCTGTTTATACATGTAACTGTCCGTTCCCTCTTATAGACCTGTTTTCAGTTAACGATTTTTACGTAGAAATATATTTCCAACGTTTAAATGCGTAACTGGAATCGTTTTATTTGGTTGTACGTCCCTTCTTTGAAATTTACAACCGTTGTAGCTTGTTTTCGAATACTAAACCTTGACAACTTAGATAAATGTTTAAGCTTTACATTACCCTTAAGAAATTCACCTTCCTCGCGTAAATTATTGATTTACACTACATCCAATATAAAAAGCTTTTATAATAACACATTTATACGCCTATTTCTAACTTTGCCATCGATCCGATTAGTAATTACTTATTATTTTATTTCTAAATTAAAGCACAAAAATTGAACCTACATTATTTTACATTGTCTTATACCTATTTAATTATACTGAAATGTTTTAAATTCGAAATTGATTTTTATATACAGGGTACTTACAAATAAATAATTGTCTGCCTTATGTACATTGATTTAAGCCTAGAAATCCACAGTAATTGACGTTGACCCGGGACAACCTCTGGATTACACGCTTTGGCTCCTAAAAATCACTTGAGCCCCACGAATTGGGCGTCATAAAATTGCCGTGGAACCTCAGTAAAATTCGTGCCTCTCCTTGGGCCAACAAAATTTTTCAAAAAAAAATTTTTTTAAAATTCCGTACCTTTTTATTAAGGCCGCTTTCGAATTTCTTCTGCTACCCTGGCTAGCTCAGCAATCGGCCTCTTTTTAAATACCTAATTTTACATTCATCCCTCTTTCACACTCACACACCATCAAATAAAATTACCAAAATAATACGACAATCATATAACCTTTTATTTACACCTACAAACAGATAAAATATATTTACACATGTTTCCAAACAGTTTGATACATTAACTATCAGCTCAATATATTGTATATTTCAATGATTTTAAACAAATTTAATTAAATATGAGTAGATGGGCCCCACATATAACCCTAAATTGACTTTACACTGGAGTATTGTGAGCTCATTATAACCCAGTATTGTTTGTATATGCTTTTTAAAACCTCGCATTAATGAAAACAAATTTTACAGGCCCGTTTACTCTTTACAACTTAATTAATATCCTGAATAAAATTTGATATATTCTAAACACTCCCTTAAAATCCGTAGATTGTCCAGTACATTTATTTTTTAAAATAATTTTCTACCACCATAAATAGGCGATAAAAAGTCAACCACACAACACAAAAATTCCACAAATGTTTATATAACAACAGAAATTTCAAATAAATTATATGGGGAATTCTTCATTCTTCATTTCGTCTTAGATGGTTACCAGAAAACCCCTCGGCGTTGTTTCCATTTACTATGCTGCTTGGCAGATCCACAGGCCTCTACCATCTGATGTCTCTGCAAGCTATTCGCCTTGTCTCATAGTACCATTCAATACTCATATATCATGCATACAAACTTGATTATCAGTTCTGCTTACCCCCATATATTATGCATCCATTTAATAAATTTTATCGTAGTAGCCATACTTTTTTATTTAATACGCACTAATTTGTACTTCACGTTAATAATTAGAGGTCCGCTACTACCGTTTTATACTTTCACTACTATATTAACGGCAACATTACTACACACACACACAAAATAGTAACCAAAAGCTTTATTATTATCGTGGTCTGAATCAGTATTCAGCACTTGATCGAAGTAAAAGAGAGAGGAGAGCGCTTAATAACCTCGCTTAGGTATTTATTTATATTCTTCCAAACCCCCCTAGTGGAACCTGTTTCGCGCGAAAAGCTTATTTTCGAAACGATTTCTAAAAATTTGAAACGTAACCGTCACTAAATTTGGAAAATTTCTCTTGTCCTAGGTGGTGCTTTTATCAAATTCGTTTTCTACCTTCGCGTGAGCGTTTGTTTTAAAACTGTTGACTTTCGACCAATGACAAAGTTTTCTGTCGTCACCAAACTCCTCCTAAGCGCTATTTATCTTGATTCTATACATCTTCGCTGTCTCTTTCAAAACCCCACTTGAGTTACAGAAAATCGATATTGTCAACGTCTTACATCCACTTCACGTGTATGTCTTACGTGACTTTCAATCCAAACGCTGCTCTATAGTTAGCTCTATCTGTTGTATATTACCGATTGTTCATTTCACTTGCTCTTTAAGATGTTTGTTACCCTAGTTGTTTGTACAACTTGATGGTTGTAAACAATTTCTATGAAATCTTATATTAACGGACGTTCCAATTCTTTAAACGTAACCTATTACAAGCAGGTGTTTCTGTTAATTATTGACCGTTTGACATAACCATTCCTCGATTTTCTGCTTCTTCATATCTGATAAAAGTGACGTTGACTATTAGAACGAATACATTTGCCTTGGAAATTATTGACTTTCTTACGCAAGCACGCTCCCTTATGCTTATATGTGTTTGATTAAAATAAATTATTGTTAATTATGCGTATCCTTGAACTTCTATTTGCTTTGAAGCTTTCTTCCTTCATGTGATCCTAACATTCCAATTATTAAATATAAAAGTACCTTTATACTCGTCTGTTTTCACTAAATGAATTAAATTAATTTTGCGCGTAAATAATTTGCTCTTTTTTATATACATGGTTGCTGAAATTTTATTGTATATACCTATTTACCCCTTTAAATCCACTATCTATTTATTATACTAACTATACACACCTAACTCTACTTATTTCTAACTATCTCCCTTATTTATCCTATACCTAATTCTATTTTTCTATATACACCAATCTCTATCTCTATCTATTTAAATTCTACCCTACTATTCACCTATCTCTATATTTTTATCTATTAACATGTCTTTTTATTTAAATCTGACTCTTTTCTTAATCCTCCACGTCTTTCTTCTTACAATCTTAATACACTTCATCCCTATTTTTCCTCCTATCTCTATACTTATTCCCTCTATTACTTCACATAAAATAAAATCATCCCTATTATTCTGACACTTGAATATTTCTTCCTCGGTCTCTACACTTGTCTATTTCTCATTTACTATTCTTTCCTTTTCTGCGGACAAACCAAACGATACTACCTTAACTTTTTCCTTTTTTCCCTCTAAAGAAAATTCTTTACTTTTTTTAGACTGTTTATGTACAATATTCACCCCGTAAAAATCTCCTAAATCAAAATTACCAAAATTATCTTTGCCACTTATCTCACTTATGCCTACTTTTAACTATCGTGTGTACATAATGCTGCGTTCGCCTTTACTCTTATTAATTCTGACTTGTTATTCTCTAACAATGTTTCATTAGACTCTACCTCTACTTGTTCAGGCTCTTCGTTAACTACCAATTGTACCTCTTCTAACTTTTCCTCATTATATTCAACTGCGTCGATTTCTTTCACCTCTTCCTCATCTACTTCTATAACATTAACACATAACCCCATGTCATCCTCTGTGACATCATAACTTGCTTTCCAGGGCAATATCCTATCCCTAATCCTAACCACTTTTCTCTCCATATCTATTACAACTCCTAACTTCATCATACAATCGACCCCTAATATCCCTTTAAACTTTAATCCAGGTACAATTATAAATTCCTGCTCACAGCTTACTGAACCTAACTCTACTTTTAAAATTACCACACTATTCACAACAGCAAATAGCTTTTTATTCGGCGCAACCAAGTGACTTTTTTTGTTGTCATAATCCTGTCACACAGTATTGTGAGCTCATTATAACTCAGTATTGTTTGTATATGCTTTTTAAAACCTTGCATTAATGAAAACAAACTTTACAGACCCGTTTACCTTTACAACTCAATTAATATCCTGAATAAAATTTTGATATATTCTAAATACACCCTTAAAATCCGTAGATTGTCCTGTACATGTATCTTTTAAAATAATTTTCCACCACCATAAATAGGCCACAAAAAAAGTCAAACACACAACACAAAAATTTCACAAATGTTTATATAACAACAGAAATTTCAAATAAATTACCTGGAGAATTCTTTATTCTTCATTCCGTCGGAGATGGTTACCAGAAAACCCCTCGGCGTTGTTTCCATTTACTATGCTGCTTAGCGGACACACAAGCCTCTACCATCTGATATCTCTGCAAGCTATTCGCCTTGTCTCACAGTACCATTCCATACCCATATATCATGCATACAAACTTGATTATCAGTTCTGCTTACCCCCATATATCATGCATCCATTTAATAAATTTTATCGTAGTAGTCGTACCTTTTTATTTAATAAGCACTAATTCGTACTTCATGTTAATAATTAGAGGTCCGCTACTACCGTTTTATACTTTCACTACTATATTAACGGTAACATTACTACACACACACAAAATAGTAACCAAAAGCTTTATTATTATCGTGGTCTGAATCAGCATTCAGCACTTGATCGAAATAAAAGAGAGAAGAGAGCGCTTAATAACTTCGCTTGGGTATTTATATTCTTCCAAACCCCCCTAGTGTAACCTGTTTTGCGTGAAAAGCTTATTTTCGAAACGATTTCTAAAAATTTTAAACGTAACCGTCACTGAATTTGGAAAATTTCTCTCGTCCTACGTGCTGCTTCTATCGAATTTGTTTTCTACCTTCGTGTAAGCGTTCTTTTTTAAAACTTTTGGCTTTCTATCAATGACAAAGTTTTCTGTCGTCACCAAACTCCTCCTAAGCACGATTTATCTTTATTTTATACATCTTTGCTGTCTCCTTCAAAACCCCACTTGAGTTACAGTCAGTTTTTTTATTAACGTTTAACCGAATTTACGCATGTTTTACTTAGGTATTGAAATGTTCGGTAATAACAAAGACACAATTAAATATACTTTTAACTTACTATAGCACTCACTTGATACATTCGTTGTAGAATAAAGACGTAAGCCGAAATACTTCTTTGAAACTGTTAAATGCAATTTGACTAAAGTTTATTAGAGGGACGTAATGTGAGATACGGTGCTATCACAGAAGAATTTCAAACTCTTATAATCTTACGTCCTTTTTTGCGATCTATATCTCCAGATACATGGCTCATAAACGTACGTTTTTTACACTATAGGATGTGTCTCCCTTCCGGCACCACAAAAATGTAATAGTCGAATAACGACGTATTTGGAGTTACGTCGTTATTCGTTGGGGGTGTCGATATATACA
Organism: Platerodrilus igneus; assembly: GCA_036346225.1. Taxonomy (NCBI): domain Eukaryota; kingdom Metazoa; phylum Arthropoda; class Insecta; order Coleoptera; family Lycidae; genus Platerodrilus; species Platerodrilus igneus. Next base: position 1,388,992 of record JARFIW010001102.1, on the reverse strand, counting down.
TCGAAAGCTAGCACACATTCTGGGTGTAGAAAATTCTTGGTAAAGATCTCATTTGCCAAAAGCTATGATATTAGAAAATCAGCATAAAATCACAAAACGTAAGATAAGTGGTGTATTTTCAATAATATGTGAAAGTTTGAATTACATCTCTCTTAGTCTGTGTGCACCATCAGTACAATATTGCAGGATTTAAACAATTTTGTAATGCTCGTTTGGAAAGTAAAAGATGCTGAAATGGTCATTATATAGAAGGTAACAGTTCAATATCAAAATACAGCTTTTTCTTTTAAATAAAGGTTACGATAAACAAAACGAAATGCGTGTTAATTTCAGGAGCTTGTTGTCATGGAGATGCGTGTTTTCATCGAATAATACAAAAGACGCAATAATAGAACTTTGAGCAGTCAGCTCAGAAGGGCTTTATATTATACTGAACAAAATATCTTTCGTTCGGTAATTTAATATTCTGTAAACATGTTTCGCAACCTCACTAACAAGGTCGATCAACAATACGCATTGAGAAATATTGTTTACACAGCTCTCCAATTACGAGTGGGAAGTTTTGTACTCTTTCGATTTCAATGATATCTACTGCCAGGTATCACTTGTTCCACGATTTTAATAAGCTTAAAATTTGACTATCTCACCGTGAGTAAAATTCCAAGGCGGTAACACTCCTATATTGCAACTATTGAACTTTTAGGTCAAACCTTTAATCTAAATTTACGTACTACTATCTTTATAGTAATAAAAATTACCACTAAGGATATCTTTTATCTGTTAAGTAAACGTTTTTTTTTTTGAAAATTGTAGCAACAATATTTACATTATACTTGAACCGGTTCAAGTATATCTGCGCTGTAAACATTTGGCCTCTCTAGAGATGCAGCACTACCAAATATATTTGGTACGAGCCGCCACTGCTTCAGAGGGTAATTTATATTATTCGTAGCACACAGGGTTAAAGCTCTAATGTGGGGTAATTAATTTAATAAAATCTCCTAGTAATATGCCAACCTCTTACAATTTACTCAGGACAAATAGAACAAACTCTTTCTACTGATGAAAATAGTATTTAGAACTTTTTCCGTGCACAAAAAACAAATTATTAAAACAGGTTTGTTCAATCACAATATATCGCCATATTTACATGGAACAGTTTATGACACGGTAACAAAATTTGTAAATGGTTACAATGAGTTACAGTTTAGTGAAACTACAAAATTTAAAAACGTTTACAACCAATTAAATATATCTACATACTATAAACTCTTCCTACTGGAAAATTTTGTCAATGCTACCTACATATTTATGTCAGCCAGAAAAGCTATACTTAGCTATAAACTAATTGTTACATGCACTATATTGTGGGGAAAGAAAAGGAGAGGAAAAATTTAACTAGAAAATCTTAAGGATTTACATAGTAACTGTGGGTCAATGTATAAAATTAAAATTTTCCATAAGGGCGCGTTTTGCACTAATGGCGGTTAAAACAGAAAGTAAAAAAAAAATCTAACAGAATTATTTGAAATTGACAGGAGAACGTTTCAAAGAATGACACCAGTTACACTACAGTAAATATTAACTCCTTGAGCGATGTTTGAAAATATCATTATTATATAAAGCGTGTTACGTTAATCGTGGCAGCCACGTTGGGCGCCAAATTTATGCTACGTTGGCTCGTAGTCGTGCGTAACACAAAAATATCACGGAATGACCGGGCTCAATCGGAGAGTAGGGGGGGTTGTAGAAAGCAGACTGACATATAATGTATGCGGCGGTAAGAAGTTAGTGACAATACCTGCAAGAAAAATTAGTTAAAAAAAGAATAAGCATAGCAGCAATGAAACGTCTAAGTTATTCAGCACCTTGTAGAATGTAAATAAAACTGTTTAGATAAACTATATAATATAATCACGATAAAAGCATTACAAAAATTTTTATCACAAAGTGAGGTAATATTAGGGAGTAGCAGAAACGTTTCCTCACACACCAATTAAACATAAATTAGACAAAATGTTAACAAAAGATAAATAGGTAAGTCACAATTGATATGAGTAATTCAGTAGTATTGATTGTTTCTTTTTTCTTTCTTTCTTTTTTTTTAATAGCAGGCAAGTCTACTGTAAAAGGTATCAGAACGACGAAGATATGGCAAAACAACGGATAGATACTTAAAGTAATAACAAGTAGGAAATAGTTTAACTTACAAAAAGTCCTTCAGTAACGCTTCCTTGCAGTTGAAGTGTGGGATTCACGATGTCCTGCACTAACGAAGCACTTCACCCTTGACTGTGAGGGTGTTGATAGAATTTCTTACACTTTACACTAATCACACCTACGCATTTCACTAGTGTTAGCAGTAGACATTATCATGCTGATGGAACTATGTAGAATTGATAAGTTTCTTGTTAATTCTATTTCCTGAGACAATAATTTCGAAATATTTTGTAACACAAATCGAAAAAGAAATAGTAATAAAAATTTAGAATCACGGGCCTTCAAGGCACGATGTAATGCATTAAACTAACAGTAACGTGAGGTGTTCTATTTGCTACCTATGGTAACAAAGAAAAATCTAATGCTTTTGAATAACGAAATTTGTGCAAACAATGATCTATTTTAGATTCTTTGAGGTTAGAAAATTCAGAAACTACAGTATCAACTGTCTTTACATGTGAATAAGATACATGTTTATAAGAAGCAACCTTTTTTTCTACTAAACCTGCTACAACTGTATCATCGTTGTTTTTTTTTAGAAACACTCAAGCTTAAAACTGTATATGGATAATCCAAAGTAGGCACTACTCTGAAAAAAAGGACCACGAAGACTAGATCACACACACAGTTCAAATATAAAAAGACAAATCAACTAAAAAAAACACAATCAATAAAGCAACGCGTATCACTAAGTCAATGTTCCGTAAAACGCACGTGCAGGTCGAGTACAACAAGTTCTACTACTTTTATTTCCAACAGAAAAGCAACAAAAAAACAATTAGTAGAGCAACGCGCATCGCTAATACCGTCCGTCAATGACCTTACAACCGCACTTGTGGTCAATCAAACCACGTTTCCGCTAAAGCATACTTCCTTCAAATGTAATCAGAACTACACTCTCTACAGTTAATATACAACTTTTATTTCACAAGAAAAACAACTAAAATCGTGCCGTGCTTGTTCATGAACAATTCGAAAAATTGATACCGCATTAATTCTCACTATTGACAAAGCAAAGAAGAAACAGTATTTTCAACGTAATTAATATATAGGAACAAAGAACAAACTACAACTGCTCATCTGTTTATCTCAATTCGTTGCTATTACAACTTCTTATCGTCTATTATCTAGACTTGTATATCCACATAAGGAACAAAATTTATATCAACGGCAAGACAAGAACGATGCAATCCACTCATTATAATACGACGCATTCGCCCAAGGAGTTAAGAAATATAAAATATAGAAATAGTAGTTACAGAAATGTATTTACTAATTGGGAAAAAGCGTAAAATGTTAAGCTATAAAAATGCCCGTTACAGATTCCCCCTAGCAAAATAAAGACGTCGGGGTAAAAAAAACGACAGACAAGGAACCAAACAAAAAAAATTATCCGGTTCGAAGGGCCAATACCAGTATAAGAAAGGACAATTTTTCTAAAAGGAGACAAAGTCATCTATCGTGACCAACAACGACAGAACAGGTAAAGAAAGCATCAAGTAGACACCCAATGAGGATTAAAGGTCTTAGCTACTTTCAAAAACGTCAAAAGACGGATGTCCCCAAAAGGGACATATCTGTACTCCACCTCAAAGACAAGTTTTGGCTTCCCGCGGAGAAACCAAGAGGAAAGAAAAAAAATGAGGAAGAAAACTCGTAGCAAACCAACTAGACGACACAACTGTCAACCTCAAGTGTGCAGCAAAGACAGAACCAAGAAAAAGCAAAGGGCGAGGCAAGCTAGTACACTATCTAGAATACTTCTAACTGAGGTAACACAGATTCGTATGAAACGATTACCCAAGCAAAGTATGGCTAACAGACCTACAAAAGCGACCAAGTCAAAATACCTAACGGGAAAGAAAATAGATCTGAAGCCTACCTCAAGGAATGGATGTAGAAAGCGACTATAATAGTCAAATAGTGAACAAATGTTAGAACTAGCCAGAAGAAAAAGTCACGGAATGGGCTAGCTACAAAAATATGAATAGGAATACGAAATGGGCGCCAGTGTTTTCGGACACAAGCTTATCAGAGAAAACACAAGACCAATAAGCCAAGAAAATTACAAGTCATTATGAATAGCGACACGTAGGGGTCAAAATAGAATCGGCCGTAATGAGCCCTCTAGGATCCGGAGGTTCAGGATCAAGGTCTGGAGGGTTTAAAGTTTTATCGGGTTTGAGGTTCTTAATATGCCAAGTACCCAGATCGTTACCAGAATCATCCACTAAGATATAGGTCCAAGGAGAAAGTTTAGTTCTAATAGTAAAGGGACCCACATATTTGGGAGCAAGTTTAGCATTGAAGTAGCGAGTATCATCCGAAAGAACATAATTGCGTTTCCAAACGCGATCGCCAGGAGATAAAGTTAAGGGACGACGACGAAGATCGTAGTGTTTACCATTTTTCTTGTATGCTAAGGAAAGGCTTTTCGAAATTTCTTTACGAAGTGACTCAAATTTGACTAAGTCAATAAGAGGAATAGGACGTTCGGGATCCATAAGAACATCATCAGGATCAAGAGGTTTTCCAAAATGATCGCCGTAGAGAACATGCTCACGACCATATAGAGCAAAATACGGGGAGTAACCAATAACCTCATGTTTAAGCGTTCGAATAGCACAACCAATTTTTGCTACATTAACGTCCCACCGACGTTGATTATCAGAAACGTAAGAAGAAATCATAGTTTTCAGGACTTTATTAATACGTTCGGCCGGATTCGCCTGAGGATGATAGCGAGCATTAAACAGAATTTTTGTTCGATAAGAATCACAGAGTTTAGTGAAAATATTACTACGAAATTGTACACCATTGTCCGCAATTAAATACTGAGGAGTACCATACACCAGGAAAATATTTTCCTCAATGGTTCGAGCAACAGCAGCGGCCGTAGACGCACGTAGAGGAAAGAAACAAGCATATTTCGTAAAACAATCGGCAACAACTAAAATGAAAGAATTACCTTTAGAGGATCTAGGAAGAGGTCCGACAATATCAGTACATAGGACTTGCCAAGGACGAGTGGCAGTAGCACGGGGAGACATAAAGCCAGGAGGTTTCTTTTTTCGACTTTGTGTGCAGAGCAAATTTTACAACGACGGACGTATCGAGCAACAGCGGCTCTAAGTTTAGGCCAATAGTAACGCATGGAAATTTTAGAGACAGTTTTGTGGACACCACGGTGACCTGAAGTAGGTAGATCATGATTTTCGTATAGAACCCTAATCCGTTGTTCGCTGGGAACTACTAGCTTCCAATAGTCTTGAGGAGGTTGGAGCAAAGACTGTTTAGATTTTACATGTTTATATAGTAATTTTTTTTCCACATGCCAGTTACTGTATAGTTTAGGATTGGAATTAACACGAGTCCGTAGCTTAAGATACCAAGGATCCAAAATTGGCAGAGTAATAGAAGATTTAGGAAAGTCATCAATTTAGTCAATTTTAGGTACTGAGCGAGATAAGGCATCGGAAACGATGTTTTCTTTACCTTTACAATGTACGATGGTGAAATTATATTGTTGAAGTCGTACAGACCAACGAGCTAAACGACCGTTGGGGCTTTGTAGATTATTCAGCCAGATAAGCGAGTGGTGATCGGTGATCACAGTAAAGTGAAAACCCTCGATATAGGGACGAAATTTCTCAATTGCCCAAATAACACCAAGACATTCTTTTTCGGTGGCGCTATAGTTGCGTTCCGCCTTTTTAAGAGAACAGCTAATGTAGCTAATGACATTTTTGTCATCACCCTGTTGTTGCGTCAGCACAGCACCCAGACCAAAATCAGAGGCATCAATCTGTATAGTAAAGGGCAAAGAAAAATCAAGACAACTTATCACTGGAGCGGTTACCAAGTGTTCTTTCAGCAGCTTAAACTCCTGCTGACATTCCGAAGACCAATCAAATTTAGAATTTTTCTTAGTCAATGCAGTAATTGGAGCAGTAAGAGCAGAAAAATTTGGGATAAAGCGACGATACCACGAGCACATACCAACTATGCGTCGTACTTCAGTTACCGTAGTAGGAGGAGGAAGATTAAGAATGGCCGAAACTTTTTCTGGGTCGACATGGAGTTCATGACGATTTACTACGTATCCCAGATAACGGAGTTCCGGTCGGCATATAATGCATTTATCTCTGCGAAGAGTAAGACCTGCAGAATTTAAACGAAAAAGCACTTCCTGTAGTACCACTAAATGTTGTTCGAAAGTAGGGGTAGCGATGATCACATCATCTAAGTATGCGAAACAGAAAGGTTCAAGATCAGCACCAAGCACACGATCTATAAGTCGCTGAAATGTCGCTAGAGAATTATGAAGACCAAATGGCATTTTAGTAAACTGGTATAAACCTCTACCAGGCACCGTAAATGCAGTAATCGCCTTAGAATTAGAAAAAAGAGGTATTTGCCAATAAGCAGAGCGAATGTCCAAACTAGTTAAGAATTTTGCGTCTCTAAGACGGTCTAGAATCGTAGAAATATAAGGAAGGGGATAGGCATCTTTTTCTGTAACCTCATTGACCTTTCTAAAGTCGATGCAGAAACGATATGTGCCATCTTTCTTAGGCACCATAACAATAGGGCTAGACCAAGCGCTATTAGATGGTTCTACAACACCACTTTCTAGCATCTCATCCAGAGCTTGATTGACATGTCGAAGTACCGTAGGGGACATGGGATAATATCGTTGCTTGATAGGACTAGATGTGATACGGATCTGATGTTCAATGAGATTAGTACAGCCCAAAGGTAAAGTATCATCTGTAGGAAACATCTGTTGGACTATACGAGACAATTCGGATTGTTGCATGATCGACAGATCGGAAAGAGCATTGATCTGACTAATCGAGACAGTAGAAGAAGAACCGAAAGTCCATTGACCCGTTCGAAAATCTGGGACAACACCCATAGATTTCCAGAAGTCAATGCCTAAGATCAGAGACTGAGAAATAGAAGGAACGACTAGGACGTCAAGAAGAATAGTTTTATTTTCGACCGACATGGGTAAAGTAAGTGACCCGAGAATGTCACAAGCTTGACCATTGGCTACCGTACAGCTGTGGATCTCCGTTTGGGACAAAGGCAAAGAAAGAGAATAGAGAATATCCCAACCAGGACCACCAATAATCGTACGAGAAGCGCCAGAATCAAGCAAACCCTTAAATTCGATGTCGAAAATAGTAACAGTAAGATAAGGTCTGTCGTCCTCACGAGAACTAGCTAAAATAAAATCCAGAACATATTTAGATTGGTCGTCAAGACCAGAGAAAGGATTTTCTGAGGAAATAATAGGTACCGAGACAACTGTAGAAGGGATCGGGTCGGTTTCTCGGCGTAGCGACCCGATCGGTAGTTTAAATTTCTTATTACAACTCGTACAATTGGTACGGGTAACATTAGGTTTACCACAACCATAGCAATGAAGTATTTGAGGTTTAGTACAGGAAGGAGACTTGTGTCCTCGTTGGCCACAGTTCCAACAGGTAACGGAAGAATTAGAAATATTTTTAGGAGCATCACTTGCACCAGGTGTAAATGTTTTCGAAGTAGTAACACCAGAATGGGGAAGGACATACGCAGAAGTAAGTTTGCTGCGGACCGCAGAACCTGTATAAGCTTAGTCAGGCTCTAAGAGTTGAGAAAAGTTCAGAGCAGGAGGAGACTTGAAATTATCGACTTGTATTTTGCGCTGTTCTAGTCTGCGACCTACACGCAAAAGTTCCGTAATAGTATTCAGATCAAGCAAAGCTAATTTGGTTTGGTAGAAAGGGGTAAGATTTGGTAAAATAATTTCGAGTTTCTGTGGTTCAGAGAAAGAGATTGTTATGCGAGCAAATAAATTTTCCATCGTAGCTAAATATACACCAATAGACTCTGAGGTACCCATAGTACGTTGCTTTATTTCCTCTAAAAGTTTTTTGTTGTAATTAACGGGTTGAAATTCTTCCCTTAATAGTCGAATAACATCTTGCCAATTAGTTAGGGATTTTCTATGCGCTCTGAATAAAATTAAAGCTTTTCCCGAAAGTAAGTCTGATGCCGAAGAAAATAGTTGAAAAGCAGAAACGTTGCGTGCCGAGCATAATTCGTCCACGCGTAATAGAAATGCATTTAAAGACATACGGTCATCACCCGAAAATTTTAAGTCCCATTTAGACACCAGCTGTCCATAACCAGACGTAGCAATTGATTTAGAAATAGATATAGGTATAGGTAATTCATCAGAAGATTCAGCAGAAGTAAGATCATCCTCAGTATCAGTAGTAGTCGGATTAATAGTAGCCGTAGAAACAAGTAGTGCCCTAGGTGAAGTGGAAGAACGTCTAAAGCGACGGTATAACCTATCGCAATCACTGCGTAAATTACTAACACATAGCAACAACTTCCACTGTATGACTGTTTCAGCGTTAGAAGTGACATTCATGCGTTGGATTCTCCCTTTGAGATGCATAGCAAGGCTAATAATACGTTTGCCGTCGGCAGTTGAAATATCACCATTAAAATCTTTACTCTTCGTAGTTAATTCAGTTAAACCTTCAGTCACGGTTTTATTATCACTCTGAAAATCGATACCAGATTTAAGTGGACTTAGAGTTTCAGAAGATTCCATTTTCAAAATATTCCTAAAGGATTTACGAAGTTCGGATACAGGTACCTTTGCATCGAACCCACGAGAACCGATTTCATATTTGAGTTCAGCTTCATGTAAACGATCAACTTTTAATTTCCAATAGTCCCCGATTACTACAGAATCAACAAACACCCAAATATTTAAAGACACAAAAACGAATTATTAGGCTGGTTCGATAGAGAAACTAAATTAACGAAATAACTAAATACTAAACAAAATCCAGTTCAGACGAAAAGGAAAAAAAATAATTTCGAGCCCACGTTGGGCGCCAAATTTATGTTACGATAATCGTGGCAGCCACGTTGGGCGCCAAATTTATGCTAAGTTGGCTCGTAGTCGTGCGTAACACAAAGATATCACGGAATGACCGGGCTCAATCGGAGAGTAGGGGGGGGTTGTAGAAAGCAGACTGACATATAGTGTATGCGGCGGTAAGGAGTTAGTGACAATACCTGCAAGAAAATTAGTTAAGCAAACCTGAAAAAAAGAATAAGCATAGCAGCAATGAAACGTCTAAGTTATTCAGTACCTTGTAGAATGTAAATAAAACTGTTTAGATAAACTATATAATATAATCACGATAAAAGCATTACAAAAATTTTTATCACAAAGTGAGGTAATATTGGGGAGTAGCAGAAACGTTTCCTCACACACCAATTAAACATAAATCAGACAAAATGTTAACAAAAGATAAATAGGTAAGTCACAATTGATATGAGTAATTCAGTAGTATTGATTGTTTTTCTTTCTTTCTTTTTTTTTTAATAGCAGGCAAGTCTATTGTAAAAGGTATCAGAACGACGAAGACATGGCAAAACAACGGATAGATATTTAAAGTAATAACAAGTAGGAAATAGTTCAACTTACAAAAAGTCCTTCAGTAACGCTTCCTTGCAATTGAAGTGTGGGATTCACGATGTCCTGCACTAACGAAGCACTTCACCCTTGACTGTGAGGGTGTTGATAGAATTTCTTACACTTTACACTAATCACACCTACGCATTTCACTAGTGTTAGCAGCAGACATTATCATGCTGATGGAACTATGTAGCATTGATAAGTTTCTTGTTAATTCTATTTCCTGAAACAATAATTTCGAAATATTTTGTAACACAAATCGAAAAAAAAATGGTAATAAAAATTTAGAATCACGGGCCTTCAAGGCACGATGTAATGCATTAAACTAACAGTAACGTGAGGTGTTCTATTTGCTACCTATGGTAACAAAGAAAAATCTAATGCTTTTGAATAACGAAATTTGTGCAAACGATGATCTATTTTAGATTCTTTGGGGTTAGAAAATTCAGAAACTACAGTATCAACTGTCTTTACATGTGAATGAGATACATGTTTATAAGAAGCAACCTTTTTTTCTACTAAACCTGCTACAACTGTATCATCGTTGTTTTTTTTTTTTTTAGAAACACTTAAGCTTAAAACTGTATTTGGATAATCCAAAGTAGGCACTACTCTGAAAAAAAGGACCACGAAGACTAGATCACACACACAGTTCAAATATAAAAAGACAAATCAACTAAAAAAAACACAATCAATAAAGCAACGCGTATCACTAAGTCAATGTTCCGTAAAACGCACGTGCAGGTCGAGTACAACAAGTTCTACTACTTTTATTTCCAACAGAAAAGCAACAAAAAAAAAACAATTAGTAGAGCAACGCACATCGCTAATACCGTCCGTCAATGACCTTACAACTGCACTTGTGGTCAATCAAACCACGTTACCGCTAAAGCATACTTTCTTCAAATGTAATCAGAACTACACTCTCTACAGTTAATATACAACTTTTATTTCACAAGAAAAACAACTAAAATCGTGCCGTGCTTGTTCATGAACAATTCGAAAAATTGATACCGCATTAATTCTCACTATTGTGAAAGCAAAGAAGAAACAGTATTATTAACGTAATTAATATATAGGAACCAAGAACAAACTACAACTGCTCATCTGTTTATCTCAACTCGTTGCTATTACAACTTCTTATCGTCTATTATCTAGACTTGTATATCCACATAAGGAACAAAATTTATATCAACGGCAAGACAAGAACGATGCAATCCACTCATTATAATACGACGCATTCGCCCAAGGAGTTAATAAATATAAATATAGAAATAGTAGTTACAGAAATGTATTTACTAATTGGAAAAAAAGCGTAAAATGTTATGTTATAAAAATGCCCGTTACAAGCGGAGTAAACGATGTGTACTTTATCAACATCCCTTTTATGATTAATAGGATTGATTTCTTTGTAGATTCGAAAGACTCAATGAACAACCTAGCTTTATAGTCGGGTTCGTTGTTCAAAATAATGTTATCATTGAGTTGAGGTGTATGTTTGGTTGAAAAAACATATGACGGCAATACACATTTAACAGAGTCATTCCTGTGCTTTGAATACTCCTACTTTTGGTATTGCTTCTTTCTTGGCCAATATACCACAACAGGCTTTCCCTTTGGAGGGACATAATGTAAAAGATAGCATTTCATTTGTACGACAGTTTAAGAATTTTCACCTACCCAATGATTATATTCCTATTTCATTGGATGTAGCTTCTTTGTTCACTAATATTCCTTTACATTTTGTCAACATTATTATCAAAGAAAATTGAGATAAAATTAAACCTAATTGCAAGCTTTTAAACGTTCGGTTTGTATTTATACAAATTTAGTATTGTGGGGAGATTCCATTTCCAGCAATAGAATGTTAAATCTTCTACAAAAGCAAGCATATATATTGCTGTGATACACTCCTTTGAATGCGGGAACTGGGTCCTTTCAACAAAAAAATTGTAGTCCCACAGATTGGGCGTCATAAACGGCTGTGATCCTCTTTTCGCCTCGGCTGCTCACCTAATGTTATAAACCTCCTCATTCATAAAAAAAAACAACACATTCCTACCAAAAACATCAACGTTAACTCTATTTACATCAATATTCAAAATACATTAAAATTTCAAAATTAAAACTCAGCATAAATTTCAGTTTTCAAAAGAATTTCAAGATTAATTTTATTATCCTTTTAATGTGCATCCAAAATTAAAGTCCTTGTTGGATGCCTACTAATTAATATAACAATATAAGCAGACCGGAGTCTGAGTATAAAGGAGCATCTACCACCCCTTTACGTTAATTAACCAGGTTCGTCTAATTGAGCTCAAAGACATACCCAAATTTTCATCATATTACCGAACATCAAAACTAAATACCCCTTTCTACTTCAACAAGCAAATTTCATCTTAAAATTAAAATTTTATGGTTAGTACAATTTCACTAATGTCCATTTAAAGTAAATCAATTATAAAGTTATTCAACACACACAAAAATGTCAAACAAAATAGTATAATTTACCTGAAAGTTACTGTCCTCGTAGCTTCAAAGTACATCGTCCCTTTAGTTAATCACACCATTCCAACAGGATTATATTTACGGCTTCTAATTCTCAACGCTTTTAAAATTTTCTCCATCACCATTTATTTAAAGTTGTTTCTGGGCTTTTCCGGAACTCATCTATGTATATCTGACCCTTGTTTCGTGGATCCAGACACGTATTTGAACCATTTAATTATTAACACCCCCGAAAAATAGCAAATAACTTCATACTTCTTTCACCAATATACGCCAAAACTGCCTACTTTTGTGTATACATTTGTTGTTGTAAATTTTGCTAATTGGTACAGTGAAACTAAATTTTATTATCTTGTATCTAAGTGCACTGAAGTACATTCATGTTAGCACGTAAATAACCAACTATTTTGAATCACTAAAATATACGAGCAAAATTTTAAATTATTTTATCAAACTAAAATGCACTGTTTAACATCTTCAATCAAGTCGCGGATGTAAGAGCTTTTAACGCATCGAATAGTCAAAAGTCTAAGAGGGTTTGTTTATATTCATCTCGGTATATATAGCAAAAAGCCGGCACGTCGCTTTTGTCCTCAAAACGGGTAATTCTAAAGAATTCCTCATTCTATGTTTCCAGTCTGTCGCTCGCGCGTCGATTTTACAATTTTCACTCGTCCCATTTAAATCTCAGAAATTTCAACACACGGCACGCAAGCATGTCCGAGAAAAACTAATTAATTTTGTACAGAAATTGTTGTTTCTACCTCTGATATTTGCATCCTATTTTCAACCAATTGTGACCCTCGTGACGTTGCTTAAATCCCGCCTTTTACTATATGTGTCTTTGCTTGACGCATTTTCTCTTTCCTTTTCTAACCTGTTCGTATTGATGCAAAGTGATATTCTGTATTATCGATTATTTTAGTCCACATGGAGTGTGAAATAACCCACCTTTAGCATTTCTCGTAACTATTATGCGACGTTTTCCCCAAGATTCTCTGAAACTATTCGTTATCTGCAAACTTTTCGCCGTATTTGACATTTAAACTACGCAGGTGTTCAACATAATATTAATTCTCAGAGCTTTATTTTCTGGTATTATAATCTTGGGTTTTTACAAGTTTCTATAGATATTATCTGTTACTAACGGTTCAATTAACTTCAATTAAAATTAATACTCTTTAATTTTTAGTGAATCCTAATTAAATATTCAATTATTATTTGTACATTTCGTTTAATACTCGTTGCCCAAACTTGAATCAATTAATATAAATCTTGCACGTAATTTCCATTTAATTCTTTACTTTGGAATAATTAAATTACACGTTGAGCATTTTAAAACTGCTTATTTTTATATAAAGCGTCTTGTAAATAATTTTAATCTCTTATTTTTAATAAAACGAATGAATTTTTATTCTCCACGGGTTTTTAATAAAGCGTATTATCTAATAAACTTCCTTATACACGGTGATTAAAATTATTTGATGTAATCCATTAATTTTCTACCCTGGTCTAAATATGAGTAATATATATATATATATATATATATATATATATATATATATATATATATCAAACAATGAAATTTAATGGTGAGTGACTCAATATTAGCCACAAGGGCATCCTGTCGACGCGTTTCGCCCTTATTGGGGCTCATCAAGACAGGAGTAGCTAAGATGTAATATTTAACACGAATACATTATGGGAAGTACAGCATCACCTAGCTCACAGTTTGTGCCTTCCTGCTGTTTCACCTGACTTTGCAGGTTTTATCAACAGTCGGCACGGAGGAAATCCGGTTCAACTGCCTTTTTTCAAAGCCAATGATTATAATTATAAAGAATAAGTAAAAGAAAAAGTAAATTCTTTATATATATATATATATATATATATATATATATATATTGCTGTGGAATCGTAGAAAAATTCTTGGACGAAGCTGGGACAAAGTTTTAATATCAGTCCTTTGCCTAACTCATTTGAGCCCCACGAATTGGGCCGTCATAAGATCGCCGTGGAATCGTGGATTTAACTTTTAACATCGATCCCTATACGTGTGTCATCAAATAATTTTCAAAGTACACAACTTTTCAAGAAAAAATTTCTTACCCTTAAATTTCTGCTTCAAAAATCTTCAGCAGCTTTCCTGGCTAGCTCAGCTGTGCCTCTTCTCGTATACCTAAATATACAACCATTCTTCCTTCACAGTCGCACACCATTCAATAAAATCACCAAATAATACAACAATCATACAATCTTTTATTTACCGCTATTTACAGACAAATTATCCACATGTATAAAAACAGTTTGATGCTCTAATTACAAAATCAAATGTGATATGTTTTAAAGTCCTTGATTTTAATTATTATTTGCAAACAAATTCAGTAAAATATGAGTAGATGGGCCCCCACATATTGCGCTAAATTGACTGTACACTGGAGTATGGTGAGCTCATAATAACCCAGTTTATTTAGTATATGCCTTTTACCTTGCATAAATTAATACAAAATTGATAGACCCGTTTACCCTTTACAATCCAATTTATATTCAGAATAAAATTTTATAAGTTTTAAATACACCGCTTTTCAATATTTAACCCCAATAATTTGTCCAGTACATGTATCTTTTCCAATAAGTTTATATAACCATAAATAAACCCCAAAATTCACTCACACATCACCAAAATTTCACAAAAGTTTATCAGACAACAGAAATTTCAAATAAATTACCTGGAGAATGCTTCGGGCTTCCATTCCTTTGACGACTATTACCAGAACACCTTGGCTTCGTGAGCATACGCTGTGATACTCAGCAAATAATACAGACGATAAGTCCAATTGCGAGCCAAGCGCCTCGTTTTAATAGTACCATTCCATATCAGCATACAATTCTGGTTGTTTGTAATGCTTACCCCACATATACTATACTTCCATTTATTGATTTTCTAGCTTAGTATAGTAGTAGCCAGACCTCTTTCAATTTATTATACACTACACGTATTTCGCGTTAATAAATAGAAGGCCACTACTAATAAGTTACACATGCTAGCACTATATTTACTGTATTATTAAGACATCTAATACTCACAAACAAAAAAAACTCTACTATAATGTTGGTCAGCATTTATCGTAGTAAAGTAGTATATAAGCGAAGAAAAGACAAAGAAAGTCCTAATAATTTCCATTCCGTATTTATATTGGTTCAAATCCTACACTCCCCCGACACACTTCTCGTGAAAAGCTTATTTTCAATTTTAAATTCTACAAATTTTGATGCAACCGTCTTGAAAATTCCTAAAATTTACTCCATCTGCGTGCCGTATGTATCCGAAAGCGCTCCCACCTGTCGCGTTTGTCTACGTTTGGAATACTGTCTGTTTTTAACCAATGATCATATTTTCTTTCGTCATAAAACCCCGCGTGTACTATCTTTACCTCTGTCTGATGCATGTCTGCTGTCGCGTTTAAAACCCCAGTTGAGTTATAGAAAATCGATATTGCTGACAGCTCATCTTCACTCCACGTGGATATGGTACGTGCGTTTTCAATATCAACGCTTTTATCTCTGTCTCTATCTCTAGTATATAACCGATCGTGCATTTCCCTTGCTCTTTAAGAACTTTGTTAGCTTGTTGTTCAAACCAAACTGACGGTTGAAAATATTTTCTATGAAGTCCTGTCTTAATATGCTCATAATTTCGACAAATGTAACCTTTTCAAAAACGCAGGTGTTTGTTAATTATCGACCGTTTAGCACAACAATTCTTAGATTTTATATTTCGTCATATCCGATAAAACTGACATTTGCTTGTTACTAAGAAAACTTTTGTTTTGGAATTATTGATTTTCTTATCCTAGTGGGTTTCTTATGCTTTTACGTGTTGAATTAAAATAAATTAAAATTAATTATGCGTATTCTATTTGCTTTAAAACTGTTTTTCATTATGTACTTTTAACCTTTCAATTATCAATTATAAAAATACGTCAATACTTGTACGCTCTCCCTAAATGAATTAAATAAATTGTGGGCGTAAATAATTTGTCCTTTTCTCTATACAGGGTGGTTAAAATTTTTATTGTTTACCCTAAATTTAACCCTTTGAAACCACAACAATATATATATATATATATATATTTATATATATATATATATATATAGTAAATAAGATGAAATAATGATGGAGAATATAAGGTCTTGGACAGGATTTGAACCTGTATCTTGGTTTTGCCGGAACCATGCGTTTACCAATTACACCACCGAAACCGGCAAAACCAAGATACAGGTTCAAATCCTGTCCAAGACTTTATATTTTCTATTTATCAATTACTAGTTCGATTTGAAATGATCATTTGAGCTTTGCATAAAAGTGTAAGTTATTATTTCATCTTATTCACTGTAATACGATAGAATTTATCAACTTACCTTGTGTAATTAACTACCTAAAATATTTATATATGTATTTATATCGATGTATATATATATATATATATATATATATATATATTTTGTATTGTGTTTTTAATATGGTACGTAAGAAATATGTATCTAAATTATGAGACTCTATTTCGTGGTTAATTATAAATATTTTTCTCTTGCTAATTGAAACTATTTTTAAACAATAATCTGAAGTGGGATTCAGTTTCAATACTACCTTTGAGCTAATATCTGTTTGTTTTATCTATTCGTGACCAAACTTTAGATCTTTTTAATATTTTAAATAAATGCAATCAAATCAAAATAAATAATATAATTGTAAAGACTTACAGTTTAGGTCCGGTTTCTCGGCTTTTAATATTACTGTTAATTCTATCCAAATTATTTATCAAACTTGTGTGTGGCTTATTTTTATTCTTTTATTTACAGCTTGTTATGACGCAGACAAAGATTAAATTAATAACTTTGCACTTACTAGTAATTCGACCACGCTGGTGATGCCAATAGATAACAATAATGGAGCTTCGTTAAAGCACTGTATTGTAGGTTGATTCCATGCCGGTCACTAGTGGTTAATGACGACACAGGTGTTTATCACTGAAATTAATGTCACTTATTGTAAACACTAATTGTAATAAATATGAAACGACACTCCCGCACTTGGGCGACAATGTGTACCTGTTTGTAAGGTTCAATTGATAACCGCGACAAACACGTCTATATGTGTGTCTGTATTGCACGATAGCTGACGAACGACGACTCTCTACGATTAGTTCTAACAGAAACCAAAGGAAACTAAATTTGGATTAGTTCGTTTGGATGGAATAGAGTTGGAGAAATATGTACAAATCAGGGTTGTAGTTGTGAGTGTATGAATTATAGACTACCTTATATGTATGATAAGATAAACAATAAAAAAGCAGTAACATAGCGCTCACCAAAATAAGAGTGATACACTTATTTTTGATCAATGAACAAAAGTGTAAATATGTACCTAACTAATGTCTAGATAATAAACGAGTAAACACAAAAAAACTTTCTAATTATGAGGTTCATCCAATGGCAGAGGACAAAGTTTGATTAACGGTCGCTTGATAAGACCCCTAGAGGTTTTGACTAATGCGACACGAGAAACCCTATTTGTACCTGGATACAGTTGTTCAATTCGACCTAACCGCCAAGCCAATGAAGGTGCTTGGTCATCCCTTATAAGGACTAGCGTTCCAATGGTCGCTAACAAATTAGGTGAATGCCATTTTGTTTTTGCTGTAATACATGTATGTATTCAAAAATGTATTCATGGCTGTCAAGGAAGGGACTAAAACGACGAAGTTGTTTAACGCATAATTTACCTGCGCGAAGATTTTGGATATCTTGATTAAAGGTTGCTTGTTGCACTCATTTGACTAACAAATGAAGTGCATCCTGCTGTTGCTGGATTGGTATATCTTCAACCAATTTTAAACGAGTCCTTTTAGGAGTTCTTAACTGGTGAATAAAACGACAAACATATGTAATGATTCTTAGAATCTTTGGTAGATTGGACCATGTTGTGAGAAATAAATTTAAGAAATTATCTACAACCACCAGATTTAATGAAATTGTACGTTTTTCAACGTCCATTTGCGACGATTCAATTAGACTAAGGTCAGTGTTTACTGGCCACTGTTCTTCAGGAAGGGCCAACCATGGAAGACCTGCCCACCATAATCTATGATTAAGCAACTCGGCAGCAAGAAGTCCACGAGAGGCACAATCTGCTGGATTATCTTGTGATTCAATGTGAAACCACGACGAAGGTAAAACTCGTTCTTGAATATGCGAAATGCGATTGCTTACAAACGTTTTCCAATTGTATGATGAAAACGAATTGACGCTAATGCAACTGCGAAATCTGACCACGCGAAAGTTCCTTCAAATGGCAAGCGATTTTTATAACTGTTTTTGACAAACTCTAGCAAGTTCGAGAGAAGAACTGCAGCGCACATTTCCAATCTTGGTAGAGATATGCGATTTGTCGAGGCGACCTTGGATTTATGCACATACCAACGAAATTTTAATATTTTGTTGATTATCGGAGCAACGAAAATAAATCACAGCAGCATAACCTGCTTCCGATGCGTCGCAAAAGGCATGTATTTGCGACTTCTGATAATTCCCCAAAATGACCCATTTAGAGATTTTTATTTCGAAGAACTCGGGCAATTGTTGCACGCAAAGTTTCCATTTTGAAATAATGTTGATTGGAGGATTCTCATCCCACCCAATGCCCAAGTCCATAAATGCTGAATGAGATGCTTTGCAAAGAAGACTACTGGCGATAGTAATCCAAGCGGATCAAAAATACGTGCGATTTCGGAAACCATATTCCTTTTTGTACAAGGCCGGTCAACGACATTAATATAAAATTCAAATTTATCTACAGCAGGTTGCCACTGTAAACCATTTATTGTGACATGTTCGTAGCATCTTCAAATGCAAATGCTTGCTGACAGCATACATCTTTAGGTAGATCTTCTAATGCGTTAGCAACGTTGCTATTCCACTTGCGTAGAATGAAACCTCCAGATGCGCAGAGTTGATTGAGTTCAACAATCAGATGTTGTGCCTCATAAACGGACCGACATCCAGTTAATAAATCATCAACATATGTATCTGATAATAAAATAAAACGAAATAAAACTTTCGGTGTGAGCGGAAAACAAGATTTTTCTAGCTTAGCAAGTTCATAGATAACCCGCAATGCTAAAAATGGTGCTGAAGTAACTCCGTATGTTACGGTATTCAAGCGATTATTCAAGAGAATTTCCGACGAATGAAACCTTCAGACTATTCGCTGATAGTTACGATGATTTGCCGAAAGCCATATCTGCCGGTACATATGTTTGATGTCTGCTGTCAAGACAACAACGTGTGATCGAAATTGTAGCAATAATGCCATGATGTCTTTTTGAAAAAGAGCACCGATCAATAAATGTTCATTTAAGAAGTCTCCACTTAGTGTTACTGCCGAGGCATCAAAAACCACACGAAGTTTTGTAGTAACACTCTCAGGTTTAACAATACAATGATGAGGTATGTAATACATTTGTGAACCTATAGGATCGTCAACCATGGACGAAAGGACTGTCATGTGGCCACTGTCTAAATAGTCTGGCATGAACTGTCTGTATGACTCATACAAGCTTGGATGTTTTTCCAAGCGTCGTTTCAATGAAAGAAACCTGCGAAGAGCAACTTCCCGCGAATTGCCAAAATGTGGTTCCGGACCTTTGAATGGCAAGGAAACAATGAAACGGTCATTGTTATCTCTTGTAACACAAGAAAACGGTAACACAAGAAAAGAAGTATAAAATCGGCACGATCGGTTCCCTCACAAGTTGCCATTAAAGAGCTTATAGCATAAAAATGAAGATTTACGAAATCTGTAAGCGACTCTGTGGGTTATATTGTAAAATTTTACTTAAACAGAAATTTACTGTGCGGCGCGGATTATCATACCGATCCAGTAATTTCTACCACGCTAGCTACGTTTCGGGCCTTGGGACCGGTCTTTTTAAAAACTTTTTCCAAAATTCCTTGTAGCAATTTATTTGGTTAAACAGAAATTACAATTGAATTTTGACAAACTGGATTGATGTATACTAAGTCGAAAATTAAATAATAATTGGAGTTTAATAAGGGTGAGTAGCCTAAGCAAACGGCAATGTTAAAGCTGAAATACTCAAGACTGACTGATGGTCTTGGGGCTCTCGGGGTATATATGCTGTCCCTGCCCCTCGTATGTCTGTGGGAACTTGCAGAGCTCATGTCTGCTTATTTCTTAATTCTATTCATTATACAATGTAACAATCTTAATTTTTAAATAATTGCGGTTTCTTAACCGTCCGTGACCTGCACCTGCAGTATCACTTACTGTCTGGAATACAATGTATTACATCCGTTCTCACAACTTGCTTGTGGACTGTTAATAAACTTTTTGATTTGTCCTTGAATTTTCATAGTTGCATATACTTAAGTTTTTTTAACAACTTCTGATAATTGCAAATAAATTCTATTTTATTACACATATATAGTGGGGGAATACATAACTCCTCCCGACGTAAATAAAAAATTAAGATTTTTTGGCTTAGTTTTTTAAATTTATTGTTTAAAGTTCATTGTCCCTAAGGGTACATCTATTGTTTATTTATTTATCTTTGTTTCCTAATGTCTAAAATTTTTCCCTTTATTCTTATATCTAAGATACATTTTATAAAATACATACATGAGTAATAAAATAATTAAAATGATTAATACAATTGTCCAAACGCCTATACTATCGTAGTGTTTCATGGTGTGGTTGAGATCGTTTAAGTCGAGGTGTTCTAGTTGCATGGGTTTCTTGATTATTTCTTCGTTTTCAAGTTGTGTTATTTCGAATTGTAGTTCCGGTAAATTGGCAAATTTCTTGGTTACTGTGGGGGTCTTGATAAACTCTGATGATATCGTTCTTCAATTTTAAATAGCAGTCTTCTTTAAGGGTGATTACTTTGCTATCGGTTAGTGCTAAATTATTCTCGTTTTGATTGCAATGTGTGGTTGCTATTACTTCTGTTGGAAATATGGCAATCCATTTGTTTTCTGTAACTTTTTGAATTTTTATGTTGGTGATTTGTACGGGTTTGGCTTCACAGTCGTCGTAGTGGTTTAAAATTTTTAGTATTTGTACTTCGAAAGGGCTGTCTTCTTGAATAGTAGTTGTTGTTAATGATTGGCTTAGGTATTGATTTGGTGTTACTTCGTTACGTTTTTCGTTTGTATAACCATATCTTAGTTCATTTAAAAATAGGAACTTGGTTTTTGGGTATGATAACTTGATACATACTAGTAATTTTTATTGGAAAAACAAATAAATGATAATAATTATAAATATTCCTTTCTACTATTGGGATTTCTATTAAAAATGTGATTTCGTCGTTCTATGCGTAGCCTTTCATTATAGCTGTTTTTTTAAATATGAGAATGTTTGATTCTATTACATCAAAGGGTAATTTACTATTAGTTATAAACGATCTAATTCTTAATAATTCTTTTACTAAGTCAGTTGGTTCTATGATACTAGAGTGTAATGTATTTAATTTTACAAATGTTACGGCGTTTTCGAATGTGGCTAAAATTTGTTGGATTACAGTAAGGGTTGATATTATTTGGGTGAATACTATATTGAATCTAGTTAAGTATCGCATTCCTAACATGGTCGTTTGCATGTTAGTTTCAAGGGATTGTATTCTATTGGCTATACTATCTCGATTTCTTACTAGCTTTCTTAACGTATCGTTGAAGTTTATTATAGTTGATTGGGTTAGAGATATTCGGTTGCTAACAATGGTTTTTATATCGTTTTGGTTTTCAATTAATACGTCGTTGTCCTTTCTACCTGGGCGGAGGTTGACGGTAAGGGTGATGCCTGTCCATCAGAAATTACAGAGTGTTCTTAAGTTTTTCAAATAAATGTATTTTTTATCTTGCCGTTGTCTACTACGGCTATATTTTTGTCTGATATCTTTTTGATTTTAAACGGGCCTAAATTCCTGGGTGCCGTTTTGTGTCGTATACTTTGGAAATTTTTTTCGTATGTGGTTTGTCCTATTGATAATTTGCTTGCGTCGGTATTCTTATTGCGGGCTTTTATCTTTTACTTTATCGTAAGTTATTCTTAATTTCTCTTTGTGGTCTTTGGCATATTGTTAGTATACTTCCTTGTTTTAGTGGATGTCGTAAGGGTTACATGAATCTGAATGTCCTAATGTTAATTTTAGGGATGTAAAAATAGTTGATGAGTGTGTTACATAATTTTTACTTTTTGGTTAACATAATGCAGAGGGCGGCTTCAATTAAGATGACATAGAGCCAAGCAGTGTTGCCAAAAAGAATTATCTAAGCTCGCGGACTAGTCTCGGGGTCTATCCCTGCGGAGGCATGAGATGGGGGGGGGGTCTTTTCTATTAATTAACCTGTCTTTGTACAATTTTAGGGCGCCACTATGTCAAACACATAAACAAAAAATAATCTTCATAAGGAAAGACGTAGATAAACCTTAAGGGAATTAACTTATGCCTGAAGATAGATACTCAACAACATAACTGTGTTTCTTTTACACTTAAACATTGTAACTAGAATTTCCAAAAATAAAAATTATTACCCTAGTTTGCAGGTATGTAATAAAGTTATTTGGAGTTCTTGTATATACAAAAAAAATATATAAAATAAATTAAAGACAATCAAAATTATATGAACATAAAATTGAAAGGTCTTATCGATGCTGAATTGACAAATTAGCAGTTGCTAGTGGGTAAAGCCCATCATAAAAATAATATCTCATTACATTAAGCGAACGCTTCAAACCTAGCGATTGCTAATGGATGAAGCCCATCAAAGAAAGTTATTTCATTACATTAAACAAATGCTTCAAGCAAAGATCTTTGTTCTCGGCTCACAAGAATAAGTCAAAGATTAGTTTATCATACAATTCATATGTACAACATACATTTGACTTGTTTGAGTAAACATCTAACTCCAGATGTTTATCTGGCAGATGTTAAACCAAGATGTGCCCTAATCGACTATTTAAATTTAACAAGTAATACAAAAAATTTACCCAAATTATCTAACATATTCTAAATAAAGTGATTTTATTTTTACTGGAAAACTTTCTAATTCTGTATTCAAAAACACTAAAACTATTTTAAATCGTTATGTAAATTATCTTATATATATTCAGTGACACATAATTTATTTTAAAAAGAAAGCTTTTATACCTTAGTATATGAAAATATGCTACAATTTTAAAATCGTTTAACAGAAAACTTTAATATATTTAATTATCAGAAACGTATTGAGTATTTAAAAAAACATTTAGAAAATTATTTATCCTCTAAGTCGACATGTTGCACAATAAGCTTAATTCTTGTTTGGGTCGGTGTTTGTTACAACAAATAATAGCGTAATCACCGAAGAGAAATGTTCACACACTTACAACACCTGCAGATTTTAACCACGTGCCAACGTAATTACATTACCAACGAATGGATCGACATCCCCAAAGCTTATCAACTTCCATGCGGCCCAAAATTATGCTATTCAATTCAGAAATCCATTATATATTTATTATTAAAGGTAAAACTTATAGATGAAACTGCTTGCTAAAAATTCAAATGAATTATTCTCTATAAAGACGCCATATTGTCATGCTTACGAACCGTTGTTTAGACCTTGTTTATTTTGCAGGTTGTCTTCAATAAATATATGCGCTCTTTATACACCAAGCGACGTGTCTCTCTCACGAATCGAATTTTATTCGGCCCATCTTGGTAGGAAAACTTTCTACCACGTTTCTTTTAATATTCTTATTTATCTGACTACATCCGATACAAGAATGGATCAAGTACATCGGGCAGACGCCTTAAACCCCACGCGCATGACGGCGCGGATCTATAAACAAATCAACTACATATTCACGCCTGGATCGCGGCAATCCATCAAACATATAGCAATTTGGTAATTACCTATATGTGAAATGTTACAAGTGGATTGTATTGTTGTATGCGATTAATTCGTATGACATTAAATTGGTGATCTGTTCCTTCTTGTAAGTTAATCTTAGTAATCTGATTTGTTCTAATAGAGTTAAATGTAATCTTTCAATTAGTCCGTTTGATTCAGAGTGGTTTTCAGATATAAAATGAATTTTTATTTTGTGGAGTTCTATGGTGTTTTGTATCGTTTTATTTTTAATTCACTGCCGTTATCTAAAGTTAAGGTTTCGTGTGTGCCATAAAATGTAAAGTATTGTAAAAATCCTTGTGTTACGTCAATGCTATTTTTGGAGGTAAAGGGTATTGCTTGGTCTATTTTGGTGAATGCATTTATAATCGTTAAAAAGTTTTGTGCTTCTACTACTAGAGTGTCTACATGTAATTTTTGGAACGGTTTGTCGGGTGTTTTGGTTAACATTATGGGTATTTTTGGGGGTGTTCTGTCGTATTTTGCCTTGTCGCATAGTTCACATTGGTCGATAAAGTCTGTGGTTAACTCTTTCATATCTTTAAAATTATATCCTCTTATAAGCTGTTTTAATGTTTCATTGATTCCACGATGGTTGGTTTTGTCTTCGTGTTGATTTCTAATTACGTCGGTTATTTCGTCAGGGTCGTCTAAGATTATTAATTTTCTTGTACATCCGGTTAGTTCAGCTAAAACAAGAAGTAAAGGAAAAATTTAGGTAAAAAAGGAAGTTGCCTGTTTTAAATGAAATCGTAATTATCGCACGGTAACGAGCCCGAAATACACGATGTAATAATTAATACTTCGTATTAACGACTGTTCACTTCTTTCTACACTTGCGAATTGCCAGAAAAGCCGGTAAATTTTCATCACATGCACCGTCGCGTTCGCGATACGGAAAATCCTGTCCTTGACGTTAATAACCGAACTAGCATAACTAGGGATTGTTTATTTTGAAACTAAATTAGAATTGTAGTTTGAAATATATTTTGACAAAAGAAAAATAAAGGGTAGAAAATTTGAAGAATTTATCAAGCTGAAACATAATATTGGTATAGGCAAAATGAGTGTTACAAAATTCATAGTCACAATTGATTCACCACCGCCTTCTAGTCGCACATATAGTTAGCATAAAATTCCCTAACCTAATTAAATGTGTATATCTGCTACTTAATTACAAAACAATAACGAGATTCACCTTTCTTACTACAAAACTGAAACAATATTTTTCAAACATATCTAATTACAGTGCTGTATAAACAAAATTAGTTAGCTTCTGATTTTGATATATTACCGTTCGGCTTAAATTCGATATTTATATTAGGAAATTCATTTTGAACATGCTTTAATATGATTTTGAAAAAGAGTAGTACATTATTGGTGTAATCACCGCCACATTTCCCCCAGCATCCACATTTCCCCCCAGCATCTGGACCAAATTTACATGTAAATTCGCACTATAAAGTCTTATTTTTTAAGAATCTCCTCCTGGCTCCTCCTTGCTCTCCTCCTTGCTCGGACACCCCCACAACCATTTTGATTACATCACACCCGCATTCTTTCCACCCGCGAGATAAATCTTTCTCCGCATTTCCACCAACGAGATAAACCTATCTTGTTTGGTATCAATTAATATTAGAATTTTCTCAGCTACCCGAATCTCTAGGATTTTTTTAGATTGCACCATCCCCAAGGGAGCTACCCCAATTTTAAGATTTCTTACCTGTAGCGACTTTTGAGCGTTCTTATAAAAATTTTTTAGTCATGCGATACATCTTGTTAGTCTAAAATTTTACGCAGAATTCGAATCTGCAAACAGATTTGAAATCGGACCACGCCCTGCAAAGTTATACCCCTTTAAAGTCCTGATCTTCTAATTTTGCTATTTGCCTATAAGCAAACCTAACAAATAGTTTTCTTCGTCTAGCCATTGCATCTTTCGAGATAAACCTATCTTGTTTGGTATTAATCAATATTAGAATTTTCTCAGCTACCCAAATCTCTAGGAATTTTTCAGATTGCACCATCCCCAAGGGAGCTACCCTAATTTTAAAATTTCTTACCTGTAGCGACTTTTGAGCGTTCTTATAAATTTTTTATACATGTAATACATTAAATTAGTCTACAATTTTACGCACAACCCGAATCTGCAAACAGATTTGAAATCGGACCACGCCCTGCAAAGTTATACCACTTTAAAGTCCTGATCTTCTAAATTTTGCTCTTTGCTCTATAAGCAAACCTAACAAATAGTTTTCTTCGTCTATCCATTGCATCTTTCGAGATAAACCTATCTTGTTTGGTATCAATTAATATTAGATTTTTCTCAGCTACCCGAATCCCTAGGAATTTTTCAGATTGCGCCATCCCCAAGGGAGCTACTTCCATTTTAAGATTTCTTACCTGTAGCGACTTTTGAGCGTTCTTATAAATTTTTTATACATGTAGCACATCTTGCTAGTCTAGAATTTTAAGCACAATCCGAATCTCTAAATAGATTTAAAATCGAACGACCCCTTACCATTTTACACACACCCTTTAAATTATAAATTTCCTGCGGCTCATACATAAAAGAAAATCTAAAAACAATTCTTAAAACTTTTTTTATTACAGACAATTTTTACTAATACAGTTTAAATTTTGTAAAACCACATTTCTAAATACATATTTACAATTTTTTATTTTTAACCTAGAACTTCTCATATCGGATTATACTTATTAATATTTATTTCTAAATAGAGCACCTTTTCCAAAGACCAACCGGACCCGCATGTTTCAAATTCCTCTGATTTTGTTCTTATGGTTTTGCTTAAGACCTCGTACATATTTTCCAGATTACTAGCAGACGTTATAACCACATTTTTTGTGTTAAAGGATTTCACATCGGTAGTCTCTTCCCCCATTTTGGTGTAAACGCCGTAGAGTTCGCAGTAGACTTTTATTGCTGTATGTTGTATTCTTTTTTTATTTATTAATCGAATAAATCGCTCTTTCTGCTTCCAAAAAAACTCGGGCGCTCCATCGTCGACACTGGCGTTCTTTATGCGATAGCTAGCCATACGGTTGTTAAACGCTGTACTAACCATTTCTACACCATCGTCGTTAGTAGCGGTAACTGATGCATTTTATGTCTGTTGCTCCTTAAGTGTGCAGCATAGGTAGTCTTTTCCATTTCGAAATCGCATACTTTACACATAATTCGTGGTTGTTTCGTACAATTCCTTTAACAGCTGGCGGGGCTGAACGTTTAAGGCTTAATGACATACCGTGCTGTTTTTCCTTGTGTCGCAGTAAGTTGTCCATTCTCGTAAAAGCGAAACCGCAAGACCCACAGTTTAAGTACTTTGCTGCGGGCGGATGTATAAGCAACCGTGGACGATGTTGCACCACGACATTTGTTCTGGTGCCGTTTGAGAGCATTTTCCAGGTATAGGAAGCACCGCAAGAGTTGCACTTAAAAACGTTTGCAGATACCATTTTAGTACAAAACAAAATCCGCACTATAGCACTTTGGTTAAACTTGTAAGCGAACTAACTTATAACTAAAGAGTTTACTTTTGCGTACCTGCTTTATGTACCCTATAGAATGCAAACCGAAGGTTTCCGAAGGCAGCCGAACGAAGTTGAAGATTCAGCTGGGAACTAAATGACGTCATTTTTTGCCAATCCTTGCTGCTCGTCCAATACATTTAGCACCAATTCATGCGCCGGTTCGCTTCGTCCATGCTGCGAATGCAGTTAGTAGAAACATCGGAAACGTCTTTCATGTTATACGGATCAATAATCGCATCGCGTGCATATTAAAAATCCGAAAGGGTTGTAGCAAACGCACACAAATTGGTTGCAAGTCGTGTGGTAGAAGATGTAGTGCTACTATAAACAAAAACTTAATAAAACACTTTAAACCTTTACTAAGGGAATACCAAACTTGTTGTCTACAGAATACTTACTAATAAAGCAATTTAATTTTAAATAACTTCTACGTCATATTTTCGGAAATGGTAGGCTTGAATATTTTCTTTGGGAACAATCGAAGATTGTCGAAGACACTCGAAGAGTGCACAAGCGCGGTCACTAAACCAATTAGCATTAATTCCAAGTATTCCGTGCTCTCGTTGGCTGTTCATTTCCTAGAACCAAATCTTCCACATAGTAGTCGGTAGCACGTAATTATTTCTAGAACCGGTAAGTACTCGATATCGCCCAAATACAGAATTAGATGCTCGATGTCTGTCAACTTCCGATTCCTTCGTAAAAGGTAAAAAACTCGGTCATTCATCCATCTAACTTATACTTCGACCCGCTCCCGTTCTGATAATTTCCAAATATTTTTCAAACGACAATGGTCTAAATTTTGTTTATGTAGGCCTTTACACTTTCACATATTTAAACACCTCTAATACGATCGATTAACCAGTTTCGATTATTCTAACGGAGGCCACCATGCATTCCGCAGCACCGTTCCTTTTGAATCCAACGATCCTATGGGCTTCCACACATTAACACCTAACGTATCTTTCCTACTATTTGTTAAACAAAAACTACCGGCATCGTCATGTCCGTATGCGGACGTAAGCAGATGTATGTGGATGTGTACGAGAATATGTAACCATATACATTAATCAGTGTAAGCTATTTTATTTAGTCCAAGATAACTACTATTTTTCTAAAGAGTTTATTCTTGCGCACCTGCTTTATGTACCCTATAGACTGCAAACCGAAGGTTTCCGAAGACACCCGAACAAAGTCTCGGATTCAGCGAGGAACTAAATGACGTCATAATCCTTGCAGCTCGTCCAATACATTTAGCACCAATGTATGCGCCCGGTTCGCTTTGTCCATGCTGCGAATGCCGTTAGTAGAAACATCGGAAACGTCTTCCATGTTATACGGATCGCGTGCATATTAAAAATCCAAAAGGGTGATAGCACACGCACACAAATTGTATGCAAGTAGTGCTGTAGAAGATGCAGTGCTACTATAACCAAAAACTTAATAAAAACACTTTAAACCATTACTAAGGAAATACCAACTTGTTTCTACAGGATACTTACTAATAAAGCAATTTAATTTTAAATAACTTCTACGTCATATTTTAGAAAATGGTGGGCTTGAATATTTTCTAAATGAATCACCGAGCGAAAGTATATGCTTAGCAGTATTAAAATTAACCATTAATTTCCCATTTTTACGACCATGGTTAATTAAAGATTAAAATTTAATTTGTACACGTTCGAGCTTCTCGTAAACTAACATATTTTATAGCAACAATGCGCTGTATAATACATGCATACCCCTTCGCCGCGCTACTGCTATTCTTGTAATTGCTAGAAAAAGTCACTCAGTAAAAATACTGTTAGGACCGATGCAAAGCACCATTTTTTTTATACTTTCTATAGCACATCGCGCACTTTTTCGTCTGATGATTAAATTTTGCTTCTGTAGGCTTTTACACTTTTGCATAGCGGTCGACCGCACGTAATGATTTCTAGAACCGGTAAGTACTGGATATCGTCCAAATAGAGAATTAGATGCTCGATGTCTGTCAACTTCCAATTCCCTCGTAAAAGGTAGAAAAAACTCAGGCAATCAACCATCTAACTTAAACTTCGACCCGCTCCTGTTCTGATAATTTACTAACATTTTTCAAACGACAATGGGCCGAGAATTTTTAAACCTCCGGGGGATCTTTAAGTCGTGATCGATTACACATCCGAGCTACGCGTAAACTAATATATTTTGCAGCAACTGTATAATACATGCATACCCCTTCTCTGCGTTACTGCTATTCTTGTAGTTGCTTGAAAAAGTCAGTCGCCCTTTTACGGGTAGGGCCGCTAAAAGCACCATTCCATACTTTCTTTATAAGTGTAGCACATCGCGCACTTTTGTCGGATAATTAAATTTTTGTTTATGTAGGCCTTTACACTTTCGCTTATTTAAACATCTAATACAATTGATTAACCACTTTCGATTATTCTAACGGAGACCACCATACATCCCACCGCACCGTTCTTTTTGAATCCAACGATCCTATGGGCTTCCAAGCACTAACACCTGACGTATCTTTCCTACTATTTGTTAAACAAAAACTACCGGTATCGCCATTGTGGACGTAAGCAGATGTTTGTGGATATGTACGAGAATATGTAGTCATATACATTAACCAGTCTAAGCTATTTTATTTAGTCCACGAAAACTACTATTTTTCTAAACCATAATTAATAATCGTCTTTATAGGTTCCACATTTCTACCGTTACCCAATGACTGGTGCTACGTACATGGAAACTTTAATTTATTATTGGAGAGAATTATTATTCTCCCGCGCACTGCATGCCTACCCCTTTTCGAGGTATATGCTCGCTATAGGTTGTAAGACCCTCGGTTTTACTTAACTATACTTCGTGAGACCCCTTTAATCTTTTTAATCGTATCTTTCTCGCTTACAGTACAGTAGGACTTAACATTACTACCAACAAATTCTAATACTGGACCCCCATTAAATACGTCTTTAATTTTCCTACAACTTTTTGTTGACAAGTGTTATATTGTATTTATTATACGCAGGGTAGTCACTCTTTTAAGATAAATATATTTTGCTAGGTATCAACTAATATTAAATTTTCTAGGGACCCCAAATCTGTAAATAGATTTTAAATAGGACCACCCATACAAAGTTATGCGTTTTAAAGACCCAAATCACTAATTTTTGCTCATCTTTATTTAACACCATTTTTAAAACCTTTTCGCTACCCAAGACATATGCCTTAGCCAACCATCTCCCGAGAAATCTAAAACCGCCGTATCCGCGAATACCACGTGGAGATAACACGTATACTCTGTCAACCAGGATAGAAGCCGGAAGGATTTGGAAGGTGGGAGAAGAACTTAAAAATTATGGAATCTTAAAACTAATATATACAATAGATTTACAAAATCCATACAAATATAAACAACTATCTTATATCTTTACACCCCATGCGTAGATTGTTGTACTATTAGGAATGATGTACCGTTTGTCATCTTCCTCGATAAACTAATTTTATTAATAAACTGCGTAATAAAAATTGGATGCTTGGTGACTGTTAACATCCGCTTCCCTCGTGTACGTCCAGACACACCCCAGCCCATGAGCACCCCTGCGCATGCACACCCCTGCCCATGCGCACCCCTGCGCGTACGCACCCCTGCCCATGCTCGCTGCCCATGCGCACCCCTCTCTGTGCGAGTGCTATTTCGGGGTAACGTCACAGCCTTTTATAAATAAAGAACAATGTTATATACTATTATAAAATGTTTATTCTGACATTATACAAATTTAAAAATATTTAATGCCAAGCATGGAGTCATTTAAACTTAATTTTAATACAAAGTTATACACAGAAGACAGTCTTTTCTTTATGTTTGTTTGCAGTGGTTTTAATTTTATCTAATTTTATTCGCAGCTTAAAATTTAAATCGACCCCTAAGTCTTCTATCTCCTTTTCTAACCAATAGTTTGATACATAAAGACCGTCTAGGTTTTCGAATTGTAAAATGTACCGAAGTTTGCCTCTATATTTAAAGTCTTTGATTCCGCCGACAACCAGATCCATTCCTTCGTGTAATTCTTGCAGCTTGTGACAATCTTTTAATCGCAGCTTTCCCACTATATCCTGCATACGTATCTTGCTAGCTTGATCGACTTCTTCTTGTCGGTATTGGAGGAAATTCTTATTCTCCCACAGACTGTTGCGTAGTTGCATGCCCACCACTTTTGGGAATATATGGTTGTTATAGGTTGTAAGACCCTCGGTTTTAAATGATCCAAAAGGTTCTTTACTAGGCAAATATACAATGTTTAGCGCAACCTCTTTGCGTGTCGTGTACGCAAAGATTACGAAACCCGCATTCCTTAGTTCGTCTTTGTTATCTGCCATTTTGATAAATACGTTTTTAGAATAACCTTTTAAAAAAATATACTGATTTAGTGCCATCCTTTTCCGCAAGGACGCCTACATAACTAAAAGAGCCTTTTTTACTAACCACAAATGCATACAACTTGTAGAAACCAGATGTATCTAAGTCAGTCCATCGGCACATAAAATAATCTTTTAATTCTTCCTCATTTTCTCTAATAAGATGTTCTTTGTCTAACACATCTTTGTATTGATCGCGTATTGTCGCAGTGTTTTCCATGTAGTCCAATTCTCGCCTTTTTGCATCCATTTCCTCTAATTCCAGTTGTCTTCTCCTTCCACTTACAGCGTATGGCATGCATAATGGGGCAATTTCCTTTAGCGTAAACGGATAGAGTTTACTACCAATATTTACGCGTTGTCGTACAACCTCTGGACGAATGTTAGACGTATCTATCAATCCCAATTCCGAAATTACTATTTCTTTTGGAATTGTAGAATATGGTGTTGCAGATTGTGTAAAATATGTACTACCTGCTTTAATGTAGCACTTGTGTAAGATTTTATTTTATCTTGGCTATCTTCCTCTACTATCTCCAAATAATTTATAGGTAAATAGTTAAAACTAAAAGCCAAAGCACATACTTTATCAATTTTCCCTTTCTTTTGGTTTTCGGACAACTAATTTGCAAGCCCGTCAATTTCTTTGTATTACCATTACCCCAATACACGTACTGTAGCAGGTTATTATAGACTAAACAACAGCTATTTTGTAGCTTGTCCGATAGCTTACTCCACATTTTGGCAAGTGGTACCGAGTACATTGGCGCCTTTAGGAAGTATAACTTACTATCTTCCAATAACGTTAAACAGTCTTTTAAGGGGATTATACACCCGTTCCGCACTGACATAGCTTCCAATTGCACAGTTGTATATTGTCGCTTCTAATCGCGTAATACCATGTTCTTTGACCAAAGTAGACGCAAATGTTTCTCTTAAACGTACATCTGGACAACGTAAAAAATCTAGTATATGATTGCCAAGTTGTTTATTAACACCAAGACTTGTTATCTGACACACAAATTTGTTGTATATCTTAATTCTTGCATTGGTTGTTAGCCATGTTAAACAATCAATCCCCGCAGTTTTATCGTTGTCAACTATAATATTACACTTTTCTTCGTATTCGCCCTTATAGCGAAAGTTATGCTTTGTAGTTAAATAATTACACATCTCCATCTTGCTAAATATACCCGCAAAATCTTGGGTTACATCCATGTCAAAAAGATAGAAATAATCTTTTTCGAGTTCGTCTAATATATCTGGTAGTTCCTCCAATAAAGTTTCCAACTTAACATCTGCTAGTTCCACTTTGTATGGAACATATATAGGATTTTGGAATTTTTTATTAATGCATTCGAGGTCTTCTTTTTCCGATAATTTCTTTTACTCAGATAAAAGGAAAAATTAATAGGTTAGGTCAGCGCCGCGGCGCTGACCTAACCTATTAATTTTTCCTTTTATCTGAGTAAAAGAAATTATCGGAAAAAGAAGACCTCGAATGCATTAATAAAAAATTCCAAAATCCTATATATGTTCCATACAAAGTGGAACTAGCAGATGTTAAGTTGGAAACTTTATTGGAGGAACTACCAGATATATTAGACGAACTCGAAAAAGATTATTTCTATCTTTTTGACATGGATGTAACCCAAGATTTTGCGGGTATATTTAGCAAGATGGAGATGTGTAATTATTTAACTACAAAGCATAACTTTCGCTATAAGGGCGAATACGAAGAAAAGTGTAATATTATAGTTGACAACGATAAAACTGCGGGGATTGATTGTTTAACATGGCTAACAACCAATGCAAGAATTAAGATATACAACAAATTTGTGTGTCAGATAACAAGTCCTGGTGTTAATAAACAACTTGGCAATCATATACTAGATTTTTTACGTTGTCCAGATGTACGTTTAAGAGAAACATTTGCGTCTACTTTGGTCAAAGAACATGGTATTACGCGATTAGAAGCGACAATATACAACTGTGCAATTGGAAGCTATGTCAGTGCGGAACGGGTGTATAATCCCTTAAAAGACTGTTTAACGTTATTGGAAGATAGTAAGTTATACTTCCTAAAGGCGCTAATGTACTCGGTACCACTTGCCAAAATGTGGAGTAAGCTATCGGACAAGCTACAAAATAGCTGTTGTTTAGTCTATAATAACCTGCTACAGTACGTGTATTGGGGTAATGGTAATACAAAAAATTGACGGGCTTGCAAATTAAGTTGTCCGAAAACCAAAAGAAAGGGAAAATTGATAAAGTATGTGCTTTCGGCTTTTAGTTTTAACTATTTACCTATAAATTATTTGGAGATAGTAGAGGAAGATAGCCAAGATAAAATAAAATCTTACACAAGTGCTACATTAAAGCAGGTAGTACATATTTTACACAATCTGCAACACCATATTCTACAATTCCAAAAGAAATAGTAATTTCGGAATTGGGATTGATAGATACGTCTAACATTCGTCCAGAGGTTGTACGACAACGCGTAAATATTGGTAGTAAACTCTATCCGTTTACGCTAAAGGAAATTGCCCCATTATGCATACCATACGCTGTAAGTGGAAGGAGAAGACAACTGGAATTAGAGGAAATGGATGCAAAAAGGCGAGAATTGGACTACATGGAAAACACTGCGACAATACGCAATCAATACAAAGATGTGTTAGACAAAGAACATCTTATTAGAGAAAATGAGGAAGAATTAAAAGATTATTTTATGTGCCGATGGACTGACTTAGATACATCTGGTTTCTACAAGTTGTATGCATTTGTGGTTAGTAAAAAAGGCTATTTTAGTTATGTAGGCGTCCTTGCGGAAAAGGATGGCACTAAATCAGTATATTTTTAAAAGGTTATTCTAAAACGTATTTATCAAAATGGCAGATAACAAAGACGAACTAAGGAATGCGGGTTTCGTAATCTTTGCGTACACGACACGCAAAGAGGTTGCGCTAAACATTGTATATTTGCCTAGTAAAGAACCTTTTGGATCATTTAAAACCGAGGGTCTTACAACCTATAACAACCATATATTCCCAAAAGTGGTGGGCATGCAACTACGCAACAGTCTGTGGGACAATAAG
Source organism: Platerodrilus igneus (assembly GCA_036346225.1). Taxonomy (NCBI): domain Eukaryota; kingdom Metazoa; phylum Arthropoda; class Insecta; order Coleoptera; family Lycidae; genus Platerodrilus; species Platerodrilus igneus. The sequence goes on along the minus strand of JARFIW010001102.1, from coordinate 1,353,727 downwards.
AATTTCCTCCAATACCGACAAGAAGAAGTCGATCAAGCTAGCAAGATACGTATGCAGGATGTAGTGGGAAAGCTGCGATTAAAAGATTGTCACAAGCTGCAAGAATTACACGAAGGAATGGATCTGGTTGTCGGCGGAATCAAAGACTTTAAATATAGAGGCAAACTTCGGTACATTTTACAATTTGAAAACCTAGACGGTCTTTATGTATCAAACTATTGGTTAGAAAAGGAGATAGAAGACTTAGGGGTCGATTTAAATTTTAAGCTGCGAATAAAATTAGATAAAATTAAAACCACTGCAAACAAACATAAAGAAAGGACTGTCTTCTGTGTATAACTTTGTATTAAAATTAAGTTTAAATGACTCCATGCTTGGCATTAAATATTTTTAAATTTGTTATGTATAATGTCAGAATAAACATTTTATAATAGTATATAACATTGTTCTTTATTTATAAAAGGCTGTGACGTTACCCCGAAATAGCACTCGCACAGAGAGGGTGCGCATGGGCAGGGGTGCGTACGCGCAGGGGTGCGCATGGGCAGGGGTGTGCATGCGCAGGGGTGCTCATGGGCTGGGGTGTGTCTGGACGTACACGAGGGAAGCGGATGTTAACAGTCACCAAGCATCCAATTCTTTATTACGCAGTTTATTAATAAAATTAGTTTATCGAGGAAGATGACAAAGGTACATCATTCCTAATAGTACAACAATCTACGCATGGGGGTGTAAAGATATAAGATAGTTGTTTATATTTGTATGGATTTTGTAAATCTATTGTATATATTAGTTTTAAGATTCCATAATTTTTAAGTTCTTCTCCCACCTTCCAAATCCTTCCGGCTTCTATCCTGGTTGACAGAGTATACGTGTTATCTCCACGTGGTATTCGCGGGATACGGCGGTTTTAGATTTCTCGGGAGATGGTTGGCTAAGGCATATGTCTTGGGTAGCGAAAAAGGTTTTAAAAATGGTGTTAAATAAAGATGAGCAAAAATTAGTGATTTGGGTCTTTAAAACGCATAACTTTGTATGGGGTGGTCCTATTTAAAATCTATTTACAGATTTGGGGTCCCTAGAAAATTTAATATTAGTTGATACCTAGCAAAATATATTTATCTTAAAAGAGTGACTACCCTGCGTATAATAAATACAATATAACACTTGTCAACAAAAAGTTGTAGGAAAATTAAAGACGTATTTAATGGGGTCCAGTATTAGAATTTGTTGGTAGTAATATTAAGTCCTACTGTACTGTAAGCGAGAAAGATACGATTAAAAAGATTAAAGGGGTCTCACGAAGTATAGTTAAGTAAAACCGAGGGTCTTACAACCTATAACGAGCATATACCTCGAAAAGGGGTAGGCATGCAGTGCGCGGAGAATAAGAATTCTCTCCAATAATAAATTAAAGTTTCCATGTACGTAGCACCAGTCATTGGGTAACGGTAGAAATGTGGAACCTATAAAGACGATTATTAATTATGGTTTAGAAAAATAGTAGTTTTCGTGGACTAAATAAAATAGCTTAGACTGGTTAATGTATATGACTACATATTCTCGTACATATCCACAAACATCTGCTTACGTCCACAATGGCGATACCGGTAGTTTTGTTTAACAAATAGTAGGAAAGATACGTCAGGTGTTAGTGCTTGAAGCCCATAGGATCGTTGGATTCAAAAAGAACGGTGCGGTGGGATGTATGGTGGTCTCCGTTAGAATAATCGAAAGTGGTTAATCAATTGTATTAGATGTTTAAATAAGCGAAAGTGTAAAGGCCTACATAAACAAAAATTTAATTATCCGACAAAAAGTGCGCGATGTGCTACACTTATAAAGAAAGTATGAAATGGTGCTTTTTAGCGGCCCTACCCGTAAAAAGGGCGACTGACTTTTTCAAGCAACTACAAGAATAGCAGTAACGCAGAGAAGGGGTATGCATGTATTATACAGTTGCTGCAAAATATGTTAGTTTACGCGTAGCTCGGATGTGTAATAGATCACGACTTAAAGATCCCCCGGAGGTTTAAAAATTCTCGGCCCATTGTCGTTTGAAAAATGTTTGTAAAATATCAGAACAGGAGCGGGTCGAAGTTTAAGTTAGATGGTTGATTGACTGAGTTTTTTCTACCTTTTACGAGGGAATTGGAAGTTGACAGACATCGAGCATCTAATTCTCTATTTGGACGATATCAAGTACTTACCGGTTCTAGAAATCATTACGTGCGGCCGACCGCTATGCAAAAGTGTAAAAGCCTACAGAAGCAAAATTTAATCATCACACGAAAAAGTGCGCGATGTGCTATAGAAAGTATAAAAAAAATGGTGCTTTGCATCGGTCCTAACAGTATTTTTACTGAGTGACTTTTTCTAGCAATTACAAGAATAGCAGTAGCGCGGCGAAGGGGTATGCATGTATTATACAGCGCATTGTTGCTATAAAATATGTTAGTTTACGAGAAGCTCGAACGTGTACAAATTAAATTTTAATCTATAATTAACCATGGTCGTAAAAATGGGAAATTAATGGTTAATTTTAATACTGCTAAGCATATACTTTCGCTCGGTGATTCATTTAGAAAATATTCAAGCCCACCATTTCCTAAAATATGACGTAGAAGTTATTTAAAATTAAATTGCTTTATTAGTAAGTATCCTGTAGACAACAAGTTGGTATTTCCTTAGTAATGGTTTAAAGTGTTTTTATTAAGTTTTTGGTTATAGTAGCACTGCATCTTCTACAGCACGACTTGCATACAATTTTGTTTTGTACTAAAATGGTATGCGATTTCGAAATGGAAAAGACTACCTATGCTGCACACTTAAGGAGCAACAGACATAAAATGCATCAGTTACCGCTACTAACGACGATGGTGTAGAAATGGTTAGTACAGCGTTTAACAACCGTATGGCTAGCCATCGCATAAAGAACGCCAGTGTCGACGATGGAGTGCCCGAGTTTCTTTGGAAGCAGAAAGAGCGATTTATTCGATTAATAAATGAAAAAAGAATACAACATACAGCAATAAAAGTCTACTGCGAACTCTACGGCGTTTACACCAAAATGGGGGAAGAGACTACCGATGTGAAATCCTTTAACACAAAAAATGTGGTTATAACGTCTTCTAGTAATCTGGAAATATGTACGAGGTCTTAAGCGAAACCATAAGAATAAAATCAGAGGAATTTGAAACATGCGGGTCCGGTTGGTCTTTGGAAAAGGTGCTCTATTTAGAAATAAATATTAATAAGTATAATCCGATATGAGAAGTTCTAGGTTAAAAATAAAAAATTGTAAATATGTATTTAGAAATGTGGTTTTACAAAATTTAAACTGTATTAGTAAAAATTGTCTGTAATAAAAAAAGTTTTAAGAATTGTTTTTAGATTTTCTTTTATGTATGAGCCGCAGGAAATTTATAATTTAAAGGGTGTGTGTAAAATGGTAAGGGGTCATTCGATTTTAAATCTATTTAGAGATTCGGATTGTGCATAAAATTCTAGACTAACAAGATGTGCTACATGTATAAAAAATTTATAAGAACGCTCAAAAGTCGCTACAGGTAAGAAATCTTAAAATGGGGGTAGCTCCCTTGGGGATGGCGCAATCTGAAAAATTCCTAGGGATTCGAGTAGCTGAGAAAAATCTAATATTAATTGATACCAAACAAGATAGGTTTATCTCGAAAGATGCAATGGATAGACGAAGAAAACTATTTGTTAGGTTTGCTTATAGAGCAAAGAGCAAAATTTAGAAGATCAGGACTTTAAAGTGGTATAACTTTGCAGGGCGTAGTCCGATTTCAAATCTGTTTGCAGATTCGGGTTGTGCGTAAAATTGTAGACTAATTTAATGTATTGCATGTATAAAAAAATTTATAAGAACGCTCAAAAGTCGCTACAGGTAAGAAATTTTAAAATTAGGGTAGCTCCCTTGGGGATGGTGCAATCTGAAAAATTCCTAGAGATATGGGTAGCTGAGAAAATTCTAATATTGATTAATACCAAACAAGATAGGTTTATCTCGAAAGATGCAATGGCTAGACGAAGAAAGCTATTTGTTAGGTTTGCTTATAGGCAAATAGCAAAATTAGAAGATCAGGACTTTAAAGGGGTATAACTTTGCAGGGCGTGGTCCGATTTCAAATCTGTTTGCAGATTCGAATTCTGCGTAAAATTTTAGACTAACAAGATGTATCGCATGACTAAAAAAATTTTATAAGAACGCTCAAAAGTCGCTACAGGTAAGAAATCTTAAAATTGGGGTAGCTCCCTTGGGGATGGTGCAATCTAAAAAAATCCTAGAGATTCGGGTAGCTGAGAAAATTCTAATATTAATTGATACCAAACAAGATAGGTTTATCTCGTGGGTGGAAATGTGGAGAAAGATTTATCTCGCGGGTGGAAAGAATGCGGGTGTGATGTAATCAAAATGGTTGTGGGGGTGTCCGAGCAAGGAGGAGAGCAAGGAGGAGCCAGGAGGAGATTCTTAAAAAATAAGACTTTATAGTGCGAATTTACATGTAAATTTGGTCCAGATGCTGGGGGGAAATGTGGATGCCGGGGGAAATGTTGCGGTGATTACACCAATAATGTACTACTAAAAAGATATCGCTATTTCATTACTTCCTTATGATTTCGCATGCCCTGCAGCAAACGATATGTTGATTGAACCAAAATTAAATATTAATGTACGACGTTTCAGCTAAGGTAGGAAGGGTAAAGGGCTACGTGTTAGAAAATTTAATATATCAATGGTTCAATTGACACACGTAGTATGTGCAAAATATGAAGCATTCGTTATGCATAGATATAGTAAGAAAAGAGCTGAAACTGTGATTACCATACGGATTGGAAAGTGCACATTGCACTTCAAGATATATCGCGCTAAATACATACATATACGTATACATACATACACACGTATAGGCATTTCACTTTAAGAAGAACAGAACGTCACTTGACATATTACGCAAAAATGTAGTATTAGTAGCGTACTTGAGTAATTATAGATAGTTATGGTTAGGAGGGTACGTTTTCTAAATATTTTCACATACAATGATGCTTTTCTTATTAGTTCCAGATCAGAGCAAAGTAATTAACAGAACTTAGTGTAACAATATGGAGTTACCGCATGCTGATAGTATAAATGAACGGTAATGGCGTTGTAGTAAGAAAAGTACTACAAAGTGGCTTTAGACGGGCGCAAGGTAATTTCCGATTCGTTAATTACAAAACTTGACGCTACCGATGCCTGAAAAATGGCATACCCATTTATCCAGTTACACACAATGTTCCCTTTAAAACCCATTTTTGTTTTGCACGCATGATGACGTTGAGTTCTCCCTAATGCGAAATACCTTTACATATATAACTATCACGTTATTCTGTAAAAGATACAGTTAGGTCTTGTGAAAACTTTATATTTGTTATATTTATAACATTAGGATATCATTTAGATGCTGTATAAAGAAAAACAATGATGCGATTATTTATTTAATCCAATAGCATCATTTGAAAACCTCCTTGTACTTTATGATAAAAGCTTCACACCGCCTGAAGAGAAACAGAATGTTTCTAGTGTACGAATAAAAGTGCCTGCCATAAAAGAAAACGGGCCATTATTCTTTTAGAAAACACTAATTTCCCATAAAGAAGCGTTGCATGATGCAAAGTAAGCCAAATTATTACAGTCAATAAAAGATCAAGTAAAATGATTTTATTTTTCCTTTAGATTTAAAGTCTTTGAGCACTTTGAGCACTCAAAGAAGCGTTTGTGATTATCGGAATTTGCTACTCAATTCGCAACGCTTTAATATAAACAGAAAAAGTTTCCCCTTAATGATGTAAAATGAATAACCGTTACACTTAAATAAAAATCCAATTACTAAAGTTACATAAAAATTAAAAAGGAAATCACAATTAATCAAATAATGTAACGATTTCTCTAATTCCTTTACACTTTTATTTCCAATAAATACGTCTAATAATATTTCTTTACAACCACAAATATTTAGAGCTTTATTTACATTAGCACTAGCTTAATAATTATTTATAGTTAGTGATTGAATCTTCTAAATATGACATATTAAACACCATTATAGCACTAATATTACTGGTAATTTATTTATCTAACACGTTTATAACACGTTAGCGAATTTATTTATTTATGTTTATCAAATGCTAATTGGGCCCGAATTTAAACTTCCTGCGCTTTCACAATGGGGTTCCACATATATACGACAACCTTTGATTCGAGAAGAAGAAGAATATGCGTTTCCAAACCCTTCGAGAACAACTCTTTTGTATTGCGATACCCGTTAGTCATCCTTTCTCATTGCTGGACAGATATAAAGCCGTATTAGTATAACCCGAATAAGCATCCTTTCCAGATTGTTTCTCATATTTTTAATTACTGTTGCTATACCCGCTCTTAAACCTGTTCTCTCCCAGAACATTTTGCGGAGCGGAAGCTTGATGTCACTTTGACGATAAGAATAACGAAAGATAGTCTTGCATTTCCCATATTGATGGAAGTAGCAAATGACACTGTTAATGGCAGGTGCCGTCCCATTTGCGTTAAAGCCGTATATCAATATTTTGACACCAGTGTTCTAAAATAGTACCGCTAGCATTTTTCGTACTACTCTCCAGTCTAATCTACAAAGCCCACAACCAATCTTAAGTATGATCAATTTTTATCGCCAATCTTCATCATCTAGTTTTGTGATTTACTAATAACCTCTGGAGGTTCCGGTAACTCGGTTCAAGGGAGAACGATTACTTTGTCACTAGATAATAAATGCGACGACGCTCATTATTGGTTGTTGTTGACGAAGCAGGTCCAGACAGTCAAAATTTACATTTAAACACTGTAGCAGTTCTTGGGGAAATATTAAGATTCGCCACTACGCAATGTGTAAGAAAGTATTTCGACGACACATTAAATAGGTTTTTTCACTACCAACAACTAGCTTAGCAGCAGTATTAAGAAGTGCAATCCCCTGGAAGCCAAGTACTTCAATGTATAAACTCGGTCTTGGTCTAGATCCACTAGATTAATCTACGCTCTTCCGACACTGCAACCTACTCTGCATCAGAATTTAAATCCCCTTTCTTTATCTGTTCACCGTCACATAAGAAAAACCCCTCCATCTAGAAAGTGATGTGACAACATTATATAAACAAGATCATTTTGATGCTCACAAAAATGTGTACAATAATTTGGATGTAACCGAAGCGGTATGTTTGTTCTGAATTCCATTCCCCTCTCCATTAACGACACTTGATACACTATAGTATTGAACAGATAGGTAACCGCTCATGATTACGTCTTTACTGATACTATTGCGCATGGAACCCTCAACTGTTTATATATATATATATAAATATTGCGGTGTTTAGGGGTGTATTGAGTCGTAAGGGTCGCGTAGTAACTGTAAATAGCAATAGGAATCAAAAAACTGATTTTATTTAGCAGGAAAATAAATAATTCGCACATTATGTAAATAGCAAACATTTAACACCCTGTATAAAAACCGCAATTAACGTTAATCAATGCCAGTACGCATATCTTCCAATAATAGAACGAGTATTCAGCAGAGAAATAATTATACATGTAATTAAAATACGTCAAGAAGTGTTCAATAAGTTCATAAAATAGATACACATAAGATAAAATAAAACCTAGTAAATCTGCATGCAATTACGCTTGTAATAAAGAATAATATAGCAGTATTACATTTAGTGACGAATCACCCCCTCATTTCCACCAGCATCCTCATTTCCACACACATCTGGACCAAAAAGTTTTCTTCGACTAACCATTTTTCATCTTTCGAGATAAATATATCTTAAATTTTTCATCTTTCGAGATAAATGAGTATCCACATTTCCACACATGAGATAAACCTATTTTTAAGATTTTTTTTACCGCTAACATTCTGGACCAAATAGTTTTCTTCGACTAACCAATGCATCTTTCGAGATAAACCTATCCTGTTTGGTATCAATTAATATTAGAATTTTCTCAGCTACCCGAATTTCTAGGAATTTTTTTGATTGCACGATCCTCAAGGGAGCTACCCCCATTTTAAGATTTTGTACCAAGATCAATTTCTAATCACCTCTCCTTTTTAACATCTAGAATCTTTTAACCAACATAAATAAATTAAGTATGCAAAAATTTAATAATTTATTTTATCCGATTTACAGTTTAATAAATAAATTACAATTTATACAAAGTATAACATTATTTTGTTTGTGTAGCCGAATCCAAGCAGGTTAACCTGTAACAAAAAAAAGATTAATGGGTTGTTTAAATAGCCCTGTAACAAAAAAGAGATTAAAGTAAAAGAGAGGAAACGTGTTTTCAGTCAATAAGACATATTGTTGTTAATCTAACAATATGTTTTACCGTCCGAAAAACAGCTATCAATTTTCAGGTTTAAAATTTTACCAAGTACGTAACACGTAATCCAGCAAATATTTTAGAAAACACCATATCGCTTCAAAACTACTGTCTTTACAATCATGCGAAATACCAGTGAAAACCGTATATAATTTCTTTCTATTAATTATATTATTGACTGTATATTTGAGAATACAAGAAATATGTTTCAATGACGTACATTAGAAACCCCCGCATAATTACTTGTAGATTAATAATAACACAAGGTACTTTCTACAGTGCTCGCATCTATCACCAAATCTTGCTTTAAATTTGTAATACCTTGTTAATGCAATTATAATAGTGAAAGCGGATGACTCCTACTACATTCTTATAAAGGTAAAACGGTGTTTTATATCATGCTATTGTTTACAGGATAGTTGCTAATAAAGAATTAAATTTTAAATACTTCTACATAATATAATAATGTTTTACAAAATTAATATAAAAGTTCAAAAATAATATTCTTTAAAATACAAACGTTCTGGAACGAAATTAATAGTTAATAACATCTATTCTATATCACTAATAATACCCCTATTAGGTAAAAACTATATATGGTCATTGACCTTTTGTTGAACAGTAAAAGTAGGATTTCTAGGTAATTTTCGGTATATGTTATTATCATTAGGTAATTCAATAGATTTGTTAATGTAATCAGATCGTTGAGCCTTTGTCAGCATTCGTGACTATAATTTGAGGATGTTTTTTCAAAAAAGTTCTAGTCAAAGAATAATTGGATTGAAAATGTTCATTGTGTTCTGAATTTCTAGGTTTTAAAATATAATTAGTAATAATGTTAGTTACTTTTGCTCTTAAGATATTATTTTTTAGTGTAGAAAAATGCTCACTATCTAAAATTAATTCAACATCCGTTAACAATTTACCTATGTTGAGGACCTAAAGATAAAATATTACTAACCTTCTTGGGAATATTACAACTACTAACATCAACAATCCATTTACTATTATCAGTAAACATTTTATTGCGGTATAATTAATGGTTAATTAGATTAGGAAACTTTTTAATATTAACTTACTTAATTTGTCTATATCGTTTGTTATAAAAAGTGATCTGTCTAACTTGAAATTGCATTAAATAGGAAAGAGGTATAATCTTACTTGCGTCACTCTTAATTTGCGAGAGTTGTTTGTGACTACAAAATAATTTGGTGTGTGTAAGTTCTATTTCTAAGGTTAGTAAATATTTTTCAAAAAACTTTTTTAAATTCATGACACGGTTGTTAACTCTAAAATTTCTACACTTTAATAAACTTACAATATATTTAGTGTTATATGTAATATGCGAAGGAACGATTGAATATCTTCTGCAACGTTCTAAGAAAAGCTTCCTGTTTTCTAAATTGGCGTGTTTTGTAGTTGTTGTGGCACACCTCTTGAGTAATTGCATTGCTTGTTCACCATATTGTTTCTGTATGTAATTATAAAATCCCATATTTTATTTTATTAAAAATCAAATTTACGAACATGATAATTAATAAAGTAATGTTGATGGAAAGTCGTTTTGGGATAAAGGCGTCCAATAATTATATACAAAAACAATATGGTGAACAAGCAATGCAATCACTCAAGAGGTGAATAACAAACAGGAACCGTCTTATTTAGGTAAAAGTTCCATCCCCCATCACGCGGCGTCGTTGAACTGATCACTCCATTATGCACAGTAATTTCAATTCTCATTGTTAAGAAAATATTAATGGACATCTAAGACATGAGTGAAGTTACCGACCGTTACGAAACAGCCGTTAAATTTGAACACGCCCCCTCTCTGTAAGGCCACGCCTACCACCCTCTCCATTCTTTATAGGCTGCACCTATTAATCAGTACATTCTACATACTACTTTCAGTCTGCTTTATATTCTTTATGGATGATTAATATGCTCTCAGTTTTTCAAACACCGAAATACCATTCTGCAGTTCCTATACATGACAACAATGGAGTAATTTCGGCAGAAAGTCATAATTTTATTAAAATTTGTTATTTACCTTGCAGAAAAAAATATTTGATGCAAAATTATACATAAAGTCCAACACTACAATCAAAGGAGTATCACTAAAAAAAGCTCTTTTTCATACCTTACATACGAATTCTGCTTTTAAGAAATTTTCAGCAATTAGCTTAGGCCCTCCAAAAAAAACATATTTTTCATAGTAACGGATTTTGGAACATACTACTTATTCCAAAAAGTTGTATAACACGGTACAACGGTTTCGCTAAAAAAATTGTCAGTAATTAGCTTAGGCCCATCAACACAACATATATTTTTTTAAAGAACTGATTTTTTTGGAATATACTACTTCTGCCAAACAGGTATATAACACGGTACCACAGTTTCACTAAAAAAATTTTCTTTTTAATATCTTCTATACGAACTCCACTTTTCAAAATTTGTCAGTAATTAGGTTAGGTCAATCAGTACAACATATTACAAAATTATAGTAGAATGTCACTTCAGCAATGTATAAAATGTAATAACTTACCTCTTCTAGTGGCATTTTTATGAAAAAATTTCATCAATCATCGCGTTCTACCGAGATAAAAGTGACTCAATGTGGTTTAATGCGAATATATTTTCATTAAACTAATTAATTGTCGGAGATCTTTGTATCAGTCGGAGTAATTTATTTAGTTCATTATTCGGGAGAATTAAAGTATATTGAATCTTGAATTGAAAACGAAAACGAATAGTTATGATATCATAGCGTTCATAGTATGCAAAATCGTCTAATAGCGAATGTTCAGTTAATACACGCGACGAATAATCTAATGTATCTACGAGATCTATGCAGAATTTTTTCACTGGAGACAAACTGAGAATATTATGAATCAATCAATAGCATATAAAAAGCAGGATAACTTTTAATGTAAGAGATATGATTTGAGAAGCGCATGACATATAGGTTTTTCAAGCGAATACCCCTGTTTATCGACAAAAGATTTTTTTACACTTTTTGCTCGCGGCTTCTTTTCTACGAGGTCTAATTTAATTTGTTCAGGGATAATACGAATATCTTAATAGATAGTGATCGATTTTCAACCTAAGAAAGGAAATTCACCAAATTTTTCACAATTTGCTCGAACTGATGTTCAATTTGCTTGACACTATTCATCGATGCCCTAATTATAGCATTTGATACATTTTCCGGGAGATTAATCCTACTGCGTATATGACCCAATCGCTTCATTACAAACCTAGGTTGAATAATAGCTTAACCAATTGATATACTCATATTTCATAATGAGCGCAATACAAGTTAACGAAAAAAAATGCGTATGGGGAATATGCAAGGACAATTAATGTATCTACGAAATTCAATCATTGATCAACAAAAACAGCCAATTCCAAACAATTGTCTAATTACAAATGCTTGAAAAAACGTTTCATACTTCAAAATAAGTACCTGCAAAATAAACCGTTGGTTATACTATCCGATAAATGGATTATGCCAGTTGTTCATCTAGCTTAGGTCAACAAACAATTTAGGAAACTATTCAAAATACAACCTTCATAAATATGGTATCTGTAATTTCAATAGAATTTACACAAAGTAAATAGACCAACCACTAGGCGGCTCCGTGGCGTAGTGGTATGTGTGTGACTACTACGCCCAAGGTCCCGGGTTCGAATACCTACACGGACCGCTTGAAAAATGTTAGGCGAGCATTTTTCTCAAAAATACACTCTCGTTCGGATGAGAGGAAAATGGAGGTTCCGTGTGTGAGTGTTGTCACGCACGTTAAAGATCCTTACCTTGCTTGGAACAGCAAGGGTTCGGCAAAATTTCAAATTTTTCAAGTAAAAAAACTCGCTTCCTGGCCAATATAGTATTTTTCGGTGGGGCATTGGAAAATCACAGGTAAGACCAACCACTATTCCTAGTGTTAAAGAAAAGGGATGTATTTTAAATTCCACCGTTATACCAATACATGTTTCTACAACTAAAGGTGTAAACAAGGTTTCCGAGATCACCATTGACTTTACTTGCTTTTGATAAACCAAAGAAATACTTCTCTTCAATGTTCGTGAACAAGTGTTTATAACTACTTTAGTCGGGCCAAATTGCTGAAGGCACAAAGTGGTTTTGTACCGGTGTAAGGAATGGCCGGTATTACTATTTATAACTACGAATTTCAACTATGTACTTATTTGACTCCGCAAATGTGTGACAAAGGTACTAAACAGGTAGCTTCTCAATACTTTATTTACGAGAAGCTTGACTTATTGTGGAACGGAGATAGATAAACGCGGTCTCTTAATTTAGTTGTTAATTTTAATCCATTATTACTATCATTATTTTAAACAGTGTATAAATTGTACAGTTAGCGTTTCACGGTTGTTATTATATTCATTGCGTTTTTCTAATATATTTTATTCCATATATAGGATTTTTTTTACCGCGGCATAGTGTCTAAAAGTTTAAAAAAATATGGAAAGTGGTAGAAAATCGAAACGATTCTCAAAGTATAGTTGTATCGTTTATAAAAACCAATAACTTGCCTAGTTCCCTATTAATTGAAACGCATCTTAACAAAGACGGTATTATTCACAGTTGTGCAATTTTTTTGTTGTGGTAAATAATTTGAACAACCGATGCAGATTTAGATGGCATTGGTTCTCATACACGCGAATGCAAGATAGGTAATAAAATTATATTATTTACATAATATTATTGCAGTAAATTCAACAAATCACTGTATGAGATCTTTGCAAAGCAATTACTGCCAATGGTATTTTGAACAAGTTTATGCTTGATTTGGGATAGAAATCTGTCAAACTATATTTAGCGTCACAATCTACCACAATATAAACAAAACATTTATAAAAAAGTTTAATATGCGGTGGCGAATAACGAGTTGGTTTCAGAGGCATTCTACACGCAAAAAATTAATCGGCAAATGAATTTTTTACTAGTGATACAATGCTGCGGTACAAAGCACATAATGGCTGATCGGCTCGTAGTTTTTTAAGGTTGCTTGTTATGCATTTAGCCCTCTCTGATTTTTACTATTGTGGTACACACCCTCAGAATAAAGACTGCATAATTAAATTAATTATACAACATTTATCAACGTATCGCTTATTTTTGGATACATTTTTTCAAGACTAGGTCGTACAACCATAAAGCGAACTACATTAGCAGTGCAACAAACTAATTACTTTGGACTGCAAGACAAATCAATTTGAATTTATTTTTTACCGTGTAGATTTGAAAGTGTAGGTAAAAAAATAAACGAAGCGTCTGAACCGTGATTACAATTTATTAGACGGTTCTGAATTCACCAATCTTATATAGTAAATAAAATTTTTTAAGAACACCAGCAATTTATTATTTTTACCCCGTGAAACAAACCTGTAAATTAACGAATTATATTCTAAGTACACAATGGAGCAAGTTTTACGTTGTAACTCAATGGCTTAAAGATAATTTGAATTTTCTGCCAAAAGGAGCCCAAAGAGAATTTCCTAAAGCATACTGTATTAGGCTCCGTCAACTTGGCCCCCCTCCAAACGATTTATTGAAATGTAGCATGTGCACCAGAAAGTACTAGCCTTGCACCACCTTGCACCACCAAAATAATAGCTTGCACCATGCTGGAAAAACAATTGCGGTAATTTGTTTATGAGGGGGGCTAGAATGACGCTAGCCCCCCTCCATTCGAATTTCAAAAAAATGATATGTGCACCAGTTAGGTAAAAGCTTGCACCACCTTGCACCACAAAATTTAGAGCTTGCACCACTTCAGAAGATTAGATACAGGACCTTTTCTCGAGGGGGGCTAGAATGACGCTAGCCCCCCTCCAGTCGAATTTTAAAAAAATGATATGTGCACCAGTTAGAGGATAGCTTGCACCACCTTGCACCACTAAATTTAGAGCTTGCACCACCTTCAATAAGTCGTTACATTATTATTTAATATTATTTTACATAAAACACTGCCATACTCAAGGTTTCTGAATTGCACTGCCAAAAGAATTCTAAGCAGATCCAATGCCGAAATGTTTCTTGCGCTTCTTTTATTTAAAATAGTGCAATTATATTTCATTTAATTATAGGAGTATTATCTAATAACAAGGTGATTAATAATACTGACTTTAAGACAGAATCAGGACGTTCCTACAAGAGGCTTACTAAAACACTTGCAAGGTATTACAGAACACGTAATAAACCGCATGATTTAAGGGTATCAAATTTAAGTCAAATTACAACCAAATATAGCAGAATTTAGTTTTAAGCAGCATACAGAACCAAAGTCGTAGACAGATACTTCCGGAGAGGTCATGCACAAATTTTTTAATTTAATTACATTTCTATGGATGTATGTATCTACAATACACTAACTCCTCCGCTTAACTTTCTATGAGTTTCACAAATTTCTCTTTCTAACTTATGACTGACGGCCCATCAATTTTTTTGTAAAATGTCACTTCCACCGTTTTTTAACTACGTCATAACTGACATTTGTTAAACTTTGAATTTCGAATCGTTCTGGATATTAATTTTTTTTATTAACTCTTGAATTTCAGCACATACGGTACATTTATTTAATCTTTTATTTTTAAAATTGCGAAAGAAAGTCTTATCGTATGTTGCGGGATTTGAACCCGGTATCGTCGGACTGATAGCTTCTCTAGGTATGTATAACTCAGACATCTTGGATACTAAAGATTTATTTTACATTTTGAATTATTTGAATCATTTCCAGTAACCCATACATTTAAAGGGTTTTTATAAAGTTTTGAATAAAGTTAATATTTGATCTTTTCGAAAAATCACTTTTCCCACTTTTCTCAAATACCTACGAAATGTATAAAAATTTTGAATTCAAATAACGATTATTACTCAACAACAACATCTACAAAACATTTCCTATTTAACCGATTTTCAATCTCTTCAGATAACAAAACTATCCATCCAGTGCTATCCAGAATTAGACATCCTGTAGCATCGATTTGATAATGCTATTTTTAGTTTATCAAGATTCTTTGCTGAAACTGAAAATCTTTTCAAATTTTCTAGAATGTTTATTAAACTGCATTTGATTACTGTTTTATAGTAATCTTGGAATAGTCAATGTTATATATGGAAATCGGAAAAAGTTTGTACTAGTTGAGATTGAATTTATTGCTGAGCACTACTTAGAATCATAGGTAGGTATCCTTACTATAGTTAGAATGATAATTAATTTCATTGCTGTTGCTTAGTTTATTTTTCACCTAAAGATTTTTACGTATTATTTTCTTCTGTATGAGCTATATACTTCTATAAAATTTGAAATTGCTCAAATTAAGTAACTATTCAATAGTAATTAATTAAATAATTTTATTTCAAGAACTCAAACACATAAAAATGTTAAACTCAAAATTAAATTAATTTTTTTAATATTTAAATATAAAAGACTAACTCTTATTCGAACAGGTTTTCTTAATTCTAAAAATGTATATCACCTAATAGATAAAATTGTTAATGGACAGTACAATTAAAAATATATCTCTTAATACCTACATTTTTAAAAGAAATTTTTGAAATTAAAATAAATTTTCTGATTATAAAAAAGATTAATTCTTATTGCTAATAGCTTTCACAATTCTAAAAATTTTAGCAAAAAATAAATGAAATTGAAAGAAACAAGATTGATAGTGAATTAAAATACATATCTGAATATACTTAGGACAATTGAACATTAATTTAAATAATAAAAGGCTTCAGACTATTAGTTTAAAAAATTCAGTACTCAAAACTTGAACGTATTTTTCGGTAAATTTTGAAGAAGCGAACATTTGCATTTGTAATTGATCGCTTATTGCATTAAATAAATATGTAATTCGGCGGGTGAAAAGTTCAAATGCCTTATTATCCAACAATAGCGGAATTTCTAAGAACGGGCTGCATATAATGTCAATAGAGAAATTGGCCGTCAGTGACTAAACGCCTCTAGAAAAATAGTAATATTTTGTCTGGCAGGAGAGAGTTCCAGAAGCATAGTAGACAAAAATTAATTCCTTGGCAATTTATAGAAAGAATAACCAATGACCGGTTTGGAACTAAAAAATTTTTATACATTTCGTAGGTATTTGAAAAAAGTGGGAAAAGTGATTTTTTCGAAAAGATCAAATATTAGCTTTATTCAAAACTTTATAAAAAACCCTTTTAATGTATGGGTTGCTGGAAATGATTCAAATAATTCAAAAATGTCAAAATAAATCTTTAGTATCCAAGATGTCTGAGTTATACATACCTAGAGAAGCTATCAGTCCAACGATACCGGGTTCAAATCCCGCAACATACGATAAGACTTTCTTTCGCAATTTTAAAAATAAAAGATTAAATAAATGTACCGTATGTGCTGAAATTCAAGGGTTAATAAAAAAAATTAATATCCAGAACGATTCGAAATTCAAAGTTTAACAAATGTCAGGTATGACGTAGTTAAAAAACGGTGGAAGTGACATTTTACAAAAAAATTGATAGGCCGTCAGTCATAAGTTAGAAAGAGAAATTTGCGAAACTTATAGAAAGTTAAGCGGAGGAGTTAGTGTATTGTAGATACATACATCCATAGAAATGTAATTAAATTAAAAAATTTGTGCATGACCTCTCCGGAAGTATCTGTCTACGACTTTGGTTCTGTATGCTGCTTAAAACTGAATTCTGCTATATTTGGTTGTAATTTGACTTAAATTTGACACCCTTAAATCATGCGGTTTATTACGTGTTCTGTAATACCTTGCAAGTGCATTAGTAAGCCTCTTGTAGGAACGTCTTGATTCTGTCCTAAGGTCAGTATTATTAATCACCTTGTTATTAGATAATACTCCTATAATTAAATGAAATATATATATATATATATATATATATATATATATATATTTTGAATAAAAGAAGCGCAAGAAACATTTCGGCATTGGATCTGCTTAGAATTCTTTTGGCGGTGCAATTCAGAAACCTTGAGTATGGCAATGTTTTATGTAAAATAATATTAAATAATAATGTAACGACTTATTGAAGGTGATGCAAGCTCTAAATTTAGTGGTGCAAGGTGGTGCAAGCTATCCTCTAACTGGTGCACATATCATTTTTGAAATTCGACTGGAGGGGCTAGCGTCATTCTAGCCCCTCGAGAAAAGGTCCTGTATCTAATCTTCTGAAGTGGTGCAAGCTCTAAATTTAGTGGTGCAAGGTGGTGCAAGCTTTTCCTAACTGGTGCACATATCATTTTTTGAAATTGAATGGAGGGGGGCTAGCGTCATTCTAGCCCCCCTCATAAACAAATTACCGCAATTGTTTTTCCAGCATGGTGCAAGCTATTATTTTGGTGGTGCAAGGTGGTGCAAGACTAGTACTTTCTGGTGCACATGCTACATTTCAATAAATCGTTTGGAGGGGGGCCAAGTTGACGGAGCCACTGTATTATGTGTTTTATAGACTTAAATTTTTTGCCAAAGATACAATGTAGTTTTTAGATTATTCATTGATATAATAACCGAAAATTGTATTTTTGCTTTGTATTGCTTCTAAAATTTTACGATTATCAAAATGGCTATACAGAAAAAAAGCATAGACTAAGTAGGAATTTACTGTAGGTACATCTAAGCCAAATGTATTATTCATTACTAAATCAAAGTGACCTTCAATTCATGTGACAAATGTCGGATCCAAAGCTGTTGAAAATAAACAAACCACTGATCACCAATTGCACAATTAGTTTACTTTCTAAGAAAGCACTACACCTAATATTAATGAGGAAGCTGACCGTCAGAGACTAATGCGGCTATACTTTAATAGTAACAATCAATTTTGGCAAGCATTAAAGTAGTTGAAGCATAGTAAATGAAAATTAAATTGTTAGTTATGTTACAAATAAAACAGCCAATGACCGGTTTCACCATGGTTTCAGCTCATCAGATTGGTAGACTTCTTTCTGCAAAATAACCAACAAAGTTCCTGAATTATAAATGAATTAATCAATACAAAACATTTGCCATTGCCATCTATACTTAAATGTAAACAATTAATTATTGGTGAGTTTTTCAAGTAGCGGACATGATAGTAAAGATGACATTGCCAGACAAAATCTAAAAACTAGTAAAATAACAAACAACTCTTGCAAAAATAAACAAATTGTCGATTACCCACTAAAACAGTAACGGACATAGTCGTTATTTGACTAGTTATTAAATTTTGTTTGGCAATGAAAACTTTACTATTATGTCAGATACTTGAAGAAGATGCCGATAGTTAGTTGTTTACATTTAAGTATAGAGAGCAGGCGACATATGTTTTGTATGTATTAATACACCATAATTCCCTTATAATACAAGAACTGTGTTGGTTGTATTTCAAAGAAAATGCCATCAATCTGATGAGCTGCAACAACGGCGAAACCGGCCACTGGTTGTTGCCTTTGTAAAAAAAAACAACAATTTAATTTTCGTTCATAATGCTTGAGCTGCTTTCTTAATACCAGACAAAAATTATTTACTTCTAGATCTATTTGACACAGGACTCGGATCATGAATTGAAACTCATTTAATACACGTTTAAGAATAGTATGTGGTCTTATTACCAACAAAAGGAAACAATACAATACCTGTTCAGTTTGAGGGCGTCATACCGTCTAAGAATTCTCTCCAATCTCATGTATTAGTATAGTACTATTATACAAGAAACTATTAAAACAACTGTGTAAGATAATTGGTACACAACAGTTCTTCCTTCTTTTAACCGCCGTGTCTTTGCCAATTTTTATTTATTGGCTATTCAATCGGTAGCGTAACGCAAGCATTATGAGTGCTAATAACTGCAAGAAATCTTGAAAAATAAATATCATCAGTTGCAGACATCTTTAGACCTTGTCCAATCATTGACACGACGTAATTTTAACAATGGGAAGAAAACGACGTGAATATAGAAAGTATGTACATATCATCGTAAATTAAAAGAAAACTATAAGGGTTAAATATTTTGTTAGAGGTTAGTCAATACGACTGTCAATTATAGGCGAGGTGAAGATGATTTCAAAACAAACAGACTTTGTCGGGGAAACAAGAGTTTAATGTTAAAAATACATACTACATAACTATTAATTAAAACAAATCTAATTCCGCGTTGTATACATTACCAAAGTCCTAGTTTTCAATCCAATTACAATTTCTGTGTTATTGTCGGAGGCTTTCACGGCTGGAGTCATTATAAATATTTATGGTCCGGGTTGGGACCGTGTCATTTTATAAACTAAAGTCGTCGTTTCACCTACTTTTGTAAGGGGCTTCTTCAGAACAAGACAAGAAAAAAAGTAATAAAATAAAAAATTATAAAGATAAGAATGATAATATTAAGTAGACAAGTTAAAGTGTAAAAAGTATGTAGAGTTAATTCTAAACTAGTAGACTCACTAGTCCGCTTTTAAGCCAAAAGGTGCCTTGTGGCAAAGTTACTTGATGATGTTCTACTTGATTCTGTTTGTTCTTGTAACGTTGATATTATGACAGCCCATGAGGTTTCTCTTTCTACCGTTGACTTTCTTACAACCAATACTATAACCAAACGACTTTCTTCCATAACGTGTACTGAGTTGGCTAAATCATGAAAACCAACATTACAACCTCCACCCTCCCGACCACTTTCTCAACCGCATGCTACATTTACTACACCCCTGTTGTTCCTGTTTTGCGGAAAACTGCCAAAAGTAGCAGAAAAGATTTTATTCTGATTTAGAACCTAAAAGTGTTAGGCAAAATCATAATGTTCTTGATCTTACCTCGTTTTCCTGCTGCCGTCGCAAACGTCTTAAGCCCTATTACTAGTCCTCTGCGTCCCCAATTCCTATGCTAACCCTGCCCTTCCTTAGGATTTGATTTCTGGACTATAATTTTTCCTGTGTTCTAAATAATTTTCTTGATCTGATTGGTTTTCTTCAGTTTATTGGTTTTTGTTTTTTTCTTATCATCCCGTCCGCACATTACTCATTCAACCACGTATGCGTGCGTGATTAGAATAGTCCCACGGTAAGACCTGGCTGTTGTAGCAAGCGACTAAAGCTGTCCAACACATTCACACACTCTTCATACACACCCACATTTTTTTGTTCTTATTTTTCTTTGTTTTGTCCCTTTCTTACAGCTTTGATGCTGCTTTCTTATGATTTTTTCTTTAGTTTTATTTCTACTGTTCCGTTCCTTTCGATCTACCTTCTTTTCCATATCATTTTGCTAGTTTTCTTACTGTTAGTCCTCATACGAACCTTATGAAATTTTCCGAACCACCTTCTGTGGTATGTGCTTTTTATTCCTTTTTTATCGAAAACCACAACCTAGTCGACCTTTGACCTAGTTAGCTATTATTTTCTTCGGTTCTTCATTTGCTGTGATTCTTTCGTACACAACTTGAAGTATTTCGATTTTTTCTACCAAGCATTCTTGTTGATCCCTTGCTTGCTTCGAGGTTTGACAGTTACTGTCTCGTTTTGGCTTGTACTGTTGGTTTTCCTCCACGTTTTTTTTTACTTTTGGATTTTTCGCGAGAAACCAATTTCTTTTATTGATGTTGAAGACTTTACTATTCGTTTAGTTGAGATATCCGTTTTCTGACGACTTCTTTGCAGTATTAGGCTATTCCATCCTTGTCCTTTATTATTGCTCACTTTTACTTTTTCTTTTCCTATGTCTTTTGAACTTCTTGATTTAGTCCGATAACTTAGTTCTTCGAGCCAGATAAAATTCTTTTGTTGATTTTTAGGTGTTTCTAATTTTTTTCTTAAGCGAATTTTTCTTTGGTATATCCTATTAGTGTATATTGGTTTCTCGAGTCGGATAAAAATTGTTTTGTCGATATTCGAGTATTTCTTGTAGTTTTCTTAGGCGAATTTTCTTTTGAAATATCCTGTTAGTGTATGTTGGTCCATCAAGCCGGATATAAGTTAATTATTTGTTGGTATTTGCTTTTTTTTAGTTTTCTCAAACGAATGTTGTTTTGCTTCCTGCTATTACTGTACTACCTGCTTCGTTGCACCTGCCTGCTACCCCGACCTTTTAATTTTGCCAGAGGAATTTTGTTATGATAACTTTCTGAAATAGGACAATTCTGAATTAAATTACAACTCTAATTGAAAACGTTAATCTAAATCTTTTATGTTATTCTCAAATAGTAACAGGTTTAATATTTAAATATTAAAACCGCTGCTTGTTGTGTCCAATAGTTATTCCTTAAAACAAACAAATACTCTTTCTTGAAATACGTCTTTGTTAATTCAAATAGTTACTCGTCGAAATATTTGCTATCGTAAAACCTTTCTAAAACCTAGCAGCTCGCCTTTAGCAATGCTTCGTAAAATATTCTAACCGCTGCTCGTTATATTTGCTAGTCGTTAAAACTATTTCTAAATATGTTCTTTGGAAAGATTAAAAGCTTAAAAGTGTTGGTATGTGCTAGTGTTCCGTGAAATTCTATTTTGTTATACCTGCACGGGTTTGTTACTCAAGCTTCATGGACGGAGTTTTCAAAATGAAACAAAACACAGCAATATCGCAAAACATTTATACAGTATGAAATATTTTTTCTCATACAAAAACATTTACAACATCGTTTCTTTCAACTATAATATAATTTCTAAAAGGTACTTTAATAAAAAAAATTGTTCCTTATCTTATTTTAAATTTACGGAACTAAATTTCCTTTTCCTATGGATGGATTACCTGATTATGTTAAGAGTCACGCTTGTAAGGTTTGTTTGGCGAAAAATCCTTTACAGATTATCTATTAAAGGGTCAAAATGTTTCGAAATCCGATCACAAATTTTCCTGGTAAAAATTCTTTACAAAAAAAAATAGGACTATCTTAAACTAAATATAAGCACTTCAATATTAGTTAAAAATAAATTTAAAAGTAATACTTGCAGAATCCACAAAAACGCTTTTCGTAATTAAATATTTTCTTATTTTAAATTAATATCCAAATCAGATTACAAGATTTTCCATATTCAAAATCCTCGTTTCAAACAGTCAAAGTATGTTATGCTTAAATCTTATTTTCAATTATTTAATAAAAATTATAAATTAGCGTTATCTTGAAGAATTTTCCCTCTTGATTGTAATTAATAAATTCCATTTGTTTAATGTAATTTCCATTTAAAACGTCACTTCTATATTCAATTTAAAAATAATTATTAAATTAAGATGAGCATACTTCAAATATTATCTTCGCAAAGCAACAGCTCGCGACTTAAAATAACATTTCCCAATCGCATTCAAGAATCGAAGCAATCAGATAAATGAATCTAATGAATGAATCCCCATTTTTAATACACGCTTTCTTATATACACGATTTTATTTGTTTCTAGAATGTTGTAGAATTAGCGCGATCTCATTCTAAATAATAAACGTCTATCTTACGTAACTATCTTGGAAATCCTCATTAACGTTTAAACTTGTGGAGCTTTATTACCTTGTTATCTGGTTTCAGTTATTCGTGACGCGCGCTGCTTCTTCTTGTTTAACACATATACTATTATTGTGGCGTTGCATACTGATGCCAAAGGTAATCAATTTCATCGGATATTTCTTAGATTTTGTAGGTTTTTCAATAATCAAGCCGCTTCTTGTGATAAAATGTTTTATTTATTAATTAGATATTTACGTAGCTCTAAATACCGATGACTCATCTTTTTATATTCCTAATATTGTATAAAATTCTTTATTTAAAATAAATTTTTGTAATCTACGGGGTAATTAATTTAAACTTTAATTGCTTTTTAATGCAAAAGGGGTTGCATTTTATAAAAATAATTGCTTTCGTGTTTCCGTACACAAAATTTATTAAAATTGGAGTTTAAACTACATACTGATTGTAGTTTCCTAAGCAAACTGCATAAAGCTAGTACTATTCTATGCTGCTTACAGCAAACGAAAAGTATTTTTATCAAAAATGTATTGAGAACTAATAAGTGAAAATAAATGGCTTTGTATTTATCTTAAAATGATGCGCTTTACGCTATCTTACAATTAATCATTTTTACATATACAACTTACGTTGCTTGCTATTTATCTACAATACGCTTATATCATACAGGGTGATCTTTTATACACGGCGAATTGCCTTTCTTTCTTGGCAATTTAATGTATATATTACGTATTATACAGGGAGTAACCATGAATTTACAAAAACTTCCATTTTTCAGGATTCTTTTATATTTTAATGGGATTTATTTGTAGAATTTGGGTTTCGATGACCTTTCGTGACCCCTTTATCACGTCAATATGTGTACGTTCGCTCTTGTACTAGAAAATAAAACTAGATACAGAGATTACAATATTTGTTTACGACTTTATTATTTATGTACGTTGTATAAATAAATTCGTTTACTGTAATTTTCTGATTGTGGATTCTTCTTTCAAAACATGAATAGTGTAGATCTGAACGCGTGTTATAAATGTCACTTATCTATTTGTCCTTGTTTTGTGTCTATCAGAAAGATTCGTATAAAGTTTGCTTTTACTACCTGACGGTCTGCAAGTGCAGATGTCATCCATATTGACTTGTCTTGAAATTGCCACGAGGTTAGCTATGGTATCTATTTTTTACCTAAGTGCAAAACGTTCTAATAAAAATAATATTATACACGTCTAACCCCACATGTAGGATACAAATTTGCTTATTAGGACTTATGTTTTAAATTAAAGATGGTAAGATAAAATAGATTAATATCTCATGCGTTTTTTTAAACTATGTGTTTTATAAATTGGTAACACAATTGATTTATGCAGGTTCCACATACTTTGCCTCCGAAATACATTTTATTTCAATATATCTGCTCCCAAAATATCGACTCCAATACTTTGTTTCGCAAATATTAATCCAAATATATATACACTACAAGGTCCTATTTCTAAATATTAACGCAAACTTATGTTCAAACTAATAACACAAATATATCCTCTAAATTTCTAATCCGAAAATATCTACAATTGTTTCTATATAAAATAGTATCTGCGATCGATGTTTAAATTTATCTTGAGCTCCAGATGTTTTTCACCTCAACAACATATAAACATCTACAAGCCGGAATATCTTTTGATGGAATTAAATAGTTTTTAAAGGCCACTGTTTGTTAGACCAGATGTTTGTCTATTTAGAAAGTTGAAGACCTAAATTTGTGGACTACTCGTTTGAAAGCGGCAGATGTTTTTTCTGCTAAACGCCAGTTGGAATTCCAACAACTACTGGGATGTTTTCTTGCTTTAGGGATGAGTTTTGCTCTGATTCTTTTTAGCGTAAACGATATAATGTTCTAACCTACCTTTTATAAATATTTAAATTATCCATGTGTGTATTCACAACGGTATTTTGACTTATTGTTTTATTAATATCTAAATTACCTATGTGAGTATTCAAAACAGTATTTTACTTCTCTGCTAATCTTACATATAGTTAAAATTTGCTTATGAATATTTATTCATGTTTATTACCTAACTGTGGATATATTAAATTTCATGAAATTTTCTATGGTAAAAAGGTTTCTTTACAAATAGCTTAAAATTAAATCATCATCATCATCATTGGGTCTTCAGTCCTGAAACTGGTTAGACGCGTACCATCATTGTTTCCTATTCTGAACTAACCTACAGATTTCCCTGAAATTTGCACAGTCTGCATCTATCACTATCTGATCTAGGTCTACATCCGCCTCTTTTTTCCTATCTCTGCTTGTCATATATCACATACTATTCCCTAAAAATGCCTTAGAACGTATTATGCCCTTCTACTTCTCATATTTTTTCCCAAAGATATCCTTGTTCCCTTACTGTTTCTATAACCTATTTGTTATTAACTTTGTCTGTCCATCCTCGAACATCTGAAGCACGGTATTTCAAAGGCCGCTACTGTTCTTCTGTCTGCTTTTCAGACTGCTCGTATTTCGTAGGCATATTGTCTGTGCTGTGCTCCACACATACGCTATCAACAACTTTTTGTTCTATGTTTGTTGTCTTTCCTCATAGGTGCCGTTCTTTCTAGTTAGATGCAGTTCGGTCACCTTCTATTGTTTTACAATTATATACCCTATTTCTCCGACATTAAGTGGTTGCGAAGGGGGGTACACCCAAGTTCCCCCAGCACTTGAACATTTACTGATTTAATATTTTTTCCAATATGTCTTTTCGCACAGTCAACATTAGTTGCAGATATTTCACAACAAACAACTAGTTGTTTATAATAATCATCAGATTTGTCTGCGCTTATTTTTTTCGTCATTGGGTTTCCCGTCTCAAAACTGGTTGGACATGTACTTGCACTTATTTCTTTTCTAAACTAACCTACATAGTTCCCTGAAATTCTCACACAGTAATACAGCTCGGTTCCCCTTATATTGTTTTCTAATATTATGCCTTATTTCATAGAGATTTATTGAAGGGGATTAAGCAACCTGTGGCTGCCAAGATCCCCCAACACTTAGACATTTGCCGAAATAATAGTTTTCCTGTAAATGCTTTCACGCAATTACCATAATTCGAGAATATTGCCCATCCAATGCTTGTAGTTGCTTATAATAAATATGATGTTTCTTCTATTGTTTTCTAATATTATGTCCTTTTTCACTGAGATTCATTGAAGGGGGTTAAGCAACCTGTGGCTGCCAAGATCCCCCAACACTTAGACATTTGCCGAAATAATAGTTTTCCAGTAAATGCTTTCACGCAATTATCATCATTCAAGAATATTGCCCCTCCAATGCTTGTAGCTGCTTATAATAAATATCTTGTTTAAGTGCAGCTACTTTCTTCGTCATTAATTTATCCATCTTGGGACTGGTTGGATGCGTACCTCCATTGATTTCTCTTCTGAGCTAGCCTACACATTTCCCTGAAACTCCTACAGCCTACATCTTTCACTATCTGTGTGCAGTAGTCTAACCTAGGTCTACCTCTTCTTCTCTTTTTTCCTATCTCTGCGTCTAGTATATTCCGCACTATTCCTTCATGCCGTAGTATGTGGCTTATCATCCTATCTCTCCTATTTTTTACTGTTTTCCACATATTTCTTTCTTCCCCTACCATTTTTAGTACCTTTTCGTTCTTAACTTCGTCTGTAGCACCACATTTCAAAGGCTTCTACCTTTTTCTTGTCCGCTTCTCCCACTGTCCAGGCTTCACAGCCATACAGTGCTGTGCTCCACACATATGTTTTGAGCAATCTTTTCCTTGTTTCTATGTTTGTGGTCTTTGAGCACAGTAGTTGCTTTTTCTTGTTAAATGTAGCATGACCTTGTGCTAATCTTTGTTTTATATCATTTGTGCTTTTCCCATCTTGCATTATTTGGCTTCCTAGGTAGCATAAATCCTTAACCCCTTGTAAGTTCGTGTTACATATTTGTAGTCTTGTTTTTGATTTATTTTTCCCTCCTTTACATACCGTATCTCTCTGTTAGAACCGTTTCCATTTCATTGAGAGCAGCTTCTAACTCTTCCTTGCTAGATGCTAATACCGCTATATCATCTGCAAATCTAAGCATATCTATTTTTTGTCCCTGCATAGTAATTCCAAATGTCTTCCTGCATTTGACAGTATTCATTGCCTCCTCAATGTACAAGTTAAAAATTAGTGGGGATAGGGAACATCCCTGTCTTACCCCTTTCCTGATGTTTACTTCTCTACGTTCCTGCTCTAATTCTATTACTCTTGTTTGCTCTTTGTATAAGCTATGTACTATCCGTCTATCCCTATAACTCATTCCAATCTTTTTGAGTATTTCGAACATTTTTTTCCATTTTACATTGTCAAATGCTTTTTCGAGATCTACAAACCCTATATACACGCTTTCCCCTTTTTCTATTGTTTTCTCCATTATCACCCTCAGAGCTAAGATAGCCTCCCGTGTTCCCCTGTTTCGCCTAAACCCAAATTGGTCTTCTTCTAGTATTTCTTCAGCCCGCTTTTCCATTCGTCTTTGTACAATTCTAGTTAATATTTTTGATACGTGTGCTGTCAAGCTTATTGTTCGAAAATTTTCACATTTATCTGCGCCTTTCTTTTTTGGTATAGTTACTATGATGTTATGTTTGAAATCTTTGGGTATCTCGCATGTCTCATACATATAGCTTACAAGTTGGAAGAGACGTTCTGTTACTGCTTGACCAGCGGCTTTTAGAGTCTCCGCTTGCACCTTATCTGTACCCGGCGTCTTAACATTTTTCAGACCTTTTAATGCTATTTCAAATTCATCTCTAAGTATAGGATATCCCAAGTCATCATTTTCAGTGTCTGATTCATGTTCTAATGCAGTTAGTTCCTCTCCTGCATATAAATTCCCTATATATTCTTGCCATCTACCTACTTTCTCTACATTTTCTATAATAACATTTCCTCCCGCGTCCCTTATATTTTTGCTATACGGTTCTATATCCCTAAAATTGATTCTAATTAGTTTGTATGCTTCATCTGTCTTTCCTACTTCCATCTTAGTTTGTACCTCTTTGCACTTTTCATCAATCCATTGTTCTTTAGCTTTCCTGCATTTTCGAATAATTTCCCATTTAATGGCTTTGTATCTCTGTTTTCCTGTTTCGTCTGATTTATTTTTGTATTTTCGTCTTTCTTCTATTAAATTCAGGATATCCTTTGTTATCCATGGTTTCTTATTTACTTTTTGTGTATACCCCAGAATATCTCTGGCCGCCATGTCGAGGCTGAATTTAATGTTATTCCATTCTGTTTCTACTTCCTTAGTATCAGATATTTTCCCGATATCTTTGAGCAATTCATTTGACCTTTTTTCGAATCTTTCTTGAATATCTTTCTCTTTTAGTTTCTGTAGGTCCAAGTGCCTTTTTCCGTTTCTTTTTTTCAAATTTTTAAGTTTAAGTGCGG
This sequence comes from Platerodrilus igneus, assembly GCA_036346225.1. NCBI lineage: Eukaryota > Metazoa > Arthropoda > Insecta > Coleoptera > Lycidae > Platerodrilus > Platerodrilus igneus. Next base: position 1,325,389 of record JARFIW010001102.1, on the reverse strand, counting down.
CCTTCATAATTACGATGTTGTCGTCAGTGTCTATATCTGCTTCTGGGTAGCTTCTACAGTCTTTTACTTGATTTCTAAACCGTTGTCTAACAAGAATGTAATCTATTTGATATCTTCCTATATCTCCTGGCATTTTCCACGTATATCGTCTTCTAGCATGATGTTGAAATAATGTGTTTGTACTGATTAAATTGTTCTTGTCGCAAAATTCTACCAGCCTATTTCCTCTGTCGTTTCTAGTGCCTAAACCAAATAAACCTACTTTCGCTCCTTCCCTACCCTCACCTACCACTGCATTAAAATCCCCCGTAATTATTAAATTTTCATGTCCTTTTACGTGTCTTAATATGTCTTCGATATCTTTGTAGATTGCTTCTACCTCTTCGTCACTGTAGCTAGAGGTGGGCATGTATACTTGTATTATTACTGTGTTTACCGGTTTCGATTCTAATCTAACCATGAGTACTCTTTCATTCTTTTGTAAGTAATTTTCTACACAGTATCCTATCTTTTTTCGCATAACTATCCCCCACACCCAAATTTCCTTCCTCGGCTCCTGTATGAATTACCCTGAAGTCTCCACTCCAAAAATCTCCCGCCTTTGGCCACCGAACTTCGCTGATCCCTACTATGTCTAGTGATAACCTATTCATTTCGATTTTTAGGTTCTCTAGCTTACCTACTTGTTTCATACTTCTAACATTCCACGCTCCGACTCGCAAAATGTTCCCGACTCTTATTCTTAACTTTCCGATCGCATCCTCCGAAGTAGTCCCCTCCCGGAGATCCGAATGGGGGACTATTTTAACTCCGGAATCTTTTACCCCAGAGAATGCCATCATTTTATTATAATTTAGGTACGCTGTGTACTTGGGAGGTAATGTGGTGGTTTCCGTTGCCTTCCACATCGCGGTAGTGTGTCTTAGACTGCCATACCGACCCCTATGGTCTCTGCCAATCTAAGTACCGAAAGAGCCGCTGCCCTCTTTCGGAGACCTGTCTTAGTCTGGTTCCTCACTAACGACCCTACTACTTTGGTTGGACCTGTACTTTGGCTCTTTAGCTCATTAGAACACGCAAGCCATTTCATCTGTTCTAGTAATCTAGAACTTCGGCAAGGTGCAGGTCCATTCGAAATGGAAAACTAAATATAACTATCTTATTTATCTTTACGGAAAGTTTTGTAGAAATGTTTATAAAACATTATATTAAGACTGTGATTTCCTGATTATTGTTCACTCACATTTTATAGAAATAATTGTTCACATACTGATGACTGAAGCTCCAGTATACAAGTTCACTTACATTTAATTTCTAATTCTCTTCCTTCTTCTCCTGAGATCAGTCTTTTACAAACTTCGCAGCCCTTAAGGCCAATGCTGGTTTTGCCAAAGTATATTTATCTTATACTTTGTAGTACACCCACCTTCCATATCTCCTCGGAAAATGGTTCGGTGCGCGACATCAATGTCAAATTATTAGAAATTAAAATTGTGAATATGAAAAAGTTGAACTACCTTGGTTTTAAACTGAATTAAACACATTATCGCAAGAAAAGCGTTTCTTCAGACGCTGAAAAGATTTGAGAAAGTGAAGAAATAAACGGTTAAACATAAACGTTTCACTTAAATCTTAATACTGTTGTGATTGCAATTCTTATTGTTAGATCTAAAGAAAGGCACAGGTATGAACTGTTCTTATTTAAAGTACAGCTTATCATTTAAAAGTATGAATGGTCGTTCAAGAGGGCCGAACGGATTCAACACAAACACTGTTTAAACTTGTTGTTATTGCAGAAACCTAACACTTTCCTAGTAGGTAGTTACGGTTTAGTAACAAGAGTTAATGCTTGTCCTAACTGCAAATAAATTTTATACATTCACATTTAAAAGAAAACGCATTTTAATACAATATGTTTAAAAGCTCCTCGTTGTTCAACCTAACTAGTACATTTGTAAATCATGTGTTTTAAAAGAAGTTCTACTACATAAAGCAGTGTTGTCAGAATTAAGTTATATTGTGTTCATATCCGCAAGCACCTTGAAGTAAATTACCCACATCAACTAATGTGGAAAACTCATTATTTTGCCAGAAGTCATAACTCTTGAAAATGCGGCTGTCGTGTGGAAATCATTGAATCGCTGTTCTATTTTGTATTGTATACATCGATTCGAATATTAAAGAATTAGTAACGGATGTTTAATGATAAGGGTATAATAGTTCTTTGTTATTATAGGTTTTGCTCAAACGTAGAGAACACTATAAATGTTCCTGAATGCTGATTTTACATTATCAAGCTATGGTAGTGTACGTTCTATAACCTAGTGGATAGTTTCTCCCGTTTGGTTGGTCAATAATGATTAAGAACATAGACGTTAAATGAATTGACACATCCAATAAAGGAAAAAAGACATTTGAATAAATTGACTATTACATATGATGAGTTAATAAATATTTGAATTAAAGCAAGTAGAGATGTTCAGCAAAGGAAATCAAGACGCACTAAAAAATTTGGTTGCTTAAGACTGGGTAATATCATTGCTTTCCCTATAGTAGGGGACCAAAAATACTACTATAGTAAGCCTGCTTATCGTAAAAGGCGATTAAAAAGCACAGCAAGGGGCAGCAGTCTTGCTGGTTAAAAGATATTGAAGGAGAGTCGGTTAATCTCGGGCAATCCTCAATAATTTACAAGTTTGTTGGGAGTTGGCCGTGACAGATACGTTTTTCTGCTAAAATCTTTAAAAACTGTGTTGTGGAAAAATATGGGAGCCTACTACAATATTTCCCAGGTATGCGTGGCTTAAAACACGAAATATGTCTGATGGAGAGCTCATAAGTAAAATTCTTGTCCGGAGGTAAAATACCCCCCCATTCGGATTTCCGGGTGGGGGTACTTGGGGCTCGTCATCGTAAGAATTTAAAACAACGGTTCGATTTAGTAACAGGGACTTGGAATGTAAGGTCATTACTTAGAGTAGATAAGTTAATGAAATTATTAGTCAAAATGAGAAAAGGAAAGCTGGACATTTTAGGTATTAGTGAGGTGAGATGGCCAGATAGTAATGACTTAAGATAATTATAGAATAATTACAATTTCTTCAACTAATGGACGGGCAGGGGTAGGAATAGTGTTAGGTAAAAGATTAGGACGTAAAGTTAAAAAGTACTTACAATTTAGTAATAGAATAATTATGGTTAGATTAAGTACAAAACCCACAGACACTGTTTTAGCACAGGTTTACATGCCAACAACTCAGTACGAGGATGAGGAAGTAGAAACGGTATACTAGGATATAAATAGTATAGTGAGAAAAGTAAAAGGAAATGAGAGTTTAATAGTTATGGGCGAATTTAATGCGTCAGTGGGAGAAGGTAGTGAGGGAAAAATGGTAGGAAAATTTGGGTACGGCAGACGAAATAATAGAGGAGAAAGATTTGTTGAGTTTTGCCAGGAACATAGATTAGTAACTGTAAACACCCTATTCGAATAACATGTTAGTAGAAGATATACCAGGAGAGCGCCAGGTGATAGGGTTAGATACCAAATAGATTATAATTTAGTTAAACAAAGATTTAGAAACCAAGTTAAAAACTGTCGTAGTTATCCAGAGGCTGACATAGATAGCGATCATAACTTGGTAAAAACAAAGTGTAAGCTAAAATTCAAGAAATTGAGAAAGGTTGAAAGAGGGGGATGGGATCCAGGCAAGCTTAATGATAGTGAGGTAAAAGAGGAATATATACAAGTATTAGATAATCAGATCAAAGAGATAGCTATAGGAGGGAACGTAGAAAATAGATGGAAAGAAATAAAAAGGGCTGTACATGATACAGCAACACAGACTATAGGTAAGTAAAAAAATAGAAGCGAGAAAACCCTGGGTAACCAAGGATATATTAGATTTAATAGAGAATAGAAGAAAGCTTAAACCTTTCAGAGAATTGGATAGTGAAAGTAAGCAAAAATATGATAGAGTTAGAAATAAGATAGTACATGAGTGTAGAAAAGCTAGATATAAATGGATGGAGTGGAATCATAAGGGAATACAAGATGATTTGAGAATAGGTAAAACAGATAGGGTTTACAAGACAGTTAAAAAGTTTTTTGGGGAAAATAGGAAAAAATATAATGCTATTAAAGACGAGAATAATGAACTTCTAATAAATAAAGCTGAAGTAGCGAAGATAGATGCAAAAGATATTTAGAAAATTTATATAAGGGAGACAATATGGATGAGTTAGACAACGACCAAAAAGAGGATGTAACAATAGGGTTCTCAATATTAAAAGAAGAATTTGATAGAGCTGTTAGGGATCTTAAACTAAATAAAGCGCAAGGGATAGACGATATACCCGCAGGATTAATAAAATATGCAAGTCAGAAAACTTTAGACAGATTATATGAACTAGTAAAAATAATATATGACACAGGTGAGGTACCAATAGATTTCGAAAAAAATATTATTATCCCAATCCCAAAAAATCCAGGAGCTGATGGGTGTGAGAATTTTAGAACGGTTAGTTTAACTTCCCACGCTTCCAAAGTACTAACAATAATAATTAAAAATAGAGTAGTAGTTTTGACCGAGAATTATTTAGGCGAAGACCAATATGGTTTTCGTAAAGACAGAGGGACTAGAGAACCGATACTAATGCTTAGGGTAATTATCGAAAAAAGGCTACAAAAAAATTAAAAGACTCATTTCGCGCTTGTAGATTTTGAAGAAGCATTTGATAGGGTTAATTGGATTGTTATGTTCAGGGTTTTGCGAAAAATAGAAATCTCTCACAGGGTTAGAAGAATTATTTACAGTCTATATAAAAACCAAAGCGTAATAATTAGGTTTGATGAAATAGAAAAGGAAGCTAAGATTAGAAATGGCGTTAGACAGGACTGTATATTATCTCCCTTGATTTTTAATGTTTATATTGAGGAAGCTTTAAACTTAGCTAGAGAGAGAAAAGAGATAGGCATTAGTGTACAGGAACAGAAAATAGACATGTTACGTTTTGCAGATGATATAGCTATTATAGCAGAGTCTAGAAAAGAGTTAGGAGAGTTTTTAAATATTTTAGATGAGATACTACAGAGTAACTATAGTATGATAATTAACTCAGGAAAGACAAAGATAATGACAAGTGAGTTACAGCCTAGTTCTAAACCAAAATTAAAAATAGGTAATACCGAGTTAGAGGAGGTAGATGAATTTTGCTATTTAGGTAGTATAATTACAAAGGACGGACTCAGCAAAAGGGATATAGTAGCTAGAACAGCTCAAACTAGAAAAATGTTTTTAAAAAAGAAAAACTTACTAATAACTAATAGTATTAGTTTAGATAATAGAAGAAGTTTCTTAAAGTCGTACTTATGGAGCGTTCTATTATACGGTAGTGAGACTTGGACAATTAAAGAGGTAGATAAGAAAAAGATAGAAGCTTTTGAAACTTGGTGTTATATGAGAATGCTAAAGATTAGTTGGACGGATAGAGTAACAAATGTGGAAGTTTATGCAAGGATAAGTGAGGAACCCTGTATGTGGAAACAATTAAAGGTCAGGAAAGATAGAACGATAGGAAACCAGTTAAGACATTAGAGACTATTTAGTAAGATCTTAGATTATAGACTACCGAATAAAAAATGGAGTAGGAAGGCCTAGACAAAGCTATATTAGTCAAATTATTAGAGATTTAGGTTGTGAAGGGTATGTAGACCTTTTTAGACTAGCTCAGAATAGAAAAGGATTTAGAGCTGCGTCGCACCGATTTAAGTAAGTCCGAAAACAAAACAAAAAAATAAATAAAAATCAGTTAACTAAATGTCACCATGACATAACTCGCAATTAGTTAGTGGTCTGGCATGTTCGTAGCGATTCGTTACTTAAGCCATACCATAACATATAATCTAATAAACGTCACCATGACATAACACACAAATAGTTAGAGGTCTGGCATGTTGGCAGCGATTCGTTGCTTAAGCCTTACCATAACATATAATTTAACACTATTCCTTTTTTGGAACGGATAACCAGGTAATATTTCATATTCTTATAAATGGGAAATATGTAAACATGTTGGAGTTCTTTAACAACCATCAGGTTGCTAATATCTATATAGAGCCATGTAAATAAGAAATAGATAGAAAAGTATAGGAAGACCTAGACCAAGCTATATTAGTCAAATTATTAGAAATTTAGGTTGTGAAGGGTATGTAGAACGTTTAAGATTTGCACAGAATAGAAAAGAAGTTAGAGCTGCGTCAAACCGAGCTTAAGTAAGGTCGAAAACAAAATGAAGATGATGACGCGGTGCGGTGATGTTTTATAATTATAATATTTATGCGAAAAGTATGTTTTATTTTATGTACAGATCTATAAAATATAAGTAGAAGAGGCGTTATGGCAGTTAGATTCCGCTACCGTTTAAATTAAAAGATACTATTATAGATATTGCAGTTTTAAAGGAAAATTTAAATATGAGCTTAAACTGAAACTTCAAAGTTGACCTTAAAACAGCCAAAAATAATTGTGTTCCGAGATGCGGGTCACAATCTTAAGAGCTAACCTACAATTTCTTAAATTAGAGAAACTCCAAGTACTTTCAGTGCAGGTACACGAGGCATTGTACTATACATCACTCCGTTACTACAACTCCGCTGTTTCAATTTAAAATTTTGTCGGGCTAGATGTCGTACAATTATTATAGTTCCTTCTAAAACTATTGACAAACGTTTTTCTCTTTGGAAATAATACTTTTGTTCAAATGCTTTCCAGTCGGGTTATTTTTGATGAAAATGTGCAACGGGACGAAATCATTACATTACTTGACATGAATTTTTTTCTCGCGCCTGATCAAACATTGCCAATTATTATAACTGGTTTGTCTCCTAAAGAAGCAGACTGATTTTTAAAAATTGTAACAAAAGCTAACCACTGCATTTTTGGTAGCGGAATATAATAATAATAATAATAATAATAATAATAATAATAATAATAATAATAATAATAATGACTTCTTTATTGAGAACCTGTACATTTCTGCATGGGTGCATAAAATAGTGTAACCGGCTACTGCTACTGCGTTTCTTTAATTTAAAACAAGTAATAATACAGGTCTTTATTACTCACTGTTCCCAAGTCTAATTAACAGTATATGCCTTATTTATAGATGTTTTCAGTCCACTTAACAATGAAGCACTATTACACTAATGAATTTACAAGCACTAATTTATTCTTAAACAACTTCTTTACCATAGGTCCATTAACAACACTAACACAACTATTTGTTTATACACTTCTATTTATTTATGTATACTACAAACTGTATGTACATTAGACACAGCATATAACATTTATGTATATCTCTAAAAGCTCAAACTACTATTACTTTACAACGTTATAATTTATATTAGACATTCTAGTATAGACTGACCCCTGCATTTCTTAGCGGTCTTATATATACTCTGAGTTAAAGATATGATTCATCCTCTGATACTTACTAGAAGCTTCCCGGTCCATGCGAGAATGAACAGTGCTGGCGGCGTTTTGTGTGTTTGATTGCTAGAAGCATTCTAGAATCCTGGAAACTATGCAGACCCTACAACGTTTGTGTGTCTGACGGGTTGCCTAATAGTAGCTCGCAACACTACCCCCTCTTTAAAACCGTTACGTCTCGTAACTGTAAACACATTTTGGCGCCAATTCGATGAATGATGATGGTATCGGCAGCTATCTCCTCTGGTGCATCCACCGCGTCGTTGGAAATAACAATCAACACTCTTTTCTTGGTCTTGGTAGGCAACCGGCTGATAACAACAAACAAGGACCTGGACGTTGGTTTCCTTGAAAACTACTTCTAGCATATTTCGGACTATCCTCCAATCTAAGCGATCTAGTCCACAACCTAGCTTGGGCACCGCTAGTTTCGTTACTCCATTTTCCATCATCTGAGCTTTAAGATTCAGCAAAGTCTCCCATAGATGACCATAACTAGGTCTCTGCCATGAAGAATTTTTGGTGACCAGATAGTAAACATAACGATTTTTATCTTGAAGAACCAAAGCTTTTCCTACAGTTGGCTGCTGTTGTACTAATTCAGCCACACATCCAAACTTTTTCTTGAAAACAACAGCTATTCCCCTTGACATTTCCAGATCTTGAGCTACTCAATGTGCAAGGGAATACTCTTCTGGTGCTCTAAACAGGTCTTGCTGTTTTTCAACAACAACGCCAAATCTTGCCTTAGCGGAACCACCATACGCCGCCATAAAACTCTCGCAATCTACATTTGGCTCACGATTAGTAACTTGTCGAATGCCATTCTCTTTATTCGAGCATTCGTGGTTGTTGCCAGCGTAGGATGTTAAACGGTCAAAGTGTACCACTTTCGGTTTACCACGGGGAGATCTTCTGATCCGGTACACTACATCATTAATCCTTTTCATCACTTAATACGGGCCTTCCCATTGTCTTTGTAATTTTGGCGACAACCCCCGTTTTCTTTGTGGATTATACAACCACACCAAATCTCCAAGTTGATAACCACCTTCTTGTGCTCTCGTGTCATATTGTGATTTCATTCGATCGCTTGCTGCCTGGATATTCTTTCGGACGTTTTCGTGAATGCTATTTTATCTTTCACGAAGCTTACTAACGTAATCTTCACCTGCGATCTCTTCCCCAGGTTTAAATCCAAACTGAAGATCACATGGTAGCCGCAATTCACGTCCTAGCATTACGCAAGCGGGCGAGTATCCTGTGCTGTCATGTACCGAAGATCGGTACGCCAGTAGAAACAAATGTAAATATTGGTCCCAGTCTCGTTGATGTTCAGAGACAACTTTGGTCAGGTACTTCCCTAACGTCCTGTTCATTCTTTTAACCATTCCATCCGATTGGTGATGAAGTGGCGTGGTTCTAGTCTTCCTGATTCCAAGGTGCTAGCAGACGTTTTGAAACAACGCCGATTCGAAGTTTCGACCTTGATCGGAGTGTAATTCCAACGGAACTCCAAAACGACAAAACAACTCCCTGACTAGTACATCTGCAACCGTCTTTGCTTCTTGGTTAGGTATAGCTTATGCCTCCGGCCATTTGGTAAAATAATCCATTGCAACCAAGATGTATTTATTTCCTTTCTCTGATTCAGGAAACGGACCAGCTATATCAATGGCTACCCTTTCAAAAAGATTCCCCACGTTATACTGTCTCATTGGGGCTTTCCGTTTTGAGACCGGGCCATTTGCAGAGGCACACAATTCTCATTTCCGGCACCACTCCTTCACATCATCTTTGCAGTTCAGCCAATAGAATCTTTCTCTCACTCTCTCGAGAGTTCTTTTCACGCCAAAGTGCCCTCCGGAAATACCATCGTGCAAGTGCTGCAACACTTCCGGCACTCTGCTTTTCGGCACTATCACTTGAAGTCCCTCAGTGCCATCTTCAAATTCCAGGCGTCGTTTCAAGATTCTATTTTCCATCATCATGGAGTCCCACTGTGCCCAGTATGCTTTCAGGCTCCTACTTAAAATACTAATTTCTTCCCAAGCTGGTCGTTGTCCTTTATTTTTCCACTCAATGATACGTCCCAATTCGGCGTCATTTTCTTGTACCGTTATTATTTTGTCAGGGTCAGCTCTTATTCCGGTCTCCGAAACGACATGTCCTAGGTATTTCACCTCTTTTCCAAATAGGTAGCACTTCTTGGGGCTTAATGTAAGGTTTGCCCCGCGTAATCTTTGGAATATCTCCTTTAGGTTCTTAAGATGTTCTTCAAAAGACCGGCCTAACACTATCACGTCGTCCAGGTACACCAGACATGTCTTCCAGGACAGTCCACGAAGTACCGACTCCATCAATCGTTCAAAAGTAGCAGGGGCATTGCATAATCCAAATGGGATGACCTTGAACTGCCATAATCCAGTTCCAATTGTAAACGCAGTCTTTTCTTTATCGTTTGGCTCCAAGCCTACCTGCCAGTATCCGCTTTTCAAGTCCAAGGTCGAAAACCATTTAGATCCGGATAGAGTATCTAAGGTGTCATCAATTCTGGGCAAAGGATAGCTGTCTTTCTTTGTCACATTATTAAGCCGCCGGTAGTCTACACAAAACCTTGTCGACCCGTCCTTTTTCTTGACAAGCACTAACGGGGCTGCCCATGGACTATTCGAGGGTTAAAATCACTCCTTGTTCTTCCATATCGGTGATAATTTGCTCAGCTTCCTTACGTTTTGCCAAAGGAAGCCGCCTGGGGTGTTGTCTTATCGGTTGCGCATCTCCAGTATTGATCTTGTGTTGCACAACATTCGTCCTTCCTTTCTCACTATCATCCAGTGCAAACACACCTCGATATCGTCCGACCAGTTCTTTTACCTTGCCCAGTTGGTCGCCATTTAATCCTTGACACGAGGGTATCATCATATCCAGCAATTTCTGTGAGCAACCGTTGGTTGGTTTATTTTTCGTGTCGTCCACACAACGTTTAAATGACATACTGGAATGCAACTTCCCACAATCATGCCTTTCTTCAGGGTCACTGTATGGGAATTAATGTTCAGCACCCTTACTGGTACCATATTTCGAGACTTTACCAGCGTTCTTCCAATCAGAAGTCCCTCCTGACCCATTCCCGATTCAGTTGCTTCCATCATGCATACTTGTCCTTCCCGGAGCGTACCATCCGGGCGTCCCATTACTATCATTTCCGCCTTCTCGGGTATTTTCATATCGCAAATCATTCGAACTTGCATCGTCTGGTTACTCCTACCTTGAAATGGAATCTCATCATCATCTATCCGAAGCACATTTTCTTTCATGTTTACATGAAACCCATATTCTTTCATGAGATCTATTCCCAAGATCACTTCTTCTGTAATTTCAGCTACCAACACTCGATGATTAATTAATTTGTCCCCAATTGTCAACATAACGGCAGTCTCTCCGTGAGTACAAATTTTCTCACCACTTGCCGTTCGAAGACACACCGATACAGGTAGCATTTTTCCTAGACCAACCAAATCTGGTCTCACAATAGTTTTTGTCGCTTTTGTATCCACGAGTAATCGGACACCACTACCATTAATTCTTCCATCGATATAAATGCTGTCCAGACTCCCCATCGACGATGCAGCACGGATGATAATCTCCGGGGCACTACGTTGTGCTCTCGACGTTTGCCCCCTTACGTCGACTTGCTTTAGTTTTCCTGCTGCTCAACCGGTTGTTTTTTTGGTTGAGTACAGCGTCTCTGTATGTGACCAACTTCACCGTAGTTCCAGCATCGCAGACGCAATCGCTGCGGTCGTTGTAGTTCCAGCCTTTCTGCCACACGTTTGACTATTTCATCTATGCTGTTCTGAGCTTGACCAGGTTCCTCTAAGGCAGACCGAACTTTGTGACCCATCCTGTGTGATGTCTGCTTAGCTGCTTCAAATTCAAGCGCATGGGCCAGTGCGTCATCCAACATTTTTGGCCGTGCTAGTCTTAGCGCTTGCTGTATTTCGCCATCCTTAACGCCATCCACAAATGTTTGGACAGCAAGTTGTTCGAGGAAGCTATCTGGTGCCGTTGGGTATGCCAATCTAACTAACCTGGCAATGTCAGCTTCGAATTCTTGCAGGCTTTCACTTGTCTTTTGCGAGCGGTTCTTAACTTGTGCGTGGTAAACCTGTTGAAGGTGAGCATCTCCATATCTCATCTCAAGCTTTGATGTTAAGAGGCCGTAATCATTCTGCTGGTGATCGGGAATCGTTTGTAAGATGTTAAGAGCCTCCCCCCTGTAAGGCCACTATTAAGGAGATAGCCTTCTCTTTGTTGCACCAACCGTTGGCTATTGCAACAGCTTCAAATTGTTTCAAATATGTGGGCCAAGGTGTTTTACCATCGAATTTAAGTGGTTTTACTTTAAATTTAGACGGAATTGACTCGCTTCTTTCCATGGTTCTTATTTTTGGAATGTTCTGATTAACAACTTGGCTTGGTAATTCAAGTGGTCGCGTTGTTAGTGAAATCATTTGTTCTTGAAGCCTCATCATATCTTCTTCCATTTTTACCAATTTATTATCCAACTTTTGCTCAACTGTTTTTACCTGTTCAGTGAAATCTACTTTCAATGCAATGGAACTTTACATTAATCTTTGTTCTAACGTGGCTGTACTTTCATTCAACTTTTCTTCCACTTTGGCAGCATTTTCACTTAACCTTTCCATTTTCTCAGCGTTTTCAGTAAACCTTTCATCTATTTTTGCAGCATTTTCAGTAAACTTTTCATCTATTTTTGCAGCATTTTCAGTAAACTTTTCATTTAGTGTCACTTCCAGTTTAGCCGACCTCTCCTCCATTCCGGATTTAAAATCCTTGAGGAAATTCATTAAAGTTTCTCCCTCAATCTTACTTTGATTTCTTGTAACTGGCATATACAAACTACTTAAATGTCTTTAGACTTGTGTTTTAAATTAATCACTATATACCCCACACAGGCTGACACCAGTGTAACCGGCTACTGCTACCGCGTTTCTTTAATTTAAAACAAGTAATAATACAGGTCTTTATTACTCACTGTTCCCAAGTCTAATTAACAGGATATGCCTTATTTATAGATGTTTTCAGTCCACTTAACAATGAAGCACTATTACACTAATGAATTTACAAGCACTAATTTATTCTTAAACTAACTTCTTTACCATAGGTCCATTAACAACACTAACACAACTATTTGTTTATACACTTCTATTTATTTATGTATACTACAAGCTGCATGTACATTAGACACAGCATATAACATTTATGTATAGTTCTAAAAGCTCAAACTACTATTACTTTACAACGTTATAATTTTTATTAGACATTCTAGTATAGACTGACCCCTGCATTTCTTAGCGGTCTTATATATACTCTGAGTTAAAGATATGATTCATCCTCTGGTACTTACTAGAAGCTTCCCGGTCCATGCAAGAATGAACAGTGCTGGCGGCGTTTTGTGTGTTTGATTGCTAGAAGCATTCTAGAATCCTGGAAACTATGCAGACCCTACAACGCTTGTGTGTTTGACGGGTTGCCTAATAGTAGCTCGCAACAATAGAAAAAAATAATAAACTAATTACAAAGTTCACAAATGGTGAATTTATCGCCAGCTAGCGATTTCTTCCAATTTACCATTGGCAAAACCTTAAGTTAATAAACAATAGAAAATATTAACTTAGTAATCGGATTTGTATACCTATTATTAAATAAAAATGCAAAGTTACTTGAACGTTAATCGAAAACATAGAGAGATAGGGAAGGACGGAAACGGATGGAAATGGGGAACAATAGGAAGCATATCACATGAAAGGTAGGTCTTGTTGAAGAAATACAGTTTGATCTTATTTTTGAAAATACTAATTGAATTAGATATTTTAATATCTATTGGAAGCAAATTCCATTGTCGAATAGCTTTAACAGTAAATGAGTCATTGTAGAAATTAGTTCTATGATTGGAATTGTAAAACGAACATTATCAGTTGATCTTGTTGAGTACTGTCCTGACAAAAGGTGAAAATTAGTTTATAGGTACTGAGGAGTATGTGTTTTTACCACTTTGTAAAGTAATACAGCGCAATGCATACTACGTCTGTCGTCCATGGATAACCAACCTAGTTCATTCCTGTATGGAGTAATGTGTTCAAATTTAGGTAAGCAATAAATAAATCTGATTCCAACATTCTGTAAACGTTGGAGTTTGTTACGCAGATACCCAGCCATATCTGTTAATACTACATCAGCGTATTCTATTTATGGAACTAAAAGTGCATTAACTAAACGTAAGCGAGCTTGGAACGAAAGAAAATTTTTTAATAATGCTAGCTTATGGAAGGTAGAAAAGAAATTTTGACTAATTTTGTTTACTTGTGGAATCCACGATAAAGTAACATCGATATGGATACCTAGGTTTCTAACTACACTACTAAAAGGTATTACGGTGTCAATAAATTTTATATCGGTAAGGGTGTTCTTCTGTATAAGTACTTTATTATAAAGTAAGCTAATAATAATACATTGGGTTTTTTAAAGATTAATTGCTAGACCATGCCTATTAATCCAATCAGCTATTTTGCTCAAATCTTCATTTATTAGACCAATTGTAGTATTAATATGCTGTACCTCTAAAAGCTTTTATATTTGAAAATCATCAGTAAATAAATAATAACGACAGGTCAAACCTTTACTAATAGAGGCAATGCACAAACTAAAAAGCAACGGCCCAAGTACACTACCTTGGGGAACACCCTTAGTGACTACTACCCAATTAGAAGATCCACTTCTGGCTTGTATACGTTGTTCACGTTCTGTTAGGTAGGATTCAAACCATGTAATGACAGCCACAGATAAATTATACATTTATAAATAAGCTAGTAGGGTGTCATAATCAACTAAATTAAAGGCATTAGTGAAATCAAGTAGGGTCAAGATTGTAACTTCTTTATTGTCTACTGCATAACGAATGTCATCAATAACCTTAATAACCAGTTACGGTTTACAGTCTTATCCATTAGGTAAGTACTTTTTACCATAATTTTTTAAGTCGTTTCTATTATGATTTTTTTAATTTATTTAATCTAACATTTTGTTAGCTTACTACCCAACATTTATGCGGGCCCATCTTCCCCCTGTTATAACTTTTGAGAGTGCGTGTGTGTGTGTGTTGGTTGATTGTGGGGGGTCACTAGTGTGCGTGATACCCGCTTGTGCACCGCAGTCGTCGGCAGCCGAAAACCGCCATGCACTCTCGAACATATTTTGGGTGTAGTGTTGAATAGGTGGATGTATTTATATGTGTTTTTGTATGTGTATGTGTTAGTGTATGTGTATGTGTATGTGTATGTGTATGTGTATGATGTATGTGTATGTATGTATGTATGTGTATGTTATGTGTATGTATATGATATGTGTATGATGTATTGTATTGTATATGTATATGATATGTATATGTATATGTATATTATGTATATATATTGTATGATTATATATATTGTATATATATTATATATATATTATATGTATGTGTATGTATATTATATGTATATGTATATGTATATTATATGTATGTGTGTGTGTGTGTGTGTGTGTGTGTGTGTGTGTGTGTGTGTGTGTGTGTGTGTGTGTGTGTGTGTGTGTGTGTGTGTGTGTGTGTGTGTGTGTGTGTGTGTGTATGTGTATGTGTATGTGTATGTAGTATTGTATGTTATGTGTATGTGTGTGTGTGTGTGTGTGTGTGTGTGTGTGTGTGTGTGTGTGTGTGTGTGTATGTGTATGTATTGTATGTGTATGTATGTGTATTGTATGTGTATGTGTATGTGTATGTATGTGTATGTATTGTATGTGTATGTGTATGTGTATGTGTATGTGTATGTGTATGTGTATGTGTATGTGTATGTGTATGTGTATGTGTATGTGTATGTGTTTGTGTATGTGTAAGTGTACGTGTTTGTGTGTTTGCGCGTATGTATGGATATTTTCATAAATTGCTCTGTATTGCTACTTATTGTTATTTTAAGATTAGTGTTAGTGCTAGTTATGAACGGCTTATTCTACAACATAATCTACCCTTAACCTAACTTAAATCTACTGTTAGTCCTTATGGTTTGACGAGTTGAGATTCTAATATGCGGTGCATGCATTCCACATATTAGGGGTTGATGTTTGGGATGGGGTGGGATATCTTTGGCCATCAGAAGCGGATGCTCCTGGAATTCCAAAATATTATGTTTTGATCGTTGTCTCTTGTGTCTATGTTCTGGTTTAGTTATTGTCGCCCGTGGAGGTTTCTTTTATGTAGTGTTGTCTTGGTTTTTGTGCTATTGCGTTTGGATGTGGAAAAAGGTCTGCTCTCCATGTCATTTCCTGCAGTGTTTTGTCTTGTAGTGTTAGTCTGTGTGTGTGCGTTGAGTTCATGGTGCAAGTCTGTGCAATTGAACAATAGGTGTTTGAGGGACCCTGTCTTTCCACAAGTGCATGTGTCACTGTCTCTTAGTCTCATTCTCAGTCTGTATGTTTGGTATAATCCGTTACCAGACATGTAATGCGTTAGACCTTGTGTTGGTATGCGGTGTTTCGTTTTTAGTATATCTTTGATATTTGAGATCAGTGCATAAACCCCTCTACCGGTTGTGCTCTGATCCCATCGTCTTTGCCATTCAGCTAGTATCCTGTTTTTGATTTCTGTCTTGGTTGTGAGTGGATTGTCCGTGTTTAAGAGTTGTTGTAATCTTTTGTTATCGTCATGTAAGAGAAAATATACTGCTGCGCGAGTTATGTATCCCCCAATTACATATATATATTGATATATTGAATCTAATAGGAATTATTAGAAATTATTAAGTAAAAGTATAAGTTCAATGCAACATTGTAACACAAGGATAACCCAGAGAGGTTATCAACAGTTCATGAGAACGGAATGCAACTTTGCATCCGTGAGGGCAGTGATACTGCAGGTGGCAGGTCACAGGCGGTCAACAGACCGCAATTACTTAGAATTAAGTTGTTACATTGTAATAAAGTGTACAATTAAGAGAAACGCAGACATGAGATCTGCAAGTTCCCACAGCCGTGTGGAGGGCAGGTTATTATAAAAAGCCCGGGAGCTCAATGCCCGGCAGTCAGTCTTCAAACTCCATACTTCGTTGTTTGAGCTACTCATCAGTACAATTAATTATTTTTATTAAAGTTATTATGAACCAGCTATTCCAAATTTCAATGTAATTTCTGTTTAACTTAGTAAAATAAAAAGTGTTAAAGTATCAATGTGTTTTTAAAAAACCAGCTCCAAAGGCCCGAACTTTAACTGGCGCAGTCGTAACGGATGTCAAAAGGGCACTGAGAATCCAAAAATCGGAAGATTGGTGACCAAGAATTTTAATTCGAAATTTTGGCAGAACCCAAACCAAGTTGGAGGAAGAACAAGCATAGTTTAAATCCAGCAACAAACCAAGTTGCACGCAGAACAAGAATCGTCTAAATCCAACAAACAAACCAAGGTGGACAAGATACAGAATCGATCGAACCCACCAAAGAAACAGATGAAATTAATGTTAGTTCATTTCCATAATTTTTTTTAACCAAAAATTATAATTGATATATGCTAGTATTATTTTATTTATCATTGTTTTATGTATTTTATATTATGAATATTTTTGAAAATAGTTCAAAGGGAATTATTTTCAAAACGAGAAAGTATTAACCTATGAGACGAATGTTAAAGAGATATTTTTTTTTCTTTAAAAAGCAAATGAGACTTGAATTTTAAAAAGAGATTTTCTTTTAAAAAGTAAATGAGAATTAATATTAAGAGATTCTTACCATAATTAATAGAACGAACTCAAAATAATCCAAAAATAAACGGGCGCACATTCACTAACACCAAAATAAGAAACATCAACTAGCGTGATTTAAACCCACGTTTCAATCCGATAAAATAAAAACACAGAACGCAAACTTAAGTTCAAAGCTAATTCGAACAAGCAGTACCGAACGATAATTAAAACCATTGACCTCTATAATACTGAATAAATCACAAGAACTCTGCATTAACTAAAATACGGTAACTTAAAACCACCTAAGAAAACAAAGTTCGCATCTTTTATACACTTAGAACCTCAGAGAAGTGCAATAACTTTCAACTTTCAGTACTAAAGTATAGCTTCAACAACGCAATATCATTATTACCTTAAAGAAATAGCTTTCAGAATCCTTCGCAAAACGCAATTTGCATCATAAGTATTAAATCCAGCACGGAATAAATAAAGCAACGCAGTTTTTGCATTTAATACCCACAAGTAATCAATCCATAAAAGCAGCATTATAAGTAATTAAATACATCACGGAATTATAGAAGCGCATGAAAATTACACCACAACACTCTATAAATAATTTGCAGTACAAACACGGTATAAAAGATCTAAACGTTTTTCAATTAATTAACCAGCATTATAAAGTGCAGTAAACGTTCATCATAAGAAACTTTAATTAAAACCTACATAACGAAGAGTTCAATTACAAGTTGAGAACACCGAGATATCTAAAAATAAATAGACGTAACACTTTACGCAAGCACGGAAAGTAAATTATCTAATTCCTATAAACTAACACCTGTAAGTGCAATTAACTCAACGTACGTGACAAAGTAACAAAGATTACATTCTTTAGTATTTGATTTCAACAATAAAGTGCAGACATAATTAACCTCAGGTCATAACTACGCAACTCAGTAAAACCCACGGAAGAGTATTAATTACGAGTGAACTAAAACAACGCTAAGCGAGAATAAACCCATCCATTTCAGATTCCTTAAGAAAGATAAATCAAAAGCTGCATAAAAACAAGAAAAGCCAGACTACGGTAATTAAAATTCAACATTATTGAATACAGATCTCACAAGTACGAAATTAATCTCAAATTTTTACAAATTTTTATTTCCACAATCTAAACTGAAAATTAACAAATCCTAACTAGAAATAACGCCGAAAAAATAACAAAATAAACTTCAACCTTTACCAAATTTTATCCACCCAATCCGAACTGAAAATTAATAAGTCCAAACTAAAAATAACGCCGAAAATAGCAAAATAAATCTCAATCCTTACAAAAATTAGAATTCACCTAACCTAGAAGGAAAATTAATAAAACTAAAGCAAAATTAACGTTTCAAATAGGAAAATCATCCCCAATTTTTACAGAATTCCAAATTACCCAATCTAAATGAAAAATTAACAAACCAAAACCAAAATTAACATTTCAAATAGCTAAATCAACATCAATTTTTACAAAACTCAAAGTTATTCAATCTAAAAAGGAAAATTTAAAAAACCAAAGCAAAAATAACGTCACAAATAGCAAACCAACCCCAATTTTTACAAAATTTGAAATTTTACAACCCAAACGGAAAATTAATAAATCCGAAACAAAAGTAACATTACAAATAGTGAAATAAAGCTTAATTCAAAAAAGAAAATTTTTTTTGAAATTTCCAAAAATCGAAAACAACCCTTAACCAACATGAGTAACACAGACTTACGTCTCTATTTAGAGACAATACAGACGTTCGATGGCACACAGGCCCATCTCTGAAATTTCATTGGAGCATGTGAAATGTTCCTAAAAACCTTTTACAAACCCGGAGATGACGCAAGAAATTCATTGCTTATACGCTTAGTAATAAGTAAACTAGCCGGAAGGGCACTAACCTTAATCGCCAGTAGGGACGACTTACAGGAATGGGACCAGTTTAAACAACTACTAATTGCATATTTTGGGGACCAACGTAATATAAAATGCCTGGTACGAGACCTAATAAACCTTAGAATGAAACACAATCAATCCCCCTACCAATTCGGAATGAAATGCCAAGACGTGAGAAGTTTAATTTTAACAAAATTAAAAATCGAAGAACCCGATCAAAACGTTAGACATTTAAAAACAAAAATGTATGACGAAATGGCACTGGACACGTACATAAACGCTTTACCAGAACGACTATCGGATAAAATCAGATTCCAACGACCCCAAAATCTAGAAGAAGCTATGAGCCTAGTAATAGAAGAAGAAAATGTAATGTATTACCGCAACAGACTATACAACCCCAACGCGAATAAAAGTTATTCACCAATAAAACCATACAAGCCACAAGACAAACAATCCTCAACAAAATTCACACCCTTTAACGCACAAACAAATCAACCGAAGTAATAACCCAAGTTTTAACAATACAAATTTTAATAATCAATTTAAACATTTTTTAAAACCAACATTTAACCCAACTTTTACGAAACCAACATTCCAACCTAGATTTAATCAAAACCTAAACCAACAAAGACCGGTATTCAACGCAAACCCCAACAGAAATACACCAATGACTAATAACAATAACAACCCTAACAATTATTACAAACCAACACCAATGGATACCTCATCTGGTAACACCAGACAAAACACAAAAATAACACATATCCGACCAAACCCTCATCAGAAACGTAATTTTACATCGGAAGAATTATTTCATCAAGAAATAGAAAAATTTGACACTGACCAGAATAATGACATTGAGACACATACGAACAATGAAACAAACCATGTAGAAACTTACGAACGCGACGAACAATACGAAACATACGAGGGGTATGATGAAGAAAACTCGAACTCAAATTTTCAAATGGACCCATTCATAGACAACCAAACTTAATAAACTTAAATAATATAAATCACTTAGTATTACCATACATAGAAATACCCCACGCCAAATTCAAACTATTAATTGACACCGGATCCTCTAAAACATTAATTAGCCCCAGAACCGTACAAAAACACTATTTAGATTATGTAGAAAGAGAACCATTTAAAATTAAAACAGCCCATCAAACAACACTACACCAATTTGTAGCCAATATACCCTTACCAAGAACATTTAATGTTAAATGAAACATAAATTTTGTGTATTCGAATTTAACGATAAATATGACGGATTAATCGGAATGGACCTTCTAAGAAAATTAGGAGCCAACATTGACATTAAAAATCGCTTATTAAGGACAAAATACGGAAAAATCCCAATTAAATTTCAAAACACACAAGTTGAACAAAAATACACTATAGAACCCCGAACGGAAAGAAAAATAAAAATCCCAGTAAAATCTAACAAAATTTAGGAATAATAAATCATATGACATTTCAGCAAGGAGTAGAAACCCCAACCGCCTTAGTGCAAATAAAAGATAATTTTGCAACCACAACAATATTAAATTCAAACGACTACCCCGTAGAATTATCATTGACAGACCCAATTAACGTAGAAGAACTAAATTTTAACGAAATGGAAATAGACGAAAATTTAGAAAATAATTACAACCCAATAGAACATGACGAAATGTTAAGAGAAAATTTAACTAACATCCGCTTTAACACCGATATCAATCAAGAAGAAGAAAGAGCAATTAAGAACTTATGTTTTGAATACCGAGACATATTCCATTGTGAAGGAATACCATTAACATTCACCAACACAGTAAAACATAATATCGAGTTAACAGACAATAAACCAATCTTTACAAAAGCATATAGACTACCTCATGCAAGCCAAGAAGAAGCTGACAGACAAGTAGCAGACTTATTAGACCAAGACATAATCCAGCACTCCAATTCACCATGGAGCAGCCCCGTGTTAATAGTACCCAAGAAATTAGACGCAACCGGAAAGAGAAAGTACAGAATGGTAATAGATTATAGAAAGTTAAATGAAAAAACGGTAGATGACAAATACCCACTACCAAATATAACCGAAATTTTAGACAAATTAGGCAAATGCCAATATTTTACAACATTAGACCTAGCATCAGGATACCATCAGGTAGAGATGGAAGAGAAAGATATATCAAAAACAGCCTTCAGCACACCTAGAGGACATTACGAGTACAAACGAATGCCATTTGGATTAAAGAACGCACCCGCTACTTTCCAGAGAGTCATGGACAATATACTACGAGGAATACACAATGAGAAATGCCTTGTATACCTTGATGACATCATAGTTTATTCCACATCATTGGTAGAACACATAGAAAGATTGAAAGAAGTATTCGAAAGACTTAGACAAGCACATTTTAAAGTACAATTAGACAAAAGTGAATTTTTACAAAAAGAAGTATCATTTTTAGAACATGTAATAACACCCCAAGGAGTAATGCCAAATCCAGACAAAACAAATGCAGTTCTAAATTATCCATTACCAAAAACAAACAAAGAAATCAAAGGATTTCTAGGACTTAGTGGTTACTACCGCAAATTTATTAAAGGTTACGCTCAGATAACCAAACCCTGACAAACTGTTTAAAAAGGAAACAAAATTGAACACACCCGGAATTTATTAAAGCCGTAGACAAAATTAAAACATATTAACAAATCACCCTGTATTAGAATACCTAGACTTTACAAAACCATTTATACTGACGACAGACGCATCGAATGTAGCATTAGGCGCAGTATTGAGCCAAGGAAAAGTAGGTAGCGATAAACCTATCAG
This sequence comes from Platerodrilus igneus, assembly GCA_036346225.1. Lineage (NCBI taxonomy): Eukaryota > Metazoa > Arthropoda > Insecta > Coleoptera > Lycidae > Platerodrilus > Platerodrilus igneus. The sequence continues at coordinate 1,303,345 of JARFIW010001102.1, read as the reverse complement.
CTACGCATCCAGAACCCTAAATGAAACCGAACAAAAATATAGCACTATAAAAAAAGAGTTATTAGCCATAATTTGGGCAACAAAATATTTTAGACCTTATTTATACGGAAGAAAATTTTACATATACACCGATCATAGACCACTAGTATGGTTATGCAAACTGAAAGAACCGAATTCAAAATTACAAAGATGGAGAATCAGACTCGAAGAGTATGATTACGAAATTATATATAAAAAGGGAATTTATAACAACAACGCAGACGCTTTAAGCAGAATCCAACTCAATGCATTAGAAACGGAATCCATTATAGGAAACGTAGACGAAGAAGAAATAAGGGAAGATCCAGACGAGATCGACACAATACATTCAACACAAAACGAAGAACCAAAAAACGCGATTAAAATTTTAAACGAAGCAATCGATATGAAACCCAACCAATTTATAATAACCGAAGTTTTAAATAACCCCAATCCAGCAAAATATACAAAAGTAGATAACAAAAAGATATACCAAATTCAAATAACTAAAGATGATAATGAGGAACAAATAATTAAAATTTTAAAGGAATACACCCCCGAGAAAAAACGATTTTATTTTTATTTCAACACCGAACATTTATACCAAAGATTTTCAGAATTATACATTAAACTATTCAACAACTCTGGACCTGAACTCATCAGATGTACTAGAAAACTAATAACACTAGACGACCCTGACGAAATAAACGATGTAATTAGAAATCAACACGAAGGAAAAACCAACCATCGTGGAATTAACGAAACTATAAAGCAACTTGTAAGACGTTATTATTTTAAAGACATGAAGGACTTGACCACAGATTTCATTAACCAATGCGAACTATGTGACAGAGCGAAATACGATAGGAAACCCCAAAGATACCCTTAATGTTAACCAAAACACCCGACAAACCATTTCAAAACTACATGCCGATACTCTAGTAGTAGAAGCGCAAAACTATCTAACAATTATAGACGCATTCACAAAAATAGGCCAAGCAATACCAATCACATCCAAAAATAGCATTGACGTGACCCAAGGATTTTTACAATACTTCACATTTTACGGAACACCCGAATCAATAACTTTAGACAATGGTAGCGAATTTAAAAATGAGACAATACAAAACACGTTAGAACTTCACAAAATAAAAATTCATTTCACAACGGAAAACCACCCTGAATCAAACGGACTAATTGAACGATTACATTTAACCCTGTTAGAACAAATTCGATTATTAAGAATAAATTATAAAAAGGAACATATAACCAATTTAATGTCATACGCATTAATCGCCTATAATAACACAATTCACTCATCAACAAACTTTACACCCTTAGAATTAACATTAGGACATTCAGATTCACGAAATCCCTATGACATACACTACAATAAAGAAGTATATCAACAATATGCGAAAGACCACAAACAAAAACTAAAAATAACTTACGACAAGGTAAAAGATAAATTAGAAAACGATAAAGAACGTATCACCACAACCCGAAACCAAAATACCGACTCAAATAAATTTTTAATAGGACAAACCGTATATGAGAAAAACTTTCAAAGCAAGCGACATAAAACAGCACCCAGAAATTTAGGACCATTTAAAATTAAGAAAATATCAGATAAAAACATAGCAGTAGTGGACAACGGTAAAATAACAAAGTACATTCATTTAAAAAACCTAAGACACCCTGTAATTTCAGATGGACAATCATCACCCTTACCGTCAACCTCCACCCAGGTAGAACGGACAACCAAGTAATAATATAACATATAAAAACAACCCCGGTATACTACCAATAAACTAGGCAGTATACAAAATTACAATATTTACTCAAATAATATCAACCCTTACTTTAATGTAACAAATTTTAGCAACCTTAAGATATTTTTAATAAAAATTCCAATAGTAGAAAGTCACAATTATTATTATTATCATTTATTTGCTTTTCCAACAAAGGTTACTAGCACATACCAAGTAATCATACCCAAAACCAAATTCCTATCCCTAAATGAACTGAGATATGGTTATACAAACGAAAAATGTACTGAAGTAACACCAAACCAATATTTATGTCAATCGATGACGACAACAACCATTCAAGAAGACAGCCCTTGTGAAGTACAACTACTAAAATTCTCAAATCATTACGAAAACTGTGAAACCAAACAAGTGCAAATAACTAACATGAAAATTCAGAAAGTTACAGATAACAAATGGATAGCAATTTTCCCAACAGAAGTAATAGCAACCATCCACTGCAACCAAGATGAAAATAACCAAGCATTAATCGGAAGCAAACTAATTACCCTCAAAGAAGATTGTTATGTGAAATTGAAAGATGAAATAATCAGAGTTTATCAAGATCCCATAGCAACAAAGAAACTCGCAAACTTACCGGAACTACAATTCAAGATACAACAAGAAGACGAAGAATTAATTAAGAAACCTATGAAGCTAGAGCATCTAGACTTAGACGACCTCAACCACGCCGTGAAATTAGTGGAAAGTTATAAAGAACAATTAAGTGAACTCAAAACGCCAAAGTCACATTATAATAATATAAGTGTTTGGACAATTGTATTGATCATTTTAATAATTTTTGTAATCATGTATGTATTATACAAAATGTACCTTAGATATAAGAATGAAGGAAACAGTTCTAGATTTAAGGAAACAAAGAGAAAAAAGGAAACAATAAGTATATCCTTAGAAACAATGAATTTTAAATGAATTTAAATAATTTATTTTATGTATTTAAAAATTAAGAAAAACCTTAATTTTTCATTTACGGTGGGAGGAGTTATGTATCCCCCAATTACATATATATATATATTGATATATTGAATCTAATAGGAATTATTAGAAATTATTAAGTAAAAGTATAAATTCAATGCAACATTGTAACACAAGGATAACCCAGAGAGGTTATCGACAGTTCATGAGAACGGAATGCAACTTTGCATCCGTGAGGGCAGTGATACTGCAGGTGGCAGGTCACAGGCGGTCAACAGACCGCAATTACTTAGAATTAAGTTGTTACATTGTAATAAAGTGTACAATTAAGAGAAACGCAGACATGAGATCTGCAAGTTCCCACAGCCGTGTGGAGGGCAGGTTATTATAAAAAGCCCGGGAGCTCAATGCCCGACAGTCAGTCTTCAAACTCCATACTTCGTTGTTTGAGCTACTCATCAGTACAATTAATTATTTTTATTAAAGTTATTATGAACCAGCTATTCCAAATTTCAATGTAATTTCTGTTTAACTTAGTAAAATAAAAAGTGTTAAAGTATCAATGTGTCTTTAAAAAACCAGCTCCAAAGGCCCGAACTTTAACTCGCGTTGTTTGATGCGTAGGTCTAGGGGCATCACCACAACCACGACGCATAGTGTGTTATGCGGGATGGTTTTATATGCTCCCGTGAATCTCAGCAGTACTCATCGTTGTGTCGCATTTGTTTTTTGTCTGGGTTTGAGTGTGCCGAGTGGGTGCGCCACACGCGTGCGGCGTATGAGACTATGCCCCAAGCACACAGTTCATGTAAAGTCTTACACAGTTTAATAGAATTTTGTAGTGTCTCTGCTCCAAAGTCACTATGTTGTTCATCACTGTCGTCGCGTCGGCGCAAGCTGTGGTTATGTGAGTAGTGTAGTTAGATTTTTCGTCTAGTGTTAGTCCTTGGTATTTAGTAGTTTTCGTTCGCTTTATTGAGATATTGTGTAGTTTTATTGTCGGACCTCGTAATAACATTACTTTCATGATCATATAACTAATTTTGTGGGAAGCATTGCTCAGTTTGTTGGTTCTACACCATGCTTGTGTTTCAACAAGGGCGAAGTTAGCCTTGCTTAAAATCTCGGCCCTGGAATTGCCTTCTACCACTAGTAAGATGTCGTCAGCGTATGCAACCGTTTACGCCACCTTACCCATGTTGTCCAACTTTTCCAGTAGTTCTTTGATGACGATGTTCCAGAGCATTGGTCTGCACACAGAGCCCTGTGGCCATCCCTTTGTTATCCGTTGTGTTATGCTGTCTGTCTCTTGTAGTGTTGCGTACCGATCCCTGCAGTAGCTTCTGTAGGAATGGTACAGCTGTGTAGAGTAGTTCGTTGTCTCCAGTCGTCGAAAAGGGATGGCCACCATACATTGCGAAAAGCTCCTTTTATGTCTATCATTAAAAATGGTACGTATTTTTTTATGGTGTTTTGTACCGTCTTGAGTGCTTCATTGATAGCGTCTTCGGTCGATCGATATTCGGTGAAGCCGTATTGTATGGAATGTATTCCCGTTGTTTGTCTGTCTTATTGCGCTCGTTTGCAAAGCAGTCGCTCATAGGTCTTGCCTAGGGTGTTGAGTATGCAAATAGGAATGTATGAGATCGGCTGCTTCGGTTACTTGCTATTTGCCTTCGGGATTATTACAACGTTTGCCCGTTTCCAGATATTCGCGAAGGTGGCCTCTATTATGAGCTTGTTTAAAATATTTAAAATTAGTTATTTGTTTTGCATCATTTTTAACTAGAATTAGTACTGTCTTCTCATAAATAACATCAGCTCAAGTTCCAGAATCTTGCGAAATCACGCAATTTGAATGAACTCTTGAAAGCGGTTTAGAAGTTAAAATTTTTAACGTACCTTTAGCATCCACCTGACAATTTGACGGGAATTTTAAAGATGATTTGATAGAAATTTTGGTTTCGGTTGTTTTAGGATGATGAATAGTACTGCATACGTTCAACTTAAAAAGTGGCATGTCTTTGGATGATGAAGATGCCGTTTCTTGGCGCTTCATATAGAAACGGCGGTATATATTTGTAGTTAATTTTTTAACAACAATACGTAATTTTTTCTAGAAATGTTGTAAAAGCTATTAAATAAGGTAAGTATTTTTTATCAATAGATAACGCCCCAATTTGAGAAAGCACTACTATGGGGGAAGCTATAAAAATAGATAAGAGAAAGTTTAATAGCTTAAAGAGAGTGATAACAACAGCTAGGTTTTAATACATTAACAAAAAATGAAAGATGTATAACTGCAGTAAATTATACCGACCGCAATTAATTAAAGATAATGCTAGAAATTTCTGTAGGATATTAACTCATCCGGGTGTGTTATGCTTCGAGAACATACTCCTTAATGACGTATTGAGTTTGCTTTAGCATATAAATAGGAAGTGATGGAGGAGCGGTCATTCATTCTAAGGTGAGACAACATGTAACTTTCGAGTAAAGATTTTTTCTTTAATTTATTTTGTGACATGCAACATTTACGTTTCAAGCAATTTATAATACAATCTGTCGGCGTTCCACAAGTAACATAGAAGCTATGAAGCATAATTGTTTGATAAGGCACAACGAAGATTTATTACATTAATATACATAATCTTCGTACAAGATCAACTACTGATTTTAATCGAATAAAAATAAATGCACTTTGTAAACTGATATTTCTACGTCAAGATTAATTATAAATGGAGAAGATTGAAGTCAAACCAGGAAGTATTCAATGCCGTTAGTTACAATGAAAATGATTTTTCTATAAGCGCTATTTGACCATATCAACTGCAAATATAATTTTGTTTTTGTAGGCTAATAGCATAATTATTTGAGAATTGCTTAAAGATATCGGGAAAATGTCTGATACTAAAGAAATAGAAATAGAATGGGATAACATTAAATCCAGCCTAGACATGGTGGTCAGAGATATTCTGGGATATACACAAAAAGAAAATAAGAAAACATGGATAACAAAGCATATCCTAAATTTAATAAAAGAAAGACGAAAATACAAAAATAAATTAGATGAAACAGGCAAACAGAGATACTCGTACAAAGCCATAAAATGGGAAATTATTTGCAAATGCGAGAAAGCTAAAGAATAATGGATTGATGAAAAGTGCAAAGAGGTACACACTTAGATGGAAGTAGGAAAGACAGATGAAGCGTACAAACCAATTAGAATGAATTTTAGGGATATAAAACCATATACCAAAAATATAAGGGACGCGGAAAGAAACGCCATTATAGAAAATGTAGAGAAAGTGGGTAGATGTCAAGAATATATAGGGAATTTATATGCAGGAGAGGAATTAACAGCATTGGAACAAGAATCAGACATTGAAAATGATGACTTGGGATATCCTATACCCAGAGATGAGTTTGAATTAGCATTAAAGGGTTTGAAAAATGGTAAGGCGCCGCGTAAAGATAAGGTGCAAGCAGAAACTCTAAAAGCCGCTGAACAAGCAGTAACAGAACGTCTCTTCCAGCTTGTGAGCTATATGTATGAGACAGGCGAGATACTCAAAGATTTCAAACGTAACATTATAGCCTTTTCAGTTATTTTGGGATTTTATTTAACGAGAATTTCCAATAATCGTATAGAGCCCACGGCAAGTTCTGATGGAAAATGGCCCAAAGTTGTGGAAATCTCAAAGGCAAAGCGGCTAGTCGAACTATATGCTCTGGGTGGAACATGAGCTGTGGGTCGGGGTTAGATTGTTACCAAAAACATGAAGAATAAGGCGCCACCGTATTTTTCTATACAGAGAAGACCTTACTCAAGTCCCTTGTACAAGGCGAATGCGGAAACCTTAATTCTATAACCGCTATATTGTTTATTAAAGACAACATAATCCCTGAAGTTTCTTACCTTATGGCTCGACCTTGATCTTAGTAATTCACTGCTACACCTGTGAACAAATTAAACAAAGAATAGCACTGTTTGTGCATTTATACTCAAAAAATTTTTAAATTCAAATGGAATCAACTTTCATTCATCCTAATTAAAAAGAATAGTCTTGTTCAAAAATAAAAATCTATTCCTCTAGTATCCAATTATGTGCTTCTTTACAAAATATCTTTCTTTCTTTATATTGTGATTAATTTAATTTATGAAAATTATTTACAAGGGCACTGGATAAAATCAGTACCAATCAAATTAAATGTGGTTTTATTAACAAATAGATAAAGCATAAAGTTGCTTTCTAAACTGTTGCTTATTGATAACAAAAATGTTAGTTTTGGTAGATCTACCTTAACCTTACAATGGATAATTTCAAATAGTTATTAATGAAATAGCAAACATAGAAGTTTAATTTCTAAGTTCTCATAAATAGAAGAATTTACTTTCTATAACACGTAATGACACCTACCGTAGTTTCATTGAATTAATAAAAGAATTAGATATGTAAAAATGACAGATTTCTATTGCTTAATATTGAAAAATATAATTGTGGTCTGTCCTTGACCTATTTAGAAGTTTGTATAACTTGATTAAACAAAAAATAATCTGATTACAATGTCCATAGTTCAGCTAATATACGAAAACAATTTTCTACATACCAGAACTCCGTCTGTCTGAAAAATACCATAAAGGAAGCTTACGTCAGCATTGAAATACGGAAATCTCCAATTTAGAACGAATAATTGTACTGCATACTGAAATTCCACATTACTCGGCATCCATTTTGAGTAATTAAATTTCGCCAGATCCACACCATGAACAAAGCGTAAAAACCTATATTTTCTTCTTGCTTTTAATCAAAAATAACGTAAACCAGTCTCCTGATTACCAATCTGCATGTTAATTTAAAGTTGCTTTATATGTAAATTAAACCACGAAAATTATCAAATGATGCATGATAATTTAACTTGAATACTATATGTACAATTTCATGTTATATATAAATAAAGTTGCATGTAATTTAGATTGAATACTTTATGTAAAATTTCGTATTATACATAAATAAAGTTGCATGTTATTTAGATTGAATACTTTATGTAAAATTTCGTATTATACATAAATAAAGTTGCACTGAAAATTTTTATTTAATATGGTTACAGAATCAAATTTTACTTACTGTTACCAACGGCCCTTCGACCAAAAAATTTCACGTCATCTACGAGCGGTTCCAACAAATGGACAATCAAAAATGCCTTTCGGAGATGACATTCTCCTAACAGAACTTAATCCGCACGTGCTTCCAACACGAAAAACAGCAAAAAACCATTGTTTCTAGGAACAAATCGACCTGCTTTCACCTCAGCTGTATTGGAAGTGTCGGGGTTAAGCGAGTTGCTGCCCGGCAACACAATCACTTCACAATTTCTTAAATAGATGGAGCTCTAGGAATGATACTAAATGGAAACTTTTATTTTGTCACAGTGGAAATTAAATTTTAATTGAATGCTAATACTTTATTGGGCAATAGGTAATATTTAATTAGTGGATTTAATAACATTATTATGCATTATATTGTTTATTATTAAATAAAGGGATTAATTATATGAACATATCTAGATAGAAAATAAAATTGCTACAACATCATAGTAACTATACCAAAAAAGAAAGGTGCGGATAGATGTGAAAATTTTCGAACAATAAGGTTGACAGCACACGTGTCAAAAATATTAACTAAAAGTGTGCAAAGACGAATGGAAAAACGGGCTGAAGAAATACTAGGGGAAAACCAATTTGGGTTTAGGCGAAACAGGGGAACACGTGAGACTCTGAAAGTGATAATAGAGAAAACAACAGAAAAGGGGGAAAGCGTGTATATAGGGGTTGTAGATCTAGAAAAAGCATTCGACAATGTAAAATGGAAAAAAAATGTTCAAAATATTTAAAAAGATTGGAATGAGCTATAGGGATAGACGAATAGTACATAGCTTATACAAAGATCAAACAGCAGTAATAGAATTAGTGCAGGAACGTAGAGACGTAAACATTAGGAAAGGGGTGAGACAGGTATGCGCCCTATCCCCATTAATTTTTAACTTGTGCATTGAAGAGGCAATGAATACTGTCAAATGCAGAAAGACATTTGGAATTACTATTCAGGGACAAAAGGTTGATATGCTTTGATTTGCAGATGATATAGCGGTATTAGCGTCTAGCAAGGAAGAGTTAGAAGCTGCTCTTAATGAAATGAAAACAGTTCTAACAGAGAGATACGGTATGAAAATTAACAAAACTAAAACTAAGGTACTAGTATGCAAAGGAGGGGAAAATAAATCAAAAACAAGAATACAAATTTGTAACACGAACTTACATGAGGTTAAGGATTTCTGCTACCTAGGAAGCCAAATAACGCAGGATGGGAGAAGCACAAAAGATATAAAACAAAGATTAGCACAAGGCCGTGCTACATTTAACAAGAAAAAGCAACTACTGTGTTCAAAGACAACAAACATAGAAACAACGAAAAGATTTGCTTAAAACATATGTGTGGAGCACAGCACTGTACGGCTGTGAAGCCTGGACAGTAGGAGAAGCGGACAAGAAAAAGGTAGAAGCCTTTGAAGTGTGGTGCTACAGACGTATGATGAAGATTTCATGGACAGATGAAGTTAAGAACGAAGAGGTACTAAAAATGGTAGGGGAAGAAAGAAATGTGTGGAAAACGGTAAAAAATAGGAGAGATAGGATGATAGGCCACATACTACGGCATGAGGGAATAGTGCGGAATATATTAGAAGCAGAGATAGGAAAAAAGAGAAGAAGATGTAGACCTAGGTTAGACTACTGCACACAGATAGTGAAAGATGTAGACTGTAGGAGTTTTAGGGAGATGTGTAGGCTAGCTCAGACTAGAAATCAATGGAGGTACGCATCCAACCAATCCCAAGTTGGATACATTAATGACAAAGAAAAAAACTGTAATTAAACACGATGATTATTATAAGCAACTACAAGAATTGGTTGGGCAAGATTCTCAAAGAATGTTAATTGTGTGAAAAAATTTACTGGAAAACTATTATTTTGGCAAATTTCTAAGTGATGGGAGATCTTGGCGGACACAGGCTGCTTAACCCCCTTCAATGAATCTCGAGAAAATAGGGCATAAAATTAGAAAACAGTAGAAAGGAAACCGGACTGTACACATGATGTGTGAGAATTTCAGGGAACTGTGTACGCTAACTCAGAATATAAATAAGTGCAGGTACGTGTCCAATCAGTTTTGAGACGGAAAACTTAATGACGGAAAAATAAGCGCAGATAAATCTGATGATTATTATAAACAACTACAGGTGATGGTTGTGAAATATCTGTAACTAATGTTGACTGTGCGAAATGTTTAGGTGCTGGGGGAACTTGACAGCCACAGGCTGCTTACCCTCCTTCACAACCACTGAATGTCGGAGAAAGGTATATAATTGTAAAAGAATAGTAGGGAACCGAACTGCATCTAATAAGTAAAAACAGCGCCTATGATGAAAGACAACAAACATAGAACAAGAGGTAGATTGATGAAAGTATATGTGTGGAGCACAGCACAGTATTCCTTTAAAATATGGGCAGTCCGAAAAGCAGACAGAAAAATGGTGGCAGCCTTATGAAATGCTGTGCTTCAGATGTATGAGGATGACAGCATGGACAGACAAAGTTAATAACAAATAGGTTATAGAAATACTAGCGGAACAAGGATATCTGGGGAAAAAATAGATGAAATAAAAGGGCAGAATACGTTCTAAGGCATTTTTGGGGAATAATATGGGATATATTACAAGCAGAGATAGGAAAAAAGAGGTAGATGTAGACCGAGATCAGATAGTGATAGATGCAGACTGTGCAAATTTCAGAAAAATGTGTAGGTTACTAAGGAATAGGAAACAATAAGGGTGCACGTCTAACCAGTTCCAGGACTAAAGACCTAATGATGAGAAGATTGTTTATTGATATTTTTTGAAGTTCCTGTGTTTTGTTCTTTTTTTATAAAATTCAAAACATATTTTCCACTGAGCTAATCAGACAAGGAAAATGACACGGTAAGATATAAATTCATATTTTTATTGTATCCTTATTAATACAGGGCGGCTGTCTCAGTCTCAGCATTTTTCGCAGATATTATAAGAGTAAATAGTTTGAGTAAAGGTACTTCAATCTATCTCTATTGTTTGAGATAACACGGCAAATATACTCGGTTGTCTACAATCCTTATTTTCTAAAGAATATGTTAGTGTTGTTCATGAGCGGTAACAAAGTTTGAATATCGTAAGTTTGCTACAAATGCGATTAACATAGGCAATTGTAGTCGAATTTACAAGTTTTTGTTATTTTTTAATGCATTACAATGACTTTAATAGTGTTTTTTTGACGTGTGTTACTCAAACATCGAATATCATCTCGTTTTCTAATTTCATTTTTACTTTGATCTCGCTTTTCGTGCTACCATAAACATGATTCTATTACTTTAAGAGCAATGCACGCTTCCTTGGGAAGGTTATATCCTCTGAGCGTTGACAAGTTTTTACGCGCTTGTTAATATTAATAAGATATTCTTTTTAGCTTTTCTACGCATGCAGTGCTACCCTACGTAGACTTAGGTGTCTTCTACGTTAGACCAAATTGCTTTTTCTATATAGCCCCATTTGTTCTTTGGCGTAGGCTCAACATTCTTTTATGTAGACCGCTGTTGCAGTTGCGGTAGTAGCGTGAATGATATTACCAACCGTGGCAATGTTTTGCTGATTTATCTTCGATGACTTAGCTGCAAGATACGTATTCTGGCACGTAAAGGTACGTGACCGTGTTTCTTTTTGCAAACCGAGCGTTATTATTTATCAGCGGTTGATGTTGGTGCGAAACCAGATTACCACACCCGTTTAAAAACTAGCTTTGCTAGGACATTTGGTTATTTTTTCAAAAGCTTACTAGAACTTATTGTAACATTTACTGCTTTAAATTGATACACCTGTTTATACGAAAGTATAAACATTACTTATCTACTGGTTAGCTTTTTACATATTAGGCTCCGAAATACGCACTTCGTGGATCAATTATTAAAATTGTCTTTTATAATATAACTGTTTATTATTTTGTTTAAGTTGCAATTTTTATTTTAACTGTAAATAAAAACTCTATAGGAATGTCCTTTCTTTGTTTGCGTAAATTACTCCATTCTCTGCATTTATAGTTAGCTCGGTTTTTCTAAATTTCCTTTATATTTTTGATGACTTTATCATTATTATCCTTTCTGTTTCTGTCTGATCATGATCATTGCGCTTTAACCTTTATATATTTATATATATATATATATATATATATATATATATATTACTCAAATTTAGACCAGGGTAGAAAATTCATTAACGACATCCAATAATTTTAATCACCGTGTATAAGGAAGCTTTGGGAAAAAGTACGCGTAATTAAAAGGCCTACTGTGAAGATTTAAATCATGCAATTAGAAGGTAGGGTTTGTATAGAATTTTATTAGATAATACGCGTTATTAAAACGTGGAGCATACAAATTTATTCGTTTCATTAAAAATAAGGGATTCAAATTACTCACTAGACGCTTTCTATAAAAAGAAGCAGAATTAAAATGCTCAACGTGTATTCAATTTAATTGTTCCAAGAAACAAATAGAAATTACGTGCAAAATTTATATTAATTAATTCAATTTTTAAGTAACGAGTATTAAACAAAGTGTACAAATAATAAATTAATATTTAGTGCGTATTCGCTAAAAATTAAAGGGTAGAAGTCAATGCCATTCATTATTATTTTAGTTGGAGTTAATTGAACCATTATTAATAATATAATAAGCATAAAAGCCTGTGAAAATCCAAGGTTAAAATACCATGAAATAAAAGCTCTGAGAATTATATTAAAACGTTAATTATGAGCACACACCTGCGTATCTTTAAAAGTCAATTTCAGTTTAATTTGTTTGGATAAACATGAAAATTCTGCGTATATTGCAAACGGTCGGATAAACCGTGGCTTATATTAATGGGAAGGCTAGATACGGGGTTATTTAACTTAAGTAAGTCACGTCGCGAATCCACGTGGATTGAAATAGCCCATAATACAGGGTATTGATTTGTACCACTCAGGCCAAGGTAGAAAAGGAAGGATAAAATGCTTCAAGCAGAGACACTAATAATTAAAGGCGTGATTTGTGTAGCGTCACGAGGGCTACGATTGGTTGTAATAAGATGCAGATATGAGAGGTGTAAACGTAACGATTTCTATACAAAATTAATTAGTTATTCTCGGACGTGTTTGCGAGCCGTGTGAAAATTTCTTAGAATTTCAACTGGCGCGAGTGCAAATTTTGTAGAGTCGCGTGCCGGACTGTCGAAAAGGGAACAGAGAATGCGAAATTCTAAAAACTGTCCGTTGAGGGACAAAACCGACGGGCAGGCTAGCCATTATATATACCCGTGTTAATATGAGTTTCGCCCTCTTAGATTTTCGGTTTTATTTAATACTTTAAACAGTTTCTCTCTTAGATTTTCGATTTTGATTTAATACTTGAAACAGTTTGCTCTTATATTTTGTGATTATTGAATACTTTAAAATAGTTTGCTCTTTACGTGCTACGATACAAGTTATTATGCATTAGTGCACTTAGAAAAAGAGATACAAGGTAATAAAGTCTAGTTATATTTGCGAGTATTACTGTACCAATTATCGAAATTAGTAACGATAAATGAATAAACAAAAGTAGGCAGTTTTGGGTATAGCGTGAAAGAATTATGAATTTCTTTGCTATTTTTCGGGGGTGTTAATAATCAAATATTATTCGTAATCGTGATTGGATCCACAAAACAAGATTTTGATATACATAGATGCGTTCCTGAGAAGCCCTGAAACTTTTTAAACGAATGGTGTTGTAGATGAATTTTAAAAGGCGACCAGGAATCTGAGGACGGAAACATAACCCATTTGGAATGGTGAAATTAGCAGCGACGATGTACATTGAAGCCACGAGTGCAGTAACCTTCAGGTAAATTATACAATTTTGTTCGAACTTTGATGTTTTGGTGTGTGTTGGATATCTTTATAATTTATTTGATAAAAAAAAATGGACAGTAGTGAATTTGTATGAACAACAACTTTTAATTTTAAGGTAAAATTTTATTGTTTAAGTAGAAAGGAGTATTTAGCAGTTTATGTTTTGATTATGATGAAAATTTGGGTCTGTCTATGAGCTCAATTAGACTAACCTGTTTAATTAACGTAAAGGGGTGGAAGACGCTCCCTTTTATTCAGACTTAGGTCTGCACATATTGTAACTTAATTAGTATGCATTCTACCAGGACTTTAATTCTGGATGCAAATTAAAACTGATGACAGATTTAAACTTGAAATTTTATGATACTGAAATTTATGCTGAAGTTTAATTTTGAAATTTTAATGTATTATGAATATTGATGTAAACAGAGTTAACGTTGATGTTTGTGGTAGAAATGTGTTTGTTTTTTTTTATGAATGAGGATAAAAGTTATCTAGGTGAGCAGCCGAGGCGGAAAGAGGAGATTCAACAGGGCGAGAATCACAGCAAACCTTGGTGTCCAATTCGAGAGGCTTTTTGTAGGTTTCACAGCAATATATATACTAAATTGTAACGATCTTGCTTTATTACTTGTATATAATTAGTTTTGGGTTTTATATCAGAAGAATTGAAGAGATCTCTTTTTTATGAACTCAAGCTTTCGGAAATATATTTTCCATTATCAAGAGTACTAAAAGTAAATACAAATGAATTAGTTATGAGAACAGGATTGACTTAATAGCTAAAAGTTATATATATATATATATATATATATATATATATATAACTGATACTTACTAAAGTGAGATATGGTACAATTGGACGATTAATAGTAATGTACAGTGTCTAAGGGTATGGTATAATTAAATTTAAAAATAAAAATAAAAATAATGCTAAATGTATCATCAAAAGGAGTAAAAATATTTTTGATTATGTATGCTGTTTTTATATTTAATTGTTGTAAAAAGTTGTTTATATGAGAATTTTTTGTTTGGGAAAGGTATCTTTATGTGTATAAATTAAACGCCTTAATTGTAATGGCATTATCTGTAGATATATTACATTTTAAAATATTTTTATTAATTTGTGTAGTTATCTTTATAATTTTTTGTGTGAGTATGGTTGTAAAGAAAATAATATTATAACTTACTTATTTATTACTTAATTTTTTATTTTCAAATACATCTTTTTAAATTTAGAAGGAAGGTTTATATAGAACTCAAGTTTCCAATGTCGGTTTCTTTATTAAGTGTCTAGAACCAGATACTTTGGAATATTAGTAAAAAAGGATACTGCGTCTAAACTTATTAGTACATAATTGTGAGGTAATTTAAAATTATTAGTAAAACGTGCAAATTCGAAAGAGTTTTTAACTTTATATAAACATTCACTAATAGATTTTTGTAATATTTCAGCTATAAATTTGGATAGTTTTTTGATTAGGACTATTGTTTGAGGCTATTATTGGTCTTAACGGGTTATAAATATTTTGTTTTTTGGTCCTAAATTTAGTATTTATCCATTTATAAACAACAAAACTATTATTAATTTACTTGCAAACCTAGAAAATATCATAACTACCATTGAAGAAGACAAAAAGAATCTGTGCAGATCCCGAGCAACCAATATTATCACTAACTTTATAAAACAAAATTCCAACACTAAAACTAAACTTTTAGCCGAATTTTGAAACTGCAAAAAATATATAAAGGACAAGGATGATTTAATTATCGTTAAAGCCGAAAAAGGAAATGTCACGGTAGCAATGTCAAAAACAGATTACAATAAAAAAATTTACAATTGATTAATGACACGGAAACCTACAAAAAAATAAATACAGATTCGACTAAGAAATTTCAAAGACAAACGTTAAATTATTATTAAAGAATTAAAAAATCCAATGCTATCACAATAGAAGAAGCAAACATTTTAAATAACTATAGTAGTACATCTCCAAAATTATACGATTTACCCAAAATACATAAACCAGATAACCCACTAAGACCAATAATAGCCTCAAACTATAGTTCTAATGAAAAACTATCCAAATTTATAGCTGAAATTTTACAAAAATCTATTAGTGAAAGTATACAGAGTGGTAGAAAAGTCCCGAAACGGTCAAATATTTTGGGAAATACTCATCGCATCAAAAAAAGAAAAAATACGTGTTCAATATTTTTTTAAAAGCTATCCAATGACACCAAAATTGAACCCCCACCCCCACCCCCTGGGGGTAGGGGTGGGGCAACTTTAAAAGTTTAAGTGAAAACCCCCATTTGTTATTGCAGATTCGGATTCCGCAGGATAAATTACCCCAAATTGACCTACGATACAAGCCATTTTGGATTATAGAAGGCGTTGTAATTGACAAAACCAAAATAGGGTACAAAAACATTTGAAATCGAAAAATGTCAGAATTACATTCATTTTTAGTATTCATTTCGTTACTAGCTTTTGATATTATTTCGTGATGTCTCTGTCTGAAAGAGAAAGAATAATTGTCCTGATGATGCGGGGGTATGGAGATAAAGAAAGATCATTGCAGCAAGTCGCAGATTTTTTCAATGAAGTCAATGCGGAACGTCAACCGATTTCTAAATCTACTGTGAGTCGAACAGTGAATCGTTGTGAGCGAACTGGTTCGGTGAAGGATGAACCAAGATCTGGAAGACCTAAAAGCGCGACGAGAGGTGGTCAATTTGAACACCTTCGGCGGTAATTTCGTTATGTATGAAATAAATAATTTATTATTTTACTTCTTTTATTTTCTGATCCATCAATTCTTCTAGAAATAGTTAATTTTTGTCGATTGCAGCGCCATCTGCAAAAAACCTAAAAAATTTATTACTAACATTTTGTGGCGAATCTGAATCTGCAATAACAAATGGGGGTTTCCACTTAAACTTTTAAAGTTGCCCCCCCCCTACTCCCAGGGGGTGGGGGTGGGGGTTCAATTTTGGTGTCATTGGATAGCTTTTAAAAAAATATTGAACACGTATTTTTTCTTTTTTTGATGCAATGAGTATTTCCCAAAATATTTGACCGTTCCGGGACTTTTCTACCACTCTGTATATAATGTTAAAGGAGTCTTTCGATTTTGCACTTTTTATTAATAATTTTAAATTACCTCACAATTATGTACTAATAAGTTTAGATGCAGTATCTTTATTTACTAATATTCCAAAATATCTGGTTCTAGACAACATTAACAAATTATGGAACAACATTAAAATTACTTGTAAAATATCAAAACAACATTTTATACAAATAATAGAATTTATTTTTGCTAATAGCTCCTTTTGCTGTAATAACTCTTCCTACCTACAAAGAGATGGTTGTCTTATAGGTTCTAACCTAAGTCCCATAAATGCACAAATTATTATGGATGACTTAACACAAGAAATAATTCTCAAACTACCATACAGATAACCGTTTTTGAAAAATTTATGGATGATATAATTACATAACATTATTCAGTTCCTTTTTAGATACGTTATTAATTAGAGATAAAACTAACAAAATTATTTTAGACTGGTATCAGAAACCTACCACTTCAAACAGGTATCTTAATTATTATTGATATCACCCACTAAAGATGAAAATTAATTTTATTTTAGGACTAAAAAGTAGAATAAAAAACATAAGCCATCCTTTTTTATAGCAAAAAAATTTAAACAAACTTTATAATATCCTAAAAGATAACAGTTATCCGGCTCCTCTAATAAAAAGACTGATATTTAACCACACAACTAAAATAAACTACAAAAATTTTACCAATACTACAACCAGGGTATTTCCATATTCTGATAAGTTAACTTCTCAACTAGATAATATTTTTAAAAATTTTAATATAAAAACTTGCAAAAAAACCCAATCCAACAATAAATTACCTTTTTTTCTAAAATTAAACACAAAACCATTCCTTTAGATCAAAGTAATATCATATATCCAGTGAATTGTTTAAATTGTTCCAATATATACAATGGGCAAAGTTCACAAAACCTCAAACAACGATTAACACAGCACGAAAGTGACATACGCACTAAACCAAATTCAACTGCCCTATCAACACACGTAAATACCACCAACCACAAAAATGATTTTAACGATCCAAAAATATTACATATATAAAATAATAAATTAAAATAAAAAGTGAATTCCTTGAAATGTGCTGCATCTATCGAAATTCTAATACACTTAATTAAAAAACCGACACTGGAGACTTAGGTTCTAAATATATATATATATATATATATATATATATATATATATATCTTCTAAATTTAAAAAATGTATTTGAAAATATAAAAACTCTTCAATTCTGCTGACCTAAAACCCAAAACTAATTATATACAATATATATATATATATATATATATATATATATATATATATATATATATATATATATATATATACATCCTACTATCATTTTGCACCCGATAGACCGGAATTTGCATTCAAACTTGCGTCCCTTGTAAACTTACTACCGTATATCGGACGCAAGATAGAACTTTTCAGTTTTTCGCATTATTGACATTGCGCTTCCTTGTCTAAGATGTTTAAATGGAAGAAGACCCAAATTGGTAAGATTTGGAATATGTCAAAGTCAATAGGTTTTTGTACAGATTTTTATTTTAAATATTTAAGAAACACAAAATGGACTTAAAATTGATAGGAAAATGTACAGAAATCGTATAGTTTTAGTCTAGCGATTTTCCGCTGAGAGCGCCACAGAATATATTTTAATATACGGAATATTCTATTATGTTATCATCTTTACAACCGCTAAATGGCAACACAGCGTGGCGCCAGTTAGTCTGCTTAGATGATAGTGCGACGAGCAGTTTCGTTGCGTCCATAGAGTTTGCTGCAAACTTTTATTCGTTAATATATATTAAGTGTTTGAGTATTTAAAATTTTTAGCTTACCGCTTAGGTCATGGACCTGTTTATATGATGTGATATCGCATTTATATATTTGTATGAAGTTATTCACTGTTTCCCAGCAAAATTTTTGTAAAGTCTAGAAAATATAATTTATATATTGATAACAAATATTTCCAATTTTGCGAATTGTTTCTGAATACACCTACACTTATAATTCTGTAATTAGTTCTACCTTACCCTACTACTCAAGGGGTAGCTACGACTCCCACACTAAATAAATTGTAGCTATTAAATGACGCAATAAAAAATATTCAAAATGTTTGCATGCAAACAACCTCTAATTGTCTATAATAGAAACGCATAAGCAAAGGTGCACAAAAGCTAATGTTGAGGGTAGTAGCAACCCTTATTCAACAAAAATTGTAGTTCGTAAACGGCTGAATAGAAAATTTTAAAATTTGCAAGTGCAATCCTCTAATCGCATACTACAAAATATTTTCAAGCAACGATACACAAAGTCTATCTTTGAGGGCGGCAACACCCTATACTAAATAAATTTTAGCTCCTAAACGACTCGCTAGAAAAATTAAAAATTTAACATGCAATGCTTAATAGTCTATAACAAAAGCATCCACCAGCAATGATGTGCCCAAGTTATTCTTGGAGGTGGTAGCAACCCCCAAGCTAATTTAAGTGTTCCCCCTAAAAAGCTGGATAATTTTTTTTTAAATTTGTACATGCAATCGTCTAATACTCTATAGCAAAAATAAACACCAGCAACGTTCTGGGGGTGGAATCAACCCCTATATTAAAAAAAAAGTAATTTGTAAACGGTGCTACGCAAAATTTTCAAAATCATCACATGCAATATTTTAATAGTCTCCTCAAAATTATCATCAAACCCTGCTGTGTCAGTCCGTCCTGGGGGGTAGCGGTATCCCTTATTCTGTAAAAAATTGTAGTCGTGAACGATGCGATACAAAATTTTCATAATATTCACACACAATTCTTTAATAGTATATTGCGCAAACATCCACTAGCAACAGTGCATTAAACTCACTCACGGGGATGGCAGCAACCCCAACACTTAAGGAATTTTAGGTGGTAAAAAACTCGTTAGAAAATTTTCAAAATTTTTACATGCAATGCTTAATAATCTATAGCAAAAACATCCACTAGCAATGGTGCGCTAAGCCGTTCATGGAGGTGGCAGCAACCCTTAAACTAAATATATTGTACCTCGTAAAGCGTTGGACAAAAATTAAAAAATTTTAACATGCAATTTTTTAATACCCCATTAGAAAAATAAGCAACAACAACAACGGAGAGCGAAAACTAGTCTTGGGGTAAAAGCAACCCCGATATTAGACAACAATATAGTTTGTAAGCGGCTCAATCAAAATATTTAAAATTTCACATGCAACCTCCTTCAAAACTGTTCGCAAGCAACGCTATGTCAACGTCAATCTTGGGGTAGTAGTAACCCCTATACTGAAAAACTTGACTCCTGAACGATACGATACAAAATTTTCAAAATATATTCACATGCAATCCTATAATAACATATTACACAAATATCAACCGAAAACACTTCACCAAATTGTCTTAGGGGGTGGAAGCAACCCCTACACTAAGAAAAAATTCTGTTTGTAAACAACTCGTTAGAAAATTTTCAAACTTTTCACATGCAATCCTCTACTACTCTATTACAAAAATAAACTCAAGCGACGAGGCGCGAAAGTCAGTTTGAGGGTGGAATCAACCCCTATTTAAAAAAAAATGTGGCTCGTAAGTGTTGCAATGTAGAGTTTTTTAATTTGCTACAAGCAATCTTCTAATAGTTTCCTTCAAAACTATCCTGAAGCAACGCCAGATCAGTCTTTATGGTAGTAGTAAACCCTATACTGTAAAAATTGTAGCTCGTCAACGATGCGATATAAATTTTTATAATATTCACATGCAATATGGTGTTCCAAAAGTAATGGTCCTAATTGAAGGGTTTGATAGCTGAGATTACTACCTATTCAAATAACTACATATGTTGTTATTCAATTGTTGATGGTTTCAAAGTTATAACAACTTTTGCGTTTTGTGTCAAAATCGTGCAGAACTTCAAATATTAATTTGCAATAAAAGAAATACTGACCTTTTGAAGGTAGTTCGTTTTCTGTTGTATGAGTGAATGTTGCGTGTTTAATAAATGAGGACTTCCTCAAACATTTACTTATTATCGCAAGAGAAAATCATAATTTTTCCATAATTTTGGTTCTATGAAAAGAAAAGAAAAAGTTCTATTGTGCGTGCTTTTCAAACTAAAATTACTCAAAAAAAGTATTGCCATCGAAGAGTGCACACCTATCCAAAAAAACTTCATTAATCTAATAACTGGTAGGTCTAAAATTAAATATAGAAAATTTTTGAGTAGTTTGTAGGTACAATCCCAAGAACAGCATTTTTATTAAAGAATTCGTAAGAAATAGCTAGAGACGGGCTCGGACTCTCGGGCCGGCCCGGCCCGATTTCGGGCTCGAATCCGGACCGGGCCGTTAACTACTTTATTCGGGCCGGGGCCGGGCCACGCCTATATTTTTTCGGGCCGGGCCGGACCAAACGATTCGGGCCGGCCTGAATTTTTCGGGTCGAAAAACACATGAGTAGATATTCC
Organism: Platerodrilus igneus; assembly: GCA_036346225.1. NCBI lineage: Eukaryota > Metazoa > Arthropoda > Insecta > Coleoptera > Lycidae > Platerodrilus > Platerodrilus igneus. The sequence continues at coordinate 1,281,975 of JARFIW010001102.1, read as the reverse complement.
ACTGTCCTTCCACTTCTATCTCACATTGAGTAAGTAAACGTTCTTAATTATATTTTCACGTAGTGTTTTCATGCACCCATTAATAATCAGTTTTTCGTCTTGTTTAGTATAAAGGAGACGTGATATTATAACTCACTTCTTATTCCGAATATTTTTTCTAGTGGTTTTAATGTCGCTTATGTTGTACTTTAGGCAAGTTAAAAATGCCCAGGAACATCGAACTAGGTGATTCATTCATAATTCAAGAGTTTAAACCATTTATATTATATATATGTATATACTTCAAATTTCAATCATGCGGCAAACGTCGATATTATGAATCGCGTGTATAGTTTATGTCTACCGCCTAAAATACCAGAGATTTATTGCAACGTTCATTTTACCAATTTTTTAATAAAGTTTTTTTTTTAGGCAAGGAATGCTTTTATTTAAGGCGCCTTAATTTTGACATATACCAAATGCCTAACGTACAAACTTACATTTAATTGTCTGATTTCTGTATAGATATTGTGAAATTAAATGGCTTTTTGTAGTGTTGTTTCCGTAATTAAATTTAGAGATATAATGTCCAAGTTTATAACACGAAAAAGATATAAAACGTCAACGCTCTAAATAGGATGATGCTCTTTTTTAATGCTTTTCCTAGAAGTAAGGTGCAAATATGCAGATATGCAGATATGCTATAGGCTTGGGAAGAAGTAAAAACCAGTGTCTTGAAGTAAACTCGAAGAGTATTCCGTGAAAACACTTTGATAACACATACAAATGTTATCGAATCAGTGAGAAATGAAAGACTCGAATAATAAAAAAAGATTCATCTTTGTGTGAATAGAATTTTTTTGATCTTTTCAAATATAGTTGAACATGGTTTATAGGTCACCTAATCACAAAAGAGATTAATTCTTTATTCATTTTTAAAATATAACCTATAGATATAGTATACTAAACATATATGTCAAAATTAAGAGTAAAGGAAAAAACACTTGCTCTGAAATAGTGTAGGAAATTGAACTATGTAGTACTAACGCAGCCTGACATTTTTCAGGAATTTCTTTATGAATACTGTCGGTGTTTGAAATATATCATTTCCATAGCAACGTGTGATGTTAAGACACTATAAAACATATAAATTCTAGCTATAGCTTAATCAGTTAAGTGAAATTTTTTTGTAATAAACCATGCACGGTTGCACCTAGACCACGAAATTATTTTAGCGACCTCGAGATTATATTGCCTCCGTCGCAAGCGATCTATGCGATAAACTTTCTTTCGGTACGCTAAAAAACAATTTCGCGGCCTTGATATACAAATAACTATTTAAACGCTACCATGTAGTATATATTAATTAGTGTTAGATTCTTTACTGCTGCATGTATTTTAAAATAACGATTTCAATAAATATACAACTTTATTTTTAGCGTGTTCTGAACACCCTTCTTGGTGTGAGCTAGAATATTTAGGGTAGGGGGGGTGCCTTCTAAGTACCCTACCCCCTAGCTACGTGCATGATTGTCACTTAGTTTAATGTTGAATAGTAGAATTTGGCTGCACATATAGTTTTCTATTTATTGTAGGAAAATGTATAATAATGCCATTATCGAACTCATGCCATAAAAAAGGATAAAGTAAATAACATTTTATTGGTATATAAAAGGATCTATCTACTGATTTATACCTTTTGGTAATCATTTTTTAAAAAACTTTTCAACCTTAAACAATTACTTCATTTTACTTCTATTCCATCAGATAATATGTATTTCTAAAGAATATGGTATCCTCTACATACCACAATTTGAAAATTCGACTTTTTTTAAGCAAACATTCGGTATATTATTTGACTTTCAGGTTGGTACCGTTTATACTATGACCTATCAACAATTTATTTAATTTTTAGCATTCAGTAATTCACCAAAAGTGTTAAATCTTGAACTTTGGTATGATTTGTCAGTCGGTCAAATAAAAATTTAATAGAACTAGAACAAAGACAGTCAAATTATAGATCAAAGTTCAATTCCAAAAGTTTCAGTTTCTCAAAGTAAAAAAAGGCTATAAAAATCAGTCTGTAACAATTTCATAAACATTGAAAATTGCTAAACATTTTGTACTTTTGTTACACATTTCTAGGATTTTTCAAAGAATCAAAAATCAAATGATATACTACGGTATGTTCCACAAGTATTTTGATTGTAACTCAAAACCATTATACTCTTAAATCAAACAAAAGAACGATAGTTACTTGTTGAACACAACTGAAAAAATATCTTCTCATTCACTGAATGAAAGTCTTCTGGCCGGCCCGGCCCGCCGGCGAGTCGGGCCGTCAGTTTTTATTTCGGGTCGGGCCTCGAGCTGGGCCGGTCATTTTTCTGCGTGGGGCCGGGCCGGGCTTATTAAAAGCCCGGCCCGGCCAGGCCCGGCCCGGCCCGGCCCGGCCCGAGTCCATCCCTAGAATAGCCAACTTATAATTTTTGTTAAATATGAACTCAAAATAATCAATTGTATTTAAAATTCGTTTACAACAAATGATGGAATGTCCTGCCACCAGTTCTTATATATAAACGACACCGTCCCAAAAAATTTGGTTTTAAAAACCTGAAGGCGCCTGAACCGATTCTCTCAGCCTTCCAACGGCTTCGCGTGTTTTTCTACGAAGGTCCTGCTCGTTTGTGGTATGTGTTTTATACACATTTTCTTTCATATAACCGCACAAGAAGTAATCCAGGGGGTTGAAGTCGGGCGAACGCGATGGCCACTAGATAGTGCCAATGATTGGGATATGCAAGACATTACGCGCACTGTGTGCTGGAGCGCCATCGTGTTGAAACCTTATATGTGATTTTCCAATGCTCCACCCGAAGGTACTACATTGGCCAGGAAGCGGGTTTTTTTTACCTGGAAAAATTGGAGTGTTGCCGAACCCTTGCTGTTCCAAACAAGGTAGCGATCTTTAGCTAGTGGCAGGACATTCGAACATTTGTTGTAAACGAATTTTAAATACATTTGATTATTTTGAGTTCATATTTTACAAAAAATAAAGTTGGCTATTACTTACGAATTCTTTAATAAAAGTGCTGTTTTTGGGATTGTGCCTACAAATTACCCAATAATTTTCCATGCATTTAATCTTAGACCTACCAGTTATTAGATTAATGAAGCTTTTTGGATAGGTGTGCACTTTTCGATGGTAATACATATTTTGAGTAATTTTAGTTTGAAAAGCACGCAAAATTTTTCACAGAACCAAAATTATAGAAAAATTATGATTTTCTCTTGCGATAATAAGTAAATGTTTGAGGAAGTTCTTGTTTATTAAACACACAACATTCACGCATACACAGAAAACGAACTACCTTCAAAAGGTCAGTATTTCTTTTATTGCAAATTAATATTCGAAGTTCTGCACGATTTTGGCACAAAACGCAAAAGTTGTTATAACTTTGAAACCATCAACAATTGGATAACAACATATACAGTTATTTGAATAGGTTTTAATCTCAGCTATAAAACTCTTCAATTTAGACCATTACTTTTGGAGCACCCTATTAGGCAAATATCCACCAACCATAGTGCACCAAACCCAGTCGTGTAGGTGGCAGCAACCATTATGGTAAAACAGATTTAGCTGGTAAACAACTCTTTAGAAATTTCCAAAATTTTTTCATGAAATGCTTAATAATCTATAACAAAAATATCACCAGCAATGGTGTGCCAAAGCCAGTATTTGGGCTCGCAGCAATCCCTAAGCAAACTAAATCATGCCTCATAAAGGGCTGGATAAAAAATTTTAAAATTTTCACATGCAATCGTCAGGTAGGTGCGTGAAGTTAGCCGCAACATTTTTGATTTTTTTTAAAAATATTTGTCATAATTAGGCGCCAATTAGGCGCCATTTTGCGCCGCTAAAACTAAATTTTGCGCCGTTTTGGCAAACAAGTTATTGATAAAATAAGATTTTTCCTGCCAAGTTCACGAAGCCGCACTTTTTTTCAATTTTCAGAAAACCTTTATTCCATAATTTAGCGCCAATTAGGCGCCATTTTGCGCCGTTGAAACGAAATTTTGCGCCCTTCTGTGTATCAAGTTATTCGCAATAAGCTATTTTTCTGAACTCCAAAAACGTGAAGTTGGCCGCGCCTTTTTTGAATTTTGAATAAAATTTTGCACCACAATTAAGCGGTAATTAGGCGCCATTTTGCGCCGTTAAAACGAAATCTTGCGCCCTTCTGTGTAACAAGTTATTCGAAAAAAACCATTTCTCCAAACTAGCCCAAGATCGTGAAGTTGGCCGCGACTTTTTTGAATTTTGAAAAAAATTTTGTACCACAATTAAGCGGTAATTATGCGCCATTTTGCGCCGTTGAAACGAAATTTTGCGCCCTTCTGTGTAACAAGTTATTTGAAAAAAACTATTTCTCCATACTACCCAAAATCGTGAAGTTGGCCGCGCCTTTTTCGAATTTTGAAAAAATTTTTGTACCAAATTTAAGCGGTAATTAGGCGCCATTTTGCGCCGTTAAAACAAAATTTTGCGCCCTTCTGTGTAAGAAGTTATTCGAAAACTATTTCTCCAAACTAGCTCAAAATCGTGAAGTTGGCTGCGACTTTTTTGAATTTTGAAAAAATTTTTGTACCACAATTAAGCGGTAATTATGCGCCATTTTGCGCCGTTGAAACGAAATTTTGCGCCCTCCTGTGTAACAAGTTATTTGAAAAAAACTATTTCTCCATACTACCCAAAATCGTGAAGTTGGCCGCGACTTTTTCGAATTTTGAAAAAGTTTTTGTACCAAATTTAAGCGGTAATTAGGCACCATTTTGCGCCGTTAAAACGAAATTTTGCGCCCTTCTGTGTAACAAGTTATTCGAAAAAAAACATTTTTCCAAAGTAGCCCAAAATCGTGAAGTTGGCCGCGACTTTTTTGAATTTTGAAAAAATTTTGTACCACAATTAAGCGGTAATTATGGGCCATTTTGCGCCGTTGAAACGAAATTTTGCGCCCTCCTGTGTAACAAGTTATTTGAAAAAAACTATTTCACTATACTACCCAAAATCGTGAAGTTGGCCGCGACTTTTTCGAATTTTGAAAAAATTTTTGTACCAAATTTAAGCGGTAATTAGGCGCCATTTTGCGCCCTTGAAACAAAATTTTTCGCCTTCCTGTGTAACAAGTTATTCAAAATAAACTATTTTTCTAAGCGACCTAAAATCGTGGAGTTGGCCGCGAATATTTTGAATTTCGAAAAAATTTTTGTACCAAATTTAAGCGGTAATTAGGCGCCATTTTGCGCCGTTTTCCAAAAAACTTCATGCTTTTGGGCAATTCGGATAAATATATTTTTTCAAATAACTTGTTACACCGGAGGGCGCAAAATTTCGTTGCAACGGCGCAAAATGGCGCCTAATTAACGCTTAAATTTGTACAAAAATTTTTTCAAAATTCGAAAAAGTCGCAGCCAACTTCACGATTTTGGGTAGTATGGAGAAATAGTTTTTTTCAAATAACTTGTTACACAGGAGGGTGCAAAATTTCGTATCAAAGGCGCAAAATGGAGCCTAATTACCGCTTAAATTTTGGTACAAAAATTTTTTCAAAATTCCAAAAAGTCGCGGCCAACTTCACGCTTTTAAGTAGTTCAGAAAAATAGTTGTTTTTCGTATAACTTCTTACACAGAAGGGCGCAAAATTTCGTTTCAACGGCGCAAAATGGCGCCTAATTACCGCTTAAGTTTGGTACAAAAATTTTTTCAAAATTCGAAAAAGTCGCGGCGAACTTCACGATTTTGGGTAGTATGGAGAAATAGTTTTTTTCAAATAACTTGTTACACAGGAGGGCGCAAAATTTCGTTTCAATGGCGCATAATTACCGCTTAATTGTGATACAAAAATTTTTTCAAAATTCAAAAAAGTCGCGGCCAACTTCACGATTTTGGGCTAGTTTGGAGAAACGGTTTTTTTCGAATAATTTGTTACACAGAAGGGCGCAAGATTTCGTTTTAACGGCGCAAAATGGCGCCTAATTACCGCTTAATTGTGGTGCAAAATTTTATTCAAAATTTAAAAAAGGCGCGGCCAACTTCACGTTTTTGGAGTTCAGAAAAATAGTTTATTTCAAATAACTTGATACACAGGAGGGCGCAAAATGTCGTTTTAACGGCGCAAAATGGCGCCTAATTGGCGCTAAATTATGGAATAAAGATTTTCTGAAAATTGAAAAAAAGTGCGGCTTCGTGAACTTGGCCGGAAAAATCTTATTTTATCAATAACTTGTTTGCCAAGACGGTGCAAAATTTAGTTTTAGCGGCGCAAAATGGCGCCTAATTGGCGCCTAATATGACAAATATTTTTTAAAATTTCAAAAATTTTGCGGCTAACTTCACGCACCAGCAATCGTCTATAGTTTAATACAAAAATAAACACCACCAACGGTGCGCGAAAGCCAGTCTTCGGGGTGGTAGTAACCTCTATACTAGAAAACATTACAGCTTGTAAACGACTCAATAGAAAATTTTTAGAATTTTCATATGCAATCGTCCAATAGTCTCCTACAAAAATATGTTGCACTTTTGACGTTAAACCCATATTTTACGTTTATTAGAATTCATTTCTATCGATATTTTTCGAACCAAAACGAATATTTAAAGATTTTACGAACAGAAACAGCTGTATTGTCGACGGTTAAACGATTTAAATTGCGCAGTAATTCCAATTAAATAACCTTATAACCATCACACCAATAAAACCAAATAGTGTATGAAAAAAGCAAAATTTTTTGAATAAAACTGTTCTGAGGGGTAAAATTAGACGCTTACAGTATATTTAGCAAGCGCCTACATAATAAATATCAAGTTTTAACGTACGATTTATATTAATAAGATAAAAAAGCACCAACCTTTGTAGAATTAATAGAATTAAATTTTCTATTTAAAAAATAATATCATATTAAAATACATCTGAAATTTAAGCTGCTTCATGACGATAACAACGCTATGATAAATGATTTAGCATGATAATTACTTCTATACATTACATACTGCTATTTATAGAACATATGGATGCATACATTGTTTTAATTTAGCGGCGTATCGGATACACAAAGTACAGCGATGTAATATATAGTATTAAAACGGACGCAGCATTTTTAGAATGATTCACGTTCGAATTCGCCAGCCTGTAAAAACCAAACGATTAAATGTAGAAGTAGAATGTCTCATTACTCATATCTCACTCTCTCTTAAGGTATTATTTCTAAGTTTCATCTTTGTTACTTGGAAGAGTTACTGACAACAATGCTGGAAGTTAAACTGATAGTAATCTTATTGTAAAATGAAAGGAGATATACAACGGACGCGACAATAAATGCCTTTGAAAGGGTTCTAGAATGATAGGGAAATATAAAATAGTGTATATCGATATATTTCACTATTTTAAAATTTTTTTGTGATTTTGGGCTTCTTCAACAAGCAAGTAACAATATATTCTATATATGTAAATATCTATTTCCGCTATTTCTGGGGGACGCCAAAATGTATCAATTTTGTAAGGATGCAAAATTGCTAGTAGGATGTATATATATATATATATATATATATATATATATATATATATATATATTTACATTTTCCGCCAGGCAAGCATTCATTGCGTTATTGTATTGGTCAGGGCAGTTTTATCAGGCATCATAAAATTATTTATGACTCACAACGAAAGGGCAGCAGATTCACAGCGGTGCTACGATGATATTAGAGAAAGGCAGCTACTATTATTAAGGTACGATGAGGCATGAATATTCTTTTTTTATGCTTCGATGAAGTGCAGTAGATTCTTGTTTTCTTGGTGCTTTAGTGTTTCTTACTCGTCGTTATGGCACAATAAATTACAGACTGCCGTTTTGAATTTTACTTTAACATGATAATCCACACATGATTACATGATTTGTTGTAATTACAATTAATATAAATCGAAGCTCGTGTTAGAGCAACTTACTTACGTTAAATCAGGGTTTGCCAAATACTAGTGTCACAAATTGTTTATTATTTATAATTTAGATTAAGTTAAACACTTGGTTCGTTTCAGTTTAGGGTTACTCCACTTCAGTGGGATTACGCTACTTCTGTATTGGTGTCCGTGTGTTTGATTTCATTGGCAATTTGTTGCAAGCATCGCGTGGCTAAAAATAATGCTGAACACGTGACGTTCGTTACCGTTTGTTACTCAAAAAATCAATGGGATCGTTTTTATTAAATCATAATAGTTTTCGATATTTTGTGTCCGAGTGACCAATTTGTACCTTGCAAAACATTCTAGCGATATCGCCTGTCAATTCATACTGATATACCCAAAAACGTTAAAAAATTTTGAAAATGTCATCTTGCAATTTCGAACCGGTTATGAAAAGTCCTTAAAAAATTTTCCTGATGTAGTTTTTGATGACGCATGAAAAACTACACGCAATTTTATTGTTAGGCTATCCATTATTACAGCATGATACGGTAAAAGTTAATCTAAATTGACAGATTCTACGGTATCCGTAACGCATTTTATGTAATTTAACTTAATGTGTTCTGAACTGAATGAGTTATAATAATAATTTCAGAGTCATAAGATTCGCTAAGCAACAAAGAGTCACCCTTTCAGGGTAAAGACAAAATGTAGCGACCATCCTTATCACGCCGAGATGTTTGATGGAAATGAACCTCGCAATTCTGTTCTTCCTCGAAACAATCGTGTTAATGGGACACATTGAATTGTTCTACTTCCAAGAGACTGCGTATTAAACTATTTAGTCTTCCTGAACTGCTAAGTTACAGTTCATGGAACCCATGTGAAACGCATTTAAACTTCCAATAACCACCCAACCAAACAAACTTTTCTTATAATACTATACGTGACTGATAAGTTCGTATTTGACCATCACACAACAGATTGTAAAATATTTTTGCGCCGCCAAGTGTTTGTATTTTTCTTGACCTAAAATAAGTAAGATCCGCTAGATCCACATTATCTGGAATTATAACCGAATCTATATTCTTAATGCTGTATGCAGTTAGTGATGTCGTTTAACATATAGAAGGTTTGTTTGTCATTAAAGATATTTATTCTTGAGGCTAATATAGCATAAACATAATCCCGTGCGACACTGCCCTTATTATTAATACGAACTACTATTAGGCAACCCGTTAAACACACAAGCGGCGTAATCGATGTATATTCCACAGAATTCTCGAACTTTCCGGCATATACCGAAGTATGAATCATCTATTTAATTCAGGATATATATATAAGACCGCTAATGAAGTACAGAGTTATTCAATATCTAAATGTCGAATATAAATTATATCGTGTAAAGTTAATTTACGCTTTTGAAAGTCCAATAGTAAATATAAATTTGTGTTATGTGAACGTGTATATTGTACCGACAGCTTGTACATAAATAGATGAAAGTGTAATAAATAAATTATAGTAGTGTTGAAAACTAAAAATTCTTTTGCGAATATCAGATAGCAAATTGGACCACCAAATACCATAAACCCTTACCTGATATCACAAGGTAGAGAATTTCTTCTTAATGAAGGAAGCCCAAGATAAAGTTGGATGGAAAACGGCTTGAGGAAAAAAAAACTTATTAGAGGTAAACGGCTAGTATAGGCTCTGGGTAGATCATGAGCTTGAGTCATGGGTTGTCAAATGACCAAAACTATAGATAAAGAGCGCCACCGTATTTTTCAATACAACAACATACAAAGATACTTATACTTTTATTAGGGGAATGCAGAAACCTGAAATCTACACCGTTTATGTAGCCACAAAACCTAAATAACAACCTTGCAAAGAACTTACCAAAATGTCACGTACCAGATGTATTACAGATGTCTCTGCATATCCTTTGAACAAACAAATGCACAACAGGGACACCGTTTGTGTCCTTATAAATATTCACCAATAATTAACATATTTGATTTTAAATTCCAAAAATATATACACTCAGGGTACTTGTTATCATTAGACAGAGTTAATCTTTTGCTTATTATGAACCAAGAGATATCCTTTAAATTTTTAATTATAAAAGAATCAAGAAAAAATAAATTCTATTCAATCAAATTGGTTTAGCTAGTTTCAACGTTAATATTTTCAATAAAAATTTACATGAAAAAAAACTAGTATTGTTCTATCTTCAAAAATATATACATCTTTAAACTCAATATTTCAACATATATTTACTATAAGGTATTTGCTTTCTTAAAAAATTTAATTTCAAATTTAATTATAGCTTTCAGTAGTACTACAGTCGACTTTACAGGTGAGAAACTAGATTATTTTACGTGATAGTAAAATGTAGCATTCAGACAGAAAAAAGCTTTACTTTATATCCTACAAAAATTTATCATGTTTTAAAAATAAATTGCATGACCTCAAAATAATCAAAGATATTATTAATGTAACACTAAATAACATGTGGTAATTATATTGGATAACTAAATATTTTTGACATCACATGTCAATAACAATTTTTTTAGTGAAGCTATAACTGTCTGCTTGTGAAACAAATATCATAGGCAACTATGGCGCCATCTTTAAAATTTTGTAAAGTTACGAAAATAAAACGGGATGTTTCTTACAAAATGAATTTCAAAATAACTAGATCAAAGTAGAATTTCAACCTTTGATCATACGTAAAACATTTAAATAAATACAAGTTAAATTAAAAGTTAAATGTCACTCACGTGCTTGTACAGTTCAATCAAAAAAAACTTAAACGTTTAAACCAGAACCTAACAACACCAGATGTCGACAAATCTACACATCTGCGATGCACGCAATATGAAAACATACCATTATGCTGAATTTTACGCTGGAATTTTCAAAGACCTTTACAACAGAATATTATCCAACCAAATAAAATCTTTGTTACTTATGTCCAATAATTTTCATGTTTTCTAAATTTTAACTAAAACTTTATATCTGTGGTATTGCACTACGGAAAACGAATTAATAAATTTTATCTAATTATTTATACTAACTGTTTTAATGATGGTTTACTTCAATCTTCTTTGGTCTGCAGGAATCAACTAATTTTACTGATGGTGGAATACTGAATGAAATTAATCTTCACCAAAAGTTGCCAAGAACCACATCAAGACACGAAGGTATTCGTTTATTCGCTTCTCTTACGAACTCTATTCCAGGCCATGTGCCTGAACATGTTGACTTTTCTATTATGCTCCGGAAAGCAGCTTACTTCTTCAAGCGTTAATGGAAAAGTGATTCGAAATGACAGACAAACGATTAGAATTGTAGAAACTTAGACATCAAAAGTGAAGGAGCGCATAATCCATTATATACTTTATAAACTATCTTTTGTGATCCGACAAATATAAGTTATGATTTTATATTATTGAAACATGATATTAGATTTATAAGGAAAGTGTAACTAACTAGAAAAAAAATACGTTACACAGTTAGTGTTGTTAAGAAGACTTACGGTTAAAAATTTAGTTTAGGAAGATATTAGTGCTTGTAAAGAACATTAATCTTATAATGCTTCATTGTTAATTGGACTGAAAACATGTATAAATAAGGCATATACTGTTAATTAGAGTTGTGAAGAGTGAGTAATAAGGACTTTTGTTATTATTTGTTTTAAATTAGTGAAACGCGGTAATAGTAGTCCACTACATTATTAATACCTGTTGTTGTATAAAATGATTTCCTTTGTAGGTAAAGATAAGGTAGAGTAGAATTTATTTAAGAAGAACCTGTACGTCTTCATGCGCACACGGCTAAAACAGTATCAGATTAGTCCATTGATTATAAATAGGTATGTGCGTTCAGAATTTAAGCGGCGTAAATAATTGCTGTTAAATGTTAATTGATATTTGTGACTTTGACGTTCTATATTAATTTCTTACGCTTTCATAGTTTTCTTTCTGTTTCTTTGTGTTTTATGCTTTGCTTGTTCGCGTATTCGTCATGTGCATTTAAACCACCAAGAAATAAAACTTGATTTTATAATATTTACTCTTTGGGAGTGTTTTTAAAACACAAAAAGATCATTAAATCCGCTATGCCACTGACTTTCAAGATTTGAGCATATGTCAAATGTCGTATATGCTCTTCTTAAATAAATAGTACTATACTAATCGCTTGTCGTGTAATAAGGTTGATTTGAAAACCAGAGTCGAGCATGATGCGTACATATTTCGTGAAAGTTTCCAGCAACATCTTGTATATTTACCAGACAGGTAGTTAGAAATGTTATAGAAGGTAGCCCATTTATAATTGAAATTAATCTAGTGACACCTGCAGAACCGTTTCCAGTGGTATTTGAATAGAGTGTTGTGAAGCGGGACTTATTACAATGTTTACATTTAGACGAAAAGCAACTTGGATAAGAATTGCCTGGCCGTAGACAATTGCGACAAGCAGTTTTTTGTTGGACTGCCTTAAGCCTATACTTTACCTCAAGTTTAGTAAATTCTTGGCACTAATAAATCAAATGTGATTTATTGCAGCAAAAGCATGGTTTTGTAGATATCGACCTCTGGAAGATAGTACACACAATTGGTTTACGAAAACTTCTCTTGTTGGGAATAGTTGTTTTCTATGTTAAGCTCAATTTTATGGGCATGTCATTTATTACGTGCAGTTTTGGAAATGTTTTAAATCGTTTGGGCATGCGTTAACCGTGGTTTGTAGCTTTTCCTTCTATTCACATGGAATGCCGAGTGGGAGCTTTGAAATCATCAATTACATTATCATATCATCCCATTCATCGACGGAACGATCAATATTAGTAGATTCTTTGTAGGGAGTCTGGAGCAGGTGAATCCACCCAATTCACTAAACGTTTTTTAATGGGCTTCCCAATTAAAAACAAATTAACACTAATCGCCTTTTAATGGTTTTCTCATTAAAAACTCATTAGCAGTAATCTCTTTTCAATGGGTTTTCTCATTAAAAACCCATTAGCACTAATCGATTTTTGATGGGTTTTCTCATTAGAAACCCATTAGCACTAATCGCTTTTTAATGTTTAAAATCCGACCATCCCTTACCGTTTTACACACATACACTCTAGTGAACATATAAAAGCGAATTTTTGTTTTTTTTAAATAAATATATCTTGTTTGGTATCAACTAATATTAGAATTTTCTAGGAAATGCAAATCTGTAAATGGATTTTAAATAACAGCACCCCTTGCCGAGTTACACCTATTAAAGATCCCAAACCCCTAAATTTTGCTCATCTATATTTAACTTCATCTTTAAAACCTTTTTCGCTACCCAAGACATATGCTTTAATGTTTAAAATCCGACCATCCCTTACCGTTTTACACACATAGACTCTAGCGAACATATACAAGTTTATTTTTGTTTTTTTTAAGATAAATATATCTTGTTTGGTATCAACTAATATTTTAATTTTCTAGGGAGTGCATATCTGTAAATAGATTTTAAATAGCAGCACACCTTACCGAGTTACACCGATTAAAGGTCCCAAACCACTAAATTTTGCTTATCTGTATTTAACTCCATCTTTAAAACCTTTTTCGCTACCCAAGGCATATGTTTTAACCGACCATTTTCCGAGAAATCTAAAACCTCTGGAATTTTAGAAATAAACCCTTTATAAAACATAAGTGTTTGATACTTAAAACCATTATCAAACAGTAATGTTCTGTTTTTAGAATAATGTAAAACATTCAAATGTAATGTGTTTTTAATATATAAATGGGAAAGTCGAGTTTAGCAACAAGAACCACACTCTCCTTAATTAGAATATTCAAAAACACGACTTTTAAAACTTTTAAACAGGCTAAAACTTTACACAAAACTTTGCAAATAATAAAAACAAAAAAATATTAGCCGTCCACCGTGCACCACAGAAAGGTAACACGTACACTTTGTCTACCAAGATAGAAGCAGGAAGGATTTGGAAGAAGAGAAGGTAGGAGAAAAACTTAAAAATTATAGAATCTTAAAACTATCGTATACAATAGATTTACAGAATCTATACAAATATATAACCACTATCTTACACCTATATCTTTATGTCCCCATGTATAGGTTAATACACATCTAGGGATGGTCATCTTCGCTTGATAAACTAATTTTATTAATAAGCTGCGTGTACAAATCGTGTTCTTTACTCCGGATACATACGCCAGCAAGTACTCGATACCACCCACTCTCGTATATGACCAGACACACCACTACCCATGCGCACCCCTACACAGTAACACCCCCGTCCATGCGTACCCCTCTCTGTGTGACTGCTATTTAGTGGTGACGTCATAGCCTCTTATAGAATAAAGAGCAATGTAATACTATTCTAAAATTTTTATCTGACATTATACAAAACAAAATTTAAAAATATTTAATGCCAAGCATGGAGGCATTTAAACTCAATTTGAGTACAAAGTTATACACAGAAGACAGTCCTTTCTTTATGTTTGTTTGGAGTGGCTTTACTTTTATCTAATTTTATTCGCAGCTTAAAATTTAAATCGATACGCAAGTCCACTATCTCCTTTTCTAGTCAATAGTTTGATCCATAAAATCCGTCTAGGTTTTCGAATTGCAAAATGTACCAAAGTTTGTCTCTATAGGTAGAATTTTTTATTCTACCGACAACCAGATCTATTCCTTCGTGTAATTCTTGCAGCTTGTGACAATCTTTTAATCGCGGCTTTCCCACTATATCCTGCATACGTATCCTGTTAGCTTGATCGACTTCTTTTTGTCGGTATTGGAGAGAATCCTTATTCTCCCACTCACTGTTGCGTAGTTGCATGCCCATCACTTTTGGGAATATATGCTCGTTATAGGTTGTAGGACCCTCGGTTTTAAATGATACGATAGGTTTTTTACTAGGCAAATATAAAATGTTTAGCGGAACCCCTTTGTGTGTGGTGTACGCCAAGGTTACGGAACCCGCATTCCTTAGTTCGTCTATGTTATCTACCATTCTGATAAATACGTTTTTAGAATAACCTTATAAAATGTATACGGATTTAGTACCATCCTTCTCCGCAAAGACGCCTACATAACTAAAAGAGTCCTTTTTACTAACCACAAATGCATACAGCTTGTAGAACCCGGATGTAACTACGTTAGCCCATCGGCATATAAAATAATCTTTAATTCTTCTTCATTTTTTGTAATAAGATGTTCTTTGTCTAACACATCTTTGTATTGTTCGCGCATTGTCGCAGTGTTTTCCATGTAGTCCAACTTTTGCCTTTTTGTATCCATTTCCTCTAATTCCAGCTGCCTTTTTCTTCCACTTACAACGTATGGTGTGCATAATGGGCAATTTCCTTTAGCGTAAACGGATAGAATTTACTGCCAATGTTTACGCGTTGTCGTACAACCTCTCGGTGAATGTTAGGTGTATTTATCAACCCTAATCCCGCAATGGCTATTTCTTTTGGAATTGTAGAATATGGTGTTGCAGATTGTGTAAAATATGTACTACTTGCTTTATTGTAGCACCTGTGTAAGATTTTTATTTAATCTTGGCTGTTTTCCTCCTCTACTTTCTCCAATTAATTTACAGGTAAAAGATTAAAACTAAAAGCCGAAAGCACATACTTTATCAATTTTTCTCTTTCCTCTGGTTTTTCGGACAACTTAATTTGCAAACCAGTCAATTTCTTTGTATTGCCATTCCCCCAATACACGTACTGCAGTAGGTTATTATACACTAAACAGCAGCTATTTTGTAGCTTGTCCAATAGCTTATTCCACATTTTGGTAAGTGGTACCGAGTACATTGGTGCCTTAGGAAATAGAACTTCTAATAAGGTTAAACAGTCTTTTAAGGGATTATACACCTGTTCCGCACTGACAAAGTTTCCAATTGTACAGTAATTACATGTTCTTGTTAAATTTGTAGTATAGCTTAATTCTTGCATTGGTTGTTAACCATGTTAAACAATCGATTCCCACAGTTTTATCCTTGTCAACTATAATATTGCAGTTTTCTTCGTATTCGCCCTTGTAGCAAAGTTATGGTTTGTAGTTAAATAATTACACACTTCCGTCTTGCTAAATATACCAGTGAAATCTTGGGTTACATCCATGTCAAAGAGATAGTAAAAATCTTTTTTGAGTCCGCCTAATATATCCGATAGTTCCTCCAATAAAGTTTCCAACTTAACATCTGCTAGTTTGCACGTAACACATATAGGATTTTCAAATTTTTTTTAATGCTTTCCAGATCTTTTCTGGGCGGCTCTGTGGCGTAGTGGTATGTGTGTGACTACAACGCCCAAGGTCCCAGTTTCGAATCCCGACACGTCCGCTTGAAAAATGTTAAGTGAGCATTTTTCACAAAAATACACCCTCGTTTGATTGAGAGGTAAAATGGATGTCCCGTGTGTGAGTGTTGTCACGCACGTTATAGATCCTTACCTTGCCTGGAACAGCAAAGGTTCGGCAAAATTCCAAATTTTCCAGGTAAAAAAAAACTCGCTTCCTGTGCAATGTAGTACCTTCGGGTGGAACATTGGAATATCAAATGTAGGGGGGTCTTCTTTTCCGACAATTTCTTTTACTCCCTGACCCATCTTGTTAGTGCTTTCCAGAGGATACCAAAACTTAGCTTTAACACCATGCCTAGCGGAAACAAATCGATTGAACTTTCTTCGTAGATAGCTGTTAAATGCACTACAAATTTCTTTTCTTAGGATAAACATCCTTTTGTTTGCAAATGTTTGTTCGGCGTCAGAAAGGTCGCAAATTTTAACCAACGTTATATTGCCACAAAGTGGTTCTGTAATTGGTGTGTGTAGTCAGCATCTGCTCCCCTTCGACAAAACAAATATTACCAATATCTGTCATCAGATTATTTATTGTTGCACATATTTTCTACAAGCACTCACAATACAAATCGCTCATTTGTTGGTTTTACTTTATTCCCAAGGAGTTGAGAAACGTTAATCACCTTGAGACGCTCATGTTTACCATTCTAGCTACTGCCGAATACTAAATTAAATACAAAAAATTGGCTCTTATGTACCCAACAGAGTAGGGGCATATATTGCCAAATATACCCGAATATGTCGGACAAAAAGGAGAAATTTATAAGTTAGGTCAGCGCCGCGGCGTAGACCTAGCCTATCAATTTTTCCTTCTATCTAACCTGAGTCCACCCAAGTCCAAATAACCTAACCTAACTCCAGACAACACTAGCTTACCTACTCCTGCAACACCGACTAACCTAACTCCAAACAACGTAAACTAACCTAAACCCTCCCCTCCACCCTACTTTGTCCTTCTCTCACCTCTCGCGTTCGTATGACATACATCTGACATATATTCAAACTATATCCGACACATTAGTTTATGGAATACATTCCCTACCTCGTGTTTCGTGCGTGCAGACAAATCGGGTACAAGCGGGGTATATCCGAGCAAGAGCAGCTCATATATAATGACTGTTTGCTCAGAAGTTATTATTTGTCGATGAAATTTCGTTATAGGGTAAAATTGCCTTATAGGTTGAACTTGCCTCAGAGTGAAATTGCCTCAGAGTGAAATTGCCTCATAAACCTAACATCCTACATATATCCAACATATATCCGGACATATGTCGATGCGCACCCCTGCCCAGTCCGACCTAGGTCGGATAACAAAACTGTTCCTAAACAAGAAAATGTAAGCGTATGACGGTGTCCGACATATTCGTTGTCTTCGGTAATATATACCCCCACTCTGTATGGTACATAAGAGGCACTTTTTCGTATTCAATTTAGTATTCGGCAGTAGCTAGAACGGTAAACATGAGCGTCTCCAAGGTGATTAACGTTCCTCAACTTCTTGGGAATAAAGTGAAACCGACAAATGAGCGATTTGGATTGTGGTTGCTGGTAGAAAAATACGTGCAACAATAATCGGGTGACAGATATTGGTAATATTTGTTATGTCGAATGCGAACGGATGCTGACTGGTGGATTACACACACCAATCACAAAACCATTTTGGGAGTAAAAGAAATTATCGGAAAAGAAGACCTCGAAAGGATTAATCAAAAATTACAAAATCCTATAAGTGTTCTGTACAAAGTGGAAATAACAGATGTTAAGTTAGAAACATTATTGGAGGAACTACCAGATATATTAGACGGACTCAAGAAAGATTATTACTATCTTTTTGACATGGATGTAACCCAAAATTTTGCTGGCATATTTAGCAAGATGGAGATGTGTAATTGTTTAACTACAAACCATAACTTTTGCTACAAGGGCAAATACGAAGAAAAGTGCAATATTATAGTTGACAACAATAAAACTGTGGGAGGCGATTGTTTAACATGGCTAACAACCAATGCAAAAATTAAGATATACTACAAATTTTTGTGTCAGATAACAGGTCCTGATGTTAATAAACAGCTTGGAAATCTGTACAATTGGAAACTTAAAAGACTGTTTAACCTTATTAGAAGATAGTAAGTTATACTTCCTAAAGGCACCAATGTACTCGGTACCACTTGCCAAAATGTTGAGTATGCTATCGGACAAGCTGCAAAATAACTGCTGTATAATGTATAATAACCTACTACAGTATTAGGGGAATGGCAATACAAAAAAATTGACTTGCTTGCAAATTAAGTTGTCCGAAAAAACCAGAGGAAAAGGAAAAATTGATAAAGTATGTGATTGCGGCTTTTAGTTTTAACTATTTACCTGTAAATTATTTGGAGATACTAGAGAAGGAAGACAGCCAAGATAAAATAAAAATCTTACACAAGTACTACATTAAAGCAGGTAGTAAACACTGCGACAATACGCAAACAGTACAAAGATGTGTTAGACAAAGAACATCTTATTAGAGAAAATGAGGAAGAATTAAAAGATTACTTTATGTGCCGATTGAGTGACTTAGATACATCCGGGTTCTACAAGCTATATGCATTTGTATTTAGTAAGAAAGACTCGTTTAGTTATGTAGATGTCCTTGCGGAAAATGATGGCCCTAACTCCGTATACTTTTTAAAAGGTTATTTTAAAAACGTATTTATCGAAATGGTAGATAACATAGGCGAACTAAGAAATGCGGGTTTTGTAACTTTAACGTACACCACACGTAAAGGGGTACCGCTAAACATTGTATATTTGCCTAGTAAAGAACCTTTCGGATTTTTTAAAACCGAGGATACTACAACCTATAACGACCATATATTCCCAAAAGTGGAGGACATGCAAGTACGCAACAGTGAGTGGGAGAATAAAGATTCCCTTCAATACCTACAAGAAGAATTCGATCAAGCTAGCAAGATACGTATGCAGGGTAAAGTGGGAAAGCTGCGATTAAAAAATTGTCGCAACCTACAAGAATTACACGAAGGAATGGTGGAATGGTGGAATAAAAGACTTTGTATATAGAGGCAAACTTCGGTACATTTTGCAATTCGTAAACTTAGACGGTCTCTATGCATCAAACTATTTGCTACAAAGCAAGATACAATACTTGGGTATCGATTTAAATTTTAAGCTGCGAATAAAATTAGATAAAAGTAAAACCACTCCAAACAAACATAAAGAAAGAACCGTCTTCTGTGTATAACTTTGTATTAAAGTTAAGTTTAAATTTCTCTATGCTTGGCATTAAATATTTTTAAATTTTGTCAGAATAAAAAATTTTAGAATAGTATTACCTTGCTCTTTATTTTTTAAAAGGCTATGACGTCACCAAAAAATAGCAGTCACACAGGGAGGGGTGTGCATAGACCAGGGTGTTAATGTATAGGGGTGCGCATGGGTAGTGATGTGTCTGGGCGTACACGAGGAAAGCGGAAGTTAATAGTCACCAAGCATCTAATTCATATTTGGGTGATATCGAGTACCTGCTGGCGTATGTATCCGGATTAAAAAACTCGATATTTGTACACGCAGCTTATTAATAAAATTAGTTTATCGAGCGAAGATGACAAGCGTTACATCATCCCTGGATGTGTATTAACTAATGCATGGGAACACAAAGATATAGTTGTAAGATAGTTGTTATATATTTGTATAGATTTTATAAATCTATTGTATAAGATAGTTCTAAGATTCTATAATTTTTAAGTTCTCCTCCCACCTTCCCTTCTTCCAAGTCCTTCCTGCTTCTATCCTGGTGGACAGGGTGTACGTGTTACCTCTCTGTGGTGCTCGATGGACGGCTAATATTTTGTTGTCTTTATTATCTGCAAAATTTTGTGTAAAGCTTTACCCTGTTTAAAATTTTAAAGGTCGTGTTTTTGAATATTTTAATTAAAGAGTGTTGTTCTTGTTGCTAAACTCAACCACCCCATTTATATATTAAAAACACCTTACATTGGAATGTTTTACATTATTCTAAAAACAGAACATTACTGTTTGAAAATGGTTTTAAATGTCAAACACTTATGTCTTATAAAGGGTTCATTTCTAAAATTCCAGTGGTTTTAGATTTCTTGGGATATGGTGGGTTAAAGCATATGTCTTGGGTAACGAAAAAGATTTTAAATATAGATGAGCAAAAATTAGAGGTTTGGGACCTTTAAAAGGTGTAACTCGGCAAGGGCTGGTCCTATTTAAAATCTATTTACAGATTTGCAGCCCTTAGAAGAATCTAATATTAGTCAATACCAAACAAGATATACAAATTAAACAAACAAACAAAAAATTGAAAGGTTTGGGGTTTTAAAGAGGTGTAACTTTGTAAGGGGTGGCCCTATTTAAAATCTATTTACAGATTTGGAGTCTCTCGAAAAATCTAATATTAGTTGATACCAAACAAGATATATTTATCTTAGAAGAAACAAAAATAAACTTTTATATTTTCACTAGAGGGTATGTGTGTAAAACGGTAAGGGGTGGTCAAATTTTAAATTTGTTTGCAGTTCGGATTCTGCGTAAAATTCTAGACTAATTTGATGTGTCGCATGGTTAAAAAAATTTATAAAGGTGGTCGGAAACCGCTACCGGTTAAAAATTTTAAAATTGGGGTACCGCATTAGGGAGTGACGCTATCTATAAAAAATTCCTAGCAATTCAGGTAGCTGAGAAAAATCTAATATTAATTGATACAAAACAAGATATATTTATCTTAAAAGAAACAAAATTAAACTTTTGTATGTTCGTCAGAGAGTATGTGTTTAAACGGTAAGGGGTGGTCGGATTTTAAACATTAAAAAGCGATTAGTGCTAATAGGTTTCTAATGAGAAAACCTATTAAAAAGCGATTAGTGCTCACGAGTTTTTAATGAAATACCCATTAAAAAGCGATTAGTGTTAATGGGTTTTAGTGAGAAAATCATTAAAAAGCGATTAGTGGATTGGTTGGATTTACCTGCTCCAGATTCCTCATATAGGACCTACTAATATTTAGTAGTTTTCGGATAGCGTGAATTAAATCTTTTGTAATATTCGGAATTTTAAACAATGCTTTTAAATAAAATTGAGTAATTGTAAGTTTGTTTTCAAATCTTTCATGAAGTAAATTTAGAGGAACTTGGCAATTAGATTCTGTTACTTCAAGGAATTTTAAAACACCATGTACATTACCTGAAACTGAGGACATTAAGTATTCCAGTTTTTGAGTTTTGAGAATCGTAGGATTCAAATCGGATTTATTACGGATACTCAAAAATTCGTCATACCGGCCGCTAAAATTTGGGAGTGAAGCCGTCGGCAGTTTGATGAACGCGCAAGACTCAACTGTCATCTGTATTTATCTGTCTTTGGAAATTATTTTAGTTAGAAATATTTATAGTTTGGAAAACAATTTAGTTGCGCTATCTTCTAATAGAATTTGATCAATTTGATCTGCAAAATCGTCATCAAAATACAGTAGGGAATAAATTCAACAGCTAGTGTGTAGAGTAAATAATTATCGTAACTATTTGGTTAGTGATAGTTGGCATGACTTAATTTTTACTAAATTAGCATATACATATACATTAAAAGCTAATGACAGTTAATTAGTCAAGAGTATAATTACCTTTCGTGCTATTCTAAAGCTTTTCGTAGATATATAAAAACTGGATTAACTGTGAAAACAATTTTGCTATTGCTAAATATCGATATATAAAGTTCAAGCAGCTTAACGTACCCGTATATATTTAATTTAATATCTTAATTTCAACTTGCATTAGAAAAGCCCTACAAAACTTGTTTTGTAGTTTACTCTAATAAAACTATATAAGCTCAAAAGTAGAAAATCCATTCGGTCTATACGTTTCCTATATATATATATATATATATATATATATATATATATATATATATATATATAAGAAGTTAATAAATTTGATTTGAAATTTTAATGAGACCTATGAATTAATCAAATTAACGGGTTCATGCGGAATATTTGCCGCCTCACCGTTCTCGCTTAGAACTTCTATTAATAATGCATTGTATTTGCATCGTATAAATTATGTGTAGTACTAGGCGAAACTACTAAGGTTGTACGTGTCTACTTCTTTAACATGTACGAACAAACTTCTAAGTAAAATACTGAATATTTTAGTGATACGTGATATTATTTCTCTGTTTATTTTACAGAAGTAGGATAATATCTTTAATAATAGCGGTATTTCTTTATTGAGTGACCCGTGTGCAACTAGAAAGTCACTTATTACATGTGGATTTAAATTAGAATGTCCAGGGATCTTGTGAATAAAGAAATTAATGGTTTAATCTAGAAGCATAGCATTTCCTTCCGTAATCATCCCAGATTGGGAACGGCGGCAGTGAGGCTTTGACTGATACTAACATAACTTATCCACTAAACAGATTTAGAATTCTGTCATTTCCATATTGTTTTGCTTAGATTTTTTATATAAAATACGGTTTTGAACTTTTGAATTGAAATTGTATCAAATTTTACTCTATTATATAGCTAAAAGTCTTTTGCTAAATTTAGTGTATGATAACGAATGCATTGTCAACTATGTTCATAAACGATTTTTCGCTTGTTGTCGCATTCACATTTCAATAGTCCTCTAATCATCTCTAATCATCCTTTTGGATACAACAGTTTTATACCTCTTTTAACAGAACAATTATGTTTAAATGTGAAAAGTATAAATCGGTGTAATAATAAGCAATATAATTGCCCAACGTCAGTAGGGTAGTATTTTGTCGAAATTCGGTAATAAGAGAGTTTTGCGAAGATTGATTTAAAGAATTCATTCTTGGAGAGTAGATATAAAGAATTTTCGGTAGATAGATGTATATATCAATTTAATGAAGTCCCTTTCTATTGGTTTATCTACGGGCACGATAGCATTAGTAGCTATTATACGAAGTATCTGAGACCACTTGATAAAATTATTATGCGATTTTGGGTTGAGATAGTAATATTCTCTTGGAAGTGCTTTTCTGCAATATTTTGTGTATTTTATGTATGCCGAAGGATTTTTTTCTTGAGATTGAACTTGAAATTTGATAAGGCTTTGTGTGAATATAAGAGTATAGAATCAGAGGATAATGATAAAAAATTTACGTGATGAAAAGATAGAATTGGAGGAAGTTGACCTTAGGTTAAAATTATGAAGTAAAAGAGTCATTTGAAAAAAATTCAGTATGAGTAAAGATCTTTACGTGTGTATTATACGTCTAATGCAAGTAATTGTATATAGTAGTCAGTTATATATAGAAATAGAAAATTACTCATCTATATAGAAATATGACGCTCAACGTGAACTTAGTGGGATTGATTTCAAGTATATATATTATAATTTGGGTGTGATAAGGAGTAATTGAGCACCGTTCCGTGTATATACAACATGCCAAACCTGAGATAATAAAGAAATTTTGTAGATACTAGAGTAATTGTAGAAACTTCTATAAATACTCATTTCCAGTGTAGAAACACTCTGTAGTTATTCGAAGTTCCGTGCTTCATTATGTTGCATAACTTTGTTGTATCTTTAATAAGAATAAAGTCTACTATGTAAGTAAAAATCCGTGAAAATTTTCCTCATTAATAAAAATTATTCCATATTATTTTTATAACAAAAGTAAAAGGTATCTATTTTCATTCCTTTTATTGAAAGGCAACGCGAAACATACAAATCGTGTATTTCATATCGAGAAGATTTCGTTTTCTATATTGTTCAAGAAATTCCAAATGTTCACTTATCAAGTACGAAAACCCATAAATCAAAGATAACAGTCGAGTAACAGCTACTAATCAAGATAACAGATGGACATTTCAACTAAGAACTATAATATTAGTTAAAACTTTTAACGAAGTAATAAATAAAAGATAACGAGCGAACGACAGCTATTTACATAAGACAAGCATGTAAAGTGTTATAACTAACTATCGTCGCAAGTCGTGGAATGTCAGTTTCTGGAAAATATTACATCACCCACATGAATGGGATCATAGAAAAATCAACTGGTAATTTACCGAGTTTTCTAGTTTTTATGACGTAGTAAAAATTATATTATATAATCCGCTGAAAGAATGCAACCAGCGTTAGTTGAGTTCAACTCATGTCGGTGTCTTACTGTTCGTTGAAAAATATTACTGAACCGACAATGATGAGTTCTTAAAACTATAAACTTATAACAATCGACGTTGGAGGTTTGTTTTTAATTTGAGATTTTTTAGTAAAATGTTGAAGTAAATGATGGAACTAGTTTTGAATGAAAGACTATAAATGGCTGCAAAATAGTCTCAATTTAAATGAAATTAGAATGATATATTAATTTATAAGAAAGAAACGATATGGGTATATGGATGTGGAAGTTTAATTAATGATTTTGGAAAATGAACAAGTTTAGGTCAACCAGCACCATTTAACGGTAAAACCCAGAATATCATTGATTTAGTCTTTCAATAGACAGTTTTTCTTTATTTATTTATGTAAGTTAGATTACATAAGAATGTGGTATAAATCTCTTTTTTATAAGTGTATAATTTGATTTAACTGTGGTCGAATTTTAGTTAATCAAACCAAATTCTTGTGCTTTATTAAGTCATTCAATTGATTTATATCACAAAATTGATTTTAAACATCCTAAAATTTTAGAACCAGTAAAAGATACACAAATAAGATTATTTCTAGAAATGTATCAATTTTCCGCAAACAAGATTGTATACAAAAAAGATATTGGTGGTATAAGTTTAATTTACACATACTTACTTAGTGTTCAGAAGTAACCTATACCTAATGCAATGATTGATATTGTAGTGATTAACACTACAGCCATATATACCCCATCACATTCATACATATACATGTACACCTATACACACGTACTAACAAACAAACAAACATACATAATCACAAATACGTATATATATTCCCACGGTTTTAGATTTTCAGGAATGGATGGTTAAAGCATATGTCATGGATGCCCAAAAATGTAGAGGTTTTGAAGCTTTAAAATGTAACTTTGTAAGGAGCGGTCTTATTTAAAATTTATTTGCATATTTGGATTCTGCGTAAAATTTTAGACTAATTCGATGTATCGCATGGTTAAAAAATTTATAAGGACGGCCTATCGCTACCTGCAGAAAATCTTAAAATGACAGTAGCTCGAAATTTTAAAATTGGGGTAGCTCCCTGGGGGATGATGCAATCTAAAAAATTCCTAGAAATTTGGGTAGCTGAGAAAAAAATATTAATTGATACCAAACAAGGCACATTTATCTCGTGGGTGGAAATGTGGAGAATGATTTGTCTCGCGGAGGGCATATGTGTAACTTTGTAAGGGGTAGTCCTATATTAAATCTATTTACATATTTGAATTTTGCGTAAAATTCTAGACTAATTTGATGTATCGCGTGGTTAAAGAATTTATAAGCATTGTCAGAAATCGCTACCGGTGAAAAATCTTAAAATTGGGGTAGCTCCCTGGAGGATGATGCAATCTAAAAATTTTAAAGAGATTTGGGTAGCAGAAAAAAATCTAATATTAATTCACCCTGGGGGGGGGTGATGCAATTAAAAAAATTCCTAGAAATTCGGTAGCTGAGAAAAATTTAATATTAATGGATACCAAACAAGGTACATTTATCTCGAAAGATGAAATGGCTTGTCGAAGAAAACTATTTGGTTCAGATTGAGGGAGCAATTGAAGATGCTGGAGCGAATGAGGCGTTGATTACACCAATTATCCTCTACTCTTGATACTGGTGTAAGTGACACCGTTTTGTTTCTTCGTAAATTGAGTAGAGATTAAGGGCTGTCAAATTGAACATTCTGTTTTAGTAATACCAATTGATTATTGTTTATCTATTTAATTATAGATTATTTACTAATTAGGTATAAAATTAAGAACTAGAGAAGGTCTAAAATGCATGCACACCGTTCCCTTTCGCCTGGGGAAAATACATCAAATACGCAAAACATCAATCCCATTCTCAGCCAGACCTCTCAAAGCCAGGCTAATGTAAATTTGACACCCTTTGCGTCAGCACCTGAAACAAATTTGTCCATAAGAAACAAACGTCTGAGGGAAAGCCCAAACATTAACACAGGATTTGACCCAAAAAATATTTTAAACAAAATAGGGTTCATGTACCAAAACTTAATGAAATACATCGATCAGGAACTAGACACATCCAATCGACTACCCGTAAGAGCACAGAAAGAGCTTAAGAAATAAATACAAAAACTTTTATGCTTTCAGGCAGAACTTACAAGTGAACATACGTTCATTAAAAACCACAACGAAAACCTACACAATCAAATAATTGAGGCAAATCTCGAGTTACAAACAGCCAAACAAAATGTCAATACTCCGAATTTTATAATACCAACACGGACCTACGCCAGTGCTGCGGAACAAAAACTGAAAGCTTCAAAACAAGACGCAATATCAAAAGCCATCTCAAACCAAAACACAACGGCTTAACACAATCAAATCTAGACAAAAAATTACCAATATACAACGAAGTGTTTTCCTGCGACGCGGGGGCTTATGGGAATACTGCAAATCATGCACTTCACGCACTGGTGAGAACTATGCACTTGGACCTAATAGTGAAACAGCGAGCTGCAATGTACTGTCTTACACACAATGACAACCAACAGCTACAACGCATCTTAAACACAAAACAACTGCCCACGACAGACGAAAATAAAGCACTTCATACTTGCGGAATGGCAGTCACGTTGGGCTCAAAGCACAACCGGTAAAAGGGTATATGCAATGATGCCAAAAATCAAAGACCGTCTAAAAACTAAATACCTGGTGCCCAGTCAAAGATTTATTTATTATCTAACTGGCCACGGACCAGATCCAACATACAGAGAACGCATGAATTTAGTTGACAACAACATGTGCACGTGCGGAGAAATAGTAACACCGGAATATCTAGCATTCGAGTGTAATGACGTATAACCGTGAGTAGGTAGATAGGGCCGGTCCTAATTCAGAACGTGACAGACGTATTTTCCATATGTAAAATACACTTGCACCGTTTTGAATTAGGATCGGCCCTATATAATTTCAATGTAAAATAATTGTGAAAACATTTCAATGTAAAATAGTTGTGAAAACATGAATTCTTATATACTTCAATGTAAAATACTTGTGGGCACGTTTTGAATTAGGATCGGCTTTATATTACTTTCAATGAAACACACGTATGTTGAAAAATGTAAGTGCAGAGAAAAATGTGTGTAGCTGTCAATGCCCGTTTTACTTTTAAGTGGTACAGCCCATACGTATTTGGAGAAACAATCAATAACTACTAAAGTGTATTTAAATCCTTTGTTTGTTTGCGAATATGGTTGCATTTCAATCAAATCGGTCTGAAGAAGGTCATTTAAACCTTTTACTATCACTTTGCGTCTCTTGAAATTTATTCTTGCTGGTTTATGAAGTTCATTTACTATATCCTCTTTCACTTTTGATTGAGCAACTATCATAATACTTTTTTTCTAATCAGGATTTATTAAATACAATTAATAAATACTTCTATGTTTGAATGTCGAGGGCTCCACTTGCTTTGAAAGGAACTTTTAATATAAAATCAAGAAACATTGTGGTATTGTTTATGATAGCAACGCTGTCACGAAAGCTGATTGCATCCATACGTTTAAGCAAAAATCCTTGTAACTGTGCAATTACATAACTTTTTTCGTTTATAAGAATTTCAATGTCTTGCGGGTATCCTTTAATATTCTCAATGACTGCTTCCTCATAATTATGTTTAATGTTGAAAATAAGAAATGTCTTGTCACCGTCGAGGAATGTACTAGAGTAAAACGTTGCTACTGCCGTGTAATGTAGCATATGTAACTTATTCTCAATCAAGGTTTCAAAACCTTCACCTTTGTTTTCATATTTCTGTTCACTTATAACTATTTTACGGTTATGTAAGTGCCTTCCAAATTTGTCAATTGTCATATCATCTAATCACTTTCGCCTCACGCAATTCTTCAATGATCGAATTTATTTCGTTGCCGTGACCTGTGTGTCCAGCAGTCTGAGATGAAACTAAAAGTCGTAATCTATCAACAAGTTCATTGAGATCATTCCAATATAAATAATCTATAGCGTTATTTGATACTTCCATTGTCATACCGTCTCCAAGACGCTTTCTATAGGGTAATGTTCTAGGTCTACGGGGTGTTTGGGGAAGTATGTTTAATGTAGATATTATATTTTTGTACTTATATGAAGTATTACCCTGAATTTGTTCTGTTTCAGAATAATATCTTCTATTAGCATTTGTTCTTTTCACAATATCAAGGTACGACTTTAGATCTTGCGGACTGTATCCGACAGGATATTTTTTAAACAGTAGTTCGTATAAGCCAGGAGTACCTTTATATTTCAAACCATTTATTAGAACATTTTCATCATCCAACGCGAAATTCGAATTGCCTATCATAAGACCATTTGAATCAGGGTTAAACCTAATACCATATTTATGATCAAATTCGTTCTTAACATCTTTAAACATATTGTAAATATATTCTCGAGGTAGCGGATGTAGCTGTTCGAGATAATGTGTCATACCAGGTGAATCGGCAAAGCTTTGTATATATTCCTGGGCTTCTTGTGCATTTCGATTAACTCCTGCTTCGTATTCATTCTCAACATCATCATCATGATCTTCCTCTATGGCATCATCTTTTATATTCGGTATATGCTGAGCAATAACCGGCGAATCAATATAGTCAACGTTCCTTTCTAGCAATTTAGGTTTAATTTTTTTTACACTGCTATGATGCAGTTCTTATTCTTTAAATTTTTCTTTCTTTACCACACTTTCCCCATCCAGTTTATTAGCAATAGTTTCTAATCGTGATGTTATGGGTAAGATTGATTCCACTTGGACGACTTCATTATCTTTTAACTGGCGCAATTTGTTTTTTACAATGTTTCTTTTCTTAATTAAAATTGTTTTAAGTTTTATCGCCTCCTTGTTCATTGCGTAAAAAGTTTATTGTAATAAAAAAATTTTTCGATTCTAACGATACTTGCGTCTGTCAAGGTTTAAATATGTATGAAGTGATCAAAACCTATTCGGTACCTTCCTTGATCTGAATCACTATCTTTGTCTACAACTAAGAAACCGTATTTGTCTTGCCAACAAGCAGCACATATTTAACGGAATTTATCATACTTCATGTCAGTATTGACGTGATCGTCATATATGTGTTTTAAGTTTAAATCATCTTGTTTAAATAAAACTAAAAGATTAGCATTATCACGTAGTAAGTGCTTAGGTATACGAGTATAATTTTGACAAAGGTAAAAACTGTCTACTTGTGTATGACGTCCCATACTAAAGTATTCCCTAATGATACCTTGTTTATCGCAAGCTACATCATCAAAAACAAATATATGTGTTTTAAGTTTAAATCATCTTGTTTAAATAAAACTAAAAGATTAGCATTATCACGTAGTAAGTGCTTAGGTATACGAGTATAATTTTGACAAAGGTAAAAACTGTCTACTTGTGTATGACGTCCCATACTAAAGTATTCCCTAATGATACCTTGTTTATCGCAAGCTACATCATCAAAAACAAATATAGAATTATTTCGAGCATCAGATGTTGATATAATATTATCAGAACTGGAAAATGTATAATATTTGATCCCTTTTATTGGTCGCAGTAGACTTTCAAGATATGGATACTTTGGCTGATAAAGTGATTTAGAATAAACATATACGTTTTCAAACTTTAAACCATTATGATGTTTTATCAACCCAATCATAACGTTGGTTTTACCGCAATTTGACGGACCAACAACTAGACATCGAATAGACGAAGGCAGAAGAACGCTATGTTTTTTCTTTTTAGCTAAGGATTGCACGCCAATGTCATTATTGTTTATGGTTAAAGGTGTTGATTGTTTCACAACACGCATGTTTGCAAGTACTAAATTCGATTTGTAAAAAAAGTGGAATTATATATATATATATATATATATATATATAAGAAACGGCGAGTATATAAAGAATCATTAATTCACAATATTTTATTTATTTACTGCACAACTTGAGAGGATAGTTGTCCGCTAATGATTACATATAATAATTCTAAAACTACTGGGAACGGTCTATTAAATACTGTAATTAACAATTGACCATTTGAAGCGCATATTCCGGGTTACAAATTTTGCGGTCCGGGTACAAAACTAATCGAACGGTTAGCTCGGGGAGACAAGGGAATAAACAAGTTATACGAGGCTTGTAAGGAGCACGATATTGCATACTCCAAAGAAAAGGATCTATCTAAACGCCATCAAGCAGATTCGAAGTTAGCTCAGTTAGCTACAGAAAGACTAAATTCTGGTGACTCGCTTTAGGTGAAAAAGTAGCAGCATTTGGAGAAGCTACCGCAATGAAAGCTTAAGTAAAACTTGGTATGGGTGCCTGTGCATCACTGAGAACAAAAAATATCAATAAAATAAGAAAACTGATAAAGAAACGTAAAATAAGAAGTACGCTAGGTATTAAAAGTATTATCAAACAAGCACGTACAGCTTTAAAAAAGGCTAAAGGATCTAATATTATGGATGCAATCAACATAGCAATTAAGGCAGCCAATACAGCAAAACAAAAGAAGCATATTAAATCAGCTCGTATTATATCAATTCCTAAAACAGGATGTTTTCTACCACTAATACCAATTTTTGCAGGCCTAAGCGCTCTTGGTACTCTTACTGGAGGTGCAGCTGTTGTTGCAAAAACAGTTTCAGATACTAAAATAGCTAAGGAACAACTAGCGGAAAAACAACGTCATAACAAGGCAATGGAGAACATTGCAGTCGGAAACGCATGTACATCAAACCTTATAAAAAGGTTTTGGTCTTTTTAGCCCTGCAAAACCTCAAAGGAACGCAACTTGATTTTACCTAATCGAGCACTAAGCAATGTAGAATTAATAAAGTTTGTTAAGCAATTAGAAGTACCATATTTCCGTGGAGTGTTCATGAGAAACAATCTTCCCAAGAAAGTTAATTTAAAAGAATGTGGTATAATTAATTTAGATGGAATAGAAGGTTTAGGTACGCATTGGACCTTTATAAAAAGTACGGTAGTAGCGCTATTTACTATGACAGCTACGGAAACCTGCGACCGCCAACAGATTTAATAAGTTATTTGAATATCGGGGGTAAATGTAAAATTCTTTATAACATTAACCAAGAACAATCGTACGGTACTGTGTTTTGCGGCCATTTATGCTTACAATTTCTAAGTAGTACATAGAACTGCGTACAAAGTTGTCATGTCGTACACTTTTAATCTAACGGGAAACACTTCAGTTTTAACAAGCAACTTTAATCCGCCTATAAACTAGGATAATGATTCGGAGTACGTATTAGGATTAACAAATTTTGAGTCTTATAACACAATTTCAAACATAGAAAAAGGAATAAATAGTAAATTTTATTATGGATCTAACGGAGAATTCATAGAAATACCTGAAGGTGCTTATGAGATTAGAGAAATTAATAAATATCTTCAAAAAGCTTTAGGTGATAAAAGATGGCGTGGTCGTATGGAACAATCACGAAGCGCTAGAAAGACGCCAGTGTATATAGAAATTACAGCTGACAATAATACACTTAAATGTAGTATTAAATGTAGTCTAGATGTGGATTTTACCAAAAAGGATTCAATTGGTTCTCTACTTGGTTTCAATCCGCGAAAATTGCTAGCATATGTCACGCATCAAGCAGACTACGCGATCAACATTTGTAAGGTGAATGCAGTTTTAATCGATTGTAATATTGCAAGTGGATCCTATTTAAATAGTAAACCAGCTCATGTAATACACGAATTTTTTCCTCAAGTACCTGCAGGTTTTAAAATTGTCGAGTGCCCACCTACGATTATATATCTACCAATCAGGAAACGTATAATAAATGAAATAATAGTTAAAGTGTTAGATCAAGATGGAAATTTAGTTAATTTTAGGGGAGAACTGCTAACTGTAAGGTTGCATTTAAAAAAATCTGAAATAGCCATGGGTATTAAGTATAATGCACGCAACATGTCAAGAATTGCTATAAATGCTGGAAATTTCAAAGCAATCGACACTCGATTGATTGTTTCAAGACCGCTAACAACACAAAACCGGCAGTTTCTACAATCGTTAGGACTGCATTTATTTAATTAAAAAGTAGAATGAATAGTGAAATACTGAACGTGCGTGAAAAAGTTTACTTCGACAATGCAATTGTTAATATTGAAAAACATGCTCATTAACCTTATGCTAACACATCTTTAAACAATAATGATGAAATTTAAATCCCTATACAACAACAAGATGTATACACCTTACCATCGAAGAGCATGCTGTACATAGAAGGCAAATTAATTAGAACAGATGGAACGCTGTCTCAGACAGCAAAGTTTGTAAATAATGGAATTTTGCTGCTTTTTGATGAAATTAGATAAGAGATTGGTGGTATCATTGTAGATCGTGTTTGGAATCCTGGATTAACGTCTATAATGAAAGGATATGTTTCATATAATAGCAATCAAAGTAAACATTTACAAAACGCTGGGTGGTTTCCTATGGATGATTCGCAAATAGTTGATGCCAATGGGAGTTTTAATGTTGCAATAAACCTTTCAATGGTTCTCGGATTATGCGAAGATTTTAAAAAAATTATTTTAAACCTCCGTCGTGAGTTAGTTTTACTACGTTCTAGTTTTGATACTAATGCTATAATTAATCCTACACCCGATGAAGAAATAAAAGTTGTTTTAAACAAAGTTTTATGGAAAATGCCGCATGTAGCCGTTGATGATACTCAACGAATTAATTGAATAGAATGCGTTGCACAAAATCAGGATTTGCATATTCCGTTTAGAGGATGGGAGTTGCATGAATATCAACTTCTACAAGAAACGCAACGTCATACATGGAACATTAAAACAACAACACAATTAGAAAAACCAAGATTTGTGATTGTTGGTTTCCAAACCAACCGAAAAAATAGATACATGAGCAACTATAGTCGTTTTGATCATTACTATTTAACCAACATGAAACTATATTTAAATTCAGAAATTTTCCCGTACGATAACTTAAATTTGAAGTTCAAGAATAAACAGACTGCGTTGTTATATGAGATGTATGCTCAGTTTCAGCAATCATACTACGAAAAGGAAAATGAACCACTTTTTAATCCTGAAGATTTACGAAGTATTGCACCGTTAGTAGTCATAGATTGTTCTAGACAAAACGAAGCGTTAAAATCTGGTACTGTCGATATTAGATTAGAATTTGAAACTAGCAGAAACGTTTTGCCAAATACATCTTGTCATTGCCTTATACTTCATGATAAGATAGTCAAATACAATCCACTCTCAAACAGCATAAGAATATTATAATTACTTTATTATTATTATTACTGTACCTTTACAAATTATGAAAAAGAAAAAAACAATAAATCATTTAGCAATCACAGTCTATTTATTAATATTTTTACATGTTTTTACAATATCTTTTACATGTTTGAATTATTAAGTAATTTAGTAAACAGCCATAAACATTGACAATTTTAAATAAAAGTATTGTTATACATTTCTCAAATAAACTAACTGGTATGTTATTAACAAACTGGATTTTTTTAAACGGAACGGTTACTACTACTATTTTTCTCTACAATACATTTAGATCATAGGGAAATATACCTTTACGCGTAAGTAACTGAAACTCATTATCGGTGTTACAATTTTCCCTGGTGATGGATTTTTTATTATCATCGAAGTATGAAGCTAATTTTTCGATGCTAGATGCTATAAACCTGAATGAATCGATAAATCTAAAACTAACTTTCGTACCATTTACATATTTTGTAAAAGATATGTATTTTTCCTTATTTATTGGTAGAATTCTTACCAAACCTGAAAACCCTAACGCAATTTTTTTAATAATGAAATGCGAATCGTAGCCTGATAAGTTATGAAAAACTACCGGTATCATATAAAAATTATGATAATTGATGTTGCAATCTTGATGAGCCGCTCCTCGAAATTCACCTGTAAAGTGGCAGTGATCGCCAACTCTAATATCATCTATACTAAAAGGTTTATTGCAAATGTGACAGTGAAGGGCAAATTTAAATGCTAACTTTTGTTCTTCTGTTAAAGGATTCATAGGTTTTGGGTTACAGAAAATTTTATTAGTCGTTTTTGAAATCAGTTTCAATTGAGCAACAAACCATTCTATACAATCCTGTCCGCGATACAATTGAAATTTGGAATATTTATTATCATACCATCATTTCAAATAGTACGCTACACTAAAGGGTATATGCCTTTGGTAAGAGACTGTGTTTAGTATTACCTCCGACTCATTGCATGGTTCTAATATACATTCGAGATCTGCATAAACTACAAATGATACTTTTTCTTGATAGTGGAAATGTTTAAATGTTAGATACTTTTCGGATTCTTCGGTTAATCTTATTGAGCAAGTATTCTGTTTTTCGCAATAATTCGAATGACGCTTAAGTAATGCTGCTGTACTAAAATTATTTAAACATCTATAACAAAAAAATTTTCTATGGTGATGTGAAGACAACTGTTTTACAAATAATTTTGACATATCCTTAATCCAAGTAAAATGAAAGTGATTCTCATTAGCATTTGTCGGACGAGAATATTGTAAGGAATCATTATTTAAAACTAACAGATTAATAGGTTCAATTTTTTTAAAATTTTCACTTAAACAAAATGGTAGTATTTTAGTATTTTCTATACAATATAGGTTAATTGCGAGATTGTTAAGCTTCTCAATTTTTTTTATGTCTTTTAATGTGATTGGAAACTGAATTGAATTGTAGCGTAATACTGAATCAAAATGTGGATAGCTAGATATTCTCTAACTATTTTGTTTAGCAGGATATAAAGCGGAAACCAAGCTCCAAAGAATGCAATATTGGTCGTTATTTATTACATTTACCACAGCTTTTTTTTCTTTTATAAAGTCCGGAACCGGTATAAACGTTGAACACCCTCCTTTAAGTGGATCATGATTGTTTATATTTACCTTCAAGTGTAAAACTTCTTGGATTGCCCAACCAGAATCTTTCTCGCTAAATTCTTCTAATCGCTTCGAAATCTTGTTCAATACGTTCTCCTTATACCACAGCTTGAGATTGGTATTTATATCGATGTGACTATTTGCAGTAGGAAACGTTTTCAAATCTATTTCGCCAGTTGTAGGCTTCACAAGGTTAGCGGCAAATATTACATTAACTTTCAACATTGACTTTTTTAAGCAAGCAACATTCTTGCGTTTAAAACTAGCGAACGCCTTGTCTAAGAACACTATAGGATCTCTATAACTTAAATTGGTAATAAGTCCCGTAATTATTCGACTTCCAAAACATGATTGTACATCATGCCAAATCAAATTTTTTCGAATATGACCTCTAGAAAGCGTTGCATCAATACCTTTACCTTTATATTCCAAAGAGCGTTTCAAGTGTCTCAATCGTACAGTAGCTTTTAAGATGTGCCAAATTAGATTCCAGCCTACTAGGATTTTCTTATCGATTGTCTTCGTATACCTTATTTCTAATAGCAAGCTTCAATATACTAATATTTGCTTTGATAATTAAAATGTGTTTTGTTATTTCATTCACTGACTTGATTAGACTCACGCATTTTACAGTTAATCTCAAAATAGCACTACTGATTTCTGATACGGTTTCAGAATTCATGATTATATACAAAATCAAATACACTACTTTATACGTATAACTCTATTACTATTTATACAAAAATATAATCTAACGTAAGCAAAACAACTGTAAAAAGAATTAGCTTACAACATCATTTTTCATTCAGCTGCGTTAACGACAAAAAATTTCTTGTTTGCAGTATAGTAATAAAATGTTTTATACCACCTTTGATTTATGATGTGTGTACAGAAAAATACACTATCATTACAGTGCTATTTTTATGGTTACATATTAAAATCTTTAAATAAAAAAAAAACAAAGCAAATTTGAAAAAAAATATCTCAGATTAAACCGTTGATGTGGTTTAATAATTACACGCACTCATGGTTTTTAAAAAACCCAGTATTAAAAAAACATTCTGCAGTTTTATCATATAACAGTGCCTTTAAAGAATTTCTTATTCGACATAAATCGTGCGTTTACTACAAAACATTTCTTGTTTGCAGTATAGTAATAAAAACGTTTTATACGACCTTTGATTTGTGATGTGTGTACAGAAAATACACTATCATTACAAGGCTATTTTTTATGGATACATATGAAATCTTTAAATAAAAAACAAAGCAAATTTGAAAAAAAATGTCTCAGATTAAACCGTTGATGTGGTTTAATAATTTTATACGCATTCATGGTTTTTAAAAAACACAGTATTAAAAAAACATTCTGCAGTTTTATCGTATAACATTACCTTTAAAGAATTTTTTATTCGACATAAATCGTATAAACACACAAATTACCTATATATGCATATAAATTGTGTCAGCGGTAACCTAAAACTTATACTATATATATATTACTAGTTTAAGGATCATTTTTTGCATTTGCATTATTTTAAACGAAATTAATCTAAAGAAAAATATAATAATTTACACGCACTCATGGTTTTTTTTCTAAACCCGATATTAAGAAAAACATTTTCCAGTACGTTGATGGAATTACAGAATTTTTCTTATTCAGCAATGATTCGCGTAACATACACACAAATTACTAAATACCTATATATATGCGTATAATGTCAATTTTTTGTTAATTTTTTATGGAAAATAAAATTATGCTAGCAGTAATATAAAACGAAATTAATCTAATTTAGGTTTTATTATGCGCCTTCATTGCAATTTCTTTTTCAGACAATGAAACTAATTCATTATTTCTGCTGAGCAGTACCTTTAAAAAATTTCTTATTCGGCATAAAATTGCGTAAACACACAATTACCTATATATGCATCTAAATTATGTCAGCGGTAATATAAAACGAAATTAATCTAATTTAGGTTTTTTTATTATGTGCCTTCATTGCAATTTCTTTTTCAGACAAATGAATCTAATTCATTATTTCTGCTGAGGTATAATTATACTCGCTTACATACTGTTTTGTTCATTAGAATAGATTACAGAGCTGAATTTTTTCAGAAAACGATGCAAATTTTTAATTTTTTCTAACAGGTCAGTTTATTATTTAATATAAATACTACACTTAGATTTACCAACAGTATTCAATCAGATCTCTTGTATAATTATTAGTTACTATTACTAGCAACTTTTAAAAATGAGTAGCTTATCATCAATTAAAAAGTGTAATAGTACCAACGTAAAAGTTCTAGAGCAATTTATATTACATTCTGACGAAGACTTTATTAAAAAAGTTTTTGGTTCTTCTTCGCCACAACTCGACACTGCTGCTATTTTTGATAGTGACGTAATAGATATATCACGGTAAGTGCTTTTTCACATTTATACATGTGTTTTAAAACACTACTAATTTATAAGTTACATTAGATCAAAAAACCATTCTGGAAATTCTGAGGCTATCATCCGATCGTTGACACACTCTGATCCTCTCAGAAACATCAGGTAGTATACAAAAGAAAAGGTGAACCTACAATAATCTTTTATGTTATGCTCTCAGATCAGGCAAAAACATGTTGGCTATGAAAAAGTTATGTACAGAATCTAATATGGCTGTTTGCTGTGAAGATGACAAATCCTACGATAATGATACAGTAGAGTTGCTTAACGCATTTAAAAAGCGTGGAGAGAAGATACTGCGTCGTATAGATTTGGAGCTAGAAATAATAAAGCAAAAAAGAGGAACTAACAGCGAGGGAGCAGTAGATACTTCAAGAACGGGAGTTAATAAATACTTTTTCATTTATAAATAGTTAGATCAAAATATTCAACAATTTGTAAAATATAAAAGTATTTTATAAAAGTTTCTCTTTTGAAACAAGACTTTCTCTAAACAAGGTAGTAAACTC
This sequence comes from Platerodrilus igneus, assembly GCA_036346225.1. Classification (NCBI taxonomy): domain Eukaryota; kingdom Metazoa; phylum Arthropoda; class Insecta; order Coleoptera; family Lycidae; genus Platerodrilus; species Platerodrilus igneus. Next base: position 1,243,561 of record JARFIW010001102.1, on the reverse strand, counting down.
AAAAGTAAAACGCACATAAATCAGAACGCATTTTAATTTAATACATCATTCTTTATACAATCGACTTAGATGTGTTATAATAATTTAAACAGTAAAGAACAAGATGTATATTATTATAATAATAAACTAATTTCTTAGATTAGTGACATATTATTCTGAAAATTCTATGTTGACAGTTAGACCGATCGATCCCTTACTATTTATGTATACGTGTTTGTTCGAGCCAATACTTTTATTTAATTGTTTCACTCCATGTGCTTGAAGGTATTCAAAATATCTCAATGGCAATATACTCTTGAACTCTTCTGTTTCCACTAATACTCTTTCTCCATATTTTGTCTTGATTGTTTCCACTTTTAAAACTTCAAACCTCTTATTCACTACAAGATCTTTTGAATTTACATAAGGTTTGCGATATGTGGTTTTATTAAGAGTATTAAAATCCATATTGCTTTTCTTCGATTAATTAAATTAATATTAGAAGCAATCTCCTTATATAGCAGATTACCACCATCTGCGTACTTTGCCAACCCACTTTTCAACCTATCACAAGAGTGAACACATTTTGAATTGAAACCGGCCCATGTGTATTTGCAGCCTCTAAACATAAATCAGAATCCACTTTAATTAAACACAATTGACTTGAATGCGATATTTTGCATCTGTCATACTGTCTCGCTAGAAAACCAAATTCAAAATATCTACACACATTTTCCCTGCACTTACATTTTTCAACATACGTGTGTTTTAAAATATGTTCTATTGCACTTACATTTTTCAACATACGTGTGTTTCATTGAAAGTAATATAAAGCCGATCCTAATTCAAAACGTGCCCACAAGTATTTTACATTGAAAGTATATAAGAATTCATGTTTTCACAACTATTTTACATTGAAATGTTTTCACAACTATTTTACATTGAAATTATATAGGGCCGATCCTAATTCAAAACGGTGCAAGTGTATTTTACATATGGAAAATACGTCTGTCACGTTTTGAATTAGGACCGGCCCTATCTACCTACTACCGTGCCTTTACGCACATAGACAAACATTATTCAACAAGACCCTACACCCGATGATTTGGAACGAAAACTTTTTTCCACACTTAAATGCACTCGTACAAAGAATCACGGCACTCACCCACCAACGTTATCCTGACGGATAAATGACACAAACAAAACTACCCGGTCAGAGACATAAAGGTACCACCTCTCCTCGGACCGAGACCCTGTAAAGGACACCTGAGACTGATCTCCTGGAATTCCAAAAGCTTCGCCTTTGACGACCAGAAGCGACAAGGTCAAAGCATCAACTTGACTTTGAAACAACTCAATCTCTTGATATGTAGAATTTGCATGCTTCTACATATTAGCAACTTCGTCTCTAACAAATAATAACTAAGAGTAGTAGTATAAGTTAATCATAAGTAGTAGAATAAGGAAACTCTTTTCTTTTTACTAACACTAAATTTTATGAACCAAACTTACACATATCTGAGGCAAATGATACAACAAATAAATCCTCTCCTCTGAGAGAACCTAGTTTTCTATGTAATAATATAAGTTCAAACATATACAAAATTATACTAATTGAATTCAACCTTTTAGCAACCTGGGCAAACATAAACACAAATTAACATTTCAAACACACTTCAAGTACATCTGCTAAGTATTCTTCTCCGAAGAGCGTATTTCCTGCTGCTGATGGTCATAGTGCTAGGGGGATGGGAATGCAAGGCGGATGTAAATAACACAACTCACACACTAACACACGCACACACATACACACACACATATACACACACACACAAACACACAAAACACCTCTCAAACATTGTACAAAGATTTTCAGTTGCCGATGGTCCAGATTAATAAGGCAATATCCGTTGAACGTTCTTCCTTAACGACTGGGATATCCGGTTGCCGATAGTCATGGTCCTAGAGGCGAAACGTATCACGGATATCAGCATCACATACGCAACACACAGCCACACAACACACACACACGCACGCACACAGATATTACACACGCCCTCAAACTCGCGCACACACATACGCACACATAGCTTACTCACGGTTATTTTTTCAAACGCTGTACAAACAAAAATGCCTATTCACACACTTACATTGCATTTTCAATATCTGGATTTCCAGTTGCCGATAGTCCAGATTGATAAGGCAATATTCTTTGAGCGTTCTTCCTTGACGACTGAGATTTCCGGCTGTCCTTGGCCCTAGAAGGGGAACGTAACACGGAGATCAACACTACACACACAACACATATACACACACAACCTCACCCACACACATACACACACAACCTCACCTACACACATGCACACACATAGTACATGCCCTCAAGCGCGCGAACGCGTGCACACACACACATACATACACCTTACTTACGGTTACTTCCTGGAGGGAAGCCAGGTCTGCTTAAACTTTAGGTAGTGGATTACTGAAACGTTGGAACAAATAAATAAATAAATATATACAGGGTGGTTCGGTTATCAGTAGCCAGCGTATATGTTCTGAAATACGTAAGATTCTTTTTTCATCGTTTAAATAATTCATTTCCATTATTTTGCGTGACACATCTATTAAGAACACAATAACACTTTTACTTATTAATGTGACAGATAATTGTGAATAAACAACTGAAACACTGCAACAGCATTTGATAACAGAAACAGATTTCTATTGAAATTCTATTCTTTAAGTTATTTATCGCACTTTGAAAAGAAATCATTAGTAGTGGCATATTACCGTAAAGACAATTTGAAGTAGAGTATATTTTTACAGAAAAACATCAAGGGTTACTATTCTGTCAGTTGGTTCTTTACCAATTTACAAAATGTTTCATTGAATTTTATTATGGTTGACTGAGTCAAGGATATTTGATTTCTAACAATGTTTTTATGTCATTCTGGTTTTCAATTAGCTGTTGTATTGCGTTGTCGTATCGTTCGGCACCTTCGTTGTCCAAATTATCTGTGATAGCTTTAATAATATTACCGTCCGTTAATAAATACTCTTTTCTGTCTTGTGATTTGGTCTGTTGGTATTAATCGATTGAATTTGTCTTTTCCGAATTTGACTGTGTTCATTGATTGTTTCAGTCTGTAGTAATTATCTCTAATTATATAAAATTCTTGTTTCAGTTCGGTTAAATTAAATTTCTGTGCGAACCTCCAATAATCTATTATATTTTGCATACTTCCCAATTTTACTGGTAGTATACCGGGGTTACTTTTAATGTCTTCCACTTTATGTCACTGTTTTCCGTTCTACCTGGGTGTAAGTTGACGGCAAGGGTCGTGGATGTCCATCTGAAATTACAGGGTGTCTCAGATTCTTTAAGTGAATGAATTTTACCGTTTTTCCGTTGTCTACTACGGCTACATTTTTTGTCTGATATAGGTGTTTGATTTTAAATGGACCTAAATTTCTGAGAGCCGTTTTGTATCTCTTACAAAGTTTTTCTCATACACGGTTTGTTCTGCTGAAAATTTATTTATGTTGGCGTTTTCGTTGCAGGTTTTTGTAACACGTTCTTTATCGTTACTTTTGACATTATTATAAGTAATTTTTCTTTGTGATCTTTTACATACTGTTGGTATACTTCTTTGTTATAGTGTATATCACAAGGGTTGCGGGAATCTGAGTGTTCTAATGTTAATTCGAGGGGTGTAAAGTTAGTTGATGAGTGGATTGTGTTGTTGTAAGCAATTAATGCGTATGGCATTAAATTAGTGATATGCTCGTTCTTATAGGTTAATCTTAACAGTCTGATTTGCACTAATAAGGTTAAGTGTAATCTTTTAATTAGTCCATTTGACTCCGAGCGATCTTCTGTTATAAAATGAATTTTCATTTTATGAGGTTCTAGGTTATTCTGTATTGTTTCGTTTCTGAATTCGCTTCCATTGTCTAAAGTTATTGATTTGGGTGTGCCGTGAAATGCAAGGTATTGTAAGAATCCTCGAGTTACATTGATACTGTTTTTTTTTTAAATAATGGGTATCGCTTGGCCTTCATTCGAATTATACCTTCAAAATATGTGCAAAATTTCCTCTCGTTAAGATGCACTAAAATTGATCGAAACATTTGACGAATGTCACAGACAAGGGCAACTTGTGGAATTCTAAACCTGGTGATAATAAGACCAATATCCGTTTGCAGTTTTGGACAAGGCATTAAAATATCGTTATGACATATATTATTAGAATCGTTATCGGCGCGATTGAAGCTACACAAATTTGGATATCGGATTCGGAATTCTTTAAAACCTTGTGATGAGTCATCACATACGGAGAAACATCGAGGGCAGGCACAAGATGGTTCTGCAATATATAATCACGAATGTTTTTCGAATACAACCTATAAAAACGTTCATAGCGTTTAAAACGCGCTTCAAGTTTTCAAAACCTATTGGTTGCAAGTTCTCTAGTTGAACCTCAAGCTTGGGAAACATTTCTTTAAACGGTAATCTGATCATGTATTGATCTGGAATGGTACGCGAGTTACGTTTCGGGTCTTGGGAGCGGTCTTTTTAAAAACTTCTTCCAAAACTACTTGTAGCAAATTAGGGCTTATTGAGCAAGGATGCAGTTGCAATATTGCAGTGTCAAAGGTAACGGGCTTTTCACATAACTCAAATTTCTTTGTGAATGTTAGAAGTTTAGTATATACTCGTACTGAATGGCGTTTAAAGAAATACCAATACAACCAGAGAAGGCAACTTTTTGAAAAACGGCTATTTAGGGCTAATTGAGCAAGAATGTGGCTACATGAGTGCCGTGTCAAGACCAATGGACTACTCACCTAACCCAAAAAATGTTTTCAACAATTAAAGATTTCTAGAATATGTACGCATCAAGTAGCGTTTTTCCAATAAATGAATATAGCCCGAAAATTACAACTTTCTGAATAACCGCAAATTAGGACAAGAATGTGGCTGCAAGGACCTAGTATCAATAGTCTAAGACAATTCACCTAGCTCAAGACTTTTTCTTTCAATGTTATTACGCTCGTATTAAGTAGCGTTTTACGAAAAAATGAATGTAGCCCGAAAAATAAACCTATATTTCAAAAAATGGCAAATTTGTGCTTATTGAGCAGGAATGCGGCTACAAGACTGTTGTTTCAAAGGACGTAGACTTCTTACCTACCTCAAAAGCTTTTCTTCCAAAGTTAGAGAATTTTTACTATACGCTTACATTGCCACAAGATAAATATAGCCCGTAACAACGTTTGAAAAACGTCTTTACAAAAGAGTGCTGCCAAAGACAAAGGCCATTTATCTAACTCTAAAATTTCTATTTCGATTTTAGGAAAGTATTAGTATTGGGGTTCGTATTAAATAGCGATTTTGCAAAAAATGAAAATAAACCAAAGAACAACTTTTTAAAGAACAGCAAATTCGGTCTTATTGCAAGGATGCAGCTTTCTTTTAATGTTAGAGTATTTTTAGCATACGCTGGTATTAGGTAGCGTTTTAACAAACAATGAATATAGTAAGAAAAAAACTATTTGATGTGCATTAGTGTACATTGAGTTAGGACGCGCCTACAAAAGTATTGTAACAAAAGTCAAAGACATCTCACCTAACGCAAAAGTTTTTCGTTCAATATTTGTAAAGATCTAATATTCGCTCGTATTACGTAGCATTTTATTAAAAAACAAATATAGTCGTATACTTAGAGACGAGTTTGAATTAACATTCAAGAAACTGAAAAATAATAGTGCGCCGGGTACAGATAAGGTGCAAGCAGAAACTCTAAAAACTGTTTGACAAGCAGTAACAGAACGGTTTTCCAACTTGCTAGCTATACGTACGGGACAGCGGAGATATCCAAAGATGTCAGAAGTACCGTCATAGTCATTATACCAAAAAAGAGAGCTGTCGACAGATGTGAAACTTTTCCAGCAATAAGGTTAACAGCACACACGTCAAAAATATTTACTAGAATTACACTAGGTCGGATGAAAAACGATCTGAAGAAATACTAGGAAAATATCGTTTTGGGTTTAAGAGAAACAGAGAAACGTGGGAGGCCATTTTAGCATTAGGGGTGATAATCGAGAAAACAAAATTAAAAATAATAATGGGTGTATATAGGGTTGTAGGTCTAGAAAAAGCATTTGACAGTGTAAAAAGAATGTTTAAAATACTGAAAATGATTGGAATGAGTGTTAAGAATAGACGGCCAGTACTTAGCTTATACATAGAGCAAACATCGGTAATAGAATTAGAGCAAGAACGTAGAGAAATAAATATAAAGAAAGAATTGAGACAAAGGATGTGCGCTATCTTCACTAATTGTTAACATGTATATCAAAGAGGCTATGAATACGTTTAGGTGCAGAAACAAACGACTGATATGCATAGATTCACAGACGATATAGCGGTAATAGCATCTATCAAGAAAGCGTTAGGAATAGTTCCTAACGAGATGGAAGCAGCACTAATAAAGGGATGCGGTATGAAAATTATTAAAAATAAAACTAGAGTACTAGTTATATTGGAGGAACAGATAAGTCAAAGACCAGAATACAAATTGAACACTAGAATCTATCAAAGGATAGAGATTTTTACTATCTAGGATGATACAAGATACAAGACGAAAATTAGCACAAGACCGTGCTACATTTACAAAAAAAGGGAACTACTATGTTGGAAGGCAACAAGCGTGGCAACAAGGGAAGGACTGCTGAAAGCATATGTGTGAAGTATAGCATTGTACGGTTATAAAACGTAGACTGTAGGAGAAACGAACAATAAAAAGATTGTAGTCTTGAAGTGTGGTGCTGAAGACGTATGATGAAGACATCATGAACAGTCAAAGTTAAGAATAAATAGGTACTAGAAATAATAATGACAGAAATAAATATATGGAAACAGTAAAAAATATGAGAATTAGGATGATTGGACATGTTTAAACACGAGGAAATAGTGCAGGATATATTAGAAACAGAGAGAGCAACAGGAAAGTAGTTGTTGACCTAGATTAGCAAACAGATAGTAAAAGTTGAAAGCTGTGGAAAATCTAGGGAAATTTGCAGGTTATCTTAAAATGAGAAACAATGGAGGTACTCGTCCAACCAGTTTCAGGACTGAAAATTTAATGGCGATGATGAATATTAAATTACTTGAAATTTATAAGTCCGAACTATTGCAAAAGTCGTTAATAAAAAACAAAAATCTGGTAATACCGATTTTTCGGTGCACCACTACACTATCCATTCCAAAGCAGTGTAAAATTAATACGTTTATAATATCTTAATATTTTAAACTGATACCATTTGTTCGCGCCATTTTGCTCTCCCAACGTGGTATTCTTTATCAAGCCAGGCGAGATAAGGAATACCATAATTTAAAAGAGTCGATTAACAACCATCCGCGAACGCGAACGTGTTCATTCAATTTCTAAATATTACTCTCTAATCTCTTTCCTAAAACAACCATTTCCTGACTCCGTTCCTATTTACCTCTGGCCAGAAACAGTGCTGAAAGGTGCCGCGTTAGTGCTCCAGATGTCTGTGCATCGGTAAGTGCTTTAAGTATTTATGTGACTTGTATTCCAATTCTATGTTTATTTCCTTCTACTCTATACAGTCCACTGTCTACCTTACAAACCCTGGTTTACTGCCTACTGCACTCCAGGCAATTTCTAATTGTGACCCTTGTCGTTTCAAGAGGCGCGTACATAGTTTTTTGATCCGTACGAGCCGAATTAAGAACTACGTTATATCTCGTTCTTCGTCTCACATCCTCAATTCAAGCACATAAATACGTATGTCCAACATTAATTGTAATTTCGAATAATCATAACACTTTAATTCTAAAGATAATTAAATTGCTATAAAAGTTTCCAGTTTGAATTGTACGTGTGTACTTTTAAAAATACTGCATTTATACTTTAGTCAGATAACTTCGTTATCGCGTTGCCATTCAACACGTTTAAAACAATGACATTTGTATTTGTATACAAACAATAAACTCTGCTTCGGAAGTACTCTTAATCTCAGATTAGTGCAAGTATTATTTGGGCGTAACAAGCGTTTAATCATGACTACCAGAAACATTCTACAAAAGAAATTAGAGGATTATTTTTCTCGTTTAACGGAAATCCAAGACTATATCAAAACGGCTACTCGCTTTTCAGCAGTCGAAGCGAGATATGTTCGAATGCAAAGTATTGAGCAACAACTCGATACTCTATACGATAAAATTTTAAGTTATAATTCCACTGTAGAAGAAAAGCATGAGATAAATTCTCAAAGATCTTCCTTCGACAATTTAATAGATGTTATTCGTTCTCGGTTTTTCGATATGAAGCAAAAGGCTTCTACTTCTGCCGGCGATACAGCAGTTATCGCAAGTGCATCTCAACCTGTTATCAGTTACTTAAAACCTCTTAGTATAAATCCGTTTGATGGTTGTTTAGACAATTGGCAAAATTTCATTACGTTATACAAAAGTTTAGTCCATGAAAACGATCACATTCCCGTAATCCAGAAGTATCATTACATGCGAATGCTTCTTCAGGGGGAAGCATTGGCTTTAATTTCGGATTTAGCTCTAGATGCCAATTTATATAAACAAGCGTTTACTAAACTTCAGGATCGCTACAATTCACCTCGTAGAATTACGAGCTACTACTTAAATAAAATACTTCAATTTAAAAACTCTGGATCGCTCTCAAGCTTTATTAATATTCATGTTAATGCTGTTAACACGTTAAAGGTAGCGAATAAAGTTGAAGATTTGGCTGATTTTTTATTGTTTTCTTTATGCTATCGCAACCTAGAATTCAAAACTCAAAACGCATTTGATTCAAACATAGGTTCGGCAGTTCCTACTTGTACTCAACTGTTCGATTTCTTAACTTTGCAAAGCAAAACTTCAGAGCTTTATGAAGATAGTAAAAAGGAAAGAGCGCCAAGGCCAGGTGCACCCCTTCGCTTTAAATCTAGTTTAAACCAATCACTCTTGGTTAAAAACTCGCAGACTTCAGTGGCGACTAAAACCGCTAGTATAATTTGTCCCTATTGAAGGATGTTTGGCATTTAGAAAGCTTAACGTTGACGATCGTCTAGTTGCTATTAAATCTTTAAATCGATGTTTTAAATGCCTCGGCAGTCATACTCCTCGTGATTGTAATTCTGATGGTAAATGTAAGTTGTGCCATTCCTCTTTTCATCATACTCTGTTGCATAAACCAATTGCTAGGGAACACATTAATGAATCTAACGATTCGAAAGCCGCACTCACAACTGAAGTTGTTTCGACATGCAACGTCACAAATTCACTAGAAAATTACACTGTTTTATTAGGTACTGTAGAAGCTCGTGTTTTAGATATAAACAATAAGTTACAATCTGTGAGATGCATTTTAGATTCCGGATCTCAAATCAACGCAATTTCAAGTTCTTGTGTCCAACGCTTAGGGTTGGAGCGTCAACATGATTTTCGCCAAGTTGGTGGCATTTCAGGTTCTGCAATTAAATCCAAAGGAGCTGTAATATGCACTTTGTTTTCTAATCACTCGAAGCATCAATTTCAATTTTGTGCTTCAATCTTTCCTAAAATAACGGGAAACGTTCCCGGTTGCTCACTGCCTTCTAGTATTTACCATAAATTTAAATGTTTGCAGCTTGCTGATGAAAATTTTCATAAATCATTGCCCGTAGATATACTACTGGGTGCTGAAATATGTTCCGAAGTGCTATTTTCTGATCGCACTAGAATCATTCCTGGCCAACCAGTAGCTATTGAAACAATATTCGGTTACGTGCTATTGGGACAGGTTCCTAATGTTAACACCGCAGTTAATGCAACTTCTCTTTTTATTTCTGATTCAGTAGATAATGATATAAGGAATTTCTGGGAATTAGAAGAAGTCAAAATGCCCAAAGTTCCCTCTCAAGAGGATGTTATTTGTGAATCTCATTTTCTAGAAAATTATTCTCGAAATGCCTCTGGTCGTTTTACTGTCGCTCTCCCTTTCAATAACAATATTAAACCTCTCGGTAGCAATCGACATATTGCTTATAAATGTTATCTAAATTTAGAAAAACGTCTTTCATGTTCTCTGGAAAACAAAATTCTTATAATATGTTTTACAAGAATATTTTGATCTTGGTCATATGATTTTAGCCGAAAATCCATCCGATTATATTTTACCACATCATGCCATCTCGAAAATAACAAGTAGTACTACCAAACTACGCGTTGTTTTGAATGGATCTGCCGTGGATTCGGTAGGTTTTTCTCTCAACAATAGATTATATGCTGGTCCCAAATTACAGTGCAATTTACCAGATATAATAAATACATTTAGATCGCATAAAATTGCTGTTTGTGCGGACATTCGCATGATGTACCGGCAGATCTTACTTCGTAAGCAAGATTGTCAATTTCAGCATATATTTTGGAGACCAACTCCACAAGACAACATTTCTGAGTACGAGCTTAGAACTCTTACATATGGTTTAGCTCCTTCCGCTTTCTTAGCTCAAAGAGTTCTTCGGCAATTAGTTATAGACGGAGGAACTCTTACCCCTGGCTTCTGAAGCTATTATGTATCATACCTATATGGATGACGTAATTAGCGGTGCTGAAAGTATTGCTGAAGCGAAGCAACTACAGCACGAGCTAGTAAAACTTCTTTCTCTAGGCCAGTTTGATTTGCGCAAATGGTCTAGTAACTCTGAGGAATTGTTACAGGATTTCGAACAAACTGAATTAGAAACTCTAATTCCTTTCTCTGATGACGTTAGTGGTATAAAGATACTAGGTTTAGTCTGGAACCCTGGAATAGACGTGTTCACTTATAACGTGATACCCTTTAAAGGTGAATTTACAAAACGCTCTGTACTTTCTTATATGGCCCGCATATTCGACCCTTTAGGGTGGTTAACTCCCGTAATATTTGTAGTATAGCATATGTTACAACAACTGTGGGTTCAACAAATTGATTGGGATGATACCCCTGATCATAAGTGGTGTCAGGAATGGCAAGGCTTTTGTAACCAAATTACTATGTTATCCCAGCTAAAAATTCCTCGTATCTTGTCTCATTTTCACGGCACTTATCGATTGCTAGGATTTTGCGATGCAAGCGAAAGGGGATACGGCGCTTGTGTCTACTTGTATGTTGTTAATGATAAATCTGTAGATTGTAATCTTTTACAAGCCAAGAGCAAGGTTGCTCCTCTAAAGCATCTTACTATCCCACGCTTAGAACTTTCTGGAGCTCTTTTATTAGCCAAATTAATTTATTCTATACGTTCAAATAAATTTCCATATCCTATTTTGGAAACTAAACTTTATTCAGACTCTCAAGTCGTACTTACATGGTTGCGTACGTCTACATATTTGTTAAAGTCTTTTGTGGGAAATCGGGTAAGCCAAATTCTAGAATATACCTCCATTGATCAATGGAGCCATGTTTCCGGAGAACTTAACCCCGCTGACGTCGCTTCTCGTGGACTCACCCCTTTTCAATTATTACGCCACGATTTGTGGTGGAAAGGTGCATCTAATTTAAAGGATGTTTGTTTTAACCTCAACTATTTTTTTGTTCCTTTGAGTGAAGTACCTGAATTAAAATCAATTACTACACTACTGGTTGCATTAGAACAGTGCGATTTTGCTGAATTCATGGGAAATTTTTCTTCTTTAAGTCGCTTGCAATATGCAACGGCATATATTATTCGTTTTATTTATAATTGCCGTCACCCCATGGAAAAAATTCTAGGTCCTATTTCTCGTGATGAATTATATAATGCATCATAAACATGCGTGAAACTTGTTCAACAACAGTTTTTTGCAGTAGAATTGTTGCAAATAAAAAATAAAAAACCTCTCTCCGCCTCTTTTAGAAAATTATCGCCGTTTATCGATACTCTAGGTTTGCTTAGGGTGGGCGGTCGCTTACAGCATTCACAATTGAACTATGATAGCAAACATCCTCTGTTTTAGGATCACGATCGTTAATACGACAACGAATACATCAATGCATACCATGTTTCCGATTTAATTCCAAGCCTTCTCAACCCATTATGCCTAATTTGCCTCCGTCCCGTGTACAATTAACTCGTGCCTTTACTCATGTTGGAGTTGATTTTGCAGGACCGTTGCTTGTTAAGTCTTCCATTCGGCGTAATGCTTCTTCTTTAAAATCATATCTTTGTGTTTTCGTGTGCATGTCCACGAGAGCAGTTCACTTGGAATTAGTTTCCGAACTTACTACTAATGCTTTTATGGCGTGTTTTGATCGATTTGCTTCTCGGAGAGGTGCTCCTGACACTATCTATTCAGATTGTGGAAAGAATTTTATTGGTGCAGCCCGTATGTTAAAGGAAGCTAGTGCGTTTCTTCATCAAAACCAAGATGAAATATTTTCCGCATTGGTTTCCCGCCAAGTTAAATGGCAGTTTAATCCGCTATATGCTCTTAATTTTGGGGGTATCTCTATTGCTACGCACTCTTGGCAAACAACCTCTTACTTTTGAAGAGTTGTCTACTGTTTTCACTCGCATAGAGGCCGTATTGAATAGCCGACCTTTGTGTTTCTTTTCCTTGGACACTAAAGACAACCCCGATTATTTGACTCCCGGTCATTTCCTTATTGGAGGCCCTATATTAAGTATGTCAGAGATAACTCTGCCAGAAAATATAAACTTGCATTCGCGCTGGCTACGACTGCGCCAAATTACCCAATCGTTCTGGCGACGATGGTCCAATGAATATTTGCTCACTTTGTCTCAACGACCCAAATGGAATCGTTCCTCCGATGTACCCAAAGTGGGTCAAGTTGTTTTTCTTCCCGGGATTAAAACTTCTCCTCTATCGTGGCCGTTAGGACGAGTCGAGCAATTATTTCCCGGTAGCGATGGTGTTGTTCGCGTGGTGTCGGTAAAAACCATCCACGGTTCCCTCACTCGGCCGGTAAATAAAATAATACCCCTTCCTTTAGAAAACTAATTTTTTTTCTTGTTTCTTTCTCAAACTTAGATTTAGTATTTTTTTTTAAAAATCGCGTTTTATTTTGCTTTTTTTTCTATCCCGAGCATCGGCGGGTAAACCGTAGCCCACTACTGGGAGGAAATGCCCAGTTCTAATACAATTTTCTTTTCAAGTTTCGAATATATCTCTTTTAAAAAAATGTTCATTTTTGGTGGGCGGTTATGTTCGCGCCATTTCGCTCTCCCAACGTGGTATTCTTTATCAAGCCAGGCGAGATAAGGAATACCATAATTTAAAAGAGTCGATTAACAACCATCCGCGAACGCGAACGTGTTCATTCAATTTCTAAATATTACTCTCTAATCTCTTTCCTAAAACAACCATTTCCTGACTCCGTTCCTATTTACCTCTGGCCAAAAACAGTGCTGAAAGGTGCCGCGTTAGTGCTCCAGATGTCTGTGCTTCGGTAAGTGCTTTAAGTATTTATGTGACTTGTATTCCAATTTTATGTTTATTTCCTTCTACTCTATACAGTCCACTGTCTACCTTACAAACCCTGGTTTACTGCCTACTGCACTCCAGGCAATTTCTAATTGTGCCCCTTCTCGTTTCAAGAGGCGCATATACCATTATACTTAAATTTAGCCGACGCTCGTTCTGCAGTATATCCTTGATCAACAAAAGTATTCGCCTTTGTGTTCAATTAACGTTCTATGTCATAAAATACCAACCATGTTTGCATCCAAAACTAACACATAAATTACTAAAAAGTATAAATAAACGTGTAATATTGATCACAGACTTAATTTCAGGTTATGCGCTAACACCAATGTTTCTTTAAATCCTGTCTTGAATTATATAAAACAGAAAACTTCTTTGCTCTAATACACCACAAAATTACAATTTAATGACACGGCAAATGGACCAGGCCTTAATCTCTTTTTTTAAACGGTCATCATAACGCATATCTACGACTAACCTGCATCTGTCGGATTTTTTCACGTTTACATGTCGATCGCTCTCTATTCACGTGCAGGGAATCAATCAAATTCTTCTTGCAGCTCTGATCTTCTAACTCCACTTTCAATTTTACATTATATCAATCTTCAAATACGCGGTCACGTCTACCTTGTTACGTGTTTCTATAACTACGCTTTAATGTTGGCTTACCGATCCACAAATAATTGATTCCTTATTTTTCGCCGAATGTCTAGCTAAGGATCTTTTTCACACTTTATCTTATGTCCTTAGAGATATTTATCGCAGTCCTCCTATTAAGTTTATAAAATTAACCCTCCAGGAGTACAAGTGTGTCATTTTATTTACTTTGGTTTATATTTATTTTTCTCTCTTACACTATAAAATGATTACATTGTAATGTATTAAAGTGATTAAATATATCTTCTGTCTAATTTCGGCGCATTTTCCTTATTCAATGTCTGGGTTTGTTTCTGGAGTGCAACTATTTACATTGAAACTATGTAACAATAAGTGGAATTTATTTGAATTAAAATTTATAGAAAAGCTTTATTATATTTGAGATCGATATACTTAAATTCACTGTTGTTTCGTGATTCTAAAGTTTTCTTAGAAAATGACCGGTTGCCAATATAAAAGTTTACATTTATAAATATTCTGTTTACACTTTTGTGATTTAAAGAAATTTTTTATCCTAAGTTCGGTTCCAATATGTGTTTAACAGAAAGAACACGATTACTTTTGTGGTTTTTAAGATTTTGATTTGAATAGAACTAACAATTTATTACCATGCCATGCTTACTGAACTCTATTATACATGAAATCAAAATTATACATATGCATCAATATTACTTTGTTTATTAAAGATTACTTTTTCTTCATTTACATCCGGTTTTACATCCGTTACAAAACGTCATATCGGTCAAGCAGTTAATTTAAACAAAAGCATACCTTTCTATTTTAGATGTTCATATTATTCTATTAAGAACTATTAAAAATTGAGATATACCGAATTTATAAATTCATATGGTTGTTATAAATGGGATAATGGTGCATAAAAATCTAGTCACATATTTTCTATCATTCCTTTGTCTCATATCTGTTAATATTAATGTCCGCTCTACGGAACGTACGGAACTTAGTAAGTGAAAAATAAGGAGGAAACACAGACGGAAAATCGTTTCTTGGTAAAAAGATAAAGACATTCATTTCCCCACGATACTATAAGTACGCCAGAAAGCAGGCTAGGAGATTATTTTCGCCTTTCGCGACAAACACTAATTTAATTTTTAATTTAGAAATAATTAATAATAGAAATTTAAACGTCTCACGTGATATTGCCTTAGTAAGATGCACACGGGACCGAAGGTTTATACAATTCAGAATTGACTAGACGGTGTTTAAGGATTACTAGAAGCGCATATTAGAAATAATTGCGTTTATCAACGTAAGAGTCATATCAGCTTTTTATCACACATGTCAAAATGAATCGATTTTCTTAGTATTAAATTATAAATCATATAAGCAGAATACGCGCAAAACAAAGGACGTTAGATATTCTGTCTAGTGTTGAGACTGAGGTCGAACATTCTGCTCTTAATGAAACGCAGATATAAACAACAAACACTTAACAATTTGTTTCGACCTTTTTTCACTGACAAAATAAAAGCAGATCTCTAAATATTATGTGAAATATTGCGTATTGCGTGAAAATTAAATAGAATATCTACGCAAGAACCTCAAATTTATACCGATAACAATTTTGTTCGGGGCGGTAATGCAATCACTACACCCAGGAGGTATTTGTAATTTTTGATTGCAAGTAATCAAAAGAAATCCATTCAAAGGTTTTCAATTTAAAAACCCGTTTGCTATTAAATTCAAATATAACTTCATTACTAATGTTTCTTCAAAGTTGAGCTTATTGAAACCAATAATGATTTTGACAGTGTTATTAAGAGAGCTATTTGTTTCCTGTAAAAGCAATTCCGAACGATTTCTGAAAATGATTTTCCTTAAATATTTTCTAATACAGAAGCATATCCAAGCAAGCGATATAAATCGCTAAAGAACGTTTAAAAGAACTGTATTGCAATGAACTCAAGCGGAATAAAAGCGTTCAGTTTATTGGACAAAACAAAACGTCACTGTACTAACCTTTCGAGTTTCTAAAATATGTCGGATAACTTAATAATGTATGTGAACTATATACAAATCTATGTACTCAACCAAGGTAATGTACTAGCATATAAGGTTCTTGAATAAATAAATTTTCTTGGTTTGGAGTATCTTAAGTGATAAAAAACTGTGAGGAATGTTTCAAACAATAGTTATCGGTAAAATATCCACCGCAAAAATTTAAAATATAAATGGTTAGAAGACACTTGTAAACAAATAATTAAGGATATATTCAGGAAATAGTTAGCATGCGCCGTGTGTGTACTATATATATATATATATATATATATATATATATATATATATATATATTACTCAAATTTAGACCAGGGTAGAAAATTAATGAATTTCATCAAATAATTTTAATCACCGTGTATAAGGAAGCTTTGGAAAAAAGTACGCGTAATTAAATGCCTAGTGTAAAGATTTAAATCATTCTTTAGAATGTAGGGCTTGTATAGAATTTTATTAGATAATACGCGTTATTAAAAAACCGTGGAGCATAAAAATTTATTCGTTTCATTAAAAATAAGGGATTTAAATTATTCACTAGACGCTTTCTATAAAAAGAAGCAGTATTAAAATGCTCAACTTGTATGTAATTTAATTATTCCAAGTAAAGAAACAAATAGAAATTACGTGCAAAATTTATATTAATTAATTCAAGTTTCAAGTAACGAGTATTAAACAAAGTGTACAAATAATTAATATTTAATTAGGATTCACTAAAAATTAAAGGGTGGAAGTCAATGCCATTCATTATTATTTTAATTGGAGTTAATTGAACGATTATTAAGGTATAATAGGCATAAAAGCTTTTAAAAAAACCCAATAATATTCAAATCGTAGAAGTGTTATTTAAAGTATTACGAGTGAACACCTGCGTATTTTTAAATGTCAAATTCTAATAAATTCGAGCTGATAAACATGAAAATTCTGCGTATATTGCAAACGGTCGGATAAACCGTAGCTTATATTAACGGGAAGGTTAGTTGAGCGGTTATTTAACTCAAATAAGAATACACGTGGACTGAAATAACCGATAGTAAAGAGTATCGATTTGCACCACTAAGACCAGGGTAGAGGGAGACAGATAAAACGCGCAAGGCAGAGACACGAATAAGAAAAGGCGGGATTTCCGCAACGTCACTGGGTTTGCGATTGGTGGAAGTAAGATGCAAACATGAGAGGTGTAAACATAACAATTTCTGTATAAAATTAATTAGTTGTTTGCAGACGCGTTGCGTGTCGTGTGAAAATTTCTTAGATTTTCAACTGGCGCGTGTGCAAATTTTGTAGAATCGCGTGCCGGACTGTCGAGAAGGGAACAGAGAATGCGAAATTCTGTAAACTGGCTGTCGCGGGACTAAACCGACGTGCAGGCGAGCTATTATATAAACCCGGACTTTAAACAGTTTCGCTCTCTTAGATTTTCGATTTGTATCAATACTTTAAACAGTTTGCTCTTATATTTTGGTGATTATTGAATACTTTAAAACAGTTTGCTCTTTACGTGCTACGATACAAGTTATTATGCATTAGTGCACTTAGAAAAGAAGATACAAGGTAATAAAGTCTAGTTATATTTGCGGGTATTACTGTACCAATTATCCAAATTTGTAATGATAAATGAATAAACAAAAGTATGCAGTTTTGGGGTATAGCGTGAAAGAAGTACGAATTTCTTTGCTATTTTTCGGGGGTGTTAATAATCAAATGTTATTAGTAAACGTGATTGGATCTACAAACAAGATTTAGATATACATAGATGCGTTCCTGAGAAGCCCTGAAACTTTTTAGACGAATGGTGTTGTAGATAAATTTTAAAAGGCGTTCAGAATCTGAAGCCGTAAACATAAACCAGCTGGAATGGTGGAATTATCAAGTCCGATGTACATTGAAGCCACGAGTGCAGTAACCTTCAGGTAAATTATACAATTTTGTTCGAACTTTGACGTTTTTGTGAGTGTTGGATATCTTTATAATTTATTTGATAAAAAAAATGGACAGTAGTGAATTTGTATGAACAACAACTTTTAGTTTTAAGGTAAAATTTTCTTGTTTAAGTAGAAAGGAGTATTTAGCAGTTTATGTTTTGATTATGATGAAAATTTGGGTCTGTCTTTGAGCTCAATTAGACTAACCAGTTTGATTAACGCAAAGGGGTGGGAGATGCTCCCTTTGTACTCAGACTCAGGTCTGCAAATATTGTTAGATTAATTAGTAGGCATCCTACAAGGACTTTAATTCTGGATGCAAATTAAAATGATGACAAATTTAATCTTGAAATTTTATGATACTGAAATTTATGCTGAATTTTAATTTTGAAATTTTAATGTGTTGTGAATATTGATGTAAATAGAGTTAACGTTGATGTTTGTGGTAGGAATGTGTTTGTTTTTTTTTTATGAATGAGGATGAAAGTTTTAACTAGGTGAGCAGCCGAGGCGGAAAGAGTAAAAAGGCGATTATCAGAAGAGATTCAACAGGGCGAGAATCACAGCAAGTCTTGGTGCCCAGTTTGAGAGGCTCGAATATTTTTTTTTACTTAGGTGAGGCTTTTTGTAGGATACACAGCAATATATATATATATATATATATATATATATATATATTGCTGTGGATTAAAGAGGCCCGACGTTTGGAACCAACAAAAGTGTTATGGTTTGCCCGCAATATTATAAATATTGTTATGGATTGATTATAAACGAACCTGAGTAAAGGATTGCTTCTGATGGATGGTTTAAATTTACCCCCAGTCTAATTATTTCTGCTAGCTCACTTGAAATAGAACTACTAGAATCATACGTAACATTTATAATAATAATACGACATATTCTTTTATAAGCAATTCTTCAAATGCTAATTACTATATCCACAACCGCTTTCTCGTACAAACAATATCTTAAAACATAACACCTATGAAAAACACCTTCCTTTCATCACGAATCTTATGCACTAAAAATAAAATCTAAAATTTCCACAATAGCTTCTGCGTTAAAAACAGTATCTAAATATAATATCAAAAATATATAGCTTTTGGATAATCACTTGCTTATACTAAATATATAGTCCGAAAATTCCTTTTTATAACTAGCATGATCACACATAAATCCTAATCTCATAAATTTTTTTATTAATAGCTTAATAACCTCACATTTAGAAATCGTATTTAAACATATTTTATCAGTAAGGTTTAATTATTTTCTTATATACTAGCGAAAACCTCAAACGAAGTCAATGCGACCATTCTAATCAAATTATCGACTTGTACACACGCTCTACTCTAAATTCAAATACTATCTCAAAAAACCTTAACTAATTACTCTATAAATATGGGGCCTTTTAGAAATTTAAACAATATACTTATATTTTACCGTGAAAATCTGCCAGTCGTCACGTTTGTCCAGCTTCATAGTTATAAATTAACGTTCCAAAATCTTTCAAATCGTTTTAAAAAGTAGGATTAAATACCATTAAATATCAAAAATACTATTCCAGTCATGTATCCTTTTATTTCAATTCAGAAAGTTTATCTTTTAGTAGTTCAATAATTATTTAATTTTTTTTTTTCCATTTTGAAACCATTATAAATACTTTAAATAATCTACTAACTTCTGAGTATGCAAAACTCTTTTTCGTCACTATTTCAATAAAATGGTCTATCATCCATAATAAGTTTCACTACTAAATATGGTACATGTTATATCAACCTTTAACTACGTAGCGTAATATATAACTAACATTGTGACGTTTGAATTAGGATTGACCACGTGTTTACTATCCATAGGGTTATATAAAAGCGAGCCTCTGGGACGTCATAATTTCGACTTCTCGGCTCTTTCTTGGACCTTCTAATTGGTTTATTCTCGAGGGCGTGTGATGCAACATCCAAGGATTTATCGTTTTGTTGTCTTGGGCTATACAATAATCGATGTTGTTTACTCATCGTATCAATATTACATGTTTTGTTGCTCTGACTGGCCTAAGCTTACCGTATTTACGAATTTTATAGTCGCGCACAGCTATTTCGTCATTCACGTTTGGTTTATTTTAGTACGTAGTTGTTCTGGAACACGGAAATTAGAATTCTTTTCACTACTTAGAGATATGATTTAAAATCTAATACACTTTCGTAATATTTGTTATTAAATGAAAATTGTTTTTCAATATGAAAATTAAAATATTATACACGCGGTTTTATATAACTCGAGCAATTACTGTCTTTTTATTAATTGGAATATCAAAATCCTTTATTTTATGTGCACACTTTTACGCGTAACTTATACTCACGGTTTTGCTATGAAAATGTGGATCAAACTTTTTGGAAAACGCCCTCTTACGTGCAAAATATAATAAATACCATTATCTTTAATAATAATAATAAAATAATAATAATAATAATAATAATAATAATAATAATAATAATAATAATAATAATAATAATAATAATAGTAATAATAATAATAATAATGATAACAATAATAATAATAATTCAAGTGAATACAATCGTTTATTTACATAATACATTACATACTCCATAAGCGAGCCTGCACAGGCTGCTTGACATGGTGACAACAATAGAAAAATTTCTCTAAGAGTAATCGCTTTTCAATAGAGCTAACCATATCATGGCTCAACCTCCTACTGTTTCGTTATATCTTTTTATCTCTGCACTAAATATTTATTTTAATTATATAATAGAAACTCAAAAAGATAAGTATCTCACTGTAAAATCAAACTAATTCACTTTTTATAGTTTTGAACCTATCGACATAAACTATATAAACCTTAACTAATAACTACCTTTACAGTTTGTGTAATTTTAGATAACTTCTGTAATAATTCCAGCATCTGTAATTTTCAATTTTTTAATCCAAATTCTTTATTTGCACTGTAAATTACTAGCACCATAAACCAACCTGTTTAGAGGTAACTTGTCATCGTGAGCACAAAAAATATATTTTTTTTAACATTACAAGTTAATTCATAACTAATCAATTTTAATTCAATATTATTAAATCAATCAAGAAGTTTAATTTATTTCTATTAATTAGTATAATATTTATTACTTCTCAGTTGAACCTTTTAACCAACTAATTAGCGATTTCAAATTTATAAAAATAATTAGGCTCGACTGTCTACTTTTTGAAATCATAATTCCATTACTTATGCACTATAAATTTGTTTTAGCTAAATAGTATATGCTAGAAAAGATAAGATAGGATAAGAAACTATTATAATAATAAGATAAGATTAGAAAAGGTAA
The DNA here is from genome assembly GCA_036346225.1 of Platerodrilus igneus. NCBI lineage: Eukaryota > Metazoa > Arthropoda > Insecta > Coleoptera > Lycidae > Platerodrilus > Platerodrilus igneus. The sequence goes on along the minus strand of JARFIW010001102.1, from coordinate 1,222,157 downwards.
TAATAATAATAGTAATAGTAATAATAATAATAATAATAATAATAATAATAATAATAATAATAAGAGTAATAAAAACTTCTAATATCACGGTTTTTATGGGTTTAACTCCAATAACTTGCGTTTTTTCTTAATTACACTTTTCTATACAAACAGGTATCTACATAATTGAGCTTTATCATAAATTTTCTCAAATTCTCATGGATTTACGACGTTAGATGTTTATTAGATGATGCAACATGACTTCTAATTACATCGATATATATATATATATATATATATATATATATATATATATATATATATATTGCTGTGATAAGGGTTTGCTTAGGGCTGTATTGTATAGCAATAGTCGTGCAGAAACCATAAATTGCGATAGGAAGCAGAAAACTGCATTCATTTAACAGAAAATTTGGTAATTTAAATATTATGTAAATAGTAAGCATTTAGGACCCTGTATATAGAGCATAATTAGTTTTAAGCGATGCAAATAAACACATCTTAAAACAGTAGGACGCGTATTTAGCATAGAAATAGGTAATTCATACATTAGGTAAATTACAAGTATTAAACACTCAGTATATAGGGCTTTATTAATTTTAAGCAATGCAAGTCGCAATATCTTCAGTAACAGTACGCGTATTTAGAGGAAAGGATAGTACATGTAATTAAACACGCATTGAAAACGGTTCTAATTAGTTATAATATAGTACGAAGATGAGAGATAAAACTTAACGAAGCTTTATGTAAGTGCGTAGAAACAATCGACATTTTTGATAAAAAAAATGCAGTTTAAAGACGCATAAAATAGACGAAAGTAAAAATGAAATTACATTATGTATTTTTGTTTATTATCGAAAAGGCGATATCTACACAAAACAACGTATGGTCTAGATAACGAGGCATCTGTGGTAAATAACCATTACCCGGAAAACCGATTATATTACATCAGAAACCACTTCAAGATGCAGGATATACAAAAACCTTATTGGTTAAGATAGCTACAGACTTGTAGAAAACCCAACCCACATGCAAGTGGGATTAGCCTATATTTAACAGCGAACTAATGATAAGTTTTAATTAAGCAGGGCAAAGCTGTGCTACTCTGAATCAAAAAGTCACGCGTAATTTTAAATGTTTAATAAAAGATATAGTAACAAATAAGTGCCACAAATATGAAAATTTCTGTTGCCATTTAACGTGAGTAGAATTTGGGGTAATTTATTTAAACTAATAAGATAATAATAAAGCTCCGAGTGTATGGATAATCCTAATTGGATGATAATAATTCCGAATATTGTGTAATAATTCTGAATGGATGAATAATTCAAGGACAGATATAATAATTCAAATCATAGTTGGTTGATAATAAATCCTAATGGATGGTATAATAATTTAAATCTATGGAAAATTCTAATTGATGGTATAACATTTCAAATGTGTGGATAGATATAATAATTCGAATGTGGGGATACTTTAAATGGATTAATATAATATTTCAAATCAGCGTCGACGATTTTGGTGCAATTATGAGTTGCGAGATTCAATGCAAATAAAACAAAGAAGCAAGAAGCAAGTTATAGAATTCAATGGGTTCAATTAAGCAGAGCAGTAACAGGTCAGATCTAATTAGTTTTAAGATATTTTTCTATTTAAATTTGAATACTGAATTTACGTAATTTATATAAAAGTGTAACGAAGTCAGCACAAACATTGCATACGTTAAAAGTACGTAACACTATAAAGGGGTTTAGAACGTTCTAGGTTTCTTTAATAAAAAGAATAGTTTTTGGTGACTTTAGATTGTTTTCAAAACATATAAATTTTGAGAAAAATAAGACTTATGATATTGATTGACTGAAGGGTGTATTTTAATAATTTTCAAAACCTGTACATAATATCTCTTTTTATTATATGGAATTAATTGACTTCATTTTATAATTCACACAAAGAGGTAATCATAAAAGGGTGGAGAAGAAAAAAATTGATCATCGTAACGTTGTGCACTCTGTGTAGATTAATAAAAGATAGCCGTGGCATAATAATAAAATTAGCAAAATTTCAATTTGATTAGAAAACACAAGAGAGGTGGAGTTAAGTAGGAAACGTCCATTGAAACCGAGTACGGCGTTACCATATCAATTTTTATTTGACGGCCCAACGTCGGGGCTCGATTGTTCCTGAAAATACTTTACAATATATATATATATATATATATATATATATATTAACGTGATAGGGGAGTCACAAGAGGTCATTGAAGCACAAATACTACAAATATTACTGAGTTTGACCTATAAAAAGCCCAAAGTAAAGCAATGTCCTAAAAGAAATCATCTTAAGTAGCACCATGACCTTTCAGAGTTTCTTCACTTGAAATGATGCTGTATAGAATAAGATCTCCTCCGACGCTCGGCTTATATATAGGAAAGAAAGAGGGCACCAGGTGGTGACGGATTTTTCTGTCTAAACATTTACCATCGGCAAAATGCCATCTGCAAATGACCTCAATATAACATGACTACTTCTACGAAGTATATACGCATGAGAAACCCCTGCCTGGTAGTAACCATATAATGTTTGTTCAAATTGTTAACTATGTCTGCAACCTGCATTGCAGCATTATGTAGTTAAGTGTATTACAGATTGCCTACCTCCTATATAAAACCATATAAATTTACTATTTTGAATAATGCTACCGGAAAAAGATAAGCAAGCGATCGATTTTCGATTGTTCGCAATTTATGTTCATAAACAACTCTGTGATAACAGAACGCAATAATAGTATTTAATGCTAACCTATTAAACGTCTTAATTTAAGAGATGCGGGTGTTTTAAACTTATTTCAAAGAACCCTTAATGTGAGGATTTTTAACCTTTGCTAACCAAAGCAAATCAACATGGAATAGACTCCAAGTATTTAACGTAATAACTAAAAACTGAATGAGATTTTATGGGTTACTTAAATATGTAATAATTTCTACTTGAAAAGTAGTCGCACTTGTTAATGAGAATTTGTTCAATCCTGATACAATAAAAAAATGCGAGATTGATAAGGAAATGTACAATGCAGAAGCTGTACCTAACATATTTGTTAATATAGTCCATGTGTATTTGTGTTTCGGTTGAACAGCATTGCAGCGAATTTTGTTTGCCGCGAGGATCACAAAAGTAATTAAAAGTAATATTTCGGAGAAAATAAATAACAATAAGTCAATGGAATTTGATATGAAACAACTTACACCTAATGGTTTAAGTATATTTAAACAACGCCAAGTTTATTTGGGATCAATAATTTGTTATTGACAAGTAGTTTCATGCAATAACTTTAAAAGCTAAGTTGTGTAAATTAACCATTCAAATAAAGTATTTTGTTTAAGGAGCAGAATTGATAACAACTGATTAATTTTGAAACATATCTGTAAACAAAAGATAGTTCTTCTTTTTGGTGACAAACTAATTATTTACTTCTGTATTAGTGGCGGATTACATGCCCGCCAGCCACCGTAATTCGTGGGAGGGGGCAAGTTCAAGGAAATCCAAACGATTAGCAGCTCAATTTATTCAACTTAAGCGTATCCAAATTTGGCGGGCAAGAAATGGACAAGAAAAAAATTGCAACTAACTCAAGGTTCTGGTTAACGAACGGTTTTCCTTATGTTATTATTACTAAAAACTGGTGAAATACAAAAACCAGGAATAATAAGTAAAATAATGAACAACTAACACCAAGGCCACCTTGCATCTTTTCTTTCTACCTGTTCTACTTTATATTCTAAGGGTTAATAAACCCGTAAATGAGATTGTAAATTTTAATAACAAAAGTGTCTATTATTCTTGGGTGATACACTGCATAAGGTGGTAAAGTGTTTTTAAACGACCTATAGGATCAGTTTGGTTTATGGGGTTCTAAACAAGAATTAAATAGCTATTATCTGTACAGGTACAGCTTCACAGGTAACATACTACGCTTCGCTTTCTAAAAGTAATAGCAGCAGAGAGAAATTTATTTGCCGGTTGCTAGTCTAGTCTGCTGGTTGCATTAGCTGCACTATACAACCAAAAAAAATTAAGAAAACTATTTAGTGCTTTTTGCTCAAAATTGCTGTGATGGTGTTGGTGGTTTTTTCATATTGATACGTAAGAATTTAAATAACTATTTTTTTAATAAACTACTATTTATTTGATCATAGTTTAATTCCAGTAGAGCAATAGACATAAATAAATCTTTAAGCGTTTAATTTAAATTTATTTATTCTTCTAATTAAAGCATGGTGCTTTGTAATTTCATTAAATAGTAATTACTTATTTAATTACCTTTTAACTAATTTCTTTAAAAATTACAAAAAATAAGACTATTCCATACAATGAGCTCTACAAACGGTACTGCAAAAAACCAAAAAGAAAGTTATTGAAAAGATCAAAGAGTAAGATTATAAAGGGTCGGTAGCACTTAGCACAAGATCAAGAACAGCGTACAGAAGAAATAGGGCTTGCGTCCGTAGCATCTACTAGATCCGCTTCACACCGACAGCAGTCACCAATAATTGAAAAACATCCGTTCTAGGGCGAAAGTACACGACATAGTGGCTATCGCGATAGAAATTCGGAACTCGACAACAGTACAAATACGGAGGTAAATACAAGTGGTGTTTTTTACTTACTGAACCATCTTTGTATCTGACGAAAGAATATCCTACCGACGTTTGTGCATGTTTTAAAAATTAATGTTTCACTAAAAAATTCCAGCCTCACTATACTGAGCGTTAGTGAATCTTTCTAAAAAGACTGTTTATTTTTTCTTACAAAAGTCTTGCAGAAGATGTTGTTTTATCCGTATTGACACAATTGACTTTTGAAGACTTCCGCACTAATTCTGAACTCTATCTTCAGCGGTTTAGAGAGACTATCAGGGGGTTCCTTAATTAAATACCGATGGGTAGGGCGCCACTGTACTTACATAGTGTATAAAAACAAGAAATATCGCTTAGAAAAATTTAAGAACCTCAACGAGTAATTTCTGTTGAAAAACACACAAGATTTTGTATTTTTAAATGATACTATTTTTATCCTAAAATAAAATAAAATACATAAAATAATATTAGAGACAGCAATTTGCGCCTCAAAATAAAATCAATAAATCAGACATGTTTTGTACATCTACGATTTCTTTCTGTTGTGTAATAGTGCATAGACACTCAACTTATTAAATTTATGCACATCTGGTTTATATGTAATTTATAGAATCCAGTAATAAGGATGGACAAAATAAATACTTTTGCTTAAGTGCTTCCATGAGTGTAATTAACCTTGTTTAAATTTAAAAAGAAATTAAGTCTGATAGGTAAGTACACATATATTAACTGAAAATTATTTCTGATTTATTGTGACAGATAATTATTATTAGTTTCTGAATATTCAATTAGTTTTTATATTTATTATTACTCTTGGACATTTTATATAAAAAAGAAAAAGCCTCTAAAGCAAATAGGCACTATAAAAGTCATTAACATGATTATGAGGTTTTTTATGTCACCTATTCAGTACTGACACAATGACTCACATACATACAAAATAAGTTGGTATTAAGATCTTTCAAATTAGTAAAGTTAAACTTCGTAAATAGTTATCGTGTATAAACAAGTACATGACTGTATTATTCGTAATGTAAATTTATAAAACTATTGTTACATAAACAATTTTATAAAGCATAAATTTTGATAAGAAGCAACGTTTAAAAATTTAAATTCATAATTAAACATTATCACAAAGATGTTAAGTTCCACGGGTTCAAACTACCAAGGTTAGATTTATACATAACGTTAAACGTCAAGCAGATGATTGCCTCACAAATGGATATTACTTACCACCTTGACCTCAGGCTTGGCGGCTTGCACTATCTAACAAACAAGTTCAACCCACACGTGGACTTCCAGCATTGAACAAACACATAAAAAAGCAGTTGTCTCATCGTTATAACAACGCCTCGTATAATTAGAACCACATTGTAAGTTTCCGATGCGTAATCGCTTTATACGCAATTACATTAACTTTCTACAACCATTGGTCAGCTCTAACTATTGCTTTTGAATTATAACAAAATTTTTATATTGTAATTTAAGGAACGCATATATCTTAGACGCAGTAAAAATTTATCAGCCTAGTTCGACCATTTTTGCTTCAGTTATTAAACGTTATATCTTCCGTATTTTAGTGTTGCTTTAATTTATTTTAGTACATCAGTTCTTTTGTGTTGCACTAAGAAAAACCAAATAAAAATCAGTTTAAATTATTTTAGATATAGAGATTACAAACCATGATGAGTTTCAAGCAAAGGAATCGAGGGATTTATCGAAACTAAATTGCGACTCGAAAGTCAGCTTTAGATATGAACTTCACCATATTGACGTTGTAAGGATCAAAAGCCGACTGATCGATTCGTCGACAGCAGCTTTAGCAAGCAGGTGCGCGAAAACACGCTATACGATATCACCTTGAAGATACGTTGTAGAAATTTTACAATACAAACTAGACATTTATAACGATGCGCTTTATTTACTATCTGATTAAAAATAAAGAAAGACAATAATTGGGGTGTTTCGAAATTATGATACTCTGTTTTTAGTTTTGTATTAATGGTAGAAGTACGATTTATATTAAATTATAAAAGTAAATTAAAAAATTCTATAACACAACACATAATTTTTATGCGTTAATTTAGCAGAGGAAACACGAACTGTTACACAGTCTCCTTCCAAAAGAAAAAAACTTGAGGTAATAACAAAATCTCAAACCTGACCAAAACATTTTTTTTTTGGTTTAAAAAAAACAAATCATTACGTAAACACAAACTATATGTAGGACTATGTATAATTTTACACATATCAAAAAAAGATTCCTAACACCAATAACTCTAAACTACGACGAATGTTTGCAACATAAAATAAAATTGAATTGTGAGTGCGCTTTGTATCTTCGTGCACAACACGTCCATAATTAGAGACATAATCGGTAAGTCAAAATTGGGGAAATCAAAATGAGGAAAGTCATAATCTAGTTGTCTAGCACTCAAAAAAAATTTCATAATAAGAGATCAGAATGTATAACTTTTTATTATACAATACCAGAAAATAATTTATGCTTTTTTGCACAAACATAAAATAACAACATTAGTAATGTAATATGTACAGGGGTTAAGTATTCAATATTAACAGCTTTAGTGAAATCCAAAGAGAAATTTTCAAATTCCACTACTACTATATATAGTACTTCACATAAATATACTACAAAAAATCTTGAACACTAAAAACTGGATAAAGTTGTTTTTTATCCATTCGATTATCATGCTTTAACAGCATGGATAATTGTTGGCGGTTATTAGACGTATATTTCCATCAACTATTCTAATAACGGGGGGGGGGGTTCTTTAATAGATACGGAGCATGTACCTATGGGCACAAAACAACTTACTAAACACACTAAACATACTAAACACACTAAACATACTAAACATACTAAACATACTAAACATACTAAACATACTAAACATACTAAACATACTAAACATACTAAACATACTAAACATACTAAACATACTAAACATACTAAACATACTAAACATACTAAACATACTAAACATACTAAACATACTAAACATACTAAACATACTAAACATACTAAACATACTAAACATACTAAACATACTAAACATACTAAACATACTAAACATACTAAACATACTAAACATACTAAACATACTAAACATACTAAACATACTAAACATCGATCTTGCTATACAAACACCTTCATGAATACGCAACACTTTTACTACTTTATAAAATATCAGAAAAATCTTTTTTAAGGTTCAACAGATGTAACTATATGTATAGAAATTAAATATTAATAACTTGAATTCCTGGATCAACAACAGGGGGATCTAGTGCATGAAATGGCTTCAAATCCTTTACGTGTCAACGGCCAGCTCTAGAACCTTCTTCGTTTACCAGTTCATACGCTAAGTTCGAATTCTTTTCGCGAACTATACTTAACACAAATTTCGGTGCTAACTTTGCGGTAAATTTATCACCTGCATGTGTGAGCACTTTATTAGTTCTCCACACCTTATCACCTACTGAAAAAAATACATCCCTTCTTCTTAAATTATAACGTTTACTATTTCGCTCTTATGCTAAATGTAATTTAGCACGTACACTCTTAGAGATTTTAAATAAACCACTGCGGTCCTTAACATATAAATGCCTATCTTTAGGGATGATTTCAATATCTTCTAATGGCTCTAGACCACTACTATAAAATTTGCCAATAACGGGAACATGACGTCCAAAAACTAGTAAAATTTATAACTCAGTGATGTGGTATACTCTCGCTTCACTCATAACAAAATTGTTGAAGAACAAAAAAATATATCTTACAACGCATATAAATGCTAGAGTGACAAGCCCTCCTTTGAGCCTCGACTAGTCTAATAAACAAAAAATTACAACATCGACCTCAAAAATGATTCAAAAATTGCTAAAATGACAAACTTACCACGAGTCTCGTCTAGATATATCTAATGCTGAGCGACCAACTCTTCATGAGTCTCGTCTAGACTAACATACTGCTGAGCGACCAACCACGACGATAAGTCTCGCCTAGATCAAATAGATCTTAAAATGCTGCGTTGCAATACCGATATAAATCAAAAAATTTGCTATTTAAACAAAATCATGCTCACTACACAAGAGCAATATTCTAGCGATACATCAACAGAAAAAAGAAGTATACCAAAATATTAAAGTACTACTTTTATATCGAAGAGTTCATCAAACAATCATCGTAATTAAAGGGGATAGTAAATGAACTCAAATACAAAACATTATCATCAGCCTCACTATTGTAGTGTTACAACCAGAGTCTAACAAGTCACAAATTTGTTTATCAAATAACTGAACTGTAATATATGGACGATTATCGCACGTTTTTCTAGCCATTTGGACCAACCATCGTCATTAAACAACTTATTTTTACTTTTCTCTGAGATATTCTTTAAGGGAATAGCAGAAAACCGGTTATAATACTTCTGCCTCTTTATAAGTTTTTTGAACACTTAGGACAATTTGGTTTAATTACTCCTTTATAACCACAACCGTAATAAAATAATCTTTTAAAGGATCTGCAAACGCTAAACGTATGTCCATAATGTGGACAATTCCAACAAAAATATTTTTTCACTTCTGAAACCTTCGATATTTTTTCATTATCAGAACTAGAAGACTGATTATTTAAGACTTGAATTTGTGGAAAAAAATATTGATTTTTAAAAGTATGTGATGATACTAAAAATTGTTGAATCCCATTAGATGAATTAGTTGGGGTTACCGATTTATTATTATGTATTCTCTTTTGAAAGTCATTAGATGAATCATAAATTAACATGGTATTGGATACTAAAGCCTCCTCTAATTTCTTGCATAACTTAGTTATAGTCTGTGTATCATATATTTCGGAAAGAGCTAAATGAATAATGTATTCAGGAGTAAATTTTTTCTTGTTAACCTAACTCTAGTGATTTCAGCAGGAAGAACCGGTAGACGCCTAAATAAATTTTCTAAGTGAGCTACAAATAAAACTACGGGTTCACCATTCTTTTGTTTACGATTCTTTACAGTTTCCCAGATTTCGTCTTCTGGATGTGGAGGGAGAAAATCTTCTTTTAAACGATCAACTAAAGAATTCCAATTCGTTAATGAATTTCTAATACTACGATACCAAACAAGAGCACTATTATTCAAAAGTTCTACAGCAGAGTCAAATAGATTTTCATAAGTAACTTTGCGTGACACTGCTAACTCCTCTATTCTTTCTAAAAATGAGTATAATTGATTTGGATCATTTGAAAATCTAATACCCCACGCATCAATGGATACGGGTTGCGAAACATAAGTAACTGTCTGTACAGATACATTGACACTAGTAGGAGAAATTAAAGATACATCTTGCTTGCTTGTATAATTATCCCTATTGACTTTTCTAAAAAGATCAGCCTCTAATACTAAAACAGTAGCTAAAACTTCATTTTTAAATTTTAAATTTTAGTTTAAATCTTCGACAGGGAGTAACATTCTTTTTATGCGACCACTAAGATAAATTATTCTCGACAAAATTCTTTTAAATGTAGAACCTGAGGGGTTTCCGTCAAATTCCAATAAAACATTTTGAATAGACTTAATATAACTATTTAATTCTGCACATTCAAGCTCAAAATTTTCCTGAAATTCCTCTAAATTAATTAAACAACCAGGCTTCATAGCCGCCTTTGCCAATAACCTATTTAACATTTTTCTTTTCTCAACTATTTCCTTATTGTTAATTATACTTCTTATTCGCAATTTATAATTTAATTCTTCTTTATGTAAATAAACTACTTGAAAAGTTTCAGCCATTTTGGAAAATATTTTTTGCTACTATTTTACTTTATTTTTATTAATGAGTCTTGAAAAGTTAATTTTATTCTTTGCGATAGTTTCTTAATGATTACAGAGGGAACAAACATGAACAATTGCATTTGCAACTAAAATACTTAATCAACCACTTGTTGGGAATCGATAAAATTAAATCACACTACTTTGATGACGACAATGAGATGAATTTCCAGTGTAACTATTCGAGAGTTGTGCGCTAGTAAAACTTATCGTTGCCCCACGCCTTGGGCGGCAGTAAATCTTATTGTTGCTCCACGTTTTGGGCGCAAGTAAAAGATTCCAGCCTCACTATACTGAGCGTTAGTAAAACTTTCTAAAATGGATGTTCATTTTTCTTACAAAAGTCGTGCAACAGATGTTGTTCTATCCGTATTGACACAATTGACTTTTGAAGACTTTCGCACTAGCTCTGAACTCCATCTTCAGCGGTTTAGAGAGACTATCAGGGAGGTCGTTAATTAAATACGGATGGGTAGGGCGCCACTGTACTTACATAGTGTATAAAAACAAGAAATATTGCTAAGAAAAATACAGGAATCTTAGCGAGTATATTCTGTTGAAAAATACAAGATTTTGTATTTTTAGATGATACCACTTTTATCTTGAAATAAAATAAAATACATAAAATAATATTAGAGACAGCAATTTACGCCTCAAAATAAAATCAATAAATCAGACATGTTTTGTACATATATGATTTCTTTCTTGTGTGTAATAGTGAATAGACGCTCTACTTATTAGATTTAAGCACATCTGGTTTATATGTAACTCATAGAATTCAGTAATAAGCATGGACAAAATAAATACGTTTGCTTAAGTGCTTCCATGAGTGTAATTAACCTTGTTTAAATTTATAAAAAGATTAAGACCGTTAAGTATGTACACATATATTAACCGAAAATTATTTCTGATTTATTTTGACAGATAATTATTAGTTTCTAAATATTCAATTAGCTTTTATATTTATTATTACTCTTGGACAATTTATATAAAAAAGAAAAAGCCTCTAAAGCAAATAGGCACTATAAATGTCATTAAGATAATTATGAGGTTTTTATGTCACCTTTTCAGTACTAACAAAATGACTCACATACATACGAAATAAGTTGGTAATAAGATCTTTCAAATTAGTAAAGTTAAACTTCGTAAATAGTTATCGTGTATAAACAAGTACATGACTGTATTATTCTTAAGGAAATTCATAAAACTTTTGTTACATAGACAATTTTATAAAGCATAAATTTTGATAAGAAGCAACGTTTAAAAATTTAAATTCATAATTAAACATTATCACAAAGTTGTTAAGTTCCATGGGTTCAAACTACCAAGGTTAGATTTATACATAACGTTAAACGTCAAACAGATGATTGCCTCACAAATGGAAATCACTTACCACCTTGACCTCAGGCTTGGCGGCTTGCACCATCTAACAAACAAATTTAATCCACACGTGGACTTCCAGCATTGAACAAACACATAAAAAGGCAGTTGTCTCATCGTTATAACAACGCCTCGTATAATTAGAACCACATTGTAAGTTTCCGATGCGTAATCGCTTTATACGCAATTACATTAACTTCCTACAACCATTGGTCAGCTTTAACTGTTGCTTCTGAATTATAACAAAATTTTCATGTTGAAATTTAAGAAACGCATATATCTTAGACGCAGTAAAAATTTAACGGCCTAGTTCGACCATTTTTGCTTCAGTTATTAAACGTTATATCTTCCGTATTTTAGTGTTGCTTTAATTTATTTTAGTACATTAGTTCTTTTGTGTTGCGCTAAGGAAAACCTAATAAAAATTAATATTAAAGGAACTAATCAATTACCGAAACCCCCAATTATTACAGGTATTACTATGAAGAAAATTATAATTAATGCGTGGGCAGTTACGATAACATTATATATTTGATAGTTACCAATTAATGTTCTAGGAGTTCTTAATTCTATTCGAATTAATAATCTGAGGGATTTTCCCAGTATTCCGGCTCATGCGCTGAAAATAAAATACAGAGTTTCGATATCCTTATGATTAGTGGAAAAAAACTATTTTATTGATATGGCTGAATTATAGGCGGTGAATTGTAAATTTACTTATGAAATGGGTTCTTTCAATAGGTTTTGTAGTCAATTGTGATATTAAATTGCAAATTTAATGGTAACTTATTTTCAAGGCTTAAAAGTAATTGTTTTCAACTTTGAAGGCTGAAAATTTGATTTAACTTAAATCCTTTCGGATTAAGTTAAATTGAATGTGATCGTTATTAATGGTAAGGTTAATAAGCTAATAATGTTAAATTTGCTAAATGTGAACGATTTTTATTTTTGTTGGTATTGATTTTCAGTTTTTAAATGATTTTTCTATTAAAAGTGAAGAGAGTATGATTTTTAGATAAATGGAAATTATTAAGGTTGTGAAAATTAATAATGTAGTTGTTATATATTCTATATTTTTCTTCACTAATGGTTCGATTGTGATTCATTTGGGTAAGAACCCTAAAATTGGGGGTAATCCTCTTAGATTGAGAAAATTTAACGAGAATAGTATTTTTTATTTTGGGGGGTAGATTGTTTGATCTGAACTGGTTAATATGGGAAATTTTATTTTTTATTAATATTCACGAGATATTGATTGTTATGAATGAATAAAAAGAAAAGTAGTATAATCAAATAGTTTGTCCAAGTATTATTCTTCTTAGTATTCATCTTATATGGTTAATTGATGAATAGGTTATTATTTTTGCATTCTTGTTTGATTTAATCTTATCATGCTTCTAATAATGGTGCCTGAAATAATAATAATTTCTATGAATACTGGGAAAACCGTATTATACATAACAAAAACTATAGGGGTTAGTTTTTGTCATGTTATTATGATTAAGCAATTTATTCATCTTAATCCTTCTATTACTTCTGTAAATCAAAAATGGAACTGGGCTATTCCTATTTTTATTAGAAGCGTTGAAATTATAGTTAGATTTAACAGTGAATTTTTTATATTTGTAGCTAATCCGGTTTTTATTATTATTAGTATTAGAGTTATGATTAGAATAGATGAGGCTAATGCCTGTGTAATAAAATATTTAATTGAAGATTTGGTTGATATTTTATTTATGGGTTTTTGTAAAATTGAGATAATCGATAGAAGGTTAATTTCTAAGCCGATTCATATTCCCAAACAATTATTTCTGGAGATCGAAATCATGGATCTTGTAATAAGCGTGATTATAAATGTTATTTTAAATAGTTTTTTAATTAAAAAGGAAATTCCTTTATATTTGAGGTATGAGTCCAAAAGTTTATTTTAGCTTACCTTTTTGATTTTATGCTTTATTATACGATGTATGAAAATTTTTGAAGTTTTAGGCGATAAATTGATTTATTAGGCATAGTGATCGTAAGATTATCAACATGCTTTATTCTATCAAAATACTCCTTTTTCGAGCAGGTCACTTTTTAATATTTTACTATCGATGAATTAAATAAATGAGCTCTTTTTTATAATCATTAGGAATTGATATAAATTTGACGATAGGTCTTGACAAAAGAAATTAATTAATTTTAGGCGATAGGGTTGCTGATATATTTTGTCTTTTAAATAAAGGCTTTATAATAGAAGTGATTTTTTGGGGAGAATTTTTGTAATATTTAACTTCTAATAGCGCTAAAAAGAGCTTTTTTTAAGATCATTGGAGAATTATCGTAGGATTGGTAAATTTTATTTTTTTTAAAATTAATTAATTTTATGTGGCAGGTTATTAATATTTTATGTCTTGTTAATAAAGGCTCTATGATAGAGGTGGTTTTGGGACAAAATTTTTATGATCTTGGAAAATGGACAGGTTAATAAAAAATAGTTAAGAAATCTTAAACTGGCCCTTTCTTTCTCTAAAAACTTTTTTTTTTTGGTTTTTTCCGAATTTTTTTTTTGACCTCAAAATTCCCATGTTTTAAATAAAGATTTTAATTTATCCTTACTATATAAAATTTTACTTTTTATATATCCATAATTTTAAAAATATATACCAATTATTATTTAATAAGTATTTATTAATTTATAAGAATAGTTTTATCATAACTATATATAAATATATATATATATATATATATATATATATATATATACAGGGTGAGTTTTAGTGTGGCAACGGTCGATAACTCCGTTATTATAAAAGCTACGTAAACCAAATTTGGAGGCATATTAGGCATGCCTAAAGTGCACATTTTAAAAATATTTGGAAGCATACAGGGTGTTTCATAATTCCAGGGCATATTAAACTTATATTTTTTTAAATGAAACACCCTATATATTATTGTATTTTTCAAAAGCCCATAAAAAGAGCTTTAATTTGATATGAAATTGTATCTGTCTATTCCTTTTAGTTTTTGAGATATTCAACTGTTTTTGAAAAAATGACCCCAATTGGATACATTGCCACTGCACTAATACACAACTTATGTTAATTTTTAAGATGCAGAAAATTTTACCATATACCATAGTATATTTGTAAATATCACTTTTTTGAAATTTCTTCCCAGTATACAGGGTGTGTCAGGTTTCGCAAAATGCAATTTTTAAATTTTTTTTAAATGGCACCCTACCAATTTTATTACTACAATGGATAGTTCATTAAATGTCCTTTCATTTTTGTTGAGCATTCCCTATACCTAAATCCATTACTTTCTGAGATATTTTTGATTTTTTTCAAATTTTATGAATGTTTTTAATTTACATAACTAAAAATAACTTACTATTGGAGAATATTATAAAACAATTAATATATTTTAATTAACAATCAACTACAGTTATCCAATAACAATTTTCACTAAAGATATAACAACCTACAATAATACGCTATCAACACAATTCTGCCAGATCAACAATATGCATTTTATAGAAAATGTTCAAACAGGAAATCAGGCAGGCTTTGAAAAAAATAACTATTACATGTAAAGTGTCATTTAGGTTTATTAATTGTAGTGTGTTGTCATTTAACAGGATATCTCTCTTGATATATTCTTGATGCAAGTAGGAAGTTTTTTTGAACTTGCTCTCAATACCCAAATCATATTTATTTGTTCTTCCACTGTAAAATTCATTTTGAAAACTCCTTTAAAGATTACATTTAAAACAGAACTGATAATGTGTTAAATGACAACACACTACAATTAATAAACCTAAATGACATTTTGATTGTAATATTATTTTTTTCAAAGGCTGCCTGATTTCCTGTTTGAACATTTTCTATAAAACGCATATTGTTGATCTGGCAGAATTCTGTTGATAGCGTATTATTGTAGGTTGTTATATCTTTAGTGAAAATTGTTATTGGATAACTGTAGTTGATTGTTAATCAAAATATATTAATTGTTTTATAATATTCTTCACTAGTAAGTTATTTTTAGTTATGTAAATTAAAAACATTCATAAAATTTGAAGAAAATCAAAAATATCTTAGAAAGAAATGGATTTAGGTATAGGGAATGCTTAACAAAAATGAAAGGACATTTAATGAACTATCCATTGTAGCAATAAAATTGGTAGGGTGCCATTTAAAAAAAATTTTAAAAATTGCATTTTGCGAAACCTGACACACCCTGTATACTGGGAAGAAATTTTAAAAAAGGGATATTTACAAATATACTATAGTATATGGTAAAATTTTCTGCATCTTGAAAATTAACATAAGTTGTGTATTAGTGCAGTGGCAATGTATCCAATTGGGGTCATTTTTTCTAAAAACAGTTGAATATCTCAAAAACTAAAAAGAATAGACCGATACAATTTCATATCAAATTAAAGCTCTTTTTATAGGCTTTTCAAAAATATAATAATATATATGGTGTTCCATTTAAAAAAATATAAGTTAAATATGCCCTGGAATTATGAAACACCCTGTATGCTTCCAAATATTTTTAAAATGTGCACTTTAGGCATGCCTAATATGCCTCCAAATTTGGTTTACGTAGCTTTTATAATAACGGAGTTATCGACCGTTGCCACACTAAAAACTCACCCTGTATATATATGTATATATATTAAAATATTAGATAATAAAAAAAGGTCTAGATATAGTAGGAGAAATAAGTATGTATGTAGAGCTATTCATATATAGTCGTTATTTAAATCCTCAAGTGAATTCACTTGTTTGTTGTTGAGAACACCAGCCTGCGGGTGAGGAGAATATCCTCGATAGTGTTTAAAGCAACAATATAGTAAATTGTAGGTTGGGAAGGTTCACTTCAGCCTAAGTGGTGAGGAGAATATCCTCTGAAGTGTTCCAGAACAACAGCTAATTATTTTTTAATTACAGGTTTCCTACTAATGATGACCACATAGTGGTCGAAATACGTATTTAGTAATTTAAATATTTTTTGTGGTTAAGGGTTTTTATTTAATTTTATTTAAATCGTGCCACAGTGTTCCTATAGATTATAAACTATTTATTAGTATTAAGTATTTATTTATTATAAATTTAAGCGCTGTACATACAAATCAATTATTGTAAAATAAAATTTAATGGGCTTTTAACTTTATAATATAGACAATTAAGGTATTATTATAAATTTAAGTAATTAAAGCAAATTAACTACTGAACGAATGAAAATTTAATTTAGTTTATGAAAATTTCATTTTTGCATATTAAATGATATGGAATTTTCATTTTATATCAAAATTTAAATTTTTAAAAATTTTGGATACTAAAATTTTTAAAAATGTTAATTTAGAAAATTTTAAAATTTAAAATTAGTTTTGGAATTTATTGGATTTTCTATTTATTTATATTTTTACAAATTTAATTGATTTGTATTCTTTAAAATTTAAAAAAAAATTGACATAAATTTTAATTTATAAAATAAGATTTAAACTTAAATCACATTTTACAAATTTATTGAGAATAGGGGTGTTCTTAATTAAAGATAAAATTTATATATAAATTAAATAACTATAAATTTATTGTTCTAGTTTAATTTTATAGAAAGATAGCCATTAATAGGCTTAGGGGAACTTTCTATGTAAATTGAGGGTTCATCTGGGGGGCAGGATCGATCTTTTGGGATATATTTTTGAATAGTTTAGGTGGTTTAATGCGCTTGAAAGGGGCAGGTACATTAAAATTGCCAGTGTGTAGGGGCACCTAGCTGTTGCAGAAAATTATTATTTTTACAATGAGAGCTTGAAAATAGAAAACTATTTTATGTTTCTATTTAGTTTTATGAGTGGGTGCTATTGGGGGAGTTGCGTCTGTAAAATTAATTTTGGTTTTTAGTTTTAGTATTTATTTTTTTATATACAATTATTTTTTTATATAAAGATTTGTAGTAGGTAGAATTATGCATGTTTTAATTTGGATATATATATATATATATATATATATATATATATATATATATATAGTTCTAATAAAGTTTGTGCCAGCAATTGGGGTTATACGATCAGAATAATTAAAACTTTTTAGTAATTGAAGAATAGATGATTTTAATAAATTAATAATAATTTTAATAGGTGGAATTTAATAATTATTTTATTTATATGTATGTCTATGGTTTCTGTGAAATTTTTAATAAACTAGGATTAGATACCCTATTATTGTAACAGAACTCTTATTTTCTTGTTATTAGGTTATATTTAATTGAAAGTAAAAAAAATGTGGCGGCATTTTAATCTGTTCAGAGGAACCTGTTCCGTGATTGACGGTACACGATTATTTTTTCTTTTTTGTTAGGCTTGTATATCGTTGTTTGTAAGTATTTTAATTGAATTTTAATATTTTATAATTATTTTTTATTTAATGTCAGATCACGATGCAGCTGGTAAAGAAGTGTGGAATGGGTTACAAATTTAGTAGAATTGGTTTTAATGTTTAATAATATTAGTTAAATTGGATTTGAGTGTAAATTAAATCTTTATTATTTTTTTGATTTAGTTTTAAAATGTGTACATATTGCCCGTCGCTTTCGTTAGAAATAAGTCGTAACAAAGTAGATGTACCGGAAGGTGTATCTGAAAAACAAGTAATATCTTAAGATAAAGTATTTTATTCACATTAGAAAGTTCACTTTATAATGTTATTTGAGTTGTATTAAATTATTGTTGTTATTGTTCTAAAATTAGTTTTTTGTTTATTATTGATTTTGAATAAGGTTTTATTTATTATAGATTATTAGTAATGTAAATGAATTCTTAAAGATTAATAAAATTGAAAAAAAAGCTTAAAAATTAGGTCTGTTCGACCTTTAAAATTTTACATGATCTGAGTTTAAACCGGTGTAAGCCAGGTTGGATTCTATCTTTAAAAATTTAATATATTTTAGTACGAGAGGACCAAGTATATATTAGAAATTAATTATTATTTTGGCAGATTAGTGTGATTGATTTAGAATCATTTTAAGTAAGTTAATGCAAATAATCCTTGGTTATATTAGATAATTTTCTTTTCATTAGGTGTTTATTGATTTTTGTGCTATTTTTATTTGTTGGTATTGCTTTTTTTACTTTATTGGAACGAAAAGTTTTAGGGTATATTCAATTGCGGAAAGGGCCAAATAAAGTTGGGTATTTGGGATTAGTTCAACCTTTTAGAGATACTATTAAATTGTTTACTAAGGAGTTGGTTTTCCCCTTTATATCTAATTTCATTGTATTTGTAATTTGTCCTTTATTAATGTTTACTTTGTCTTTAGTTATATGGATAAGTATTCCTTTTTTTTCAGTATTTATTCATTTTTCTTTGGGGTTGTTTTTTTTGTGTTGTTCTAGAGTCGGGGTTTATTTTGTTATAATGGCAGAATGGTCGTCAAATTCTAATTATTCAATATTAGGATCTCTTCAAAGAGTTGCACAAGTTATTTCTTATGAAGTAAGAATGTATTTAACTTTATTATCTTTTTATTTTTAGTTTGTAGGTTCAATATATATTATTTTATTATATTTCAGTATTATTTGTGATTTCTGGTTTTAGGGTTTTTTCTTGGGTTAATTATATTTGTTACTTTGTTGGCCGAGACTAATCGAAGACCGTTTGATTTTGCCGAAGAGGAATCTGAATTGGTATCGGATTTTAATGTTGAGTAGAGAGGCGGAATTTTTGCATTAATTTATATGACTGAATATTCAATGATTATGTCGATAAGATTTTTTTTTCTTTAATGTTTTTAGGTGATGTTAATAATTTTTAATTTTTTATTAAGGTTGTTCTTGTTATGTTTTTGTTTATTTGAGTGCGTGGAACTTTACCTCGTTTTCGTTATGATAAACTTATATATATATATATATATATATATATATATATATATATATATATATTGCGGAGAAATTCTATTGGTGGAGATAATTGTGTGTTTAGGGTGTTTGTATATCAATCATGTGTCGCATCGCAGTGAAATAGTCTAAGGTTGTTGTAATTGTTTTGTGTTAGATTGCCGGGTGTGCATCCGCTTTTGAGTGGATGTCAAAAAGGCTTGGGTTGTAGAAGGTTCGTTGTTCAGGGCTCTCTTGGCTGATACTGGAAAAATATGAACGCTCAAAAGGAGAAGCAATTCTACACCTACGGTGTCGAAGGATTGAATAATATTGCACTCTGTAGAGAAGGCAAAGATAGTGCAAGACAGAACATTTGGGTTTTGGCATACGTACAGTGGGTGCAAGTAAAGAAATTAATTATAAGTTGAAATTCCTAAAAAAAAAAGATTTAGCTGGGTTTGCTTGTTCTTTAGGATTATCTTTAGTAGGGGAATGCATTCTTCTTTACGGGAGTTCTATTAATAGTTATAAGTAAAGCAGGGGAAATTAACTGCAATTATTGTATTATAGATCCTATAGATAGATTATCACATTGTATGTGGGCAGTGTTACAGTTTGTGACTAGATTAGTTAAAAAGGAATTATGTAATCTCAAAATAATTATGATTGTATTGGATAAATAGAGTAATTATTTAATGTGTAGATAGAACTTTTGTCGATTAATCATTTTTGTTCCTGAGATTCACTTTTACCCTGAGTTAGTTAAGGACAAAATAATATATTTTGAGTTGAAAGAAAAATATCACAGCAATATATATATATATATATATATATATATAAATATGAAAAATTATTGCTTATAGCAATTTAAATAAATAAAACAAGTATAACCCACTTATAAACCACTTCATCCTGATGAGATCCACTGAGATCGAAACTAGTTGATGAATGTTTATTCCCTTTATGAAACAAACAAATTCTTTCATTTATGGCTATGCAAATTACTAGCTTGCTTTGTATAATTAATAACTTCCTTTCGATTTTTCGTAAAGTTTGTGATTATTTATACATCGTATATACTTGTTATATATATATATATATATATATATATATATATAGCTATGACCCTCTAAATTATTCGCGCCCCATCGTTTGGGCGACCATATTATTTATGCTATGAATAAACAAGATTGTAATTATCTCCTCCGACGTTGGGCTGTCTTATTAATGTTGCTATAAATCCCCTCCAGAAACTTAACTGGATTTTATCTTGAACCAACCTTGTCTACCAATAACAAAATTTGATACGTTACCGCCTTATTTGTTATCAATTTCCTATTCAACTCGTAGCTCCTCTTTGAACTGTTTAAATTAACAAATCACTCCCATTAACTTTATCTTATGACCTCGACTAGCATTTATTTGGAATTATAAAATTCAGTTAATTTCGATTCTATATAATGAAACAAATATTATGTACAGTTTTTGCAATTTATTTGAAATACACTTTTCAATTAATTAATGTTATAAATCTCATTTATTAAAAATCATGTACTTTTTACTCAAAACCCAAAGTCACCAAAAAACCTATTATCTTTATAAACGAAGTGTAGAACGTTCTAAACCTGTTATCATATTGCGCACTTTATACGTTTTCAAATCCTCTTTTTGTTGACTTGTTGAGTTAATGCAAATAATACTTGGTTATATTAGATAATTTTCTTTTCATTAGGTGTTTATTGATTTTTGTGCTATTTTTATTTGTTGGTATTGCTTTTTTGACTTTATTGGAACGAAAAGTTTTAGGGTATATTCAATTGCGGAAAGGGCCAAATAAAGTTGGGTATTTGGGATTAGTTCAACCTTTTAGAGATACTATTAAATTGTTTACTAAGGAGTTGGTTTTCCCCTTTATATCTAATTTCATTGTATTTGTAATTTGTGCTTTATTAATGTTTACTTTGTCTTTAGTTATATGGATAAGTATTCCTTTTTTTTCAGTATTTATTCATTTTTCTTTGGGGTTGTTTTTTTGTGTTGTTCTAGAGTCGGGGTTTATTTTGTTATAATGGCAGAATGGTCGTCAAATTCTAATTATTCAATATTAGGATCTCTTCGAAAAGTTGCACAAGTTATTTCTTATGAAGTAAGAATGTATTTAATTTTATTATCTTTTTATTTTTAGTTTGTAGGTCCAATATATATTATTTTATTATATTTCAGTATTATTTGTGATTTCTGGTTTTAGGGTTTTCTCTTGGGTTAATTATATTTGTTACTTTGTTGGCCGAGACTAATCGAAGACCGTTTGATTTTACCGAAGAGGAATCTGAATTGGTATCGGGTTTTAATGTTGAGTAGAGAGGCGGAATTTTTGCATTAATTTATATGACTAAATATTCAATGATTATGTCGATAAGATTTTTTTTTCTTTAATGTTTTTAGGTGATGTTAATAATTTTTTATTTTTTATTAAGGTTGTTCTTGTTATGTTTTTGTTTATTTGAGTGCGTGGAACTTTACCTCGTTTTCGTTATGATAAACTTATATATATATATATATATATATATATATATATTGCGGAGAAATTCTATTGGTGGAGATAATTGTGTGTTTAGGGTGTTTGTATATCAATCATGTGTCGCATCGCAGTGAAATAGTCTAAGGTTGTTGTAATTGTTTTGTGTTAGATTGCCGGGTGTGCATCCGCTTTTGAGTGGATGTCAAAAAGGCTTGGGTTGTAGAAGGTTCGTTGTTCAGGGCTCTCTTGGCTGATACTGGAAAAATATGAACGCTCAAAAGGAGAAGCAATTCTACACCTACGGTGTCGAAGGATTGAATAATATTGCACTCTGTAGAGAAGGCAAAGATAGTGCAAGACAGAACATTTGGGTTTTGGCATACGAACAGTGGGTGCAAGTAAAGAAATTAATTATAAGTTGAAATTCCTAAAAAAAAAAGATTTAGCTGGGTTTGCTTGTTCTTTAGGATTATCTTTAGTAGGGGAATGCATTCTTCTTTACGGGAGTTCTATTAATAGTTATAAGTAAAGCAGGGGAAATTAACTGCAATTATTGTATTATAGATCCTATAGATAGATTATCACATTGTATGTGGGCAGTGTTACAGTTTGTGACTAGATTAGTTAAAAAGGAATTATGTAATCTCAAAATAATTATGATTGTATTGGATAAATAGAGTAATTATTTAATGTGTAGATAGAACTTTTGTCGATTAAACATTTTTGTTCCTGAGATTCACTTTTACCCTGAGTTAGTTAAGGACAAAATAATATATTTTGAGTTGAAAGAAAAATATCACAGCAATATATATATATATATATATATATATATATATAAATATGAAAAATTATTGCTTATAGCAATTTAAATAAATAAAACAAGTATAACCCACTTATAAACCACTTCATCCTGATGAGATCCACTGAGATCGAAACTAGTTGATGAATGTTTATTCCCTTTATGAAACAAACAAATTCTTTCATTTATGGCTATGCAAATTACTAGCTTGCTTTGTATAATTAATAACTTCCTTTCGATTTTTCGTAAAGTTTGTGATTATTTATACATCGTATATATATATATATATATATATATATATATATATATATATATATATATAGCTATGACCCTCTAAATTATTCGCGCCCCATCGTTTGGGCGACCATATTATGTTTTTGTTTATTTGAGTGCGTGGAACTTTACCTCGTTTTCGTTATGATAAACTTATATATATATATATATATATATATATATATATATATTGCGGAGGAATTCTATTGGTGGAGATAATTGTGTGTTTAGGGTGTTTGTATATCAATCATGTGTCGCATCGCAGTGAAATAGTCTAAGGTTATTGTAATTGTTTTGTGTTAGATTGCCGGGTGTGCATCCGCTTTTGAGTGGATGTCAAAAAGGCTTGGGTTGTAGAAGGTTCGTTGTTCAGGGCTCTCTTGGCTGATACTGGAAAAATATGGACGCTCAAAAGAAGAAGCAATTCTACACCTACGGTGTCGAAGGATTGAATAATATTGCACTCTGTAGAGAAGGCAAAGATAGTGCAAGACAGAACATTTGGGTTTTGGCATACGAACAGTGGGTGCAGGTAAAGTAATTAATTATAAGTTGAAATTCCTAAAGAAAAAAGGTTTAGCTGGGTTTGCTTGTTCTTTAGGATTATCTTTAGTAGGGGAATGCATTCTTCTTTACGGGAGTTCTATTAATAGTTATAAGTAAAGCAGGGGAAATTAACTGCAATTATTGTATTATAGATCCTATAGATAGATTATCACATTGTATGTGGGCAGTGTTACAGTTTGTGACTAGATTAGTTAAAAAGGAATTATGTAATCTCAAAATAATTATGATTGTATTGGATAAATAGAGTAATTATTTAATGTGTAAATAGAACTTTTGTCGATTAAACATTTTTGTTCCTGAGATTCACTTTTACCCTGAGTTAGTTAAGCACAAAATAATATATTTTGAGTTGAAAGAAAAATATCACAGCTATATATATATATATATATATATATATATATATAAATATGAAAAATTATTGCTTAAAGCAATTTAAATAAATAAAACAAGTATAACCCACTTATAAACCACTTCATCCTGATGAGATCCACTGAGATCGAAACTAGTTGATGAATGTTTATTCCCTTTATGAAACAAACAAATTCTTTCATTTATGGCTATGCAAATTACTAGCTTGCTTTGTATAATTAATAACTTCCTTTCGATTTTTCGTAAAGTTTGTGATTATTTATACATCGTATATACTTGTTATATATATATATATATATATATATATATATATATATATAGCTATGACCCTCTAAATTATTCGCGCCCCATCGTTTGGGCGATCATATTATTTATGCTATGAATAAACAAGATTGTAATTATCTCCTCCGACGTTGGGCTGTCTTATTAATGTTGCTATAAATCCCCTCCAGAAACTTAACTGGATTTTATCTTGAACCAACCTTGTCTACCAATAACAAAATTTGATACGTTACCGCCTTATTTGTTATCAATTTCCTATTCAACTCGTAGCTCCTCTTTGAACTGTTTAAATTAACAAATCACTCCCATTAACTTTATCTTATGACCTCGACTAGCATTTATTTGGAATTATAAAATTCAGTTAATTTCGATTCTATATAATGAAACGAATATTATGTACAGTTTTTGCAATTTATTTGAAATACACTTTTCAATTAATTAATGTTATAAATCTCATTTATTAAAAATCATGTACTTTTTACTCAAAACCCAAAGTCACCAAAAAACCTTTTATCTTTATAAACGAAGTGTAGAACGTTCTAAACCTGTTATCATATCGCGCACTTTATACGTTTTCAAATCCTCTTTTTGTTGACTTTTATATTCATATTATATTAAGCAAATTCAATATTCAAAATAAAAAATTTAGAAAAATAAAATGTCTTATAACTAAAAATCTGACCTGGTCTATCTTCTTCACATCGACGCATCCATTTGAATAAAATTATCTTCCCCCAATTTAGGATTATATTGTCTATCCACACGCTTTAACCATTGCATTTAAATTATTGCCATCAGCCTCTGGACTACCATTATTAACTTATGCACCCCAATTTATTGTCGTTTCATTTTAGACTTAGAATTACTTCTTATCAATTTCCCCAAACTTAGAATTGGTTTATCATCATTTATTTTCC
Organism: Platerodrilus igneus; assembly: GCA_036346225.1. NCBI lineage: Eukaryota > Metazoa > Arthropoda > Insecta > Coleoptera > Lycidae > Platerodrilus > Platerodrilus igneus. The sequence goes on along the minus strand of JARFIW010001102.1, from coordinate 1,196,701 downwards.
CATTTATTCTCTACGTACTCGAATATTGTAGTTTATTTTCTCCCCTTACTCGTAGCCCTATTATTAATATGTTTTAGTTTAAAATAAATTCACCAAAATCTACTTACGTTTAATCGGCGTTCATAATTTTCATCTTGTCACTTTTATAATTTTTCACTTTGAATTATTATTATTATTACGTATCACCTTATTTTATAGTGGCGCACTTCGTCCTTTGTTGAGTTGTAAACTGACTTCGTTATCACTGTACCTGTCAATATATTATTGAGTTCCCACTCCGTCAGTGGGTATGGGTTACAAACTCGTCGCTCATTTTTAACGAATCAAATAATTACATTTAAAGTAGTTTCTGATGTATATTTCTATGTTTCCCAATAATTGTGACCTGGTCTCAGCTGTCTTCGTTATTAACATGCGGTGTTTTGATAAATCTAATTGCTTTTCCATAAACAACTGATGCAATTCGACTTTTAATTTTCATATCTGCATGTTATTACCGCAATTTTTAATCTCCTTTCTTATCAAAAATGATTGATTATTTGTACGCATTTATATTATGCTTCCTGAAGCTCTATTTCTATCCCCTTATTAATCTAATTGTTTGGAACTATTTTGAATGCGTGTCTAATTACACTTTATTATGTTTACATATAAATATACTCGTGCTTCCGCTGAAAAATATCTTTATTTGCCTTACCTAAATTAACTAAAACTTTATCTTTTTCTATTTTCTTTTTCTATTTACCTAATGAATGTCTTCCTTGTTTCTACGCTAACTATGCGTCTTCTCATGTCTATTTGCGTCGCTTAAAACTATTTCTACTTTATATACAGGGTGTTGACTGCTTACTATCTACAAACTATCTCCATTTCTCAATTCTTTTACTAAATAAATGCAGTTTTCTGCTGCCTATGGTAATTTCTCATTTCTAAACGTCCTTTACTATAAAGTACACCCTTAAATAACCCCTTATCACAGCAATATATATATATATATATATATATATATATATATATATATGTTGAAAGAGATTTTTACCAGTTTCTTTAAATTTATTGTTGTTATTTTATGGGATGAGAATATTTATTTTTATTTTTATCTAATTAATGAAATTTAGTAGAATAAATGGTTGGTAATATTAACTTAGATTGTAAATATTTTTAGTATTTGGCTTCAAGCATTTTGTAAAGAGTTAATAAAATTTAGTAGAATAAATGGTTGATAATATTTACTTTTAGATTGTAAATATTTTAGTATTTGGCTTCAAGCATTTTGTAAAGAGTTAATGAAATTTGGTAGAATAAATGAGTGATGATTATGGGGTTGGAAAATTTTATTTAAAAAATATTACTAGATAATAAGCTAATAGGTGTTGGCCTTTTTATATTTTCAAGATATATACTTATGTCAAGTTCATTAGCTAAATTTTTAGTATTTTATCTCAAAGTTTGTATAATAATAAATTTAGCGGAAAAAATATAAAATATGAAATTGTAAGAATTTGACTTATTATAATGAATGGGATTTCAACTTCTTGGGCTCAAATTCATGTTAGTATGATTGTTGTGGAAACAAATATTCAAAATAGTAGTTTATTAGTGGGGTAGAATCTGTTTCTTTGTATTGATTTGCTTATTATTGGTATGATGAATATAACATTAATTGATATAACGAGTGCTATTACTCCCCCTAATTTATTGGAAATTGAGCGTAAAATTGCGTAAGCAAATAAAAAGTACCATTCTGGTTTAATGTGAGATGGCGTTATTATAGGATTTGCTTTAACAAAATTGTCTGGATCTCTTAATAAGAAGGGCTTAAAAAGCGAGATTAGTATAATTAATGAGAATATTATTATAATTCATAATATGTCTTTATTGGTAAAATAAGGGTGAAATGGGCTTTTTTCTATATTTCTATTGGTTCCCAAAGAATTATTTGATCCTGTTTGGTGAAGAAGTATTAGAAATATTAATACTATGGCAACAATTATGAATGGAAGTATAAAATGTAAGGAAAAAAACCGATTTAGAGTTGGATTTTCTACTGAAAATCCCCTCACAATCATTGAACTATAGATATTCCTAGATAGGGAATAGTTGAAACTAGATTTGTAATAACTGTGGCCCCTCAAAATGATATTTGTCTTCATGGTAAAACGTATCCAAAGAACGCTGTTCCTATGGTGATTAGGATAATTATTAGCCTAATTGTTCAAGTTTGCTTTAATAAATAAGATCCGTAATAGAGTCCGCGGGCAATGTGTAGATAGAGACCAATGGAAAATATTGAGGCTCCGTTGGCGTGAATGATTCGAATTAATCATCTATAATTTACATTACGGTAAATATGGGAAATTCTTTCAAATGCTATTGTTGTATTTGGGCTGAAATGTATTCTTAAGAATAATCCTGTAATAATTTGTAATATTAAACACAGTCCTAATATGGAACCGAAATTTCATCACATTGAAATGTTACATGGGGTAGGTAAATCAATTAGGGCGTTGTTAATTAATTTTAAGATAGTGTTTTTTATTATTTTCATTATTTTTGTCGTAATGGACCAAAGTTTGTTTTTGTAATTTTTACTACTGCAATTAACGTGATTAGAAAGTATATTATTAATATAATTATTATGCTTCTTTAGTAGTGATTATAAAATTTTCTTACTGTTAAATTGAATGGGATATTGAGGGTTTGCGGGGCGTTATTGTGGATAAATATTGAAGTGATGGCTAATGCAAAAAAGTCAGGGTTATTGTTCATGAAAGTTTAAACTTTTTGTTAAAAGAAATTCTTGTTATGTATAGATATAAAAGTAACATTCCGCCAATTATAATGATGAAAATAATGAAGGAATATCTAAATTTTATTGATATTCTTCCTATTATTATAGAAATTAATAAAGTTTGCATTATTAATATGAGTCCTATTGATAGGGGGTGATTTGTAAATAGAAATATAAATAAAATAATAATTAATATATTGAGTATTAATGTGATTTCAGAGATAGTTTAAGAAAAAACGTTAATTTTGGATATTAAGGATAATTTGTTTCTCTGAAGTTTTAAAGAGTTTCTAAGTTTGATTTACAAAATTAATATTTTTATTTAAATTATTAAAACTGTGATGATTTTGTCTTTTTACATTTGCTTATATTCTTATATTATTGGAGCAATTAATTTTGCTTTATAATGTAAGCATTTTATGTTAATGTTATTAAGACTTGAATTTATAGTGTTATCTGCTTTATTTTTGTTGTTTCATGTATTTGCTGTAAATTTAGATGAATATTATTTTACGTTAATTTTTATTTCAATAATGATTTGCGAAAGATCTTTGGGTCTTTCTTTGTTAGTTGTTATGGTTCGTTCTTACGGGAATGATTATTTTCAAGTTTTAAATATTTTATGATAAAGTTTATTTTGTTTTTGATTTTTATGGTTCCTTTATGTCGAAATTATTTATTTATAATTTTATCATATTTAATTTTGATTTAATTTTTTGCGTTAAGTTTAAATATTTTTTTTAGGTTTTATAGAATTGGATTTGTTATGGGTTGTGATTATGTTTCTTTTTTTATAATTATTTTAATGTTGTGATTTTTGTTTTTAATGATCATGGCAACAGAGGCGGTTAGAAATTTGTTTTTAACTATTTTATTAATATTAAAATTTTCTTTGTTTGTTGCTTTTGCTACTTATAATTTATTTGTGTTTTAAATGTTCTTTGAATTTAGAATGATTCCTACTTTGATTTTGATTTTGGGGTGAGAGTATCAACCCGAGCGTGTTCAAGCAGGGATGTATTTATTTATGTATATAATATTAGTTTCTTTACCTATATTGTTAGCTATTATATATATTTATTACACATTTTATTCTCTTGATTATAATAATTTAGTTGATATTAATTCATATTTAATATATTTTTGTATTAATATAGTATTTTAAGTGAAAATGCCTATGTTTTTAGTTTATTTGTGATTACCAAAGCCGCATGTCGAAGCCCCGATTGCTGGTTCAATAATTTTAGCTGGTATTATATTAAAATTGGGCGGCTATGGACTAATGCGAGTTATGGTAATATTTATGAAGATTAGGTTTATTAACTTTTATGTTATTTTTGTGAGTTTGATTGGTATGGCTTATATTGCTCTGATATGCTTACGACAAATGGATATTAAATCTTTAATTGTTTATTCTTCAGTATCACATATGTTTTTAGTTTTAGCGGGTATTATAACTATAAATTTGTATGAAACATATGGTGCTTTAATGATAATGATTGCCCATGGTTTATGTTCTTCGGGTCTTTTTTGTCTATCAAATATTTCTTATAGTCGGGTGGGCAGGCGCAGTTTATTTTTAAATAAGGGTTTTATGAATTTATTTCCTAAGCAGTCTTTGTTTTAGTTTATATTTTGTTGTTCTAATATAGCAGCCCCACCTTCATTAAATTTTTTAGGTGAAGTTCTGTTAATTAGAAGAATTGTTTCTTGAAGTTATTTTTCTATTGTATTGTTAATAATTATTTCGTTTTTGAGTGCTTCTTATTCGTTATATTTGTATTCTTTTTCACAACACGGCCAATATTATAGAGGGCTTTATTCTGTGGAGATTATTAGAATTCGTGAATTTATGTTAATGTTTTTACATGCTGTACCCTTAATTTTTATGGTGTTAGCGTGCGATACGTTTATATATTTAAGTAGTTTAAATAAAATATGAATTTGTGGAATCTATGATATAATTTATCTTAAATAATTTCGATTTGTTTTATTTATGCATTCTTTTTTGATTAGGTGGGTTTTTAGTGTTTTTATTAAGAATCTGATTTATGATGTTTGATTGCGTATATATGTTGGAATATGAAATTTTAAATATTAATTCTAGAATATTAGTTTTTTCGGTGTTTTTGAATTGGGTAAGATTATTATTTATGAGCTTTGTATTATTTATTTCTTCTATAGTGGTTTTTTATAGGCATAGATATATGGCTAGGGATTTGTATATTAATCGTTTTATTATATTGATTTTTTTATTTGTAATTTCTATAATATTTGTTATTATTAGCCCAAATTTAATTAGAATTTTGCTTAGGTAAGACGGCCTTGAATTAGTTTCTTATTGTATAGTAATTTATTATCAAAATTTTAAATCTTTTAATTCTGAAATAGTTACTGCTTTAAGAAATCGTGTTGGAGATGTAATATTGTTAGTTTCTATTGCTTGAATAATAAATTTTGGAAGATGAAATTTTATTTTTTATATGGATTTTGATAATTTATGTTCTCGAGTAGTAATATTTTTAGTTATTTTAGCGGCTTTGACAAAAAGAGCCCAAATTCCATTTTCAGCATGATTGCCGGCGGCAATGGCAGCTCCAACTCCAGTTTCTGCACTTGTTCATTCTTCTACTTTAGTGACGGCTGGGGTTTATATACTGATTCGATTTAATAATTTATTTGGGAGTAATTTTATGGTAGTGTTATTGTTTATTTCTAGTTTGACTATATTTATATCTGGATTGGTTGCTAATTTTGAATTTGATTTAAAAAAAATTATTGCTCTTTCTACTTTAAGTTAATTGGGTTTAATAATAAGGATTTTAGCAATAGGGGAGGAAACGTTAGCTTTTTTTCATTTATTAATGCATGCTTTATTTAAAGCGTTGTTATTTATATGTGCTGGGTCAATAATTCATAATATGAGAGATTGTCAAGATATTCGATACATGGGGTCAATGATTTACAAAATTCCTTTAACTAGTTGTTTTTTTATTATTTGTAGTTTGGCTTTATGCGGGCTTCCGTTTTTATCAGGATTTTATTCTAAAGACTTAATTTTTGAGTTTATGTCTATAAAATTTTTAAATATTTATATTTATATGGTTTTTTATTTTTCGATTGGCCTAACTGTGATATATTCATTTCGATTGGTTTACTATATTTTAATTAAACCTTTTAACGGGTTTTGTTATTTTTCTATTATTGATTCTAACAATGAGATGTTGCGGGGTATGGGGGGAATTATTATTTTTGTAATTTTAAGTGGTACAATAATTTCTTGGCTAATATTACCTACCTCCTATTTTGTGTGTTTACCTGTAAATTTAAAAATTATGGTTTTTGTTTTTATGTTGTTTGATCTTATAGGAGGAGCTTTAATATCTTGGTTTGGATTGGTGGATTATTCTAAGGCTTTAAAGTATTATAAGATTTCCTTTTTTATGAGATCTTTGTGGAATTTAGGGTTTTTAACTGTTAGATTTAATTATAGATTTTTATTCCTGAGGGAATTTTTTTAAATTAATAGATCATGGTTGGTTCGAGTATTTAGGGAGACAAAATTTATATAATTCTTTAAAAAATGAAAGGCGAGTAATTCAAAGCTTTTATAATAATAATTTAAAAATTTTTTAACTTTATTTTTAGTTTGAATTTGCTTATTGATTTTATATTTTAATAGCTTATGGAGAGTTTAATGCTGAAGACATTAGGGAAGATTTAATCTTTAAAATATTTAAGAAAATTGTATATTTTTACAATGAAAATGTAATGGTTTTTTTAACCTACTTAAATAGAAATATGAACTGGTGCTCTTGATTAAAGTTAGAAGCTTTAAATTTTTATTTCTTTAATTAGAAATGTTTCAATTTTGTTATTAACGTAACATACCTCTTTTTGGTTTTAATTAAATTAAATTTGAATAAGGGACAGTGGATACATAAGTTTAAGTCGAAAATAAATACGATTTTTCATTTTTTATACCTACTAAATTTCATTAACTATTTAAATTATTAATTTTCTGAACCTTTTTAAGAGGCTTAATGTTTGTTAAATTTCACGAATATTGGGGCGGCGTATTTTGTTTTTACTAAATTTCATTAACTATTTAATTTACAATTATACAATAATTGTCTATATTAAAAGTTAAAAGCCCATTAAATTTTATTTTACAATAATTGATTTGTATGCACAGCGCTTAAATTTATAACAAATAAATATTTAATACTAATGAATAATTTGTTCACGAAATTTGTACACATCTGTTATGCCCTATTTATAAAGGTTCTATTGTAAAAATTATAAAACAGGGAATTTTTTTTTTTTTATTAAGATAATTTGATGTTAATCAAATATTGAAACTATTTGCAAGTTAGTTATTTTATCCTAAATTGTTCAGTTTAATGCACCTTGGTTTCATTCGTGATATAGGCCGATTAGCAGAAGGGCGACGAATGTAATTATTAATGTGATTAAAGTTGATAGTTTAGAAATTTTTATTATTATTATTAGTGGTAATATTATTGTAATTTCAACGTCAAAGATTAGAAAAATTATTGCAATTAGGATTAAATGGAGTCTAAATGGTAATCGTGCGGAAGTTTTTGGATCGAATCCACATTCAAATGGGGATGTCTTTTTTCGATCATTAAATGTTTTTTTGCTAAATTTAGTGAAATGGTAGTTAATAATGTTGAAATGATTATTATTAGTGTTACGGTAGCTAATGTTAGATAAATTATTTATATTAATTTAGTTAAATCTTTTAATTGGAAGTCAAAGATAATATTTATACTATATAAATATTTTCCTCACCAGTATAGAGAGATATACAAAAATAATCATACTACATCTACGAAGTGCCAGTATCACGCTGCAGCCTCGAATCTGAAGTGGTGAAGAGATGAAACGTAATTTATGTGAATACGTTTTAGATTGACAAGTAAAAATGTAGTTCCAATGATTACGTGAATTCCGTGGAATCCAGTTGCGACGAAAAATGTTGATCCATAAATGGAATCTGAAATTGAGAAGGTTGATTGTATATTCAAATTCTTGTAATATAGTAAAATAGATTCCTAATGAGATTGTAATGATTAATCTATTTATTGTTTGTTTAAAGTTGTTTTCTATTAAGCTATGATGAGCTCATGTTACAGAGATTCCTGAGGAAATTAATACTAGAGTATTTAATAGAGGGATTTCTAAAGGGTTAAATGTGGTAATATTTTTGGGCGGTCATATTATTGCAATTTCGATATTGGGGGATAGTCTTCTGTGAAAGTATCTTCAAAACAAAGATGAGAAAAATATGATTTCTGAAATAATAAATAAGATTATTCCTCATTTTATATTTATTAATACTTTTGTAGTGTGTATTCCTTGAATGTTCTTTCTCGAGTGACGTCTCGTCATCATTGGAATAAATTTGCTATTATAATGATGATTCTTAATATTAATAGGTTGCTATTGTTTAAATGTATTAATATGATAATACCTACTGCCGTTGATATAGAGGTTAGAGCTGTAAGAATTGGTCAAGGACTAATTTCAACCATATGAAATGGGTGATTTTTTGACATTAGTTAATTTCCCTGAAATACAGGGTGATGAGAATTGTAACTACATATGCTTGGATAATTGAGACTGCTAGTTCTAGCATTATTAATATTGTTTGTACTGAAATTGTTAATCAAACCGTTTAAATTGAATAGTTTAGTAATGAATTTCCGAGTAATGTTATTATCAGATGACCTGCAATAAGATTAGCAGTTAATCGGATGGTTAGGGTACCGGGTCGGATAAGATTTCTAATTGTTTCGATGCATACTATAAATGATATTAATAAGGGTGGCTTTCGCAGGGGAATTAAATGGGCTAATATGTGTTTTGTGTTGTTTATTCAGCCAAATATTACAATTCTTATTCATAGGGGGAGGGCTATAGAGAGGTTACTTGAAATGGTTTTTGTTCTTAGGAAAATGTAGGGGAATAATCTTATTAGATTATTTACGATAATAAATATAAATAGGGAAATAAAAAGAAGTGTTAAAATTTTGTTGGTTTTTATATTTATTTTAAGTTCTTTGTTTAATTTATTTCTTAAGATATTTCATATATAATTTCTACGTTAAGGGATTGCTCAGAAAATACATGGTATTGAAATTAAAATAATTAATAAGATTGCTCAGTTCATTGAGAAATTATTTGAAGTAGTTGGATCAAATGAGGAAAAAAGATTTATCATTTTCAATTGATATTGCGACTTAGGGGATTTTTACTACTGAAATTTATTATGTATTGAAAATAAATTATTGAATTTATTAATATAATTATTGTTGATCTAATAATTAGAATATTTAATCATATTGAAGGAGCTATTTGGGGGATAGAAAATTATTGTTTAAATAATTTTAGCTTGACTGACTAATGTTATAGGTTTAACTAAATTTTCCATTAGAAGTAGTTGTTAATTACTATTTGAAGATTTAAGAAACCTGTACTTATTTTCAGCCATCTAATGACGGGGTTTTCAGTCAAAAATTTTGGTAATACTTTTTCAATAGATGTTGGTATAAATCTATGATTTATACTGCAAATTTCTGAGCATAATCTGAAATAAATTCTGGATAATCGATTATGAATAAAAATTGGTCTAATCGTCAGGGGGTGGCATCTATTTTTGCGCTCAGTGATTGAATTGTTCAAGAGTGGATTACATCAAGCGATGTGAATATTATACGGATTTTATTATTATACGAATTTTTATTGTTTTCCAGGTATGCGTTTAGTTCTTTTTTAAAGAAGTCTGAGAATTCATATTTTCAGTATCATTGATTTCCCAACGTTTTTACTGATATGATAGGTGAGTTAGTTTCGTCAAATAGGTACATTGGGATTAATGACAGAATTGAGATAAATACTAACGTAATAGCTGGAATAATTGTTCAGATTAATTCAATCAGTTGGCCATTTAATAATTTCTTATATTTGTATTTTCTTAAGGCTATTGTTAGCGTTATAGACGCTACTATAGAAATAATGGCGTTGTTAGTCTGTAATTGTAAAAAAAATTAATTGTTCTATAGATGGTGAATTAGCATCTATTAATGATCAATTCGTTCAGGTGGCCATTCTAAAGAAATTAAATTTTTATAAGAAAATCTTAAGTTTACTGCACTAGTCTGCCACATTAGAATTTCACTAAAATTGATAATTCGTTATATGTGTGCTCTGAGAGCGGAAGTTTTTGTAATCATTCTATTGATGTTTTTATGTGTGTTATCATGTTTGCGTTTTTTTATTAGTGATTAATCTTTCTCATAAAATGTAAATAAATAGGGTTAGTCTTATAAGTGAAATTATAAATCCTATCGAGGAAAGTATATTTCATGGTATGTATACAACTGGGTAATCAGAGTATCGTCGGGGTATTCCTCTTAATCCTAAAAAATGTTGGGGAAAGAATGTTACATTTACTCCTGTAAATATGGTTAAGAATTGGATTTTTAAAAGTTTATTGTTTATGGCAGTTCCTAAAAATAGGGGGAATCAGTGTACAATTCCTCCTATAATAGCAAAAACTGCGTCTATTGATAAAACGTAGTGAAAATGTGCTACTACGTAATAAGTATCCTGTAAACTAATATCTAGGGATAAATTGGCTAGAATTACTCTGGTAATACCTTCAACTGTGAATAGGAAAATGAATCCAAGCGCTCATATTATTTGGGGGGAGTAGTATATTCGTCTTCCATGAATTGTTGCTATTCACCTGAAAATTTTATTTCCTGTAGGAACTACAATGATTATTGTAGCGGATGTAAAATAGGCTCGAGTGTCGATGTCTAGTCCGGTTGTAAATATGTGGTGAGCTCAAACAATAAATCCTAAAGTACCAATTGTTGCTATAGCATAGATTATTTCTGTTTGTCCAAATGTTTCGTTTTTTCCTCTTTCATGTATAATAATGTGAGAAATTAAACCAAATCCAGGCAAGATTAATACATATACTTCTGGATGTCCAAAAAATCAAAATAAATGTTGGAAAAGAATCGGATCACCGCCTCCAGCGGGGTCGAAGAAGGATGTATTAATGTTTCGGTCTGTTAATAGTATAGTAATGGCTCCCGCTACAACTGGGAGCGATAACAATAAAAGTATTGCTGTGATTTCTACGGCTCAGACGAAAAGGGGCAATTGATTAACAGCTATTCCTTTAGGTTTTATATTGATAATTGTGGAAATGAAATTAATAGCACCTAAGATTGAGGAAGCGCCTGCTAAATGAATTCTGAAAATGGCCAGGTCAACAGTTCTTCCTCTGTGGGCAATATTGGATGATAGGAGTGGTAAAATTGTTCATCCAGTTCCGGCCGCCCTTTCAATTAAGCTCCTTGTGATTAATAGAGTTCATGAAGGGGGGAGTAATCAGAATCTTAAATTATTTATTCAAGGAAATGCAATTATTTAGATATAGAGATTACAAACCATGATGAATTTCAAGCAAACGGATCGATGGATTTTCGCAACTAAATTGCGACTCGAAAGTCAGCTTTAGATATGAACTTCACCATAGTGACGTTGTAAGGATCGAAAGCCGACTGATCGATTCGTCGACAACAGCCTTAGCAAGCAGGTGCGCGAAAACACGCTATACGATATCACCTTGAAGATACGTTGTAGAAATTTTACAGTACAAACTGGACATCTATAACTATGCGCTTTATTAACTATATGATTAAAAATAAAGAAGGACAATAATTGGGGTGTTTGGAAATTATGATACTCTGTTTTTAATTTTGTATTAATTGTAGAAGTACGATTTATATTAAATTATAAAAATAAATTTAAAAATTTTATAACACAACACATAATTTTTAAGCGTTAATTTAGCAGAGGAAAAACGAACTGTTACATTACAACATGACAATTTAAGAAAATAAATAATTAATTACGGATTGTGTAAACCAAGTAGTGCATTTCCTAAAGATAATAAAAATAAAAAATTTTCTGTTTACTATTATAACTTAGTAAGTGCAAGTGAGAATAAAGGCAATGCCTTTAACTTGCCACACAATTCAAATGGCGTTAAGTGGCGTGCATATTAGTTGAATCAATTGATCGTTCGTTTGTTATCTTACCAACGACTCGGCGCAAGTGACCGCGGGACAAGGATCTAACCGCAAACCTAAGAGGTAAGTTTCTTTAGCTATTAACCTGTTACATAAATCATAATACAATCGACAGAAACAACAAGTACCGGGCTCAGTGGGAGAGTAGGAGTGGGTCGTAGGAGACGAGTGGCAACCTCCGGTGCGTGACTGTAAGAAAAGTCGTATTGTGGTAAATATCTTAAATAAAGCAAATAGTAAAACAAGATAATAATCATGTAGGATATTACTCTTACTACTCAGTAAAATAATTAATATCAACTCAAATAATATTTATATATATTGTTTTGTTATCGAATACTCGTTTTCCGTAACGGGATACAAATAGAACCACCTTGAGTGCAAAAGGCCGTAAACAAGGGGTTCCGAGATAGAGCGTGGACTGTAATTATTAAGGGGTGAGGGTGAGAACAGTTTATAGGAGTATAATCATACAAAGACATAAAAAACACTTACTGAAAGTTCCTTTGGCACTTGAGAGGCACTAAACACTGTAACTACGGTTTTGGCCAAGGGTTGAAGGAAAGGAGCGAGACAGGAAAGGAAGAGTCCAATGCCGGATTAGAAGAAGAGAGCGGATTTATTTTTATTAGTTGTGGCTATCACGAGACTTGACGACCGACTCCCGTTGACTAGCGCGAACCATTCGGACCCGCTCGCGCGGAGAGAGGGAATGTCCCGAACGGGGACTGATATGGCGCGTACATACCGCCCACCTAAAATTAAGAAAAAAAATTTTACAAAAAAAAAACGAAATATAATTAGAGATAGGCATTTCCTCCTAGCCGCAGAGTACGGTTAACCCGCCGATACTCGGGGAGAAGAAACCAAGAGAAAGAAAACAACTAAAGAGTGACTAAAATCGTAAAAATTAAAAATATACTAACGAAAATGTAAGCATTACTTTTCTAAAAGAAGGGAAGAATTTTATTCACGGGACGAACGAAGGTACCACGAGACGTTTTACTGAAACAACACGAGTAACTCCGTCGCGACCGGGAAATAGCTTTCGATACGGCCTAGCGGCCATGACAAAGGCGAGGTATTTATTCCTAGGAGAAAACCATATGACCCACCTTCAAGTCGTTATCCAAGGAACGGTTCCACTTTGTCCGCTGCGTGAGTGTGAGTAAATATTCGTTCGACCACCGGCGCCAGAAAGATTGAGTGATTTGACATAAGCGTTGCCAACGTGAATGTAATTTGATACTCTCGGGAAGAGTGATTTCTGGCAAACTCAGAATTGGACCCCCAATCAGAAAATGACCAGGGCTTAGGTAATCAGGGCTATCAGTAGCGTCCAAGGAGTAGAAAGCTAGAGGACGGCTATTCAACACGGCTTCGATACGAGCAAATATAGTTGTGAGCTCCTCAAATGTGAGGACCTGTTGACCGATAGTTCGCAGTAATAAGGCTTTTGCGGATTTTACGCAAGCTTCCCAAATGCCACCAAAATTAGGTGCATATGGGGGGTTAAATTGCCACTTAACTTGAAGAACAGCCATTGCAGAAAATATTTCCTCATGATTTTGACGCAAAATTCACTGGCTTCCTTCAGCATGCGAGCGGAGCCAATAAAATTTTGCCACAGTCTGAATATATGGAATCAGGAGCGCCGCGACGAGAAACAAAACGATTAAAGGATGCCATAAAGGCGTTTGTAGAAAGTTCAGAAACCAGCTCTAAATGCACAGCTCTGGTGCACATGCAAACAAAGGCACATAGATAAGATTTTCGATTAGAAGAATTTCGATTTAACGAAGCTTTCGTTAAAAGGGCCAGCAAAATCAATTCCGACGTGAGCAAATGCGCGAGTTAATTGTACACGAGAAGGAGGCAGATCGGACATTATTGGCTGAGGGGCTTAGCGTTTAATCTAAAACAGGACAAACAATGGTAAATAGTTTGCCGAACTAAAAGCGCAGACCAAAAATCCAATAAGTTCGGAGAATAAGAGAATGTGTCATAGAGGGCCTGAATGTAACGATAAAAGGTGATAATGTTTGCAAATTAATTTAGATAAGTTCGCCCGTTTAGGCAATAATAGAGGATGCTTGCTAGTATAGGGCAACTGAGAATGTTTCAAGCGACCGCCCACCCTAAACAAGCCTTGGGAATCAATAAAGGGCGATAACTTTCTAAACGAGAGAGGAAGATTCTTATTTTTTTCATATAATAATAATTCTGAAGTAAAAAACTGACGTTGAGTCAACTTTACACAAGTCATCAGACCATTTCGGAATTCGTCGCAGGAAATGGGGCCTAACATTTTTCTCGGGGTGGCGACAATTGTGAATAAACCGATTCACATATGCCATGCTGTATTGCAAATGAGATAAACAAGAGAATCGCTCCATAAAATCACAAAATTCATTTTGTTGTGTAGCGATAAGCGAGACAGGAATTTGTTTCAATTCGGGAACTTCCCCTATAGGAAGGAAAGAGCTGTTGAGGTTGATAAAATCGTAATTGAAATTGCACGAACCATGCCACCACAATTCGTTGTGCAATAGTTGAAGTGGAGAACAACCTCTTGAAGCCACGTCTGCGGGATTATTTTCCCGCAAATATGACGCCACTGAGAAATAGTAGTATATTCCAGAATTTGGCTAACTCGATTTCCCACAAATGGCTTGAGCAAATATGAAGGAGTCTGTAGCCAGGTTAGTACTACTTGAGAATCAGAAAATAGTTTCGTTTCCAAAATTGGGTATGAAAATTTATTTAAAGTAATTGAATGAATTAATTTTGCCAATAAAAGAGCACCGAAAGTTCTAAGCGGGGATACTTAAATATTTTAGAGGAGCAACCTTGCTCTTAGCTTGAATTAGGTTGCAATTCACTGAATCACCACAAATTATATGTAAATAGACGCAAGCGCCGTAACCCCTTTCGCTCGCATCACAGAATCTTAACAATCTGTAGGTTCCCGTGAATTGAGACAAAAGACGAGGAATTTTAGCTGCGATAATATTGTAACTTGGTTACAAAAGTCTTGCCATTCAGAACACCAATTATGGTCGGGGACATCATCCCAACCTAATTGTTGTAACCAAAGCCGTTGTAACAGGTGTTTGACTATAAAATTACCGGGGTTAACCAACCTAACGGGTCGAATATACGAGCCATATAAGAAAGTACGGCGCGTTTATTAAACGGGCCTGCAAAGGAATTACGTTATAAGTGAATACGTCTAATAAAGGATTCCAAACTAAACCTAATATTTTATACCGCTCACTTGATCAGAGAAAGTAATAAGAGTTTCTAATTCCGATTTTTCAAAATCTTGTAACAATTCCACGGCATTGCTTGACCATTTACGCAAATGAAATTGTCCGAGAGAGAGAAGCTTAATAAGCTCGCGCTGTAGCTGTCTCGCTTCTGTGACACTACAGGCACCAAAAATTACATCGTCCATGTATGTGTGATGCATAATAGCTTCGGAGGCCATAGGGTAAGATTTACCCTCGTCAATTACTAATTGTTGAAGTACTCTTTGAGCCAGAAATGCGGAGGGCGCTAACCCATACGTGAGAGTTTTGAGTTCATATTCACAAATATTTTCTTGAGAAGTAGATCGCCAAAAAATGTGCTGGAATTGACGATCCGAGGAACAAACCAGAATCTGACGGTACATCCTTTGGATGTCCGCACAAACACAATTTTGTGACAACGAAATGCGGATATTATTTCAGGTAGATTTCCTTGTAGTTTAGGGCCAGAATATAACCTGTCATTAAGAGAAATTCCTAATGAATCAGTAGCAGAACCATTGAAAACAACGCGTAGCTTCGTAGTGCTACTTGTTATTTTAGAAACTGCATGATGCGATAGTACATAATCGGATGGGGTTTCGGCAACGGACATGTGACCAAGATCAAAATATTCCTGCAAAAGCCATTATAAGCATTTAGCTTTTCAGGAGAGAGTAAAGACGCCTTTCTAAATTTAAATAGCAATTATAAGCGGCCCGACGATTTTTACCAAGCGGTTCAATACTATGATTGAAAGGAAGAGCAACCGTGTAACGACCAGAATCGTCACGCGAGTGGGTTGCGAGAAAATGCGTCTCACAAAACACATCTTCTGGGGAGGTTTCCGTGGAATTTTAATTTCTTCCAATTCCCAGAAATTTCTTATTTCTTTATCTATAGCATCAGATTGAATGAAAAGTGAAGTAGCGTTAACCGTAGGGTTAATACACGGAATTTGACCGAGCAGCACGTAACCAAACATGGTTTGAATCGCCAAAGGGCGGCCAGGAATAATAGCGGAATGTTCGGAAAACAGTACTTCGGCACATATCTCGGCACCTAGAAGAATTTCTACGGGCAAGGATTGATGGAAACTTTTATCAGCCATTTGCATATTTTTAAATTTATTATAAACAGAAATGGGCAATGAACTACCCGGTATATTTCCTGTTATTTTAGGAAATATTGAAGCCTTGAATTGAATTCTATTTTGAGAATATTTAGAATAGACTGTGCAACAAACAGTCCCCTTGGACTTTATAAAGCGTCGGAAATTCCACTAACTTGGCGGGAATCCCTAGTACGCTGAAGACCCAAACGTTGAACACATGTACTCGTAATTGCGTTTATTTGAGATCCAGAATCAAAACGCACCTTACGGGTTGTAAATCCTGGTTTATATCTAAAATAAGAGCCTGCACTGTTGCCAACAGCACAGTATAACTTTCATGAGAATTCGAAACATTACAAGCCGAAACTATTTCGGGTGCTATTGCAGTAGAGGATTTTTCCGAATTATGCACCACCTCGTTGGGTAGGGGTTTATGCAACAAAGTATGGTGATATGAGGAATGGCAAACTTTACATTTACCTTCAGAATTGCAACCTCGAGTATGATTACCCAAGCATTTAAAGCACAAATTTAAAGTTTTAATAGTGGAATAACGATCGGCAATATTAAGTGCATGAAATGTTGAACAACCATAAATTTTATGAGCTTCACCACAGCACGGGCATGAAACTCGGGCAGCTTTAGCCGTAGCGGCATTTTGCGAACTTTTCATTAAGAGGGACTGATTGAAGTTGGGATGCGCATTAGGTTTAATAACCTTATCTTTTTTCATATCGTCATAAAGCTCAGAGGTTTTGCTTTGCAACGATAAAAAATCGAAGAGCTGAGAACAAGTAGGAACTTCGGAACCTACTTTTAGATCAAAAGCATTTTGCGTTTTGAACTCAAGATTACGGTAACACAACGAAAATAGTATAAAGTCGGCCATATCTTCGACTTTATCCGCCGCCTTCAATGTGTTAACAGCGTTAAAATGAATATTGATGAAGTTTGAGAGAGATCCAGATGATTTAAATTGTAATATTTTATTTAAATAATAGCTAGTAATTCTACGGGGTGAGCTATAGCGTTCTTCTAGCTTATCAAAAGCTTGTTGGTACAAATCAGCCTCAAGGGCTAGATCCGAAATTAGGGCGAGAGCTTCACCCTTAAGATAGCTACGCAAATAGTGATATTTACGAATTAGCGGAATTTGTTCGTTTTCATGAACCAGACTCTTGTAAAGCGAAATGAAATTTTGCCAGTTTTCTACACATCCATCAAAGGGGGTTATACTTAGAGGTTTTAAATAACTTACAGAAGTTTGAGAGGATTAGTTGAAGTATCATCAACCGATTTTGATGCATTTTGTTTGATATCTAAATACCGCGTACGAATGACGTCTAACAGATTGTCAAACGAAGAACTTTGAGTTTTAATCTCCTCCTTTTCGTCAACAACCGAATTATAGGTTAAAATTTTATCGTAGACAACATCTAGTTGTTGTTCAATACTTTGCATACGTAGATATCTCGCTTCTACGGCAGCTAAACGGGTTGCAGTACGAACATAATCGGCAATTTCGGTTAAGCGCGCGAAATAATCTTCAAGTTTTTTCTTTAAAATATTACCTTCCGCCATAATTAGGAACTTTATGAATAAATTAACAATAGTTAAGTAAACTAACGTACGTATTAAAGGACGGCTTGTTTGTAAACAAACAAATTCTGAATGGAGTGCAATGATCTTGATATTGAAATATGGTAACAATAATCTAATTGCAATGAACTTGAACTTGAAAGAATGCACGTGCGATTTAACAACAAATTGAAACGTACAGATAACACTTTCAAATCGTTTCTATTATCAAGTACTAAATGATTTACGAATTTGTGAATTAATAAAGACCTACGTTTGTATGCCTTTGAATCGATGAGGCGAGAAAGAGAGAACGATATAAACGTAGTTCTAGATCCGGTCGATGGAGCAAATGTTTTCTTATCGAATACCCGTTTTCCGTAACAGGATACAAATAGAACCACCTTGAGTGCAAAAGGCCGTAAACAAGGGGTTCCGAGATAGAGCGTGGACTGTAATTATTAAGGGGTGAGGGTGAGAACAGTTTATAGGAGTATAATCATACAAAGACATAAAAAACACTTACTGAAAGTTCCTTTGGCACTTGAGAGGCACTAAACACTGTAACTACGCTTTTGGCCAAGGGTTGAAGGAAAGGAGCGAGACAGGAAAGGAAGAGTCCAATGCCGGATTAGAAGAAGAGAGCGGATTTATTTTTATTAGTTGTGGCTATCACGAGACTTGACGACCGACTCCCGTTGACTAGCGCGAACCATTCGGACCCGCTCGCGCGGAGAGAGGGAATGTCCCGAACGGGGACTGATATGGCGCGTACATATATATATATATATATATATATATATATATATAATGTCACAGGAGAATAGTACAATTAAAGTAATCAAAATATATGGCAATTTTTGGTCACCAAAAGAAAAAGTTCTTCTCATGCGCCAAAGGGCCGTAATTCAAAGTTAAAACTAATACACTATGTACATATAGGAGTACGCATTTGTAGAATAAATATATGAAATATTTTTATTTAGAACATAATGCCTCTATTGGTAATATTTTACCAATACTAATAGAAAGTTGAACCAAGGAGGTAACCGCAGACTTGGCAAGTATCACTAGAATGAACGGTATAACATTTGTTCAATACAGAAACCACACACTAAAATTTGTGGACTAATCCTAGATAGGTTACTCGTTTCGTGGCACCGTGCGATAAGACGATTCACTTGGAGTAGGTTTAATTATATTTACTCCTTAATGTATGAGGTCGCAAAATAAATAAGTTCTCTCTGCAGTAATCATAAATAGGCAGAAACCTGTCGCGTAGACTACAAGGTTAACCATAAAAGCAGTAATATGGGCAAAACTCACAAGATGGATTTATAAGGTGGCTGCGCTGCACGCATCAATAGGATGGACATCAGGACCCAGTAAATATCAACTATCAATACGGTGGTGAAATATCCTTACTGTATCTCAGGCATTGCGCCCACGGGCGAAACATGTCCCGCTTGATCAGACTTCCAACAGATAAAGTTTACTCGTGGTAGGGGTGGTAGTTGGGATAGTAATAAAAGAAAAGTTATTTCTACTCGTGGGGTTTGCGTGTGGTTTAAAAAAATTAGACCCGTGTGGCCGGACCAAAGATGGTAACGAAGGGTTTGGTTTATAGGCAAGATCGGTTTCTACATATGGGCGCGTATTTTTATTAGAGGGTATATAACTGTCAACCCTAAATTTCTTTAATTCTAAATTTTGGACTCCCAATACGATTGGCCCGATTTGCTCTACTTCCTAATTTTTTCTATTGTTTTTGAGTTTTTATTTAACCTGATTTTTGGTTAATTTCTTTTTAAAGTTATTCTTGGTGTCTGATTATTTGATTTTCTGATTTCTCTTAATTTTTTTTAATTTTCGTGCATCTGTGTATCTGATTTTTCTTATTCTTTTTGTATTTTATTTGGACCTCAATTTTTTAGTGAAGCTCAATTTTTTTGGTTACCTTCAATTTTCTGTGGGGAGGTTTTGATTATTGTTATTCGGTATTAGCCACATCCTTCGTATCATTAGTATTTTGGTGTTTGCCCGAGGTACTTTATTATTTTTGTCCTGAATTTAACTTATTTCTCTTAGCCCGGCTAGCTCATTCGGTAGAGCATAAGACTATTAATCTCAGGGTCGTGGGTTCGGGCCCACGTTGGGGCCATAATTTATGGAACGATAACACTTTTGCACTTTGCTACAGCGCGCGACTCGCGGATCGTTTTTTAAAGATCTAAGATATGCAACTAATCTGTAGTTTCTCTGACAACCCAAACCTGTTAGATTTTTTAAAACCCTTTAATACTTGGTCTCAACTATGGATGATAAACGTTCCAGTGGTGTAGCATATCAAATAAGCCTAGAATTTTCCCATCTCAAAATTTTTTAAATCGGATTGTCACCTTAACCACTACTTCCATTTTTAAATTTTTTTAAAACTAATTTTTTAACTACCGCCAGCAATCGCTTTTTACGTTCGAGTTATCTAATAATATTAAAATTTTACTCCGAAACCAAATCTGTTACAATCTTTGTAATAAAGGCAGCTTTAAAACCTAATTTAAATTTTTGTTTGTGCATACTAAGATCGCATAAATGCTTCTCCAGAACTTTAATCTTTAAGAATTGTTTGAATTAGGCTACCATTCTCGTTTAAAGTTCTATTTTATATAATGGCATAACATAATTGTTAATTACATCTTGTGTGAACTTAGTGAAATTAGCGTGATGAAATAAAGTAAATACAATTTCTAATATAATCTCTTCTTAATATAGTTTTGGAAAGGTCAAGTTTCTGTTCATTTACACCTTTAACTTCACCTCGTTTAACACTATGAAGGTGTGAAATTTGTAAAGAAAGTGAACAATTATAATTTATTATTAGTTTGTATTGTGGCTATACCTGCACTGCTAAAATTAAATATTTCCAACTGGTATATAAAAATCTAGGATTAAAATAATTTCCGATCGGATTTAATTAATGCATCGTAAACAGTAGCCTAATTATTACCACATCTAATTATGCACAAGTTCTGATTTAACTCTGACTACATTTTCATGATTATTTACGTATGGATTATAACAAATCTTATTATGTTTAGTACCTATTAACCAATTAATAACAGTATCTAGGAATACACGTGCAAATTCCTTGCAATATCAACACTATCTTCATTAGCTATAAAACATAGCAAAGCCATTTATTATCTATATGAGAGATAATCATTCATTATCCTAATTACACCAGCAATTTGAGGGTATTTTATTTACTACTATACTTACTCTTCCCACAATACTGGTACACATTCAAGTTTCAAGTTGCCAATAGTTCGTGTGCATAATCAATTTCCTTTCACGTGATCGTTATGTTTTTTATTGAACCATGCTAAACCAATCAATTAAACAATTTTTCCTACGTTCCAGTAGTGAAGCATATCAATAGTTTTCTTCTTATCTTATCAATTAACTTACGTCTTATTTTTAAATATGAAAAACTTTAGGGTAGTATACCCTATCAATCCGCTATAATTTTTTCTCGACCATTCAAGTCTTGGCATGAATTTATTATTAGTTTAAATATTTTCAGTTTTTTACACTTTTTCTTGATATCCTACACTAGTATTTATTACCCTAATTATCTTGTCTTTAGCTGTAGAAGCACAATAATGCCAATTCTCGAAATTTGGAAAATAACTTTTTTATAGCAACTATCAAAAATACCTCTAATTAATGACGTTGTAATTATCGAAGTCGCTGCCTTAACTACCATAGTTTTGATACCATTCGTCGCCTAAATTATCAACGATGAACGCTGCAACAAAAATGTAACTCGTAACTCTATTCCAGTGCTTTTAAAAAAATCGTAACATGTGCTTTTTACAGACAACCGTTTGGTGAGTTTAGAAATTTCTCTATTCGAAGCGTCTAACAATTTTTATATTTTAGATAATACTATAAGGAATTTAGCTCTGGAAAGATTGGAATGATTGTTAAGTTTTAAATATGTATATTTAAAATATGGATGATTGTACACCGGCTCTCTCCAAAATAAAGAAGATCGCAAAAAATGTTGCACTTTTAAAGGGCATAGATGCCCATTGTTTTTGGACACGTGCCAGTTAGAGGTAATGCGAATAACTATTGATATATAGCAGTTTTGATGGTATTAAATGTTTAGTACTGTTTGGAGGAAATAATTACTCATACCTATACACAGCATGAAGAACTACATGTTGTTATCAGTAATAAAGTAACTGTTTTTGATAAGTTCAACATGACAAGAATCGGTTTCTGGAACATGTTCAGTCGATGTTTTAGTAATTATTTTATTATTACAATATTAAAATTTACAAGTGATGAGGGTAAATGCATGGTAAATATTGCAGTAAGGAATATGGTAGGGAATACCCAATTCAAGTATGAGTAAGTATATTAATCGCTAAGTGAAGTGGTATATCTATATTTTTTTAGTATTCCCATGAGCCTAAACAAAAATGTTTCCACATATAGAGACGTCGTGCATTCTACGGAAATTTATATTGCAGATGTTATCGATAATCATCGATGTGCTATCATGAATTCTAAAATGCTCTAAATAGGGGCGTTAGCTGATGGAATGAAAATGAAATAAAATTTTTTTTAATTTAAATATTATATTAAAACAATTTGTTAAATAAATATAAACATTATAATTCATTTAGAATAACAGCAACATACTCTTGAGCAGCACTTGTTATACAGTTATCGTTGTGTAATAGACAATGACTTGAATGATCATTTTTCTGTCGCAGCTCTTGGAATGTCGAATACTTCCACATTTTGAACGTAATTGTTCGACAAATATTTAGACTTAATTAATGCTAATGTAGGAAAGTGAAGTGTTAATAAGTTTCTAATTGTTGTTTAAATGCATGGCGAGGTCTGAATTTAATTCTGTAACAGAATTTTTAAGTGAAACTTGTCATTTGTAATACCAGTAACATTAAGGCGTATTTTCTTTATATTATTGAGTCATATACTGAACATTATGGTTTTGAAGATATACTGCATAATCCTGATTAGCTTCAATCGCCTAAGGCGTTACTAAGTAAATTAGATGAATGTAATGCCAATATTCATGCTTTCCGTATGTGTGTGAAAACGAAAAAATATTACACTAATTACTAAATGACGTTTAACTTGCTAATGGTAAATTAGAAGTTAACTTCTAATAAGAATTGTTTAGTGAAGATGGTTACATTTGATGAGGATTATATGTTGTTTACCAGAGGAACTTTAGAGCACATTTTAGGAATATCTCAGATCGTTCACAACTACACTAATATCTTAATAAAACTAACAGGAAGCAATGCTCTTGGTATAGATCTGTTTCTGTTAGATGTACCCATGGAAAAGTATAACAGGAATGACGTTTTGCAGAATATCGCATATAGTATAATTCAAAGCAACTACAGTAATAGTGATATTGGTGATGTGTTACATGAATTTATTAAAACTTATCCAAGATTATTTAAAAACATTGTTTGTAGACACTCTGAGTATATGGAATAGTACAACAGGTTTCCATTTCACACATTTACGAGTGGTGTTTAAATTTTAAAATCATAGATTTTAGAAAAATTTCTGTTACTATAATCTTGCATATTACGGTTTATTCTCTTATACTTTTCAGAAATTGTTGTATTATGGCTACAGATATTAATAGCTGTAAATAAAATTATGCTATAGTTTTATATAAAACAATTCTGATTAGTATTTTGGAAAACGTATATAGTACCCTTTTAATAAATACACATCTTTGTTACAATTATTTTCATAAGAAATTAGATACCCATTTTAGTTATATAGACATTCGAACAATTATGCAATAGCAATGCATACTTTATATTTTATAACATAATCAGGCTAACACGTACAACTGTTATAGCCGGATTTCACGCACAGGTATCGACACCGCATCCATGTAATATAAATTTTTACATTATAACCTACAATTTAGTGTAAATTCCATCTGAATATTCGCCAACAGTTTTATAAACCCCATGTTCTCTATAATTTCCATAAAATATAATTCAAATCCTTGGTAATACTAACACAACAGTACAGTGTTCTATTGCTTTCTCGTACGGCTGACACATAAAACATTATCCTCCTATCGAAAACCGTTGTCCGCATTCTGATTTTTTACTCGTAAAGCATTGCGAAATTTTCGAATCACCTCTTCAAGGTCTTTATACATATTTGTTAAAGCACCTCTTTCAGCTTTAGGATCGACAAATAATAACTTCTGCGCAAACAGTCCTTTAATATGAGCTACTCTTGTGCGGATATGCTCCGATTGTACCCGATTCGTGTGCACGCACGAAACATGATGTAGGGAATGTAACCTCTGAACTCATTCATTACATTCCTTAGGAAAATGTTAATGGATTTAAAAATAATTATAACTGCAAACTTTTTAGTCACGCGAACACTATCTTCACTGGGATCCATTAAGATGCATTACGATCACTGATGATTTTTCCATTTTTAAAGACGACTGTGCTTCTTCGATTAACCTGAGCGAATTTATTATTTAAACTCATTGCATTCACTGGCCCTTTTTGTTGCATATTATATTCTTCGCTATCCGGAGTTGTAACGGGCATTTTTGTAGTTTTAACATTTCACGCTGTTTCCCAATTTATAAATACATTTCCACAAATTACTATTTCTATATGTAATATTTATTAACTCGTTGTATATTAACTGTACAAAGTGTAGTTCTAATTCCCTTTGAAAAAAGTATGCTTGATAGGCGAACGTGTTGACTCGACCTGCACGTGTGTTTTACGGAACATTTGACGGACGGTTTTTATTGCCTACGCGTGCTTACTAATTGTTTTTAGTTGTGTTTCTTGTAAAATAAATGTTTTAAGGAACATTTGACGGACTTGCTTTAGTGATACACGTGCTTTACCCATTATGGTTCTTTTTAGTTGTTTTGTCTTTTGATATTTAAACTGGGTGTGCGATCTAGTTTCGCGGTCCTTTTCTTTTCAGAGTAGCGCATACTTTGGATTATTTAAATACAGTGATACTGTAGTTTCTGAATTTTCTAACAACAAAGAATCTAAAATAGATCATTGCTTGCGCAAATTTCGTTATTTGTGAAATATAACAGATTACCGGCTTACAAAGGTATTGGTTGAAGTTTCTCACTGCTTTTGGGATGTTTATGAAAATAATATACATTTGGTCCCAGTTGAAATTAAACTAATGCTACAGAATATTTTGAAATTATTGTCTTAGGAAATAGAATTATTAAGAAATTTATCAAGGCTACATAGTTCCGACGCGTGATAATGTCTGCTGCTAACACCAGTGAAATACGTAGGTGTGATTAGTATAACGTGTGATAAGTTCCATCAACACCCTCACAGTCAAGGGTGAAGTGCTTCGTTAGTGCAGGACATCGTTGAATCCCACATTTCAGTTGAAAGGAAGCGTTGCTAAAGGACTTTTGTAAGTTTAACTATTTCCTACTTGTTATTACTTTAAATATCTATACGTTGCTTTACCATATCTTTGTCGTTCTGATACCTTTTACAAAAGACTTGCATGATATTTTAAAACATAGAAAAAAAAGAAAGAAAGAAAAATCAATACTACTAAATTACTCATACCAATTGTGTCTTATCTATTTATCTTTTGTCAACATTTTATCTGATTTATGTTTAATTGGTGTGTGAGGAAACGTTTCTGCTACTCCCCTCACTTTGTACTAGACATTTTTCTGTATTGCTTTTACTGTTGTTATATTATATGGTTTATCTAAACAGTTTCTTTTTTTTTACATTCTACAAAGTACTGAATAATTTAGACTTTTAATTGCTGCTATGCTTATTCTTTTTTTTCAGGTTTGCTTAACTATTTTTCTTGCAGGTATTGTTACTAACTCCTTACCGCCGCATACATTAT
Source organism: Platerodrilus igneus (assembly GCA_036346225.1). Lineage (NCBI taxonomy): Eukaryota > Metazoa > Arthropoda > Insecta > Coleoptera > Lycidae > Platerodrilus > Platerodrilus igneus. Next base: position 1,170,838 of record JARFIW010001102.1, on the reverse strand, counting down.
ATGTCAGTCTGCTTTCTACAACACCCCCACTCTCCGATTGAGCCCGGTCATTTCTTTGACTTTCTTTGAGTTACGCACGGCCACGATTACCGTAACATAAATTTGGCGCCCACTGTGGCTGCCTCAAAAAAAAACGTAACAAAAATTTGGCGCCCAACGTGGGGCCCGATAAACGTGAGGCCCGATAAACGTGGGGCTCGATAAACGTGGGGCTCGATAAACGTGGGGCCACGATGTACGTAACATAAATTTTTGGCGCCCAACGTGTCGCTCGATTTTTTTTTCTCTGCCCGAATTTTTTTGGTTTGCCCTTTATTTTTTTTTTTAATTTTTTTTAGAACCTCGATTTTTTTTTGGCATTGATTTGTTTTTAGTGTAGCGGCCCGATTTTTTTTATTTGCTCTTGATTTTTTTTAACTTTTTTTTTTTGACCTTGATGTTTTTTTGACATTGATTTTTTTGGTGTATCGGCTCGAATTATTTTTTTTCCTTCTCGTTGGAACTGGATTTTGTTTGGTAGTTAGTTATTTTGTTAATTTGGTTTCTCTGTCGAACAAGCCTAATAATTCGTTTTTGTGTCTTTAAATATTTGGGTGTTGTTTGTCGATTCTGTAATAATGGGTGACTTTTGGAGATTAAAAGTTGATCGGTTACATGAAGCTGAACTTAAATATGAAGTCGGTTCTCGTGGGTTCGATGCAAAGGTACCTGTATCCGAACTTCGTAAATCCTTTAGGAATATTTTGAAAATGGAATCTTCTGAAACTCTAAGTCCACTTAAATCTGGTATCGATTTTCAGACTGATAATAAAGCCGTGACTGAAGGTTTAACTGAATTCACTACGAAGAGTAAAGATTCTAATGGTGATATTTCAACTGCCGACGGCCAACGTATTATTAGCCTGGCTATGCATCTCAAAGGGAGAATCCAACGCATGAATGTTACTTCTGACGCTGAAACAGTAACACAGCAAAAGTTGTTGCTATGTGTTAGTGATTTACGCAGTGATTGCGATAGATTATACCGTCGCTTTAGACGTTCTTCCGCTTCACCTAGGGTACCACTTGTTTCTACGGCTACTATTAATCCGACTACTACTGATACTGAGGATGATCTTACTTCTGCTGAATCTTCTGATGAATTACCTATACCTATATCTATGTCTAAATCAATTGCTACGTCTGGTTATGGACAGCTGGTGTCTAAATTGAACTTAAAATTTTCGGGTGATGACCGTATGTCGTTAAATGCATTTCTATTACGCGTGGACGAATTATGCTCGGCACGCAACGTTTCTGCTTCTCAACTATTTTCTTCGGTATCAGACTTACTTTCGGGAAAAGCTTTAATTTTATTCAGAGCGCATAGAAAATCCCTAACTAATTGGCAGGATGTTATTAGGCTATTAAGGGAAAAATTTCAACCCATTAATTACAACGAAAAACTTTTGGAGGAAATAAAGCAACGTACTATGGGTCCCTCAGAGTCTATTGGTGTATATTTAGCTGCGATGGAAAATTTATTTGCTCGTCTAACAATCTCTCTCTCTCTGAACCACAGAAACTCGAAATTATTTTACAAAATCTTACTCCTTTCTACCAAACCAAATTAGCTTTGCTTGATCTGAATACTATTACGGAACTTTTGCGTGTAGGTCGCAGACTAGAACAGCGCAAAATACAAGCCGATAATTTCAAGTCTCCTCCTGCTCCGAACTTTTCTCAACTCCTAGAGCCTGACTTAGCTTATACAGGTCCTGTGGTCCGCAGCAAACTTACGTCCGCTTATGTCCCTCCCCGTTCTGGTGTTACTACTTCGAAAACACTTACACCTGGTGCAAGTGATGCTCCTAAAAATATTTCTATTTCTTCCGTTATTTGTTGGAACTGTGGCCAACGAGGACACAAGTCTCCTTCCTGTACTAAACCCCAAATACTTCATTGCTATGGTTGTGGTAAACCTAATGTTACCCGTACCAATTGTACGAGTCGTAACAAGAATTTAAACTACCGATCGAGTCGCTAAGCCGAGAAACCGACCCGATTCCTTCTACAGTTGTCTCGGTACCTATTATTTCCTCAGAAAATCCTTTCTCTGGTCTTGATGACCGATCTAAATATGTTCTGGATTTTATTTCAGCTAGTTCTCGTGAGGACAACAGACCTTATCTTACTGTTACTATTTTCGACATCGAATTTAAGGGTTTGCTTGATTCTGGCGCTTCTCGTACTATTATTGGTGGTCCTGGTTGGGATATTCTCTATTCTCTTTCTTTGCCTTTGTCCCAAACGGAGATCCACAGCTGTACGATAGCCAATGGTCAAGCTTGTGACATTCTCGGGTCACTTACTTTACCCATGTCGGTCGAAAATAAAACTATTCTTTTTGACGTCCTAGTCGTTCCTTCTATTTCTCAGTCTCTGATCTTAGGCATTGACTTCTGGAAATCTATGGGTGTTGTCCCGGATTTTCGAACAGGTCAATGGACTTTCTGTTCTTCTTCTACTGTCTCGATCAGTCAGATCAATGCTCTTTCCGATCTATCGAACATACAACAATCCGAATTATCTCGTATAGTCCAACAGATGTTTCCTAAAGATGATACTTTACCTTTGGGCTGTACTAATCTCATTGAACATCAGATCCGTACTACATCTAGTCCTATCAAGCAAAGATATTATTCCATGTCCCTTACTGTACTACGACACGTCAATCAAGCTCTGGATGAGATGCTAGAAAATGGTGTTGTAGAACCATCTAATAGCGCTTGGTCTAGCCCTATTGTTATGGTACCTAAGAAAGATGGCACATATGGTTTCTGCATCGATTTCAGAAAGGTCAATGATGTTACCGAAAAGGATGCCTATCCCCTTCCTTATATTTCTACGATTCTAGACCGTCTTAGAGACGCAAAATTCTTAACTAGTTTGGACATTCGCTCTGCTTATTGGCAAATACCTCTTTCTTCTAATTCTAAAGCGATTACTGCATTTACGGTGCCTGGTAGAGGTTTATACCAGTTTACTAAAATGCCATTTGGTCTTCATAATTCTCCAGCGACATTTCAGCGACTTATAGATCGTGTGCTTGGTGCTGATCTCGAACCTTTCTGTTTCGCATACTTAGATGATGTGATCATCGCTATCCCTACTTTCGAACAACATTTAGTGGTACTACAGAAAGTGCTTTTTCGTTTAAATTCTGCAGGTCTTACTCTTAGCAGAGATAAATACATTATATGTCGACCGGAACTCCGTTATTTAGGATACGTAGTAAATCGTCATGGACTCCATGTCGACCCAGAAAAAGTTTCGGCCATTCTTAATCTTCCTTCTCCTACTACTGTAACTGAAGTACGACGCATAGTTGGTATGTGCTGGTGGTATCGTCGCTTTATCCCAAATTTTTCTGCTCTTACTGCTCCAATTACTGCTTTGACTAAGAAAAATTCTAAATTTGATTGGTCTTCGGAATGTCAGCAGGCGTTTAAGCTGCTGAAAGAACACTTGGTAACGGCTCCAGTGATGAGTTGTCCTGATTTTTCTTTGCCCTTTACTATACAGACTGATGCCTCTGATTTTGGTCTGGGTGCTGTGCTGACTCAACAACAGGGTGATGACGAAAAAGTCATTAGCTACATTAGCTGTTCTCTTAAAAAGGCGGAACGCAACTATAGCGCCACCTTAAAAGAATGTCTTGGTGTTATTTGGGCAATTGAGAAATTTCGTCTCTATATCGAGGGTTCTCACTTTACTGTGATCACGGATCACCACTCGCTTATCTGACTGAATAATCTACAAAGCCCCAACGGTCGTTTAGCTCGTTGGTCTGTACGACTTCAACAATATAACTTCACCATCGTACATCGTAAAGGTAAAGAAAACATCGTCCCGGATGCCTTATCTCGCTCAGTACCTAAAATTGACTTAATTGATGACTTTCCTAAATCTTCTATTACTCTGCCAATTTTGGATCTTTGGTATCTTAAGCTACGGACTCGTGTTAATTCCAATCCTAAACTATACAGTAACTGGCATGTGGAAAACGAATTACTATACAAACATGTAAAATCTAAACAGTCTTTGCTCCAACCTCCTCAAGACGATTGGAAGTTAGTAGTTCCCAGCGAACAACGGAATAGGGTTCTATACGAAAATCATGATCTACCTACTTCAGGACACCCTGGTGTCCACAAAACTGTCTCTAAAATTTCCATGCGTTACTATTGGCCTAAACTTAGAGCCGCTGTTGCTCGATACGTCCGTCGTTGTAAAATTTGCTCAGCACACAAAGTCGAACAAAAGAAACCTCCTGGCTTTATGTCTCCTCGTGCTACTGCCACTCGTCCTTGGCAAGTCCTATGTACTGATATTGTCGGACCTCTTCCTAGATCCTCTAAAGGTAATTCTTTCATTTTAGTTGTTGCCGATTGTTTTACAAAATATGCTTGTTTCTTTCCTCTACGTGCGTCTACGGCCGCTGCTGTTGCTCGAACCATTGAAGAAAATATTTTCCTGGTGTATGGTACTCCTCACTATCTAATTGCGGACAATGGGGTACAATTTCGTAGTAATATTTTCACTAAACTCTGTGATTCTTATCGAACAAAAATTCTGTTTAATGCTCGCTAACATCCTCAGGCGAATCCGGCCGAACGTATTAATAGAGTCCTGAAAACTATGATTTCTTCTTACGTTTCTGATAATCAACGTCGGTGGGACGTTAATTTAGCAAAAATTGGTTGTGCTATTCGAACGCTTAAACATGAGGTTATTGGTTACTCCCCGTATTTTGCTCTATATGGTCGTGAGCATGTTCTCTACGGCGATCATTTTGGAAAACCTCTTGATCCTGATGATGTTCTTATGGATTCCGAACGTCCTATTCCTCCTACTGACTTAGTCAAATTTGAGTCACTTCGTGAAGAAATTTTGAAACGCCTTTCCTTAGCATACAAGAAAAATACTAAACACTACGATCTTTGTCGTCGTCCCTTAACTTTATCTCCTGGCGATCGCGTTTGGAAACGCAATTATGTTCTTTCGGATGCTACTCGCTACTTCAATGCTAAACTTGCTCCCAAATATGTGGGTCCCTTTACTATTAGAACTAAACTTTCTCCTTGGACCTATATCTTAGTGGATGATTCTGGTAACGATCTGGGTACTTGGCATATTAAGGACCTCAAACCCGATAAAATTTTAGACCCTCCAGACATTGATCCTGAACCTCCGGATCCTAGAGGGTTCCCTACGGTCGATTCTATTTTGACCCCTACGTGTCGCTATCCCTAATGACTTGTAATTTTTTTGGCTTATTGGTCTTGTGTTTTCTCTGATAAGCTTGTGTCCGAAAACACTGGCGCCCATTTCGTATTCCTATTTATATTTTATAGCTAGCCCATCCCGTGACTTTTTCTTCTGGCTAGTTCTACCATCTGTTCACTTTTTGACTATTATAGTCGCTTTCTACATCCATTCCTTGAGGTAGGCTTCAGATCTATTTTCTTTTCCTTTAGGAATTTCGACTTGGTCGCTTCTGTAGGTCTGTTAGCCATACTTTGCTTGAGTAATCGTTTCATACGAATCTGTGTTACCTCAGTCGGAAGTATTCTAGATTGTGTACTAGCTTGCCTTTGTCCTTTTCTTTGTCTTGGTTCTTTCTTTGCTGCACACTTGAGGTTGACAGTTGTGTCGTTTAGTTGGTTTGCTACGAGTTTTCTTCCTCGTTTTTTTTTCTTTCCTCTTGGTTTCCCCGCGAGAAACCAAAACTTTTCTTCGAGGTGGAGAACAGAAATGCCCCTTTTGGGTGTTTACTTAATGCTTTCTTTACCGGTTCTGTTGTTGTTGGTTACGATAGATGACTTTGTCTTCTTTTGGAAAAATGTTCTTTCTCTTATACTGGTGTTGGTCCTTCGAACCGGATAAAAATTTTTTTGTTTGGTTCCTTGTCTGTCGTTTTTCTTTTTCTTTCTTTCACCCCCGACGTCTTTATTTTGCTAGGGGGGGAATTGGTAACGGGCATTTTTGTAGTTTTAACATTTCACGCTGTTTCCCAATTTATAAATACATTTCTACAAATTACTATTTCTATATGTAATATTTATTAACACGTTGACGAATGCGTCGTGTTATAATGAGTAGATTGCATCGTTCTTGTCTTGCCGTAAATATAAATTTTGTTTCTTATGTGGATATACAAGTCTAAATAAGATACGATAAGAGGTTGTAATAGAACGAGTTGAATAAACAGATGAACAGTCGGTTTTGTTCTTTGTTCCGATATACTAAGTACGTTAAAAATACTGTTTCCTCTTTGCTTTGAGAATAGTGAGAATTAATGCGGAATTATTTTCGTATTGTTCATGTACGAGCACGGCACGATTTTTAGTTGTTTCCTTGTGAAATAAAAATTGTATATTAACTGTACAAAGTGTAGTTCTAATTCCTTTTGAAGGAAGTATGCTTGATAAGCGAACGTGTTGACTCGACCTGCACGTGTGTTTTACGGAACATTTGACGGACGGTTTTTATTGCCTACGCGTGCCTACTAATTGTTTTTAGTTGTTTTTCTTGTCAGATAAATGTTTTAAGGAACATTTGACGGACTTGCTTTAGTGATACACGTGCTTTACCCATTATGGTTCTTTTTAGTTGTTTTGTCTTTTGATATTTAAACTGGGTGTGCGATCTAGTTTCGCGGTCCTTTTCTTTTCAGAGTAGCGCATACTTTGAATTATTTAAATACAGTGATACTGTAGTTTCTGAATTTTCTAACAAAGAATCTAAAATAGATCATTGCTTGCGCAAATTTCGTTATTTGTGAAATATAACAGATTACCGGCTTACAAAGGTATTGGTTGAAGTTTCTCACTGCTTTTTGGGATGTTTATGAAAATAATATACATTTGGTCCCAGTTGAAATTAAATTAGTGCTACAGAATATTTCGAAATTATTGTCTTAGGAAATAGAATTATTAAGAAATTTATCAAGGCTACATAGTTCCGACGCGTGATAATGTCTGCTGCTAACACCAGTAAAATACGTAGGTGTGATTAGTATAACGTGTGATAAGTTCCATCAACACCCTCACAGTCAAGGGTGAAGTGCTTCGTTAGTGCAGGACATCGTTGAATCCCACACTTCAGTTGCAAGGAAGCGTTGCTGAAGGACTTTTGTAAGTTGAACTATTTCCTACTTGTTATTACTTTAAATATCTATCCGTTGCTTTACCATATCTTTGTCGTTCTGATACCTTTTACAAAAGACTTGCATGATATTTTAAAACATAGAAAAAAAAAAGAAAGAAAGAAAAATCAATACTACTAAATTACTCATACCAATTGTGTCTTATCTATTTATCTTTTGTCAACATTTTATCTGATTTATGTTTAATTGGTGTGTGAGGAAACGTTTCTGCTACTCCCCAATATTACCTCACTTTGTACTAAACATTTTTCTGTATTGCTTTTACTGTTGTTATATTATATGGTTTATCTAAACAGTTTCTTTTTTTTACATTCTACAAAGTACTGAATAATTTAGACTTTTCATTGCTGCTATGCTTATTTTTTTTTCAGGTTTGCTTAACTACTTTTCTTGCAGGTATTGTTACTGACTCCTTACCGCCGCATACATTATATGTGAGTCTGCTTTCTACAACCCCCTACTCTCCGATTGAGCCCGGTCATTTCTTTGACTTTCTTTGAGTTACGCACGGCCACGATTACCGTAACATAAATTTGGCGCCCACCGTGGCTGCCTCAAAAAAAAAAACGTAACAAAACGATAAACGTGAGGCCCGATAAACGTGGGGCTCGATAAACGTGGGGCTCGAGAAACGTGGGGCTACGATGTACGTAACAGAGTTATAAAAAAACCGCGGTCTAAAGGTCTTTGTCGCATATTTTCATCTTTATGGTCTGAGCGATCAACACGATCCATAGACATTTTGAAACTAAGCAATTGTTTTACTACGCTTATTCTACTATACCCTTCTCCCTTAATTCTTCTATTATAGACACCATTTCGTTAAGGTCTTCTACGCTTGTATTTTCAGTCTGGTTGAATGCAAGCAGCAATAATTTGAACCGGTAGATTAATTTGTGCCATTCCGAATGAACCTACACCTCAAAGAAGTTCTATATTACTAGAACGAGTGGAATGACTTCCGCGTTTCAGTAACCTAAAGAGTCAAACTAAAGGTTCAACCAAAGTAGCAGGGTCTTTAGTGAGGAATCAGGCCAAGGCAGGTTCCCGAAAGAGGGTAGCAGCTCTTTTGGTACTTAGATTGGCAGAGATTATAGGGGTCGGTATGGCATTCTAAGACACACTACTGCGATGTGGATGGCAACGAAAAACCACCACATTACCTCCCAAGTACACAGCGTACTTAATTTGTACTTAAGATGTTGGCATCCTCTGGGGTAAAAAATTCCGGAGTTAAAATAGTTCTTCATTCGGACCTCCGGGAAGGGACTACTTCGGAGGATGTGATTAGAAAATGCAGAAAAAGGTCGAGAATATTCTGCAAGTCGGAGCGTGAAATGTCAGAAGTATGAAGCAAGTAAGTAAACTAGAGAACTTAAAATTAAAATGGATAGGTTAGCAATAGACATAGTGTTAAAGCGTTTATTAGTTTATTAATTTATATTAGTTTAATTTGTATAACTTTCTACGCATTCTATGGTACGCCTATGAGTGCAAATGTTTCCTCCGTTCATGATCGGTAGTCTTGTCTTCGGACGGCTCCGTCAAAGTTCAGTAACACTTCTTGTTCAATTTTCAGTGTGGTAGGACGTTCCTGCTACATTACAAAATGTCTTGTTTCTTTGTGTAAATAGTTTTTATATTAATAAATAAATGTAGTGTGTCAATTGAAACTCCTTTCATTAAAAGGCTGAGTTTATTGGTATTACAGTCCCCAGTAATCTCACGGCATGCTACACAACCAATTAGATAATTCCACATCAAGCAATCAACCAGCGCATATCGAAGGACAAGGTTAAATAATCGCTATTTATTCCGATAGCTTTACTAGCCGCCCTACATGGTCCTTCGAGCCGGATGTTACATTAATAATGGTATTTTGTCAACGACGTTTTAATCATATTTTCACAGCTGTAATTATCGAGCATTAATTACAAAGAAGTTCATAAAATCCAAGGAATTTATCTACAAATACAATACTTATATTATACAAGGTACGTTTTCTCTTTCTACATTTCAGAGGAACGTGTATGATAAGAGAAGAAAGTATTAGCAACGGATGTACTAAACCGAAGCTTTGCATTCCATACCAATATTCAAGTTGCATTTTTCAAGTTGCCGTGCGCAAGAGAGAGATAGTAACTAATAAATATCAAGTCAAGTACAAAGAAACAAGTTTCTTCACCCATACGCAGGTAGGTCAGGGGTAAGTCCTTTGTTTACTGATTTCCTTTTCCAACCGCCTGTAAACATATTGTGCTCATCTTTTATTTGCAGCAAATAAAGAAATGTGTTTTATTTAGCTTTAAGGGGTTAAAATTGCCAGTTTATATGTACATGCACATTTAAAATTCAGTATCAATAAATGCAGGTTTAGCCTCACATTCCTAACTTACGTTCACAAGGGACGTAGAATACTTCAAGGGTACCACCAGTGGCGTGGTGTCAATATTTTGTATTCATTTTCACAGTATTCGAATAACCATCACTTTCAGATGGAGTCGTTTATTAGAACCAGAGGCTATATCAAGGGTAGGCTCACAAGGTTTTCAAAGCATATTGACTTGCTTGAAACAAAACAATGAGCAAATGAAGCTCTCGATTCAACTCAAATTGTGGAATTACGTCAAGGTTAAATGATGTAATGCCAATTCTTTCTGAATTTTATGATGTTGACTTCAAGATCTTAGAAGCTGATCCCAATGCGGATTGCGATGAGACTTTTGAATCAACATACTATGCAGCAATTTCACGTGCTGAAAATATATTACAAAACTATGAAAGTGGTACAAAACATCGTTCTGTTTCCCCATCAAGTAGTAGTAAATCAAGTTCTAACAATTCAGGGCCTTCAATTCGCTTGCCTATTATTTCTCTTCCAAGTTTTAGCGGCGAAAGTTCCGAATGGTTGGAATATTATGAAATTTTAAAAGTCTTGTTCACGAGAACTCTTCTTTGACCGACGTTCAACGGTTACATTATCTCAAAGCCAGTTTGACCGGATTGCAAGCCAGATTGTCAAATCGCTTGAATTTCGCTCTGAAAGCTATTCGTTAGGCTGGAAGGCAATTTGCGATCGGTTCAACGATCCTCGCATGTTAGTGCACAATCATTTCAAAGCCATCTTTGATCTTGAGCCACTCTCTAAAGAGTCTGCATCGAAGTTGCGACAATTCAACGATACTCTTTTCAAACATTATACAGCTCTTAAGTCATTGTCTTCAGAACAAAATCTCCTAGAGTTCATGATAATTTTATTGTATCCAAAAAGTTGGAGTCCCGTACCTTTCGTGAATGGGAAGTTTCCAGGAGTGCTTCCAAGTCGGAGCTACCTACAATTTCAGAATTCAAAGAGTTTCTAAAAAATAATGCTAATCTTCTAGAAACATTAGAAGCAAAGCAAAACAAAGTAGTACTTGAAAGGCCATCAAAGGCACATTCTAAATCCTTCATTTCAACTACAGCATCGTGTGTTGTCTGCAAAGGCGACCATGCATTGTATAGATGCAATGAATTTATAAAGTTATCTCAAAAGGGTAGACTTTCAAAAGCAAAGTCGCTCCAAGTTTGTTTAAATTGCCTTTCAAAGGGACACTTTATCAATAATTGCACTTCTAAGTTTACATGCAAGAAATGCAAAGGTAAACATAATACGCTTTTGCATGAGGACAAGCCTCAACTCAAATCTGAAAATAATTCAGAACAAACAACGCCTACAGCCACGCCTGTGAAACAAACCAAGCAATTTCCGCTTTCTGTTCAAACGATTTTCAAGTTTTGTTGCCAACTGCTACGGCTAAGATAACTTCCAGTGATGGTAACACTCACACAGTCAGAGTCCTCTTAGATTCCGGTTCACAATCGAACTTCATACGGTCAGATCTTTGCAGGAAATTGAACCTTCAAACACGTGATGTTGATATCACAGTTTCAGGCTTAGGACAAGCCGCTTCTCGCATACATTCAAGGTGTGACGTCAAACTCCAGGCGATTCACACTAACTTCACTATAGATATTTCCTGTTTAGTTCTTGATGAGATTACGGGTATCACACCTACATTCTCTGTCAAACGTAATAGTATCAAAATTCCAGATAACATCAGATTATCTGACAACAGTTATGACAAGCCTAGCACCATTGATGTATTGTTGGGTTCGTCTACATTTTGGAAGCTTCTTTGTGTAGGACAGATTCATCTGGGTCTTGATCTTCCAGTTTTACAGAAGACTCGTTTAGGTTGGGTTATTTCTGGCCCTATGGCTACTGTTGCATCGCACACTGTTCAGTGCAATTACATTTCTGTTGATGACACTTCAGCTATTCTCAGTAAGTTCTGGGAAGTTGAACACTATCCTATTGAAAGGGTTCACATACCCGAAGAAAAGGCCTGCGAGGCACATTTCCAACAGCACACACGTCGTGATGCTGACGGTCGTTTCACAGTTTCTCTCCCACTCAAACAGTCCATTGAGGTTCTGGGAGATTCTCTTCAAACAGCACAAAAGAGATTTCTTTCTTTAGAAAAACGATTACAATCTAATCCAGATTTATTTGCTCGATATTCACAATTCATGCAAGAGTACATCGACTTGGGTCATATGTCTATAGTTGATCCTAGCTCTTCTGTAATATCCTATTATCTCCCTCATCACGGCGTGATAAAGGAAGACAGTCTAACAACAAAGCTGCGAGTTGTTTTAACGGTTCTCAGGAAACCACTTCAGGGCATTCCCTGAATAGTATTCAAATGGTTGGTCCAACCATTCAACAAGATTTGTTTTCGATTCTGATTTGTTTTCGCAAACATGCCTTTGCAATTTCAGCTGACGTTCAGAAAATGTACAGACAGGTACTCGTTAATCCTGACCAGAGAAATTTGCAGAGGATCCTGTGGCGCTTTTGTTCTTTAGATCCCATTCGTACATACAGTTTAAATACAGTTACGTACGGTACAGCATCCGCTTCTTTTCTTGCCATTCGTTGTCTCGCTCAGCTGGGTCACGACTGTGAAACATCATTTCCTGAAGTCTCTAAGACCATTAAGGAAGACTTTTATGTGGATGACCTTTTAACAGGAAGTAGTACGCTTCAAGGTGCACGTGATCTTTGCAGGAAGGTAAAACAAGTTCTTGATTCAGGCTGCTTCAAACTACAAAATGGATTTCTAACAATCCCCAAGTTCTAGACATAATTCCAGATTCGGATATTCATCCAGGTGTTCTTGCTTTCGGCTCTCATGAGCACACTCGTACATTAGGTTTGACTTGGTGTTTTGAATCCGATAATTTCATGTTTACGATTTCAAATGCATCTTCATTCAAGGCTACCAAACGTAGCATGCTTTCCGAAATATCACAAATTTTCGATCCTTTAGGACTCCTTGGTCCCTGTACTTTAGGAGCTAAAATTCTGATTCAAAACTTTGGATTGAAAAATTGGGTTGGGATGATTTCATTCCTGAAACCATTCAAGCAAAATGGAGTTCTTATCGTACTGATCTCGGCAATTTAAACGATTTGAAAATTTCTCGTCATATTTTATGCAAGGAATTTACTGATGTTCAGCTTCATGGTTTTGCGATGCATCCCTACATGGATATGGTGCATGTATTTTGTACGATCGATGGATCAAGATGGGAGATTCCATGTTAATCTTCTGTGTTCAAAATCAAAGGTTTCTCCTCTGAAACCTCTTACAATACCAAGGCTAGAGCTTTGCGGAGCAGTTCTGCTAGCTAAGCTGACTGACCAAGTTTCAAAGGCATTACAATTACCCATTTCTCATTATATATTTTGGTCAGATTCAACAATTGTATTAGGATGGCTGAAGGCCAACCCTAATCTCTTGAATACATTCGTTTGTAACAGGGTTGCAGATGTACAACAATTGACGTCGATGGGCATTTGGCGGCATGTACCTACTCAAGATAACCCTGCAGATATTCTCTCAAGAGGAATAACTCCTCAAGCTCTGAAAGAGTCTATTTTATGGTGGCATGGTCCATCATGGCTCATCAAAGAAGAATCTTCATGGCCTACTTTCAAGTTATCATGTACAGAACTTCCTGAAATGAAAAGGGGAAGCTCGCTGTATTACAGTCAGTTCACCTGACCCTTTTCCGTTTAACATTTATTCAAGTTTAACTCAACTTGTGAGAGTTACTTCTTATTGTTTGCGCTTTCGCAATAATTGTTTGAATTCCAAGGCAGCACGCTTTTCAGGATCTCTTTCAACTAATGAAATTCAAGAATCCCTTCTAGTTCTTATTAAGCGCTCTCAACAGGAATCTTTTCCTGATGATTTAAAATTGTTATCACGGGGTGCTCCCCTAAAGACTTCATCATTGTTATCGCTTAATCCCTTTTTGGATTCAAGGGGCATGATTAGAGTTGGTGGCAGACTGCACAACTCACAATTTATGTTTGATAAAAAATTTCCATTGCTAATATTCGGCAAGCACCGTCTTGCAAGACTTCTTGTTACACAAGAGCATATCAGGCTGCTTCATGCAGGCCCTCAAATGTTACTTGCTAACCTCAGAGAAAGGTATTGGATCACTTGCGGTAGGAATCTAATTAAACAAGTCGTACATCAATGTGTACGATGCTTTCGTTATTCACCTCAGGTAACAGAACCCCTTATGGGCAACCTACCATCTTCACGTATTAAGCCATCCTTTCCATTTAATGTAGTAGGAGTCGATTATGGCGGTCCCTTTTTTTGTTAAGGATCGCAAGGGTCGTGGCTTCAAGACCACAAAATCATATTTATGTCTTTTCGTTTGCTTTGTTACCAAGGCAGTGCACCTGGAGTTGGTCACTGACTTATCTACAGAAATTTTTCTAATGGCTTTTCGGCGATTCACAGCACGTCGCGGTAAACCATTGCATGTTTACTCTGACAATGGGACAAACTTTACAGGTGCTAACTCTGAGCTTAAAGAGTTAGGCATGTTTTAAAGGAGCAATGTCATACAATTTCTGATTCAACTATTATTGAAGGTATAACCTGGCACTTTATACCCGCCCATAGTCCACACTTTGGTGGTCTTTGGGAGGCCGGCATAAAATCTTCCAAATTTCATATAAAGCGTGTTATTGGAAATACATTATTTACCTATGAGGAAATGAGCACTTTACTAACACAGGTGGAGTCCGCATTAAACTCCCGTCCAATATCTTCTTTATCAGCAGACCCTAGTGACCTGTTGCCACTGACGCCTGCACATTTTTTAATTGGTAGAACTTCAGTTTCTTTGCCAGATCCAGATTTGTCTCAAATACAAGAATCTAGACTTGCAGTCTTTCAGAAAATTCAAAGATTCCATCAAAGCATATGGAAGAGATGGAATAAAGAATACATATCCGAGTTACAGCAGCGCTCCAAATGGCGTGCGACGTCGTCTCGACTCGAAGCCGATTCTCTAGTCCTTATTAAGGAGGACAATTCTCCGCCATTAAATTGGAAACTTGGCAGAGTGATCGATGTTCACCCTGGCGCTGATGGCATCAGTCGAGTCGCTTCAGTAAAAACTGCAAATGGAACAGTGAAGCGTTCTTTTTCAAAACTGTGCCCACTTCCTATTGTGCGCGAGTGAGTGCAAGCATGTTCAAATTGCAATTTGTGTGCTACTGTGCGTTAGGTCTATCCTACAAAATAGGTATTAGTTATAAGTTGTTATAATTACATTTATATTTAGTCTTTGTAAAAAAGGTGACTTATTCTTTTGTTCATTTTGCTTTGTGCATGATTATTTTGTTTAGATTGTATATTTTGCATTTGTTCATATAATTCATAGCTTGGATGCCTATTGTTTACTATCAACTATTTTGTTGAAAGGTCCCCTTTCAAGGCGGGCGGTATGTTAAAGCGTTTATTAGTTTATTAATTTATATTAGTTTAATTTGTATAACTTTCTACGCATTCTATGGTACGCCTATGAGTGCAAATGTTTCCTCCGTTCATAATCGGTAGTCTTGTCTTCGGACGGCTCCGTCAAAGTTCAGTAACACTTCTTGTTCAATTTTCAGTGTGGTAGGACGTTCCTGCTACATTACAAAATGTCTTGTTTCTTTGTGTAAATAGTTTTTATATTAATAAATAAATGTAGTGTGTCAATTGAAACTCCTTTCATTAAAAGGCTGAGTTTATTGGTATTACAGTCCCCAGTAATCTCACGGCATGCTACACAACCAATTAGATAATTCCACATCAAGCAATCAACCAGCGCATATCGAAGGACAAGGTTAAATAATCGCTATTTATTCCGATAGCTTTACTAGCCGCCCTACACATAGTAAGGATTAGCGAAGATCGGTGGCCAGAGGCGTGTGATCTTTAGAGTGAAGGCTATAGGGTAATTCATACAGGATCAGAAGATTGAAATTCGGGTGTAGGAATTGTTATGTGAAGAAAGATAAAACACTGTGTAGAAAAATACTAACAAAAAAAGGAAAGGGTACTCATGGCTCGATTAGAATCTAAACCGGTAAATATAGTAAAAGTACAAGTATAAATGCCCACCTCTAGCTACAGTAAAGAAGAGGTAGAAGCGATCTACAGAGATACCAAAGGCATATTACGATACTTAAAAGGATATGAAAATTGAATAATTATGGAGGATTTTAACGCAGTGGTAGGCGAGGGCAGGGAAGGAGCGGTAGTAGGTTTATTTGGTTTAGGCACGAGAAACGACAGGGAAAACAGGTTGGTAGAATTTTGCGACAAAAACCATTTAACCATCACAAACACATAATTTCAACATCATGCTAGAAGACGATACACGTGGCAGATTCCAGGAGATATAGGGAGATATCAAATAGATTACATTCTTGTTAGACAACGGTTTAGGAATCAAGTAAAAGAGTGTAAAAGTTACCCAGAAGCAGATATAGACACTGAACACAGCATCGTAATTATGAAGGCCGCGCTTAAATTAAAAAATATTAAAAAAAGAAATGGAAAAGGGTACTTTGACTTTGAGAATTGCTGAAAGATATCGGGAAAATTTCTGGTACTAAAAAAGTAGAAGCAGAATGAAATAACATTAAATCCAGCTTAGACATTGCGGTCAGAGGTATTCTTGGGTATATACAAAAAGAAAATACGATACCATGGGTAATAAAGGATATCCTCAATTTAATAGAAGAAAGACGAAAATACAAATATACATCAGACGAAACAGGAAAACAGAGATACAAAGCCATAAAATGGAAAATTATTCGCAAATGCAGGAAAGCTGAAAAACAATAAATTGATGAAAATTGCCAAGAGATACAGACTAAGATAGAAATAGGAAATACAGGTGAATCATACAAACTAATTGAAATGAATTTTAGAGATATAAAACCTTATAGCAAAAATATAAGCGACGCGAGAGGGAACATCATTATAGAAAATGTAGGGAAGGTGGTTGCATGGCAAGAATATATAGGGAATATATATGTAGGACAAGAATTAGAACCGGAATCAGACAATGGAAATGATGACTTAGGATATCCTATACTTAGAGATGAGTTTCAATTAACATTATAGTAGCTGAAAAATGGTAAGTCGCCGGGTACAGATAAGTTGCAAACAGAAACCCTAAATGCCGCTGAGCAAGCAGTAACAGAACGCCACTTCCAACTTGTAAGCTATATGTGGTGAGACAGGCGAGATACCCAAAGATTTCAAACGTAACATCATAGTAATTATACCAAAAGAGAGAGGAACGGATAGATGTGAAAATTGTCGAACAATAAGCTTGACAGCACACGTTTCAAAAATATTAACTAGAATTGTACAAAGACAAATGGAAAAACGAGCTGAAGAAATACTAGGAGAAGATCAATTTGGGTTTAGGCGAAACGAGAAAACGGGAAGCTACTTTAGCTCTGAGAATGATAATGGAGAAAACTATAGAAAAAGTGAAAAGCGTGTATATAGGATTTGTAGATCTGGAAAAGCATTCGACAATATATAATGAAAAAAAATGTTTGGAATCCTTTTTGCTAAAAAATTTACGACACACACCAACCTAGCAAATGTAATCAACAAATACATCACCCAACCACACACATTAACAGAAGGAATAACGTGTCTCATACCAAAGTATGTAAAAAGCACAGAAAACTCATCAAAGTGACATTTAATAATATGTCTACCAACAATATACAAACTACTTACATCCATATTAACACAAAAACAAGTTACACATGCAACACAAAACAACATAATGCATGAAGAACAAAAAAAATGCACCAAAGAAAGACGAGGATGTTAAAGAGCACTTGATAATTGACACAGAAGGAACACACCAAGCTAAAGTTAAAAAAGGAGCACAATACTACGCATAATAGGCTACCAGAAGGCATATGACAGCACACCATACTCATGGCTGATAAACATACTACAAATATACAAAAGAAGTAAATACCAATAAAATTCCTAGTTACGATAATGGAAAATTGAAACACAACACTAATCCTAAAAACAAACACATGTAGTGTAAAAACGACACCAATAAAGGTCAGAAGAGACATATGCCAGGGGGACTCCCTAAGTGCATTCTGATCCTGCCTAGCACTAAACCCGCTATCGAGCACACTAAACAACACAAAATACGGATACAACATCACAAATACACACCCACACAAAATAATCGATCTTCTATATATGGACGACCTCAATCTAATAGCATCGACAAAGTCATTCAGTTATCCACTTAAAATAACAGAAACGTACAGAAACGATATAAATAGTTATACTGAAATAGTTATAGTTCGAAACAGAAAAATGTAAGAAATAGTATAATAAAAGGTAAACTAACAAAACAAGAAAGCTGCACGCTAGATAACAACAACGATCGCATGCAAGCAATAGAAACCACAAATACATACACATATTTAAGATACAAGCAAAAATTAGTAACAAAGCACACAAATGAAAGAAGAACTCAAACAAAACTACAAAGTAAGACTCACTAAAATACTCAAAAGAAAACTTACAGTTAAAAACAGAACAATAGCAATAAACACATATGCAAAACACATGCTAATCTACTCTTTCTGCATAATACGATACAGCAATACCGACCTAAACGCACTCAACACATACGATCTTAATGTCACAAATACAAAATACATTAAACCTTTCAGCTATAAAAAGTTTTTCACTCAATAGAAAAGATGGAACAAGAGGATTCATCGATATAAGAAACATGTGCATGAAACAAATAGATAATTTACGAAACTACTTCATAAAAAGATCAGACACGAGTAACATGCACAAAGCAATCATACACGCAAACACATCAGCCACACCACTACAACTTAAGGACAGTACATTCAACCCCATTGAAGAAATCACAACAACACACATAAAACAAGGAAACTGGAAGAAAAACACTAAACGGTAGACATTCATACTACCATACACAACCACATATCGACCAAAAAGCAACTTACACATGACTTAAGAAAGGCAACATTTTCAATGAAACAGAGGTATTCATTATGGTGATACAAGACCAGACAATTAACTAACACCCACTATTATTGTATACACTTCATTAAAGACACTGCAACAGACATATGTAGATTATGTAAACAACATATTGAAACTAGAACACATCACAAACGGATGCCCAATACTGGTAAATACGGAATACATTAAAAGACATTACAACACCTCAAAAATAATACATCAACAACTGGCCCAACAACACAAAGTCAAAAAAGGAACATACAGCAATATACAGATACACACCGCAAAACATACTTGAAAACATAGAACGCAAGTTATACTTAGTAACCAACAAAACAACACAACACAACAAACCAGACATTACACTTATCCACAAACAAAAACAAATTACACAACTAATAGAAATATCTATCCCAAATGCACATAATATACAGAAGAAGACAGAAGAAAAAAATAGAAAAATACATACAACTAGCTGAAGAAATTAAAGACATGTGGCTCCAAAATAAAAAAGAAGTAATACCGATTATATTATTAAGTACAGGAGTCATATCAAACAACTAACACCAAACCATCCTAAAACTTCAACTACATCCAAACACATTTACACATCTAAAAAAATCAGTCATACTGGACACACGTACAATAACCAGAAAATTTCTATATGCATAATACTATTTATAAAGAGAAAGCATATTTGACATCAGTCCACATGCTTATCTACTAATACCAGATAAAACTATTCAAGAAACAAAAACAAATAATGATAATAACACGCACGCACACACGGACGCACGCACATACTCACGCACGCACGCTCGTACGCACGCACGCACACCCGCGCGCCAGTACACACACACATACACACTC
Source organism: Platerodrilus igneus (assembly GCA_036346225.1). Lineage (NCBI taxonomy): Eukaryota > Metazoa > Arthropoda > Insecta > Coleoptera > Lycidae > Platerodrilus > Platerodrilus igneus. The sequence continues at coordinate 1,151,291 of JARFIW010001102.1, read as the reverse complement.
GCATGCACGCACGCATGCACGCACGCACACATGTACGTCAGAACGAATTTGCAAACGCGCTCTTTTTCAAGTAAGTGAATGTGTATCAGTAGCTGGCATTGGAGTTTTATGCAAACCTTTGAATTTGATTAACATTTGGTAGCTTAAGGAAAAAGTGCACATTTCGTTTAAACAAAATTTCGTGTCCTTTTGATGGTATCTTAAATAATTTTTGCACGTTTTAAGTTTGACATATCTATTTTTTATGCAGCCTAGAATAACGCAGTTGTTTGTTACAAATTACTTTTGTCTATTTGAAAAATTCCCCAACAAAAAATGAACTATTAAAGCTCCAGTGCTGTATCGCGTAGAGCATTTACTCTAATGCGTAATAGATTTATTTAAGCACGCAATTGAAGAGCCAGCCAATGTTATTGGAGGAAAATTGTTTTGAATATAATTAATTAAATTGAATGTAAATTAACTTAAGTGCTTTTCGTATTTAAGTTTGAAATCCTTATTGCTTACTTCGTTCATTTGCATGTAGATATACCACATTATCTCGCAGACAGAGCTGTCGCCAAGCAGCCCGCAGAGACTGCAACGCGATTAATCGGTTTTCTTATTTCAAGTCTGTTTTGATTAGGATAATTTGTTATGAAAGAAACTTTTAAATTATGTGGATTGTATAACCATTACTTCCTAATATATTAATAAGAAAATCTATATATTTTTATTATAAAGGTGAATTTTTAGAGTTTATTGATTTTTTGAACTAGTTCAATAATTTTGTTTTTCTTATTTTGTATAAGTATTGTGTCAAGGAGAGAGGTTAATTTATTAAACGCCATTTCAAACTTTACCTGTATATGGATAATAGTAATTAAAAAATTAATGTTTCTCATATTTTAATATGAGGAACTGCTGTTATTGTGTTAGAGACAAGTTCTTCTAGAAATGGTAATTTAAAAAGCCTGTCGACACATTAACGTAACTACCTACTAATACACTCAGTGACATTGCGGAGGCAACGCATATTCAATTATCTTTCCGTTAGAAATGGGTCGGTGTAAGTGTATAATACATTTGGGCGCCTATATTGTATTTAAGGTGTAGCTATTTATCTCTCTTCACCTTCGCAACAAATCTCAGTCCCACCCAACACACACTTTTTCTAAAATAGATCAACAGTGCATATCTTACTTACCGATGGGCATAAATTCTAAAGAACAGCTTTTTATCGTTCGGGTGGGCGGTGTCTGAAAGAATGTATTCTTGGCTTGATTATTTGTTTAATAAGTATAAGTAAAAATAATTATAAGTTTCATAAATATATGAAATAATTAAAATTGACCGATTTTAACAGTAGAAGTAGTTTGGAAATTTTCGGTAATCTTCGGAATTCTACGGAAGGCTTCATGCTTGCTTGTGGAACCAAAATAAACTTAAACACTCATTAAATGAATGTATATACAGTTTGAAGGCGGTGAAAAAGGCTTCGGCAGTCTTCGGATCTCCTCGGAAGGCTTTGAAATTTGCTTGTGAGACCGAGTAGGAACTTAAATAACTGTAGTTAGAAAATATTTACAGTTTGAAGAGGTCCAGAAATCTTCGGTGGTCTTCGGAGCTTTTGGAAGGCTTCGTGTTTTACTTGTGGGACAACGTTAAGTTACAAAGAATTATGATAGAAGTTACAAACTACTAACTGACAATATATACAAGCATAGAGAGTTCAGAAGTCTTCGGTTGTCTTTGGTACTCCTCGGGAGGCTTCGGAATTTATTTGTGCGCCCGGTAAGAAGTTGAAAAGTGATGGTTAGAAATTATTTACAATATTAAGAGGCTCATACGTCTTCGGTGATTTTCGGTACTCTTCGGAAGGAGACGTGGTAGTGCTGGCTTAGGCTTTGTCGAGTGTGTCGCCGTGGAACTCTACGGAGGTGTCGTCCCGGTGGTAGAGTTGATAGAGGCAATCACAATAACGATTTGTCGGTGAAGTATGGAACGGAGCTTAACGTCCATACGTAGTTTGTTAACTATTGATTGGTGAATTATAGTGACGTGCCCTAGGTACGGCGGTGGACAGCGTCACCGTCGGAGAATACGCAGGCTATGGAGAGCACTGCGTGAAGAAGTATAGTAGGCTATGGCGAGCGCTGCTCGCTGAAGGTTTTGCAGGCTATGAGGAGCACTACAAGGGGGAGAATTTGAAATTATATTTATACACTTCCATTTCCTATGCTTCCTGTGTTGAAAAACATTAATGATGTCTTTAACCAATGGAATTGTGTATTTAGATTTTCAAGTGTTCTATTTTGTTCTATTCTCAGTTGGTGTACTTTGATATAGTCAACTGCAATTCTTTAGTCCGTTCTGTGTTCAGCTCGGGTGCGGTGATATAGTCAACAAGGTATCCCGGCAAAAGCGGTATCGAAGAAATCTTTGCAGAATATACCCAAATAAGATTACCAAAAAAGCAAATCATCAGACTATAAATATTCTAAAGAACAATTGGTTAAATATTAGTATATGCAGAGGGTAGGCTGGATATGATGATAGTAAAGAGAGCGGATTCGAGAGCGTATACAAATAATGGAACGAACCTAAGGCAGTTTATATTGTGTTGGTTGCATTCTCAGTTAATTTGTAAACGATTTTTTAAAAGTTTAACTAAAACATGAAACTATTTTATGCACTTGCACAATATTTATAACCAATTCCAGAAAGGGCTATTATCGGAAAAGCTACAAAAAGGTAAGAACGAGTTTAATAGCTCGAAGAGAGAGGTAACAACGGATAGGTTATAATGCATCAACAAAGAGTGGTAGACGCTTTACGATAACTTTTCGGGTAAAGTAGATAAAGTGCTGTTTTCTAAGTAAAATAATATATTTTAATTGGTTATTAATTAGTTTTATTGTATGCATTTATCAAAATACTAATTCTTTTAAATTTCTTCATATCCTCAATCTAAATATAAAGTATACGCTCTTGTTACGTTTAAACGCCGTCGCGGCTCGACGCAACGCGATTTAGGATCATGTTTCCTTTATAATATAGCTAAGTGAAGATTCACGCCGCACTCCTTCAAATTCCTATCAAAATAGCTTGTTGTCATTGTTGACAGTGATGTTGTCTGCTGTATACTAGTCATGGGCGTTGTTATTCACTTGGGTGAAAAGTTCCTACGGAACTTATTCATCCAAGTGAACAGTTCTAGATGAACAGTTCAAAATGAACTCTAGACGAGAAGGAATAAAAATACTCCTTCGCCATGTGATGATTCATTGAACTCATTCGGTATGAGAACTTGGCGTGTTCTTAAACTGAATTATAAGAATGGTAAATGTAAATACTATATATTATAATGTGAATAAGGGCCGCTATACTTGAGGCCATGTCCCTAATGCTCCACCCAAAGCTACTACATTGGATTTAAACGCGAAAATTATCCGTGCTTCAAAAGTAATCTAACTTCAAATTAATTCATCCTAAATAAACATCTAACAAACTGAAACAAAAACTAAAAATAGGGTTTAAATAATGGTATCCCTAGCGTTGATTTGGAGCGTGCCCGATAATGGGGAGGGATCCGTATTACCGGATAGCAGCTGCCAGCTCTGCTTACCGGTGCAACATAAGGGTCGACTTAAAACTATCCAAAGTTAGCTAACTTATTTTAAAAATGGATTTAAATTTCTAAGCATTTGCCAAATATTTTTAATAGTGACTACAGCTATTTTGCCTGCTCTATAAATTTACAAATTAATCCTCCCTGGTCTAAGTATTTATTCTAATTTCATCCAAAATTTGTCCCTGACGTTCCCTATCGTTTCCTAACTGACATATTACAAGTACAATTTTCTTTCCTATATATACTGCCACCAAAAATTGGCGGCAAAACGTCAAACAAATAAAATCAAGCCACAGAACAAAAATACAGGCAAAAATATAAATTTAAAATAAGTATTAATATAATGTGAGTATATAAATAAACATCATCATTAGGTCTTTAGTCTTAGAACTGATTGGACGCGTACCCTCATTGCTTCCTAGTCTGAACCAACCTACACATTTCCCTGAAATTTGCTCAGTCTGCAGCTAACCCTATCTGTGTGCGAAAGTCTGATCTCGGTCTACTCCTACCTATCTTTTCCTGTCTCTGCTTGTAATATATCCCGTACTGTTCCCCAGAAATGCCTTAGAACGTATCCTGTCTTTCTATTTCTCCTATTTCTTTGTTTTCTTTTATTCCTCAACTATTTCTACAACCAATTTGTTATTAACTTTACCTGTCCATGCTACTATCCTCATACATCTGAAGCACAACATTCCAAAAGGCTTCTATCTCTTTCTGTCTGCTTTTCCTACTGCTCCTTTTTCATAGATGTACTGTGCTGTGCTTCACACTATGCTTTGAACAGTTTTCTTCTTGTATCTATGTTCACTGTCTATGAAAATAGCTGCTGTTCTTTCTTGTTTGATGCAGTTCGGTCACCTTCTATTGTTCCACAATTTATACCTTATTTCCCTTATATTCAGTGGTAAGTAAAGGGGAGGCGGCTCTGTGGCGTAGTGGTATGTGTGTGACTACTACTCTCAAGGTCCCGGGTTCGAATCCCGACACGGTCCGCTTAAAAAATGTTAGGCGAGCATTTTTCACAAAAATACACCCTCGTTCGGCTGAGAGGTAAAATGGAGATCCCGTGTGTGAGTGTTGTCATGCACGTTAAAGATCCTTACCTTGCTTGGAACAGCAAGGGTTCGGCAAAATTCCAAATTTTCCAGGTAAAAAAAACTCGCTTCCTGGCCAATGTAGTACCTTCGGGTGGAGCATTGAAAAATCACATGTAAGGTATGTGAAGGGGGATAAGCAGCCTTTGACTGCCAAGTTCCCCAGCACTTAAAACTTTGTCAAATTAATAGTTTTCCAATTTATCCTTTCGCACAATCAACATTAGTTGAAAATATTTCACAACCAACACCTGTAGTTGTTTATAATAATCATCACATTTAAGATAATTTATTTTTTTTGTCATTGCGTTTTACGTCTTGAAACTGGTTGGACCTGTACCTCAGCTTATTTATTTTCTGAGCTAACCTAGAGTGTTCCCTGCAATTCTCACAACAGCCTTTATACAGCTCAATTCCTTCTATTGTTTTCGAATTATATGCCCAAGTTCACCGAGATTCAGTGGTAATTGGAGTGGATTAAGCAGCCTATGGCTGCCAAGGATCCCTCAACACTTAGACATTTGCCGTATTAATAGTTTTCCAGTAAATCCTTTGGCACAATTAACATTAGTTGAGAATATTGCAAGACCAATACCTGTAGTTGTTTACAATAATCATCATATTTAAGTACAGCTATTATTTTTGTCATTAGTTTTTCCATCTTGCGACGGGTTGGAAGCGTACCTCCATTGATTTCTATTCTGAGCTAGCTTACACATTTTCCTGAAATTCTCACAGCCAACATCTTTCACTATCTGTGTGCAGTAGTCTAACCTAGGTCTACCTCGATTTCTCTTCTTTCCTATCTCTGCTTCTAATATATCCCGCACTATCTCCTCATGTCTTAGTATGTGGCCTATCATCCTATCTTTCCTATTTTTTTACTGTATTCTACATACTTCTTTCTTTCCCTACCATTTCTAGTACCTATTTGTTCTTAACTTTGTCTGTCTATGATATATTCATCATACGTAGCACCACATTACAAAGGCTTCTACCATTTTTTTATCTGCTTCTCCTACTGTAAAACCTTCACAGCCATACAGTGCTGTGCTCCACACATATGTTTTAAGCAATCGTGTCCTTGTTTCTATGTTTGTGGTCTTTGAGCACAGTATTTGCTTTATCTTGTTAAATGTAGCACGACCTTGTGCTAATTCTTGTTTTATATCTTTTGTGCTTTTCCCATCTTGCGTTATTTGACTTCCTAGGTAGCAGAAATATTTAACCTCTTGTAAGTTCTCGTCACCTATTTGTATTTTTGTTTTCGTTTTATTTTCCCCTTTTTTGCACACTAGAACTTTAGTTTTACTTTTGTTAATTTTCATACCATATCTCTCCGTTAGAACTGTTACTATTTCATTAATAGCAAATCTAAGCATATCAATCTTTTGTTCTTGCATATTAATTCCAAATGTCTTCCTGCATTTGACAGTATTCATTGCCTTTTCAATGTACAAGTTAAAAAATAATGGGGATAAGGCACATCTCTGTCTCACCCTTTTTCTAATATTTACTTTTCTTCTTTCTTGCTCTAATTCTATTACCGCCGTTTGCTCTTTGTATAAGCAATGTACTATCCGTCTGTCCTTAAAACTCATTCCAATCTTCTTGAGTATTTCGAACATTTTTTTCCATTTTAAATTATTGAATGCTTTTTTAAAATCTACAAACCCTATATATACACTTTCCCCCTTCCTAATCGTTTTCTCCATTATCACCCTCAGAGCTAAAATAGCCTCCCGTGTTCCCCAGCTGCGCCTAAACACAAATTTTTCTTCTCCCAGTATTCTTTCAGCTCGTTTTTCCATTCGTCTTTTTACAATTTTAGTTAATATTTTTGAAACGTGTGCTGTCAAACTTATTGTTCGAAAATTTTCGCATCTGTATGCGCCTCTTTTTTTTGGTATAGTTACTATGATGTTACGTTTGAAATCTTTGGGTATCTCGCCTGTCTCATACATATAGCTTACAAGTCGGAAGAGACGTTCTGTTACTGCTTGTCCAGCGGCTTTTAGAGTTTCTGCTTGCACCTTATCTGTACGCGACGCCTTACAATTTTTCAGACCTTTTAATAGTAATTCAAACTCATCTCTAAGAATAGGATATCCCAGGTTATCATTTTCAACGTTTGATTCCTGTTCTAAAGCTGTTAGTTCCTCTTCTGAATATAAATCCCTATATATTACTGCCATCTAGCTACTTTCTCTACATTTTCTATAATGGCGTTTCCTTCCGCGTGCCTTATATTTTTGCTATATGGTTTTATATCCCTAAAATTTATTTTAATTAATTTGTATGTTTCGTCTGTCTTTTTTATTTCTATCTTAGTTTGTACTTTTTTGCACTTTTCATCAATCCATTGTTCTTTAGCTTTCGTGCATTTGCGAATAATTTCCCATTTTATAGCTTTATATCTTTGTTTTCCTGTTTCGTCTGATCTATTTTTGTATTTTTGTCATTCTTCTATTAAATTCAGGATATTCTTAGTTATCCATGGTTTCTTATTTTCTTTTTGTGTATACCCCAGAATACCTCTGGCCGCCATGTCTAAGCTGTCTTTAATGTTATTCCATTCTCTTTCTACTTCCTTAGTATCAGAAATTTTCCCGATATCTTTCAGCAATTCATTTGACTTTTTTTCATATCTTTCATGGATATCTTTTTCTTTTAGCTTCTCAAAGTCAAAGTGCCTTTTTCCGGTCCTCTTTTTCAGATTTTTTAATTTAAGAGCGGCCTTCATAATTACGGTGTTGCGGTCAGTGTGTATATCTGCTGCCGGGTAGCTTCTACAGTCTTTTACTTGATTTCTAAACCGTTGTCTAACAATAATGTAATCTATTTGATATCTTCTTATATCTCCTGAAATCTTCAACGTATATCGTCTTCTAGCATGATGTTGAAATAATGTATTTGTGATGTTTAAGTTGCTCTAGTCGCAAAAATCTACCAGCTTGTTTCTCCTGTCATTTCTCGTGCCTAAACCAAATAAACCTACTATCGCTCCTTCCCTACCTTCACCTACCACTGCATTGATATCCCCCGTAAGTATTAAATTTTCATGTGCTTTTTTACGTATCTTAGTATGTCTTCGATATCTTTTTAGATCGCCTCTACCTCTTCCTCACTGTAGCTAGAGGTGGGTACGTATACTTGTATTATTACTGTATTTACTGATTTAGATTCAAATCTAACGATGAGTATCCTTTCGTTCTTTTGTAAGTAGTTTTCTACAGGTCGTCCTATCTTTTTTCGCATAACTATCCCCACACCCAAATTTCCTTCCTCTGATCCTGTATGAATTACCCTGAAGTTTCCACTCCAAAAATCCCCCGCCTCTGGCCAATGGACTTCGCTGATTTCTACTATGTCTAGTGCTAAGCTATCCATTTCGAGTTTCAGGTTCTCTAGCTTACCTACTTGTTTCATACTTCTGAAATTCCACGCTCCGACTCGCAGAATGTTCACGGATCTTTTTCTATACTTTCAGATCACATCCCCCAAAGTAGTCCTCTCTCGGAGATCCGAATGGTAGACTATTTTTTACCCCAGATGATGCCACCAAATTTACTAACAATTTCTGTACGCAGTGTACTTGGGAGGTAAGGTGGTGGTTTCCCGTTGCCTTCCACATCACAGTAGTGTGTCTTAGAATGTCATACCGACCCCTATGGTCTCTGCTACTCTAAGTACCGAAAAAGCTGCTGCCCTCTTTCGGGGACCTGCCTTAGTCTGGTTGCTCACTAAAGGCCCCACTAATTTGGTTAAACCTATAGTTCGGCTCTTTAGCTCATTGAAACGCGCAAGCCATTGTACCTGTTCTAGTATTTTAGAATGTCGTCAAGGTGCAGGTCCGTTTAGTATGGATATAAATAAACATAAAATAATATATAAATAAATAAATAAATATTTAAATAAGCAAAAGCATGTAACAGTGCATAGATTGGCAAAAGCATCACCCAAATTATCAGTTGCACTTGCTTAAGCATTATGATGGCTACCGCCATTACACGCAAAAAAAATGCTCGTTAAATTATTTCAAAATCTTCGTATTAATTCAAGTCTATGCTTATGCGAGTACAGCCGCCACAATTATATTCCTACCTCGTATATAAATTTCTCCAGCATCCGAAGATCTGGTGGTCTTCTTACGTCTATTGATATCTTACAGCTAGGGGGAGATGGATATGCACTGTTAAAGTCTTGATGGGTATGCACTAAACGTTCTGGGAGGTTCACAATCACTATTACTATAAAAGTGCTGGGGGATGAGCGGTTTCACTCTATAAATGTAAATTCTATCTAACCTACCTATACACTTTCAGTATATCGGCAATAAAAGTGTGATTATACCCTAAATACTGGTATAAGTGCCTGAACTTGGTGTTGGTATACAAATTAATTTAATAGACAATACAAAAACACCTTCATGAAATATCCCTTCCATTAAATAATTTAAGCCTAGATTTTAAAAAGCGTGTAGTAGGGGTGTTTTTAATATACTGCAAATGAAAATAAATGGAATGTGGTTAAACGCATTATTTTTCAAGGCCAGTTTAGCTGTTACATTCTAATTGAATTTTTTTAGAAAAATGCAGAATTGTAAGTCGAAGTAGCTTATTTTTATTGTATCTAGCGGGTAATATATTTGCTTTTCTGTTTGATTGGACAAATTTTCAAAAGGTAAACAGTGAGATACCAAGAATAAGAACAGCAATTGTGTAAATAATTGTGTCTTAAGCGACTGTGTATCGTGGGAACATCAGTACCTTGTGAAAGAATGTTTTCAATTTTCAAAGGCTGGGCAAATAATGTCCGACAGAAAAACTCGATTAATACCTTCAAAATTGTCAAAAAATTTTTTTAATTATAATTTGAAAAGCATGAAGGATGGCAAAACTTTAATTTAAAGTAGGTCGTTATTTAATTTGTAAATGTAAATGCGTTACATTTTTTAAAACATTGTTACATTTAAAATTATTTTTTACTAGTGTGTACCGCCTTTTTGCGATACCAATCTTTAAAATTAGTACCTTAAACTAATCAGCCTATAACTATTAAGTAAATGTTTTATTTTGCAAAATAGTATAAAACCTTTGTTTTATTCAAGTTTTTTTAATTTATACAATAACTGACTTTGTAAGGATTTTCTTTCATTTGAAAACTATTCTTGCTCCTACATAGCAGTACAGAAATCATAAAGTCATAATAAAGCTCTCGGAATTTTAATTACATTGGCAGTGAAACAAAGTGTACAATTCGTAATTCCTTCTAACCCCAACATTCACTATTCTATTCAATATCAGTATTCAGCTATTCACTTCATCCTTTACGGTTCAAGCAGGTAAAGGATGAAACGTTGTCCGTTTTTAGTAATTCAGTCCAGAATTCTTTTATTCTGTAGTTTGTAATAAATTATTCCCTTAGAAACCAACTACCTAGTTCGTTCAGGCTATCGTTCGGAATAGTTCATTTAACCTAGTCGGTCATGAACTACACATCACGACTGTATACCTCACATACATGTCTCATCAAGTGAAGATTTTGGCTGAAAGAAAAGATTGCGTTTTTGTGTTCAAAGTACACGATTAACAGTAAATGTGCAATTATTGTAAAAGACTTCGTTCTGTACCCTATCAAAAATTTGGTAGTACGAAGGTGTATTCAAATAGTGGTAAGCCGCGCGTATAATAATGCTATACAAACGGCCTAGGTTTAAATTTGCAGCACTAAATCTCTTCTTTTATGGATATTTTACCTGGCTTTGATTCCTACGCTTGTAAGGTTTGTTTGGCCAAAAAGTTCTTGACAAATAATCTATTAAAAAAAATTAGAGTGTTTTGAACCCTAACCACAGACTTTCCCTAGTAAATACCCTTACAAAAAAATTATTAAATAATTGAGACTTATTCTACTGCAATCTTAAATGACAAATACTCAAATATCAGTTACAAGCAAAAGTAATACGTGCAAAAATCCACAAAGTGCTTCTCCAATTCGTAATTACCAGTATTAAATATCTTTAGCTTCTATTTTAAATGAACATCAAATCCCAGTTTACAAAATCATCCATTTTCTAATCTTCATTTAGAAACATCAGTTTTTAGACTGCATCTTCAATTTAATTATTAAAGTTAATTTCTAAGTAGAGTTGTATCGAAGAATTTTCATATTTTTATTGTATATTACAAATTCAAATAACTGTATTTACCAATTTTCAAGTTTATGTGCAGGTTACGTTTAACTTTACTTTTTTATTCACTGTTACATGTTAATTATTAAATTACGGTATGCGTATTTCATACTACAAAATAACATCTTCGAAATTTTTTACATATTGCTTGGTCGCTGCGAATTCATCACTTAAAATTCAATGTCAGTAGTATATAGTACGGGTTCTGGCATCTGCGGCTGTTTCCAAAAAGGCTATGATACCTATATATACTTATAAAGCACATAGGTAGCATATCACTTCCCATCCATCCCTAAACGATAGCAGACGACGTTAAAATCAAACAGGAACTTATAGAAGTACGAAAGGCAGTTAAGTCAAAACGTTAAAAACAGGTGTGATTGAACAAAAACTTGCACTAAGTAAAGCCTATGCACCTTTTACAAAAGGCTTACAAACACTGTAGAACGGTCTGGTAAAAGACATTAAACAGGAACCCAAAAGCAAAAGTCAGCACTGGTCACCATGACGTACAATCCACTCCTAAAAGACGTCCTAAATTTCTTGATTGGGTGCGCAGTTCCACAGCAATCGCCGCACCACCAGTAGAGGGTGCATGGGAACACTATACTCCTAGCCCAGTCCTGCCTGTTGAGTCCACCTTCGAAGAAATGAAGAGTGACAGAAACATCCCATGGACCGAGGCAGCAAAGAACATCAAACCTATTTGCGACCACCTTTACCGTCAATAAGATACTATGTGGATAATCTGTTTTCCGACTTTACTGGTAATTATAGCAATGACACGAAGAACTTGCATAGAGATAAAGTACGTTTTAATCCGGAGAGAGGAAAATTAATGATTGGTGATTCGTACATTATTTTCGGGATTGGTAAAAAGGTGTGTGTAGAATGATTTTGCTACAATGATAGCAATGGACTGTATAAACAACTGTTCCTTCTAAAAGCTTTTGGGTAAACTTTTACTTAAAAAAGTTAACGATTATGCAGACTATAAAAAAGGAAGTAATACACTGTATAGCTTATAACAATAAACTATCAATCCGAGTGGGCGTGGTTTGCTTATAGATTATAACGAGAAAGCACTGGAATATGTATACTTTAATGATTCCAACGGACTGTGTTACCGGCTCAAGCTTCTGGTTGCCTCGCAAAATGCAGGTAATACCGGTCAAATCAACCAAATTACATCGGTTATGGAAGATTTACGTAAATGGCGTATAATAGCGTAGATCATGCGTCATGTTGCTCATTATTGCAATGGTCATCGACAAGCTTGGACATGCGTCTGACTGCGCTTCGGATATTTCTTATGATGATGATTACTACTATTTCGACAGTATGAGATTGGCGCATGTCGCTACGCCACAGGAAGAAGATGATGCAGTCACAAAAGCGTACTTAGAAACGCGGTTAGCAACGTATCGCCCACAAGACGGAGAACCAACGCTAGGAAGCGGTTCCACTATTCAGCAGTACATAGACACGCTTGTGAAGCAGACAACAGACCGTAACACGACATAATTCTCGCGCGGGGCTAGCAAGTTTGCGTGGTAAATAAAATGCTTTGGGTCCTTGTGAACATTACCGTTGCCAAACGGGTAGATGATTCCTTGAATAGCATATACGACATTAGACGCTGGTACTAAAACATTGAAAGCACAATTTACAATAGACATTGCAAAAGTACAAGCAGAAATTCAACACCTGTAACACAAACTCAGAAAAGTATACATATAACCGGCAACCGTACACACACACACACACACACACACACACACACTCACACACACACACACACTCACACACACACACACGCGCGCGCGCGCTAGACGGGTACCCCGGAAATAATCCACTAAATTGTAGCTTGTATTTAAATAGAGTAACGGTTGACTTTGTGAAAAGAGAATTATAAAAAATGAACATAAAAAAATCTCCTGGAATTGATAATATTAGACTAAAAGACCTGCTATATTTAGGAGAAAATATGTATTCAGTGATCGTAAAATTAATAAATCTCATTATAGAGACTACGGTTGTGTCTCAAAACCTCAAAATAGCAATTGTAAGACCAATACATAAAAAAGGTAGCTTCTCTGAATTCTGTAATTACCGACCTATTTCAATTTTGCCGATAATTGAGAAAGTATTTGAGAAATATATAGCAGAGCGCATCTACAAATATATCGACAAAAACATGATTCTAACTAAAACTCAATATGGCTTTGCAAAAGGCTTGGGTACGAATAAATTATTATCTAATTTTTCTAACTTTATATACGATAACCTGAAGAACAATATGAATATCTTATGCTTATTTGTGGATTATTCGAAGGTTTTTGACACCATAGGCACGAAATATTGTAAGATAAACTAGAACATACGGCCTTAGAGGGTCTTCCCTCAAACTTTTTTAAAATTATTTACTTTTTAGAAAGTTTTCAGTCAAAATTGGTAACACTTACAGCAGGGAACAACCACTTGATATCGGAGTTCCTCAGGCGTCGGTGCTGGGTCCTTTATTAATTATACTTTACATGAACAATTTGCCTAATTTAATTCAGAACTGTAAAATCCTTGTTTGCAGATGATGTCCTATTAATATCAGTTCACAGAAAGTTAACATCAGCACAACTGTTTTTACAAATTGATACTGATAATATGACTAAATGGTCTCATGATAACTACCTGGTATTGAACAGAGAGAAGACCAAATTGATGCATATTACAACTCCATATATTCAAAGAGGTGAACCAAATATTATAATACACTCTTGTAGATGCTTCCAATTGAAAAAAAGAGGCTTTAATTCTTGCACAAGCAGCTGCACGAATATTGCACAATGCTCCATATATCAATACCTAGGAATCACAGTGGATAACTTCTTTCGGTGGGATCGCCAAATCAATAATGGGTGTAAAAACTGAAAATGGTCCTTGTTAAAATGTACTATATCAGAAATTTGGTTTCATTAAAAGTTAAGAGGATTTTATACATTGCGCTGGCTGAATCTATAATTAGATATGGATTACCCGCCTAGGGTTTTACAGGTAATATCCAGTTAAACAAAATTCGAGTTGTACAACGACAATTATTAAAACTAATTACCAATGCTGACCCAGGTAGTAGTATGCAGGAGTTACTTACTCAATCTAATGTATTAAGCGTTAAAGGTTTATTTTATTTTAACATTGTTATAGATACATACCTGGAAAGAAAAACTAACGATTACGGATTAAGATGTAAGAATTATGTGGTTGCGTTGGCGCTAAATAAATAAGGTGAGAACAATTTGTCATATATAGTTCCCAAACTTTTTAACGAACTTCTTCCTGAAATTCAAAATTTTTCAAACAAAAAAATAAAATCTGATTTAAAAGATTTCTTAAACTCACAGTACGAATGCTTATTGTGTTTAAATATTCCTATACCACGAACAAACATTTATATTTTTAAACATCTGAATTTAGTAATGTTATTTTATTTATGTTATATGTTACTTATTTTGATTCATTTAAGAGGTTTAGGAATTATTTAGCACTCTAGGAATAATTTAATTAGTTTAGGTTAACAGATATACTTAGATTCTTAACAAAATTAGTAACTAAGGATGTATTTATTATAAGGACTATAACGATTAGTAGAAATTTATGTTAGATACGGGGATTTCTTTTTTCATGAATTTAAAGGCTTTTATTTTTATTTTTATGTTTTTCTTTTTGGCAGTTAAATACGGTTTTTTCAATTACTTATGTATTTGTTATATGTATGTTACAAAATGTATGTTACGTTATGGAATTGTACTTAGTATTATTATAAGGGGTAGTACTTTGATAAACTTTATCTACATATAAAAATTGAAATATTGTTTTATGTGACTTATGATGTTTTAAGTATAAATTGTATAATGATATGAGAAACAGCTGAAAATGATAAATTCACCCTCTTAAACTGGATATCCCATCTTGCAATTATAATGAACATACCTTCAGTGCGGAATGACAACATGAATTTATAGAGGGTTGAGTTAAAATGAAATAATATAACTCTAAGAATTGGAACTAGATTTACTGTTAGTGTAGTTATTTATAAAATAATTAACCTAAGGTGTTTATGTGTACTAGCTAGCAGTAATTTATTTGGTTTATAGCGTCTTGTCAAGCAGTAATAGGCTAGCTTAAGATGCAAATGTAAAACAAACTGAATAAAACAAATTGAATTGAATTGAATTGAATTGAACTCCACTAGCTCTACGCTAACAGAGCTGTATATAATTAATTCCTCGTACTCGAAGTGCAAAACCTTGATATGGATGATCGATGCTCTTTGGTTGAACTCGAGAATTTCGAAGTTCGTGAATATGTGCGAATAGCGAGCAGGTGAAAACACATTCACTTCCTGTAACTCGGCCAACAATTTCTCTCCGTACTTGGTCAACACTCGACGCAGTCGTAAAATTTTATACCTACGATCTGGTTCTAATCATTTGATGTTGAGTACTTCTATGTGATTAATTTGTACGTTATTAAATTTCTGCTTTAACGTATACATTCCGACTGTATAGACGAAACTGCACTGTTTTATGGTATCTGTTATATATATATATATATATATATATATATATAATCGTGTGATTAAGGGGTCATTGGGATATATAAGGGCACAAGTGAACTCATGGGTTGAGAGATTTTGAATAAGGAAAGACAAATTTATTTAATTACCCTAATTAAATAAATTTGTTGGAATATCCTTAACAGTAAATTTTTTTAACTTAAGTAGTGTATAGTATTGTAGAATCAATGTAATTAGCCAAAGATAATGTAACATAATATTTGTATAAACATAGAGCAGAATAAATAATAATTGGAAAAAATCTTTCTAACGTATTTAAATTTGTAGAAAAGTGATTATATGAAAGCCTAAAAGCGTGGGGCAGGTGTTAAAATAACATTTTTGTTTGCTAACGTAAAATCCGACACGTTTAAACAAAACAACGAGGGGAGATAATATTTCTCGGTAAGCTTGGCAACAAACAAACTTTAATGGGTTGTTGAAAAAGAACAACCGTTGGGATTAATGTAGACGCGGTTTTCTGATTAAAATATTGATTTCAATCTTGGAGGTGGTATAGTAGAGAGCCAACAAAAAGACCAAGACAGAATAAAAGTGTATTGAGTGCAAGAGGGATGCGTGTACTTAATTCAGGAGGCAGTATAGTTGGGAGACCTAAATAAAATCGATAATTTTAAGGATATTTAAAAGCAAACACGAGTCTGCTAAAAATAGAAGAATGGAGCCAAGCAAGGTGATTGGTGTGATTTGTACTAGAAGGGCAGAGATCCAGCTGATGGAAGCGTATGTGTGAATAAAGCTATAGGTACAAGGGAGATGAGAGATGTTTGTTCAAGTTAGAGGCGTTGACAAATAAAGATGTAGAAGCCAAATTCAAACAACGGAGTGACATTTTGAAGCGATTTACCCAGTATTGTTATGGCGTTATGAAAATTGACAAGAATCCCAGGTTCGTTAGGGATTTTTTGTTGCAACAACAAGCGGTTAGAAAAGATTTTCAAGAAATATAAGAACGGGTCTACAAATGTATGTGCCAATTTAAAACGGGGGGGGGGAGGTCGAATTTCACTTATATAATCACTGGCAGAAAAGGGTCAGGCTCTCTTCCTTTTTCGTTGTGATTTCATCCAGCATTGGTGACAATAGTTACTTTTATGTGAACTAGTACAAGTAAATAAAACTTTATGTAGAAGCCAATAAAGCATTTTTGTGGTAAAACGTTAAAGTGGTACCGTAAGTACAAAACTTGTTAAGTTGGTATTGGAATACACAAAAATTTTAAGATTTGAAAGTGTTTGGATGATACAAAAAAAGCGATGTTTGAATAATAAAAGTTAAGTTTGGAGATTGGAATTTTTGGAGTGGAAATTGTAAACAGCGGTATGCATGGCAGATATGGTAATAGAACCAGGGAGTTAGCTGATGGACTGGGTATCTACTAGCCGGCAGCATCTTTAAGGAGCTAGATGGTGGAGCACATTTAGAAAATAAAAACCAGGTAGACAACAGAATAGAACATTGAGTGATGAATATTTTCATAGTGTTTGTGATTATTTGGATCTGAGTTTGATGTGTTATATTATTATTTGATATTTTATGAACAGACATTTATGGGACTTTAAAAAAATTGATCTTTGGAAATAATTAGTGAATTTACAGATAGCCAAATGTCATAGAGAGGAATATAGGCTTATTGATATTTGGTAGTGCAGGAAATTTATATGCACAGTCGTAGAGTTTTATTATGAGCTCATGTTAAGACCGAAACGATAACGTAAGGTATGAGGAACGCCCTCTTACTTTAAATCAAAATATATGTGTTTAAAAGGTTATCAATTTGCATGATTATTATAATAAAATTAATGATCTTTATAGATGTACCTATAGGAATGGTGTTTTAAAATGTACTATGGGTGTGATATATTTGGTCAAGTGAGTTATTTTTGAGTGTGTGATTGGGGTAAATGTTTATTTAGGTTTCAGCATAAAGATATTGCGAGGAAGTTTTTGGATGTAACAGGTAGGTGTCAATATTATTAGGAAGTTATGTAAGAAGCATTATTAGGATCAGCCGAAGGCAAGATTCGAGCTAAAACTTTACAGAATTGAGATAGCCCAATTTGTGGAGCTTGATTTCAGGCACATTCCAGACTTAACCTCACAATATTATGACGACCCGAACGTGAGGGGCTCGATTCCAGATAAAAAAAAATCTTTTTATATCAGAAAACTGGCGAGTTGATAGAAAAGGGTGGATTAATGTAAATAATTTTAGTGATAGTTTTAGATTTATTTTTGGGTGTGTGTTAAACGGACGTTGAGAAAGGAGTGGCTTAGGACTGAAAGAGTGAAAATTCGAAGTGACGATAGTGCGTTATTTTAAAAATCAGTAAAAATGGAGGAAGCAGGAGGTAGTAGGGACCAATCGTGAACAGAATCGGGAGAGCAAGGAAATGAGCTGATAATGAGAATGTTAGAGGAAATACGACTAGGTATAGAGGAATCAAACCGGAAATTGAAGCAGATGAGTGCCGAATCGAACCGGAAGTTTGAGGAGATTAGGGAAATGGGCGAAGAATCAACAACAAAAATGGAGTAGATTAATGAAAACTTAAGCGAAAAAATAGATAAGTCGACTAAAGGATTCCCTGATTTCAAAAATAGTTTAACAGTAAAAATGGGAAAGGTTGAAATGAGAGTTGAAAGGAATAAAAAGAGTATAAGTGGGATTTGGAGTGAAATTGGACAGCTAAAAACGGAAGTTAGAATTTTTGTGAGGAGGAGATAAATGGAAAAATAACTGAGGTGAATAAGTCATGTAGAGACCCAATAGGCAGAGTTGAGAGAGAGGTAACGGGAATTAAACAAAATATAAGTGCTTTAGCGGGGGAGAGCCCAAAGTTGTTTGCGAGTAATATTTCAGTAGAACAACAATCGAAATTTTATGGAGACAATAGGGTGAACCCACAGATTTTCATAAATAATATCCGGACATTAGTATGTAATTTATATGACGAACAGGCTAAATTAAGTGTAGTGAAGGCTTTGTTGAAAGATAACGCAGAAGCCTGGTATAATTTGGAAGGGTCAGATATTGAGTCATATTTAGATTTTGAGGAAAGATTTCTCTAGCATTATTGGAGCGATCATAGGCAGGATCAGGTTAGGGATGATCTAATTGCAGGAAAATACAAGGGAAAATTTGGAGGATCCCGGAAACAATATGCGATTAGAAAATATAGCATCGGTTAGCAATTAAATCCACCTTTGACGGATCGTCAAACCATCAAATATTTGTCGAGACATTTTGAAAGTGAGGTTAAGCAACATGTTGCTCTACAGAACATAGTAGAAAGGAAGACATTTTTGGAGTACCTGCAAAGGTACGATTATGTGAGTTTGGAAAGACCTCGGGAGAGCAGTGACAGGAATATAAATGCAGTAAGATTCGAGAGTAGGAGAGATAATGCGTATATTTAAATAGGGACCAATCAAAATTTTAAGAATAATTGGGTGACCAGGGGAAAACTATTTCAGGAGTAACAGCAGCACCAGGGAAGCTATTCCAAGACCTGGAATACAAAGGCAACATAGTTCACCCGAGATCAATAGGACATCGACGAATATGAATAATAGGGAGAGATCTGAGGGACAAGACACGAACCGAAGAACGTATGCACAAGTTGTGGAAGGACAATCAGGACCTAGTGGAGAGACCAGAGCTAGGCAGGATTTTTAAAGAAGGACAAACCACTAGAAATTAAAATTTTAAGTTTGAACATCTACGCGAATTTATGGACATCGAAGAACAGAAGGAACCAGAAAAAGTAGAGAAAATTCGTTTGCCGGTGGTTGAAGTTAAAATTTTAAATAGGTGTAGGATCGTTGCTCGATTCAGGAGCGGAGGCAAGTTTGATATCGGAGGAATTCGTCAAGGAGATCCAAGATGAAATTAGAAATAGAGTTATGCCGATTAAAAAAAAGTCATCTAATAGCTCCTAACAAGAAAAGGTTTGCGGTAGTCAATAGTATGGCGATTTTAAGGTAGAAATTGGATTAGTAAGCTGTGAGCAGGAGTTTATCATCGTTCCTGGACTAAAATTCAAAAGTATTATAGGAGTGGATTGTATGAGGAAGATGGGGATTATAATTAATTGTGATAAGAATTTGGTAAAGGTAAGGACATAGAGTTGCCCTGGATGAGTAGGTATGAGGTCACTTAGGATGATACTGGGTTGAATGTAAATGTGTTATCAGTAGATGGAGAAGAGGGTAAAATAATAAATACTTTTAAATGTCCAGACGAGAAAGTTGAAGGAGTACAAAATTTGTTAAGAAAACATTCTGAGCTAGTAGGAGTACAAGCGAGCACAGCATTGGGGTACGAACATGTGTTAGAGGTTGATAACTCGGAATTATTCAATACAGAAATCTATCCTATACCCGCAGCATATAGAAATCAGGTAAACCAAGAACTTGTAAAAATGTTAGAAGACGTCATAATAGAAGTTTCAAACACTCATTTTTTGAATCCGTTGGTGGTAGAAAAAGAAAGATGGGAGTATTCGTTTATGTTTGGACGCGAGAAAGATCAATCAACGTACTAAACCACAGTTTCATTGTCCACCGTCTATGGACACTTTTAGCAAGGTTAAGTGGCAAACGTATTTTTAGCAAGCTTGATTGCAAAAATTCGTTTTGTTAATTTCGTTGCATCGTAATTCTAAAGGGCACGCAGGGTTTTCCACAGAGGAAAAATATGATAATGGTAAAGTAGTATCGTTTGATTTGTCCACATCAGAAGCAGTAGTAGTAAATGAAAAACAAGTTAAGAATCAGGACGTAGCAGATAATTTTATTTTATACGAAGTAAAGAAGATAATACTGATAGGAATCGGAGTAAAGACAAGGATGCTAGTTAATAAATATGTGAGGAGGGTGACATGAAGAATTAAGAAAAGAGTTAGATTTAAATAAGGATAAACAGAGTTAGGTATAAAAATAGATAGTGATAGGTTTAAGATAGATAGAGTTAGGTGTGAAAAGATAGTAATAGAAAAAAATAATAGTGATAGGTATTGAAATATAGAGATAGGGTTAAGAATAGGGATATGTATAGAATAAAAAGAATAAAGATAAGTAGAAGTATCGTGATAGGTGTAAAATAATGGTGATAGGTTAGGTAATAGCGATAGTAACAGGTGTACATACAGAATTAATTTTGGGGTATTTGAATATAAATAAAACAACAAATTTGTGTTGTTCTTTTTATTAAAATAGAGGGGATAATATCGTGTAAATAAGGGTACAAATAAACTCCTGGGTTGAGAGCTTTTGAATAAGGGAAGACAAATTTATTTAATTAGGGAGTTGGAATATTTTTAACAATAAATTTTTTTAACTTAAGTAGTGTGTAGTATTGTAGGGTCAATGTAATTAGCCAAAGTTTGAAAGTGTTTGGATGATGCAAAAAAAGCGATGTTTAAATAATAAAAGTTAAGTTTGGAGATTGGAATTTTTGGAGTGTAAATTGTAAACAGCGGTATAAATGGCGCATACGGTAATTGGACCAAGGAGTTAGCTGATGGACTGAGAATCTACTACACGGCAGCATTTTCAAGAAGCTAGATGGTGAAGCACATTTAGAAGATAAAAACCAGGTAGGCAATAGAATAGAACATTGAGTGGTGAATATTTTTATGGTGTTTGTGATTATTTAGATTTGAGTTTGATGCGTTTTATTATAATTTGATATTTTATGAACAGACATTTATGGGACTTTAAAAGAAAATTGATCTTTGAAAATAATTAATGAATTTACAGATAACCAAATGTCGTAAAGAGGAATAGAGGGCTTATTGATATTTGGTAGTGCAGGAAATTTTTATGCACCGTCGTAGAGTTTTATTATGAGTTCATGTTAAGATCGAAAGGATAACGTAAGGTATGAGGAACGCCCTCTTACTTTAAATCAAAATATATTGTGTTTAATAGGTTATCAATTTGCATGATTATTATTATAAAATTATTGATCTTTATAGATGTACCTAAAGGAATGGTGTTTTAAAATGTACTATGGATCTAATTTAAATAGAGTGATATATTTGGTCAATTGAGTTATTTTTGAGTGTGTGATTGGGGTAAGTGTCTATTTAGGTTTCAGCATGAGGATATTGCGAGGAAGCTTTTTGGATTCACAGGTAGGTGTCAATATTATTAGGAATTTAGATAAGAAGCATTATTAAGAGCAGCCGAGGGCAAGATTCGAGATAAAGCTTCGCAGAATTATGTTAGCTTAATTTGTGGTGCACGTTTTAGAGAACTAACCACACAATATTATATCATCCCAACTCTGGGGCACGATTGCATAGGTTTAACTTCACAAAATATATATATATATATATATATATATATATATATATATATATATGCGTGTATGTGAGTGTGTGTGTATATGTGTGTTTGTGTATGTGTGTGTGTATAGTGGTAGGAGTGCGACATGTACAGTGGCGTCCTCTAAAGATCTCATGTGGGTTTTTTTTTGCTTTTTTTTCCGCTACGCTGCACTGAAATAAACGCCTAAAATAACAAGTTTTAACTAAGTTGGAATGTTTAAAAAATATTGAACTAAAACAACAACTTTATTAGCATTTGCACTTTTTTATAATCATTTAAATTGTTTGATAGCCATTTTCCTGAATCCAGACTGTATGTCCATCCTGGTTACTGCTTTGTGCTTTCCATTGCCAAATTCTTAAGAAACCAGCTATAGGTTGATGTGTAACGGCTAGCTACATTAGGTTGATACTTTGTAATTTATCATATACTTTAAAATTAACTTCAATACCTTCTCCAACACCATAGGTTGTGCAAAATATACAGCATCTACAACCATATCGTTGACGACTGTTGCCAGTGATTTATAGAGTCGTTTTATATTCACTACAGGATACGGTTGCTTACAATTCTTCGAGGAAATATACATCGCTCAAACTATAACTGTCTATTCTGTTTAGCATTCCACGCACCTGGCGACTATCACTGCAAGCGTCGATAAAGTGCAATACAAATTGATCGCACCTACTCTGGTGATTAAACAGCGTGTCCACTACATCCATAGATGTATTATTAGTCACTATAAACCATTTGAAAGCCTCGCCTGGAAGATGAGCATCTAATCTGGACATTGTTCGACACTATGGCTTGTTTCAGATGTTGCTGTAAAATGCATTGTTTGCTTTCAAACAAATCGTACAACACATTGTCCATATTAGTATGAAAACTCTACGCCACCGTCGTTGCTGTCGTCACTGCAACAAAAGTTTAAGTATATGCCAGTTATGCTACATTCGTCGAAATCGGTAATGATGAAATGTGGTGATACTTCAGACAAGTTAGTGGCGCTAAGGTGCTCAATACCGACTAGCGCACCTTCTTTGTGAAATTTTACCTCGATCATACACGTATCGTACATGAGCAGTGATATGACAACTGTACCGTTTATAAAACTACACTAAAAGTCACATGTATGAGGCGCTGTATTTATTCGCCTGATAGCCCCCTATAGTTTTCCCTGACGTAGTCGTAAAATTTCATACCTACGACCTTCTTTTAATGATTTGACGTTGAGTACTTTTTTGTGATTAATTTGTACGCTATTAAACTTCAGTTTTAACGCATACATTCTGACTGTGTTACTTATGAGCTATACAACCTATACGTATGCGCATACGTACGTAAATGAAACTGTAGTGTTTTATTGGTATCGGTTATATAGTGTATTGTGTTAGGGGCGCGACAAAGACCTCATGTGGTGTTTCGTGTTTCGGTTTTTTTCCTTCTTTTTTTCGTGATCAAAAGCAGAAAACAAAAATCTAAAATATCTCTTTGATGATTCTATATAATATAACTTTCTTCTCAACCTCGTGCTATTGAAAAACCGCTTTTCGCAAAAAATCTGCTTTATACTTCGCTGAGCTTTAAGCGGCGCTTCGCGCCGCATAATTTGCCCCTCCCCCCTGCTCCGCCGCCCTGAACTAACACTGCAATTGTGTTACTGAAATAGAAAGTACTAACTTAGTTACACTTACCTATACACCTCTTTTGCATTTTATTTCATTACAGTCTGCTACAGCAAATTTAAATTACAACGGAATTTAGAATAACTGTCAAAATAATAACTTTATTCAAAAATAATATTAATTGTACTAAGGCGAGTAGTCTAGGTAGACAACAATGCAAAAGCTGTAATACTCAGACTGACTCAATTGAGTAGCTTGAACAACGAAGTATGGAGTTCAAAGACTGAGTGCCGGGCCTTGAGCTCCCGGGCTTTTTATAATAACCTGCCCCTCACACGGCTGTGGGAACTTGCAGATCTTTTGTCTGCTTTTCTCTTAATTGTACACTTTATTACATTGTAACAATCTTATTTCTAAGTAATTGCGGTATGTTAACCGCCTGTGACCTGCCACCTGCAGTATCACTGCCCTTTCGGATGCTAAGTTGCATGCCCGTTCTCATGAACTGTCGATAACCTCTCTGGGTTATCCTTGTATTACATTGTTGCAATGAACTTATATTTTATTTAACAATTTCTAATAATTCCTATTAGATTCAATATATTCAATATATATATAGATAAATGGGGGATACATAACTCCTCCGATCGTAAATAAAAAATTAAGGTTTTACTTAATTTTTAAATTCATAAAATTCATTATTCAATTTCATTTAAAATTCATTGTTTCTAAGGGTATACTTATCGTTTCTTTATTTCTCTTTGTTTCCTTAAATTTAGAATTGTTTCCTTCATTCTTATATCTAAGGTACATTTTGCAAAATACATATATAATTACAAAAATTATTAAAATGATTAACACAATTGGCCAAACGCTTATATTATCATAATGTAACTTTGGCGTTTTGAGTTCACTTAATTGTTCTTTGTAACTTTCCATTAATTTCATGGCGTGGTTGAGGTCGTCTAAGTCTAGATGCTCTAGCTTCATGGGTTTCTTGACTATTTCTTCGTCTTCTTGTTGTTCTATCTTGAACTGTAGTTCCGGAAGGTTTGCAAGTTTCTTTGTTGCTATGGGATCTTGATAAACATTGATTACTTCGTCTTTCAATTTTACATAACAGTCTTGTTTGAGGGTAATTAGTTTGTTTCCGATTAATGCTTGGTTATTTTCATCTTGATTGCAGTGGATGGTTGCTACTACTTCTGTTGGGAAAACGGCTATCCATTTGTTTTCTGTAACTTTTTGAATTTTCATGCTGTTTATTTGCACTTGTTTGGCTTCACAGTTTTCGTAATGATTTGAGAATTTTAATAGTTGTACTTCACAAGGGCTGTCTTCTTGAATGGTTGTTGTCGTCATTGATTGGCATAAGTATTGGTTTGGTGTTACTTCAGTACATTTTTCGTTTGTATAACCATATCTCAGTTCATTTAAGGATAGGAATTTTATTTTGGGTATGATAACTTGGTATGTGCTAGTAACTTTCGTTGGAAAAACAAATAAATGATAATAATTATAATTGTTACTTTCTACTATCGGGATTTCTATTAAAAATATTATTTTGTTATTCTTAATGTAGCCTTTTTACAATAGCTATTTTTTTCAAATATTAGAATGTATTAACGCTCGGTTAAGACACAGTGGACTGTATTTTTTAAACATAAACAAACAAACGGTAAAACAATGAACTTACCAAAGATCTGCAGCTCACTTTAATTAGGTGTTTAAAGGGTGAGATTTAGGATGGTCATTGAAGGAAGGCAAGGATCACCAATTTAGAAATTTCACCGTTTTCGAACCCACTCTCTAAGACGTGTGCAAGGAGTTATTTTGACGTACACACCGTAATGCCACAATTTACTAGAAAACCGAATCACACCGATGTTTGTTACTACCTGTCTTAATTTTGTTATTGTCAGAATTGGCATATGTTTCAATTTATCTATAAATTAAAATAACTTGAATGGAATGCTATTCTGGCAATAATTTATCGGATTAATAAACTGTAATTTAAAAATAAAAGAAATTTGTTGCCGGCCTTAGCATATCCTCCGGCCTTAAAATAAGATTTTAACAAAATGAAAAATTCCTTCTAAAATGAAAAAAAAGAAAACTATAAACAGCGCATGTAAAAAAAATGTTTACTGCGTGGGGAGTGAACACAGGTTTGCTACTGGACGGGTATAAACCCCATCTTTTGTACGTACTGTGACAACCTTAATAATGCCCTCTTTTCCTGGGTGAATTTTTTCAATTACCCCTGTTGGCCACTGCAAAGGCGGGCAGTTATCGCGCATCACTATCACGACTAGACCTGGCTTAACAGGACAGGAAGGTGTATTCCACTTTTGACGGGATTGTAATTCACAAAGTATTCCCTAGACTATCGCTTCCAATAGAATTGAACAATTTGATCTAAAAGGTGCTTGCGATTTACAAGCGTAAGCGCTTTTCCGGTTTCATCGGCAGCTGGCAAGAACTGCAACGGGGTGAGAGTTAAAAAATGAGCAGGCGATAATGCGAGAGGTTCCGAAGGGTCTGAACTAAGCCAGCATAATGGACGTGAATTTAACAACGCTTCGATTTGTGTTAAAGCCGCTGAAAATTCTTCATAAGAAAGTATTTGCTCTCCCACAACTTTGATTAAATGACCTTTCACGCTTTTGATATTCGCCTCCCATATTCCTCCAAAATGAGAAGCCGAAGGCGGATTGAATTTCCAAGCAATGCGCCTTTGACTAAGTTCATGGCCAATGACATTTAGGCAATTTGAATTTCGAAAAAATTCTTGAAGGGAATCTAAATAATTTTTAGCGCCCATGAAATTTGTCCCGCGGTCGGAATACATAACCGCACATGGTCCCCTTCTAGCAAGGAAACGCTTGAATGCGGCAAGGAATATGTCGGTTGACAAACTTGACGCTAATTCTAGATGCACTGCACGAGTTGTTAAACAAACAAATATGCATATATAGGCCTTTTGAGATTTAACTCCCCGGTGTCTACTAAGAGTTATATTAAAAGGTCCGGCAAAATCAGTGCCAGTATGCATAAATGCTTTGGCCTGATTACCCCTAGGAGACGGTAAGTCAGCCATCAGAGGAAAAGAAGGTCGAGGCTTTCTTCTGAAACAATGATTACAATTTTGAACACGAGTCCGAACCAAATTTTTAGCCGCTATAATCCAAAAATGCTGACGTAATAGAGAAAGCAGAAGATGTGGCCCTGTGTGTAAATTTTTTACATGAAAATGGTCAATTAATAAATCGGCAAAACGATCTTTCTTAGGTAAAAGAACTGGATGCTGCTGGTCATATGAAATATTCGCATTTGACAGACGGCCTCCAACTCTAATTTGAAAGAAAAGGATTCAAATGTCGAAAGGGTTTCGAACAAAGTTGTCCCTTTTCCAGAAAAGTCTATTCGGAGAAAAAATGTTTATCTTGCACTGCTAAAATTAGAATATTTTCCGCCGCAACAAGATCTTCCGCAGAAATGCGGTTCCTTTTAGGCAAACGTTTAACAAATCTCAAAACATAAACAGTTATGCTTAACAATTTAGAGTAAGAACTGCATCTATCAATCAGTGCGTATAAGGGATGAACTTCTGATTATGTCACAGGAAGTGAAACCAATTTCTGTTCAAGTTTATTGTCAGCCAAAATAATTGCTTTCGTGTCAATGATTTTAATAGGCCAATCGCTTTCTTGAGAAAGAAGCCACGATGGCCCCTGCAACCACAACTCGGCGATAAGAAATTGATTTGGAGATATACCGCGAGACGCACAATCGGCAGGATTTGAAATGCCATCAACATGAAACCAGCGAGTTACTGGTAATAAATTTTGAATTTTCGCCACTCGATTGGCTACAAAAGTGTGACATCCCAAAAGTGTAGTTATAATGTCACTGGTTTTAGAATGACTTTTCTTATTGTTTTAGTACTTCATGCTACTTATAATTATATATTCTTTTATGAAGTTCAATGGGTAATACTTTAGCAAGGATTTCCAAATGATTTACTTAGGTTCAAATCTAAAACTAGTATATATTAATATTGATAATTAAAAGAAGTCTTGTGTAATAATTTTCATGGAAGTTCACCTTTGCTATTGGTCATCTGTTAACCTCAAACTGAGAGAGTAATTATAAATCCATAATTCAATACTCTTACTAGTTTGTTCTGTGTTTCATAACTATTTTGAAGGCTACCGATCCTAGGAATTTTAGTATTTCACCATGTTACTCCTGCTTCTTTTTGGCGAAAACGCATTGTGGGGGTTCTTGTTCTGGTCAGGGCTTTGGTGGCTCTTCTTCTCTAACCGCCGGAAAGGCCGGATCTAAAATTGTTAAGTGGTAAAGGGAGAATGCTAATTAATTATCCGATCTTATTGAATTATAGTCGGGTCATCCATTAAAGTTTTATGGGATTTCAGTTAGCTAAATCTCCTCGTAATTCCATGTAAGTTTTATTTATGTTGGATATCGACGCAGTCCGATTCACCACTTACAATCACCACGTGCTGTCAAGTTGTTTTATAAAAGATTTGGATTGTTCATCTTTTAAATTCGTAATTCGAAGCAGCCTAATCCAGAACCGACAAGGAAGCATATTTACGGGAATTATCAGAATAAGACTACCAAAGAAATCCTATTCATTTGTAGTTAAATTTGCACAGCAGTCAAGCTCAGATGAAGATTTTAGTGGAAGCATTATATGGCCAGTCACAGTCCAAGCTAAGTTATTATTCATGATTATTATTAACCTTCAAATAATTTTTATTAGTAATTATATACCTTGCGATTTCGGGGACCTAAGGTCTTTAAGTAATATTGGGGTAAACAGTATACTTGTATTACACGTTGTACACCAACTGCATGCAATTGGCCCACTTGAATGTGTAAGGATTAAATACTTAATCGTTTCATAACTAACTATATAAACATATGTTGAATTACTGTACCTCTGTATCCCTATCAAGGAGTATTAAATTGGGCTAATTGTGTTAACTCTTTCAGTTATTTATTCACTTGTGTTTACAGGGCCAGAGTATCCACGGAGGTTTAGTCTCAAGCTCAACAACAGTTAGCGGAATTGTGACGGCAGCTCATGGTGGCTATTAGGCTAATATTCATGTATAAGTGGGAGTTGGTAAGATTTGATATTGACTGAACTGTGAATAGCAAATCGTAATAACAGTGTTTCAATCAATAGTTACACGCTTGTGTTTAAAGCATTAATTTTAATAGACAGGTTATATGTTGTCATACAAATCTTATTTGAAGTAAGGTGTAACAAAAGTTTTCCAACAATGGGGCGATTTATGAATCCAGTTAAGAACCACCATGGAATCAGAAAACGCAAAAACCTGTTTGATAGTGCACCGTGAGGAATATGTGCGAATGATGCTGTTATCGAATACCCGTTCTCCGTAACGGGATACAAATAGAACCACCTTGAGTGCAAAAGGCCGTAAACAAGGGGTTCCGAGATAGAGCGTGGACTGTAATTAATAAGGGGTGAGGGTGAGAACAGTTTATAGGAGTAGAATCATACAAAGGCATAAAAACACTTACTGAAAGTTCCTTGGGCACTTGAGAGGCACTAAACACTGTAACTACCGCTTTTGGCCAAGGGTTGAAGGAAAAGAGGGAGACAGGAAAGGAAGAGTCCAATGCCGGATTACAAGAAGAGAGCAGACTTATTTTTACTAGTTGTGGCTATCACGAGACTTGACGACCGACTCCCATTAACTAGCGCGAACCATTCGGACCCGCTCGCGCGGAGAGAGGGAATGCCCCGAACGGGGACAGATATGGCGCGTACATACCGCCCACCTAAAATTAAGAAAAAAATTTACAAAAAAAACGAAATATAATTAGAGCTAGGCATTTCGTCCTAGCCGCAGAGTACGGTTAACCCGCCGATACTCGGGTGGGGAAGAAGAAAACCAAGAGAAAGAAAACAACTAAAAGAGTGACTAAAATCGTAAAAAAAATTAAAAATATCCTAACGAAAATTTAAGCATTACTTTTCTTTTCTTTTTCACGGGACGAACGAAGGTACCACGAGACGTTTTTACTGAAACAACACGAGTAACTCCGTCGCGACCGGGAAATAGCTTTTCGATACGGCCTAGCGGCCATGACAAAGGCGAGGTATTTATTCCTAGGAGAAAAACCATATGACCCACCTTCAAGTCGTTATCCAAGGAACGGTTCCACTTTGTCCGCTGCGTGAGTGTAAGTAAATATTCGTTCGACCACCGGCGCCAGAAAGATTGAGTGATTTGACATAAGCGTTGCCAACGTGAATGTAATTTGATACTCTCGGGAAGAGTGATTTCTGGCAAACTCAGAATTGGACCCCCAATCAGAAAATGACCAGGGTTAGGTAATCAGGGCTATCAGTAGCGTCCAAGGAGTAGAAAGCTAGAGGTCGGCTATTCAACACGGCTTCGATACGAGCAAATATAGTTGTGAGCTCCTCAAATGTGAGGGCCTGATGACCGATAGTTCGCAGTAATAAGGCTTTTGCGGATTTTACGCAAGCTTCCCAAATGCCACCAAAATTAGGTGCATATGGGGGGTTAAATTGCCACTTAACTTGAAGAACAGCCATTACAGAAAATATTTCCTCATGATTTTGACGCAAAAATTCACTGGCTTCCTTCAGCATGCGAGCGGAGCCAATAAAATTTTTGCCACAGTCTGAATAAATGGAATCAGGAGCGCCGCGACGAGAAACAAAACGATTAAAGGATGCCATAAAGGCGTTTGTAGAAAGTTCAGAAACCAGCTCTAAATGCACAGCTCTGGTGCACATGCAAACAAAGGCACATAGATAAGATTTTCGATTAGAAGAATTTCGATTTAACGAAGCTTTCGTTAAAAAGGGGCCAGCAAAATCAATTCCGACGTGAGCAAATGCGCGAGTTAATTGTACACGAAAAGGAGGCAGATCGGACATTATTGTCTGAGGGGGCTTAGCGTTTAATCGAAAACAGGACAAACAATGGTAAATAGTTTGCCAAACTAAAGAGCGCAGACCAAAAATCCAATAAGTTCGGAGAATAAGAGAATGTGTCATAGAGGGGCCTGAATGTAACGATAAAAGGTGATAATGTTTGCAAATTAATTTAGATAAGTTCGCCTGTTTAGGCAATAATAGAGGATGCTTGCTAGTATAGGGCAACTGAGAATGTTTCAAGCGACCGCCCACCCTAAACAAGCCTTGGGAATCAATAAAGGGCGATAACTTTCTAAACGAGAGAGGAAGATTCTTATTTTTTTCATATAATAATAATTCTAAAGTAAAAAACTGACGTTGAGTCAACTTTACACAAGTCATCAGACCATTTCGGAATTCGTCGCAGGAAATGGGGCCTAACATTTTTCTCGGGGTGGCGACAATTGTGAATAAACCGATTCACATATGCCATGCTGTATTGCAAATGAGATAAACAAGAGAATCGCTCCATAAAATCACAAAATTCATTTTGTTCTGTAGCAATAAGCGAGACAGGAATTTGTTTCAATTCGGGAACTTCCCCTATAGGAGAGAAAGAGCTGTTGAGGTTGATAAAATCGTAATTGAAATTGCACGAACCATGCCACCACAACTCGTTGTGCAATAGTTGAAGTGGAGAACGACCTCTTGAAGCCACGTCTGCGGGATTATTTTCCCGCAAATATGACGCCACTGAGAAATAGTAGTATATTCCAGAATTTGGCTAACTCGATTTCCTACAAATGGCTTGAGCAAATATGAAGGAGTCTGTAGCCAGGTTAGTACTACTTGAGAATCAGAAAATAGTTTCGTTTCCAAAATTGGGTAAGAAAATTTATTTAAAGTAATTGAATGAATTAATTTCGCTAATAAAAGGGCACCCGAAAGTTCTAAGCGGGGGATACTTAAATATTTTAGAGGAGCAACCTTGCTCTTAGCTTGAATTAGGTTGCAATTCACTGAATCACCACAAATTATATGTAAATAGACGCAAGCGCCGTAACCCTTTCGCTCGCATCACAGAATCCTAACAATCTGTAGGTTCCCGTGAATGGAGACAAAAGACGAGGAATTTTTAGCTGCGATAATATTGTAACTTGGTTACAAAATCTTGCCATTCAGCACACCAATTATGGTCGGGGACATCATCCCAACCTAATTGTTGTAACCAAAGCCGTTGTAACAGGTGTTTGACTATAAAATTACCGGGGTTAACCAACCTAACGGGTCGAATATACGAGCCATATAAGAAAGTACGGCGCGTTTATTAAACGGGCCTGCAAAGGAATTACGTTATAAGTGAATACGTCTAATAAAGGATTCCAAACTAAACCTAATATTTTATACCGCTCACTTGATCAGAGAAAGTAATAAGAGTTTTTAATTCCGATTTTTCAAAATCTTGTAACAATTCCACGGCATTGCTTGACCATTTACGCAAATGAAATTGTTCGAGAGAGAGAAGCTTAATAAGCTCGTGCTGTAGCTGTCTCGCTTCTGTGACACTACAGGCACCAAAATTACATCGTCCATGTATGTGTGATGCATAATAGCTTCGGAGGCCATAGGGTAAGATTTACCCTCGTCAATTACTAATTGCTGAAGTACTCTTTGAGCCAGAAATGCGGAGGGCGCTAACCCATACGTGAGAGTTTTGAGTTCATATTCACAAATATTTTCTTGAGAAGTAGATCGCCAAAAAATGTGCTGGAATTGACGATCCGAGGAACAAACCAGAATCTGACGGTACATCCTTTGGATGTCCGCACAAACAGCAATTTTGTGACAACGAAATGCGGATATTATTTCGGGTAGATTTCCTTGTAGTTTAGGGCCAGAATATAACCTGTCATTAAGAGAAATTCCTAATGAATCAGTAGCAGAACCATTGAAAACAACGCGTAGCTTCGTAATGCTACTTGTTATTTTAGAAACTGCATGATGCGATAGTACATAATCGGAGGGGTTTCGGCAACGGACATGTGACCAAGATCAAAATATTCCTGCAAAAAGCCATTATAAGCATTTAGCTTTTCAGGAGAGAGTAAAAGACGCCTTTCTAAATTTAAATAGCAATTATAAGCGGCCCGACGATTTTTACCAAGCGGTTCAATACTATGATTGAAAGGAAGAGCAACCGTGTAACGACCAGAATCGTCACGCGAGTGGGTTGCGAGAAAATGCGTCTCACAAAACACATCTTCTGGGGAGGTTTCCGTGGAAATTTTAATTTCTTCCAATTCCCAGAAATTTCTTATTTCTTTATCTATAGAATCAGATTGAATGAAAAGTGAAGTAGCGTTAACCGTAGGGTTAATACACGGAACTTGACCGAGCAGCACGTAACCAAACATGGTTTGAATCGCCAAAGGGCGGCCAGGAATAATAGCGTAATGTTCGGAAAACAGTACTTCGGCACATATCTCGGCACCTAGAAGAATTTCTACGGGCAAGGATTGATGGAAACTTTTATCAGCCATTTGCATATTTTTAAATTTATTATAAACAGAAATGGGCAATGAACTACCCGGTATATTTCCTGTTATTTTAGGAAATATTGAAGCCTTGAATTGAATTCTATTTTGAGAATATTTAGAATAGACTGTGCAACAAACAGTCCCCTTGGACTTTATTAAAGCGTCGGAAATTCCACTAACTGGGCGGGAATCCCTAGTACGCTGAAGACCCAAACGTTGAACACATGTACTCGTAATTGCGTTTATTTGAGATCCAGAATCAAAACGCACCTTACGGGTTGTAAATCCTGGTTTATATCTAAAATAAGAGCCTGCACTGTTGCCAACAGCACAGTATAACTTTCATGAGAATTCAAAACATTACAAGCCGAAACTATTTCGGGTGCTATTGCAGTAGAGGATTTTTCCGAATTATGCACCACCTCGTTGGGTAGGGGTTTATGCAACAAAGTATGGTGATATGAGGAATGGCAAACTTTACATTTACCTTCAGAATTGCAACCTCGAGTATGATTACCAAAGCATTTAAAGCACAAATTTAAAGTTTTAATAGTGGAATAACGATCGGCAATATTAAGTGCATGAAATGTTGAACAACCATAAATTTTATGAGCTTCACCACAGCACGGGCATGAAACTCTGACAGCTTTAGCCGTAGCGGCATTTTGCGAACTTTTCATTAAGAGGGACTGATTGAAGTTGGATTTGAAACGAGGATGCGCATTAGGTTTATTAACCCTATCTTTTTTCATATCGTCATAAAGCTCAGAGGTTTTGCTTTGCAACGATGAAAAATCGAAGAGCTGAGAACAAGTAGGAACTTCGGAACCTACTTTTAGATCAAAAGCATTTTGCGTTTTGAACTCAAGATTACGGTAACACAACGAAAATAGTATAAAGTCGGCCAAATTTTCGACTTTATCCGCCGCCTTCAATGTGTTAACAGCGTTAAAGTGAATATTGATGAAGTTTGAGAGAGATCCAGATGATTTAAATTGTAATATTTTATTTAAATAATAGCTAGTAATTCTACGGGGTGAGTTATAGCGTTCTTCTAACTTATCAAAAGCTTGTTGGTACAAATCAGCC
Source organism: Platerodrilus igneus (assembly GCA_036346225.1). Taxonomy (NCBI): domain Eukaryota; kingdom Metazoa; phylum Arthropoda; class Insecta; order Coleoptera; family Lycidae; genus Platerodrilus; species Platerodrilus igneus. Next base: position 1,117,213 of record JARFIW010001102.1, on the reverse strand, counting down.
TCAAGGGCTAGATCCGAAATTAGTGCGAGAGCTTCACCCTTAAGATAGCTACGCAAATAGTGATACTTACGAATTAGCGGGATTTGGTCGTTTTCATGAGCCAGACTCTTGTAAAGCTAAATGAAATTTTGCCAGTTTTCTACACATCCATCAAAGGGGGTTATACTTAGAGGTTTTAAATAACTTACAGAAGTTTGAGAGGGATTAGTTGAAGTATCATCAACCGATTTTGATGCATTTTGTTTGATATCTAAATACCGCGTACGAATAACATCTAACAGATTATTAAACGAATAACTTTGAGTTTTAATCTCATCCTTTTCGTCAACAACCGAATTATAGGTTAAAATTTTATCGTAGACAACATCTAGTTGTCGTTCAATACTTTGCATACGTAGATATCTCGCTTCTACGGCAGCTAAACGGGTTGCGGTACGAACATAATCGGCAATTTCGGTTAAGCGCACGAAATAGTCTTCAAGTTTTTCTTTAAAATATCACCTTCCGCCATAATTAGGAACTTTATGAATAAATTAACAATAGTTAAGTAAACTAACGTACGTATTAAAGGACGGTTTGTTTGTAAACAAACAAATTCTTAATGGAGTGCAATGATCTTGATATTGGAATATGGTAACAATAATCTAATTGCAATGAACTTGAACTCGAAAGAATGCACGTGCGATTTAACAACAAATTGAAACGTACAGATAACACTTTCAAATCGTTTCTATTATCAAGTACTACATTATTTACGAATTTGTAAATTAATAAAGACCTACGTTTGTATGTCTTTGAATTGATGAGGCGAGAAAGAGAGAACGATATGAACGTAGTTCTAGATCCGGCTCGAAGGACCAAATTTTTGTTATCGAATACCCGTTCTCCGTAACGGGATACAAATAGAACCACCTTGAGTGCAAAAGGCCGTAAACAAGGGGTTCCGAGATAGAGCGTGGACTGAAATTAATAAGGAATGAGGGTGAGAACAGTTTATAGGAGTAGAATCATACAAAGGCATAAAAACACTTACTGAAAGTTCCTTGGGCACTTGAGAGGCACTAAACACTGTAACTACCGCTTTTGGCCAAGGGTTGAAGGAAAGGAGGGAGACAGAAAAGGAAGAGTCCAATGCCGGATTAGAAGAAGAGAGCAGACTTATTTTTACTAGTTGTGGCTATCACGAGACTTGACGACCGACTCCCATTAACTAGCGCGAACCATTCGGACCCGCTCGCGCGGAGAGAGGGAATGCCCCAAACGGGGACAGATATGGCGCGTACAGATGCAATTTAATAGTCTTGCAAGCAATAAAGCAGCACATAACTCCAAACGAGAAATAGTGACAGTTTTTATTGGAGCCAATTTAGCTTTACCACATAGTAAAATAATATTTACTTCGCCATCCAGAGACACTGTTCGGGCGTATACGACGGCACTGTATGCCTTTTCAGAAACATCGCAAAATCCCACAAGTTGTAATGACGTTACTGATGAATATCCGATGTGTCGGGATATTTTAAAGTCGGAAAGTTGAATTATTTCTTGCTGAAAGGTATTTTACAAACCTTTAATATATGTTTCTTCATCCCAAGACAAATTTAATATCCATAATTGTTTGATTAGTAGTTTGGCAAAAATTGTCACGGGAGATAAGAGCCCTAATGGATCCCACATTCTAGCTACAGTGTAAAGAATATGTCTCTTTGTACAGATTTCATTTGGACCTTTAACCGCAAATGTTAAATTATCAACCTTTGTATGCCATTGAAGACCCAATACCTTTAAAATATTGCTTTCGAAATCTACAACATTGTCCATTCGAATATTTCGTTTGTTAAATGCGAAGAATTTGTGGCCCATTTAACTAACTGAAAACCTCCGGCCGTGAAAAGCCCGAGCAGTTCATGATAAAGGATTTTGGCATTATCTAAAGATTCCACCGAAGAAATTACGTCATCTACATACATATCTCTTTGTACAACTGCGGATCCAAGCGGAAAATTTTTTGATTTGTCTAATGCTAGCTGACGTACAGTACGTAGAGCTAAATATGGAGATGATTTGACACCAAAAGTAACTCTTGTGAGTTGATACGTTTGTAATGGTTCATCTGTGCTGAATCGCCAAAGCAAACGTTGATAAGATTGATGTTCGGAACATATTTTTATTTGGCGAAACATCTGACGAACGTCAGAAATAAAGGCAAATTCCATTAATCGAAAATTAATTAATATGCAAAATAAATCGGTTTGCAATTTTGGACCGGCATAAAGGCAGTCATTTAAAGATTTATTAAATTCATCTTTAGACGATGCATCAAAAACGATGCGTAAAGGGGTAGAAACCGATTCTTCCTTAAACACCCCGTGATGAGGAATAAAGTATCCTTTGAAATGAGGAGTACAATTTGGAATAAGGTTTATATGACCTTGCTCAATATAATCTTTCATCGCCACACTATAGTCTACTCTGTATGACGGCGATAAAGAAAATCTTTTTTCTAGAGAATAAAATCTGCGCAAAGCTGTAGAACAAGAATTTTCTACGTTTGGCGGATATTCTGTAAAATGTAAAGCAACAATGTATCAACCAGTATCATCTCGTTTTGTTGAAGTAGAGAACAATTCTTCACATTTAATATCATCGGAACTACGAGTAACGACTTCACCTACTTCTTCAAGCTCCCAAAATTTCTGTAGCAAAGGTTCTATAAACTCGGATACTTCAACACAACAATAAACCTGTAAATTCGTCGTGACATTTTGAATTGGAGTTTGACCCATAATTATAAATCCTAAAGTGGAATATATGGCAACGGGTAAATCGGGACTTGAATATTTGAATGATTCCAAAATATGAGGTATAAGTTCAGCACCTACAATTCCGTGAATTCCTCTAGGACGAAAAAAAGTTTCATCGGCTAAACGTAGATTGCTGAAATGTTTACAAACTGCTGGGTCGACAGCACAAGATGACAAACGATCCGTGATTTTGTCTAACACGAACGCTTGCATTTTGTATTTAACATCTGCATCATGTTGAGATGTAAATGCTATTTGCGTTTGACCGCGAACAGGTTTGAAAGACGTACCGATCCCTGAAATAGACGTGTAAGTTTTATTTACAGGTAATCGAAGCAATTGACAGCATTTAGATGTAATGAAGTTACATTCACTAGCACTATCAATTAGGAATCTCAACCGCAGGTGAGTACCCATTGTTGATTCAACTTTAACGATCGCAGTCGCCAAAAAAATCGTGTAATTTTTATCTGAACCTTTCTTAGTCGACGTTGAACAAAGACTCACATTAATTGCTTTATTTGAATTTATAGGATTAGATAACACTTGATTATTTGTGTCAACAATCGAACTAGGAATACGTAACACTGAATGATGACGGTTACTGCACAACCTACATGAATACGTGGAAAGGCATAACGACAAAGCGTGCTTAGAACTGAGACAGTTAATACACAATTTTTGATCTTTAACAAAAGAAATTCGATTTTGCGGAGAAAGATTAAGAAATTTGTAACACCTAGCTAATCGATGATGTTCGCCTTTACAATAAGCATATTTCAAATTGTCGTGATTATTTACTTCTTTTGTGGCGAAGGCATGTAAGACCTTCGTCTTGTTTGTGTGGCCACTAATTTGCTTTGTATTGCTACTGCTGGTTCGATCTAAAATTTTAACTTGTTCTTTTACAAACGTGGCTAGCTCATCGTAAGTAGGAATCAAACCTCCCTTCAAAGATTGTTTAAAAATTCGTCGGGTAAGATTGTCTAGCTTTGATAAAGCAATAGAAGTAAGAATAAAATCAGACAAGTTTGTAATGTTTAATTTACGAAGAGCATTGATTGCAGAGTCGACCTTTTCCATGAATGAATTTAGACTGATAATACCTTCCGTTTGAAGCGCTTTAAAGTCGAAAACCTGAGAAAGATAAGTGTTAGCTAAAGCGCGTTTATCTTCGTATTTTTCAATTAAAGCGGCCCATAGTATAGAGTAATTTTCAGCCGTCGGTAACATACCAGAGCTTAATGCCAGAGCGCTACCCCATAATTTTCCTAATAAATAATGCATTTTGCAAGTATTGTCTAAACTAGAATTATTATGGATAAGGCTTTTAAATGTTTCGTAGAAGAGAGGCCATTTTAGAAAATCGCCGTTAAAATCAATTAGATCAATTTTTGGGAGACGAACAGTAGCTTCAGCTGCCTGCATAGTTTGATTTTGAGAAGATTGATCGGTAACTTTCGAAGTGATTAGACCGGTAGCAACATCCTGAATGTAACAATAAAGTTCATCGATAGCGTTTAATTCATTGTAGTTCGGTTTAAATTCCGGATCCGTTTCAAACCCTATCGTATTAATTTCATCTATAATTTTATCTAATTTACGTTTTGTGTCGTCTAGGGTTGCCTGTCTTATTTTAAATTCTTTTAAAATTACCGAATCTTGAATGTTTTTACTTTTATCGTAAAGAATTTGAATTCTTTCGAAATAGGTTTCCTTTTTAGATTGAAGTGATTTTAATCTATTAACCGCTTTACTCATTGTGATATTAATAATTCGGTGATTAATAACAAATTGCAGATGTATAACAAATATGTAAATGTTTACGCTATTTCAAATGTACTCACTATTGCAAGGATAGATAGGCGAATTTGAAATAGAAAAGCATATGCGACAACAGAGCGCGAAAGGTCTGTTTAACATACACCTGTTTATGTTAGCTATAGTGATCGATTCTTGTAAATGAACTGTGGCATTAACGAGCAAAATAACCCTTATAACCCGGTATTTAGTAGAGTTCTAAATTCCAGCTACTAACAATCCGTGCCCGAAGGTAACCAAAATATTAACGCTCGGTTAAGACACAGTGGACTGTAATTTTTAAACATGAACAAACAAAAGGTAAAACAATGTACTTACCCAAGATCTGCAGCTCACTTTAAATAGGTGTTTAAAGGGTGAGATTTAAGATGGTCATTGAAGGAAGGCAAGGATTACCAATTTAGAAATTTCACCGTTTTCGAACCCACTCTCTAAGACGGGTGCAAGGGGTTATTTTGACGTACACACCGTAATACCACAATTTACTAGAGTACCGAATCACACCGATGTTTGTTATTATCTGTCTTAATTTTGTTATTGTCAGAATTGGCATATGTTTCAATTTATCTATAAATTAAAATAACTTGAATTGAATGCTATTCTGGCAATAATTTATTGGATTAATAAACTGTAATTTAAAAATAAAAGGAATTTGTTGCCGGCGTTAGCAGAATGTTTGATTCTGTTACATCAAAAGGTAATTTACTGTTAATTATAAGTGATCTAATTCTTATTAATTCTTTTAATACATCGGTTGGTTCAATAATACTAGAGTGTAGGGTATTTAATTTTTCAAATATTAATTGGGTTTGGATACTGCCTAATCTAATTGGTAATATACCGGGGTTGTTTTTTTAATATCTTTTATTATTACTTGGTTGTCCGTTCTACCTGGGCGGAGGTTGACGGTAAGGGTGATGATTATCCATCTGAAATTACAAGGTGTCTTAGGTTTTTCAAATGAATGTACTTTGTTATTTTGCCGTTGTCTACTACTGCTATATCTTTATCTGATATTTTCTTAATTTTGAATGGTTCTAAATCTGTGGGTGCCGTTTTATGTCGCTTGCTTTGAAAGTTTTTCTCATACACGGTTTGTCCTATTGAAAATTTATTTGCGTCGGTATTTTTATTTCGGGTTGTGGTGATACGTTCCTTATCGTTATCTAATTTATCTTTTACCTTGTCGTAAGTTATTTTTAGTTTTTCTTTGTGGTCTTTCGCATATTGTTGATATACTTCCTTGTTGTAGTGTATGTCATAGGGATTTCGTGAATCTGAATGCCCTAAGGTTAATTCTAAGGGTGTATAATTTGTTGATGAGTGAATTGTATTATTATAGGCGATTAGTGCCTCTGACATTAAATTGGTTATAAGTTCCTTTTTATAATTTATTCTAAAATTTCGAATTTGTTCTAACAGCGTTAAATGTAGTCGTTCAATTAGTCCGTTTGATTCAGGGTGGTTTTCCGTTATAAAATGAATTTTTATTTTGTAAAGTTCTAAAGTGTTTTGTATTGTCTCATTTTTAAATTCGCAACCATTGTCTAGAGTTATTGATTCGGGTGTTCCATAAAATGTAAAATACTGTAAAAATCCTTGGGTCACATCGATGCTATCATTGGATGTGATTGGTATTGCTTGGCCTATTTTTGTGAATGCGTCTACAATTGTTAGATAGTTTTGCGCTTCTACTACTAGAGTATCGGCATGTAGTGTTTGGAATGATTTGTCGGGTGTTTTGGTTAACATTAAGGGTATCTTTGGGGGTTTCCTATCGTATTTCGCTTTGTCACATAGTTCACATTGGTTAATAAAATCTGTGGTCAATTCCTTCATATCTTTAAAATAATAACGTCTTACAAGTTGCTTTATTGTTTTGTTAATTCCACGATGGTTGGTTTTTCCTTTGTGTTGATTCCTAATTACATCGTTTATTTCGTCAGGGTCGTCTAGTGTTATTAATCTTTTCGTACATCAGGGCCAGAGTTATTGAATAATTTAACGTATAATTCTGAAAACCTTTGGTATAAATGTTCGGTGTTGAAATAGAAATAAAATCGTTTTTTCTCGGGGGTGTACTCTTTTAGAATTTTAATTATTTGTTCCTTATTGTCGTCTTTAATTATTTGAATTTGATATATCTTTTTGTTATCTACTTTTGTATATTTTACGGGATTGGATTTATTTGAAACTTCGGTTATTATAAATTGGTTGGGTTTCATATCGATTGCTTCGTTTAAAATTTTAATCGCGTTTTTAGGTTCTTCGTTTTGTGTCGAATGTATCGTGTCGATCTCGTCTGGATCTTTCCTTATTTCTGATTCGTCTACGTTTCCTACAATGGATTCCGTTTTTAATGCATTGAGTTGGATTCTACTTAAAGCGTCTGCGTTGTTGTTATAAATTCCTTTTTTATATATAATTTCGTAATCGTATTCTTCGAGTCTGATTCGCCATCGTTGTAATTTTGAATTCGGTTTTTTAAGTTTGCATAGTCCATACTAATGGTCTATGATCGGTGTATATGTAAAACTTTCTTCTGTATAGGTAAGGTCTAAAATATTTTGTTGCCCAAATTATGGCTAATAATTCTTTTTCTATGGTGCTATATTTCTGTTCGGTTTCGTTTAGGGTTCTGGATGCGTAGCTGATGGGTTTATCGCTACCTACTTTTTCTTGGCTCAATACTGCGCCTAATGCTACATGCGTCTGTCGTCAGTATAAATGGTTTTGAAAAGTTTGGGTATTCCAATACAGGGTGATTCGTTAATATGTTTTTAATTTTGTCTACGGCTTTAATAAATTACGGGGCGTGTTCAATTTTGTTTCCCTTTTTTAAACAATTTGTCAGGGGCTTGGTTATCTGAGCGTAACCTTTAATATAATTGAGGTAGTAACCAATAAGTCCTAGAAATCCTTTAATTTCTTTGGTTGTCTTTGGTAATGGGTAATTTAGAACTGCACTTGTTTTGTCGGGATTTGACATTACTCCTTGGGGTGTTATTACATGTCCTAAAAATGATACTTCCTTTTGTAAAAATTCACTTTTGTCTAATTGTACTTTGAAATGTGCTTGTCTTAGTCTTTTAAATACTTCTCTCAATCTTTCTATGTGTTCTACCAATGATGTGGAATAAATTATGATGTCGTCTAGGTACACAAAGCATTTCTCATTGTGTATTCCTCGTAGTATATTGTCCATGACTCTCTGGAAAGTAGCGGGTGCGTTCTTTAATTCAAATGGCAATTGTTTGTACTCGTAATGTCCTCTCGGTGTGCTGAAGGCTGTTTTTGATACATATTTTTCTTCCATCTCTACCTGATGGTATCCTGATGCTAGGTCTAATGTTGAAAAATATTGGCATTTGCCTAATTTGTCTAAAATTTCGGTTATATTTAGTAGTGGATATTTGTCATCTACCGTTTTTTCATTTAACTTTCTATAGTCTATTACCATTCTGTACTTTCTCTTTCCGGTTGCGTCTAATTTCTTAGGTACTATTAACACAGTGCTGCTCCATGGTGAGTTGGAGTGCTGGATTATGTCTTGTTCTAATAAGTCTGCTACCTGTCTGTCAGCTTCTTCTTGGCTTGCATGAGGTAGTCTATATACTTTTGTAAAGATTGGCTTATTGTCTGTTAGCTCGAAATTATATTTTACTGTGTTGGTGAATGTTAGGTGTATTCCTTCGCAGTGGAATATGTCGCGGTATACAAAACATAAGTTTTCAATTGCTCTTTGCTCTTCTTGATTGATGTCGGTATTAAAGCGGATGTTACTTAAATTTTCTCTTAACATTTTGTCATGTTCTATTGGGTTGTAATCGTTTTCTAAATTTTCGTCTATTTCCATTTCGTTTAATTCTTCTACGTTAATTGGGTCTGCCAATGATAATTCTACGGGGTAGTCGTTTAAATTTAGTATCGTTGTGGTTGCATAATTATCTTTTATTTGTACTAAAGCAGTTGAGGTTTTTACTCCTTGTTGAAATCTCATATGATTTATTATTCCTACTTTTTTGTTAGATTTTACTGGGATTTTTATTTTTCTTTCCGTTCGGGGTTCTATTGTGTATTTTTTTTCGATTTGTGTGTTTTGAAATTTGATGGAGATTTTTCCGTATTTTGTCCTTAATAAACGAGTTTTTATGTCAATGTTGGCTCCTAATTTTCTTAGAAGGTCCATTCCAATTAAGCCGTCGCATTTGTCGTTAAATTCGAAAATACAAAATTTATGTTTTATTTTAACATTAAATGTTCTCGGTAAGGGTATATTAGCTGCATGGTTCTCTTTCTACATAATCTAAATAATGTTTCTTCACGGTTCTGGGGCTAATTAATGTTTTTGAGGATCCGGTATCGATTAATAGTTTAAATTCGGCGTGGGGTATTTCTATGTATGGTAGTTGAGTTCGAGTTTTCTTCGTCGTCATCCTCGTAAGTTTCGTATTGTTCGTCGCGTTCATAAGTTTCTGCATGGTTTGATTTATTGTACGTACTTGTCTGAATGTGATTATTCTGGTCAGTGTCAAATTTTTCTACTTCTTGGTGAAATAGTTCTTCCGATGTAAAATTGCGTTTCTGATGAGGGTTTTGTCTGATATGTGTTATCTTTGTATTTTGTCTGGTGTTACCAGATGAGGTATCCATTGGTGTTGGTTTATAATAATTATTAGGGTTGTCATTATTTATTGGTGTATTTCTACTGGGGTTTGTGTTGAATGCTGGTCTTTGTTGGTTTAGGTTTGGATTGAATCTTGGTTGGAATGCGAGTTTCGTAAAATTTGCGTTAAATGTTGTTTTTGAAAAATGTTTATATTGATTATTAAAATTCGTATTGTTGAAACTTGGGTTATTAATTCGCGGTTGATTTGTTTGTGTGTTAAAGGGTGTGAATTTTTGTTGAAGGATTGTTTGTCTTGTGGCTTGTATAGTTTTTATGGGTGAACAACTTTTATTCGCGTTGGGGTTGTATAGTCTGTTGCGCTAATACATTTTCTTCTTCTATTACTAGGTTCATGGCTTCTTCTAGATTTTGGGGACGTTGGAATCTTATCTTATTCGATAGTTGTTCTGGTAAAGCGTTTATGTATGTGTCCAGTGCCATTTCGTCATACATTTTTGTTTTTAAATGTTGAACGTTTTGATCGGGTTCTTCCATTATTAATTTTGTTAGGATTAAACTTCTCACGTCTTGGCATTTCATTCCGAATTGATAGGAGGATTGGTTGTGTTTCATTCTGAGGTTTATCAGGTCTCGTACCACGCATTTTATGTTAGGTTAATCTCTGAAATATGCAATTAGTATTTGTTTATATTCTTGCAATTCCTGAAGATCGTTCCTACTGGCAATTAAGGTTAGTGCCCTTCCGGTTAGTTTACTTATTATCAAGCGTGTAAGCAATAAATTTTTTTCGTTATCTCCGGGTTTGTAGAAGGTTTTTAGGAACATTTTGGATGCTCCAATGTAGTTCCGAGATGCGCTTGCGTGCCATCAAAGATTTGGATTGTGTCCAAATAAATCCTCATGTCAGCGCTACCCATTTTGGTCAAGGGTTGCTTTCGCTTTTGGGTAATTTCAAAAAAAAAAAAATTTTTTTAATTGGGGTTTATTTCGCTATTTGTATCGTTAATTTTGCTTTGGATTTATTAATTTTCCGTTTGGGTTTTGTAACTTCAAATTTTGTAAAAATTACGCTTGATTTTGCTATTTGTATCGTTAATTTTGGTTTGGATTTATTATTTTTCGTATAGATTGGGTAGTTTTAAATTTTGTAAAAATTGAGGTTGGGTTTGCTATTTGTAGCGTTAATTTTGGTTTGGATTTATTAATTTTCCGTTTAGATTGGGTAGTTTTGAATTTTGTAAAAATTGAAATTGATTTTTCTATTTGTAGCGTTAATTTTGGTTTTGATTTATTAATTTTCCGTTTAGATTGGGTAATTTTAAATTTTGTAAAAATTGAGATTAATTTTGCTATCCGTATCGATACTTTGGGTTTGGATTTGTTAATTTTCAATTTAGACTGCGTCGGGTTATTTTTAGAATTGTAATTGCTGTTATTTGTACTTAGTTACACAGTGCGGTAATGAATTTGTGAGATTTATACTTGATAATGTTGATTTAATTACTGTAGCCTTAAATTTGACTCTTTCTATCTCGCGGCTTTAATTTGTTATGAGTTTTGCTTGAGTTTCTGCTTTCTGAAAGAATAGTTTCTTGCGGTATTTACTTCGCTTTGTGTTAGTTCAGTTCTGTTAATTTGTAATTATATCTTTTTCCGTGGGTTTTAATTAAGTTGCATAAACGTATAGTTCGTCTGTTTTGTCTCCTTGTATTCTAAATTTTACTTGCAGGTTAATTACTTGTTACAGTTTATCTTGGTAATTTTAATCAGTAGAAGATGTAGTCTTGGTTATTTAATTGCGTACGTGCCGCATAACATGCGATTATACCTGTTGAGTAATTAATACTTACTCACCGGTGTTAGTTTTCAGTTTATGGGAATTAAATAATCCGCTTCTTTAGTAGTTAATTGTTTTGCATAATGTTGCGTCTGTTTATTTTTAGATATCTCCGTATTCAATTGTGATGCACGACTTGTAATTGAATCTCTCGTAATGTAGGTTTTTAAGCGTCTTAATTATAGCTTTTTACGACAACCGTTTAGCTTTACTCAGTATTTGTACTAGGATAATTACCTTTTCGTAATGCAATTTATTTATAGATTGCTGTGGTGAATAGTTTTCATTAAATGCTGGGTGTAATTTTATGCGCTTTTCTACTCCGTGATGGATTTAATAATGCAAATTGCGTTGCTTTAGTTCCAAAAGTTAATTGTTTGAAATAGCAATTTCTCTAAGGTTTTATATCTAGAATAAACGATGGTTTATTCGCGAACTTCTCTTAGGTGAGGATTGCACGCTGGTTTTAAACTACAGTGGTTTAAGTTACTGATATATTTGCAGAGTACTTTGCTGTAATTTATAAAGGTCAATGTTTTAGATAATCTTTCCATAATTGCTTGTTTAAAAGATCACGTTTAGCTTTGATGCTGGAGTTAATTTGCGTTTTGTCTTTTTAGTTTACCGGATTAACCGTGCGATTTGTATCGCGCTAGTTCATTTTTCGTATTTCGGTATTAATGGACGTGCGTCCGTTATTTTTGGTTTATTTTTGGGTTTGTTCTAATAATTATTATCAAAATCTCTTAAACATCAAGTCTCATAAAATTTTCTCAATATAAAGTCTCGTTTTGAAAATAATTTCTCTTTGTAACTATTTTCAAAAAATATTGGCATAAAATAACATTCATAAAATAATAATAAATAGTAATCAAATAATAAAATAATAAAACTAGCATATATCAATTATAGTTTGTGAGATCAATTGGATTAAATGGAATGAACTTGCATTAATTTCTTCATCTGTTTCTTTTGTGGGCTCGATCGATGCTGTATCTTGTCCACCTTGTCCACCTTGTCCACCTTGGTTTGTTGCTGGAGTCGGTGGATTTTTGTACTTCCTCCAACCTGGGTTGGGTTTTGTCAAAATTGCGAATTGAAATTTTTGGTCACCAATCTTCCGCTTTTGGATTTTTAGTGCCCTTTTGACATCCGATTCGACTGCGCCAGTTAAGGTTCGGGCCTTTGGAGCGGTGTTTTTAAAAATAATTCCAAACACTTAACAATTTTTATTGATTCTTTAACAGAAATTACAATGAAATTTAGAATAACTGTCAAAATAATAACTTTAATCAAAAATAATATTAATTGTACTAAGGCGAGTAGACAACAATGCGAAAGCTGTAATACTCAGACTGACGCAATTGAGTACTTTGAACAACGAAGTATGGAGTTCGAAGACTGACTGCCGGGCCTTGAGCTCCCTGCCCCTCACACGGCTGTGGGAACTTGCAGGTCTCATGTCTGCTTTTCTCTTAATTGTACACTTTATTACATTGTAACAATCTTATTTCTAAGTATTTGCGGTATGTTAACCGCCTGTGCCCTGCCCCCAGCAGAATCACTGCCCTCTCGAATGCAAAGTTGCATGTTCGTTCTCATGAACTGTCGATAACCTCTCTGGGTTATCCTTGTATTACATTGTTGCAATGAACTTATACTTTATTTAACAATTTCTAATAATTTCTATTAGATTCAATATATTCAATATATATATATATATATATATATATATATATATATATAGATAATTGGGGGATACATAACTCGCGTAAGTAATACAATTACATATTGTAAAGGCTGTAATATTTAAATCCATTTTTTTGTCTGTATTGTTAATGTCCACTTTTTTATAGCCATTGTTTATTGTTTTTGTGTTGAAGTGGTTACTTCAGCGAAGCAGATGCAAACGCACAACATGCTGGTGCTCTGTGCGCTTTTTGCACCTCTCAATTTTTCAGTTGACGTAGAGTGCGCTATTTTTTTCTAGCAAATAATATTGTACTCATATATATATATATATATATATATATATATATATATATTTGTAGGGTTGCAGTCTTAATGGATGTTCCAATGGAAATAGATTCACTAACGCAGTAAAATGATACGCGTTTAACAACTTTTTTACATTTTACTCTATAGGAAACAACAATCACTTTTCCAACCTGCGTCTCCGTCTACCCAGGAGTTACGAAATTGTAGATCTAATTAACGCAGTAGAGTCATCCAAACCTGCGGCTCCGGCGTTCAAGAGTATGACGAAATTCCAGCATTTTTATTCGGGAACGGTTCAAATGGAAGCAAAAGATGCAATAAGCATTGATGAGTATGTAAATTAGGGACACTAGAACAACTTATCAATTACTATGTTTTAATGAATACACCGTCTCCGGCACTGATGAGGTAGACCTGACGTGGCAATGCGTTTGTTTTTTTTATTACATGTTTTTGACGTCACATTCCTTTTTTTTTCCAGTACCTTAATATGTTGCTTATATTGCAAGATGCTTATTCCATCTTCACAACCTGGTTCGCCGATAAAGAATGCGGGAGAAGAATTAATAACTCCTTCGTCACAACCTGGTTTGTCGATACATAATGCAGGAGAAGACTATATGAAATCATCATCGAAGAGTATGTTTTGACCGTTGGTATATTTATCATTAATTATGCTAATCATTTTAGGCTTGGACTTGCATCTCCTCACCGCCCCTCATTTGAGTCTCCTGTGGTTCTTCAGTAAGTCGATTGTTGATGTTTTATTTCAATGTAACATAAATATATTTTTAACAAACAAGTTTTGTGTGTGTGTGTGTGTGTGTGTGTGTGTGTGTGTGTGTGTGTGTGTGTGTATGTGTGTTGTCTCTTATTATATTTTTGCTAACAATATTTTCTATTATTTCAGAATCTCACAAGCACAAACTCTTCCAAAACCTCAGGATTATATCATTCCAGAAGAATTCCTGTAAACAGAAATATCTTTTTATACAATCTATATTCTAACATTTGATTTTCTTTATTGTTTAAAAGCACTCAAGTATTGAAAAAGTTCATCGACTTGAACACATTCGATACTTACAGGGGAAAATCAGTGGAGATCGAAGAATTGAATCATTTACAGTTTTTCATTTCTTAGTTTTTTATTTTTTTAATTTATTAAAATTCCATTATTATTTTATTAGTTTATTTGTTTTTTTATTAAATATTAAAATGGTTTTTTTTTGTTTTTTAATATTTGTTTTTATTAAATGGTAACATACGTCTCTGGATTTTTCTTGTATTTACCTTATAAAAATGATCTGTGTAATGAACAAAACAAATAACAATAACCATTTTAATCACTCTATTTTTACAATTATGAAGTTATACACTGTGTAGCCAGAGTATTGCTTTACATCCATTTATTTATGCAATCATATACAGCAACTATATAATCTCTAAGACCCTGTAAAGTTTCTAGGTAATCGAGAAACTCTTCAAAATCAATGGTATCCTATTCGAATCAATTACACAATTGTAGTGTGGACTTGTATCTCACAATTCTGGAGTCTTTCTCGTACACTCCGAAAGCACCAGCATCGCCATACACATACTCTCGTTGAACTTCACTGATTTTGTTTAAACACATATTCTTAAAGTGTGTTATGATATTTTGGTCCATCTTTGCTAGAGCTAAGATTTCTTGGTTCGTCATTCTAGCAGTCGTATAACGATCTTAAACTAATTGTTATGACCTATTTAAGACCGTTTATACAATTCCGTTTTCTTCCCATTGTGAGGGAGAACCACCTCTGCAAATACTAATGTGCCAAGTTCTCGTGGGGGAGGGGTTTGGGGAGCTACGAATCGACATGCTGCATAGTACCAATGACATATAAATTAACGAATATATTATACACTCAACCATAACAACAATCAATATTTACAATAACACAATATGTGTCTTTATTAAATATAAACACCCCCTTTCTGTATTTCCTTTTCCGTTTCGACAATTTTTCTATCTAATTCGGCTACGACTTCTACGAACACTGTTCTGGCGTCTAGTAGTTGCTGCAGTTTGCTTGTAGCCCTTTCGATGGCAACCATAGTGCTCGTCGTTAGACAATTCCACAACACAAGGCATTAATTTTTCTGTTATAGTTGCATCTGGAATTGTGCATCTGGTTGACAAAAGTTTCTCCACTGGACTTGAACTCAACGATTTTGACGCCAATATATCGTACAGGTCTTTTTCGCCAAAGCATTAGTTGCCTATTTGGGAACTTGGTTCTTTGTTCCTGTCACCCACGGAATTTTCACCAGTTCACCACTGTTACGTCAAAGTCCCCCTGCACAATATCATCAATACATTCTTGTATTTGTAAAGCTGGTAAGTTTATTTCCAGCACTTTTGAGTATAGATATTCATTAAATCCTGTGTTGTGTACCTTGTGTGTACCCGTACTTTCTTGGTGATTTCTTTAGACTCTGAAATTGAGACACACTTGTGGAAGACTAACAAATTTTGTAATGTATTTCCACCACCACCTGCTGGTACTAACACAATACCCTCGTGTAAAACAAGAGGCATGATAGTTTGATTTTTAAACACAGACTGTATCAATATCGTCCGACGTCTTTTTATTTCCATCCGCGGTAACCTTTGATTCATCACTTTTCGCAATTTTTACTTATAATATTTATTACGCAACTGATGACACATAACATTAGCTTGACTCCCCGCCCTGTTAGTTGGTAATATGTTTAATTTAAAAATGCTTGCAGCACGTTATTGATTTCAAAAATTTGCTGAAGTTCGTCTTGCAAATGATTTCCTGCTTTCTTTCTTCTTTTTCTTCTGCTTCGCCTTTTTTATTGCTATTTAGCAAATAGTTTTTCTTCGTACGTCTTGCGCCTAGGATCCGCCCTACGAGTTTGTATCCAAGGTATATCTCTATGACTCCAAGCTAAAGTTTTGGTTGTCTGCTATATTAGAAACCGTTTGTTGTCGATCCCCCCTAATACTATCTTATACTTTATTAGCGTGTACAAAGTGTGAAAGTTTGATTTAAATAATTTCATGCTTTGAATAATAATTATGTTATCCTTCGTTGCCACATCATAATCGTTTTCGTATAAGTGCTTTTGAATCACGTATTTTCTAACACATTCTGTACGATTAACTATGTCGACCTCTAATCTCACCAAATACGATTAAACGCAGTACCGTAAAACATATAAATAGGACGGTCGGTATATTCTATTTCCATTATGCCTACCTTACATGTGATTTTCCAATGCTCCACCCGAAAGTACTACATAAGCCAGGAAGCGAGTTTTTTTACCTGGAAAATTTGAAATTTTGTCGAACCCTTGCTGTTCCAAGCAAGGTAGGGATCTTTAACGTGCGTGACAACACTCACACACGGGACCTCCATTTTACCTCTCATCCGAACGAGGGTGTATTTTTGTGAAAAATGCTCGCCTAACATTTTTCAAGCGGACCGTGTAGGGATTCGAACCCGGAACCTTGGGCGTAGTAGTCACACACATACCACTACGCCACGGAGCCGTCCCCATTATGCCTACAACCGACTTTGTGATAGGGATGTTGCATCTGTTCGGTGTTTTAAAGTTTGAGGTGTCGAATCTATCTAAGTGATTAGTAATATTGGTGTAAAAATTGTTTGTAAATATTTTGAAACTAACATAGGGACACGTTATTATCATACTCTTTTCGTAGAAATTCGTAATAAAATGCATACAAGACAGTTTTAGATAGTTCTAAAATAGTAAATCCAATATACATTGGTTTATTATACAACACGCGTAATTGTTCGAATTGGATATCTACAAGGTGTTCGGTAAATATTTCAGAGCTTTTGAAGTTGAGTTTCGCAACTAATGTATCTGCTCCGCGTCTATTACGACGATTTTGCCAATGTGTCGCTAGGCGAATGTCTTCGAGATTTTCGGTATTCTCCAACGTTATGCCAAAAATAGGGTTTAAGACTAATTTGTAAATACTTTTTCCCAAATCGCTCGTTCCCTCGTTTCGCATTTGCGTGTTCAAATCGACATACTCTTTTAACCACGCGGGGGGGGGCCTGTTTCAATTTCAACACCCTATCTACTAGTGTTATTTTCAATTCGTTCCTTACCGCTTGTTTTAGATTTCTGTAATGACAACATAATTTACTTTATTGTTTAAGTTTGCAATCAATTCCTTATGTTTTGTTTTTGCCATTGGTGATGGCATATTTTCTACTAAAAACAGTAAATCGGAATGATCATCGTGCAATACTTCGGGATAGATCACATCCACGTCTAGCACATATCCATATTCAGCTTCGTCTGGTATAGGAGTTATATCCACATTTTGTACGTCAGTGTCCTATAACCATTCAAAATTTGAAATCGGAAGGTATTGTAACATACTGTAACCATACAAATTTTTCGCATCTAAATACAATAAATAGGAACTTTGTTCGTCGTTTCAAAAGGTTTGCAAATATTTCTTTAAATTCTCGAATTGCAATAGGTTCTTACACGTCATATTCCCGTATTTGTCTACGCTTGTTTCGGTAGTAGGCAATTCGGTGTACACTTGATTAGAGTTCTGCTTTTTATGTTAGTTCAACAGCCACTGAGTTCTAAATCTCTGAAAGTATCCATCACATAAATGCAATTTTCTCTTACCTCTGGACAATTCACTCGCCACCAATCGCGATATACCATTGATCCAACAATAGTGACTGTTTTCAGCGTTACCGTCAATAAGTAATAGGTTAGCGTGTATATTTCTTTTCTCCGATCTATAATATAACGGTGCAATTATCTTATATACCATCTTACCGTTTTTATTCACCGCTTGTAAAACATACACGTTTACCGATATAGCTTTATTCTTGTTTTCAGAATGACAAATATCACGAACTTTTGTTGGAATTGATATACCGTCCCAATCAACAACCGTGCTAAAGTGTGGATATGATTGCGTTCGGTATGGATTCCTTTCCGTTTGATAAATACACGAAATTATCGCTCAAGCAAAGCAATGTTCTTCGTCGTTTTGCACATTAATGACTACGTGCTTATTCTCGATCGGTCACGGTAGCTTGATGTATGAGAACGACCGCATTGAATTGTACTTGTTTATACATAACTCTACAAATAGAATCTTTTGCATGCACAGCGGTAATCTCGCTCCTGAAATTCCAATCCCTTGCTTTCAATAGTTTCCACAAAATCATCGTATATCTTATTCAGGTTCGACTCTGCGTCTACAACTTTGAATGCTGTACTAAACGACTTTATCTCACCGACTTCTTTTGTTTGTTGGATAAAGTGTCCAAACAACTTTAAATTAACTTTAATCATTTAATATTTTTGCACTTCAAGTGCTATTATTCGTTTGATGTTGTCAGCTATTTCATCAAAAAATTCATTGTATGCTATATGATGTTGTGCACTATTAACCCGATATTCTACAATTCTGTTTTTAAAAGCGCTGCGCATCAATTCCACCCCATCCTCCAACTTGACACCATCTTCGCTTTGTGCACCAAACTCTTCAGATGACCAGCGAAAACTTGCAATGTAACGTACCACACGGCTCACATAGCTTGTGAGTTGCCGTAAATACTGCTACACAAATATAAAGCTGTTATTAAACTTGTTCTTTACTCTAACTATATTACCATTGAGCGCCGTTGCAGTTACTTTCTTCGCCATTTTCTTTTCCACTTTATTTACATCTTTTCTGCTTCTCCTATGAGAAGTAGGTCCATCCAAATACCTGAACGATCTTACTACCTGATCTAATGTTCATACATTATCATTTTACAACACATTCCACATGTACACTTACCATGGGCGTTGATATGACAACGCTTACGCTCGTGACGTAGTAGATTGTCACGCTGAGTAAAGGAAACACCACGTTGATTACATGTCAACATTTTGCTACAGACTCAACACAAACGCCAATGTTTAAGAAATTTACTTATATACCCAGGTCAAACAAGTGATAGGAAGTGGCGACTATTCAAACAAGAGTAGCTTATATCCTATCACTACGTTCCCCCAAACTATGAGTGTCAGCTAACGTCACTCGACAGACGCACCCGGAGGCCAACAACGCCAACCAAACCGTGCCCGTTGCGACGACTCATCTGTGAAAAGCGCGGGAATCCAAAGGGCAATGCCCTCAACATCGACAGGTCATTGACCCGGACTTGTAGCAGCTTAAGTCTCGCGAAAATACGGGGCAAAAGCAAAGATCAACGACCTCCTCCTCCACTACAAATAACCCATATTGAGCTACGGCCGCTCAAGTCGAACGCCAAGGTCAATTAACCCGACAAATAACGTCACCCTTAAATTTTAAACGGACGCTGATATTAGTTAGTTAAGTTAAGCTACGTAAGATTGTGTATGAAAATCTTTGTGTGAAAACCGATAATTTTAATTGAAGGCTGTTGACTTTTGGTGGGTTAAACCATTATATAATAAAAATTGTTAAAGATAACTAATCAGACACGGTTAAATCCGTTATTAAGGAGTGGTTGTTGACATTATTCGACTTATTTTCCAAAATTTAGATTTAAATAAGAAATGACTTGTGGATGAACGTCCTAATTGAAAAGAAAGATATATATTGGCTCTATTTTAGTTTCTTCGAGCGATTATTCAGAAGTTATAATTTTTTATGATAGATTTAAGATTTTGATTGTAAAGTAAAACAGTTGTGGTAGGTTTGAACATCTTTTGTGCAGAAAAAAAACTGCTGTTCTGGATATAATATTTGTTATTGTGATGTATATTAAACTTAATCCACGATAGAATAAATCGTGGTAGATTTTTATATTACCTATCGAGAATTCTTATGTAACTGTAACAAGCCCAGGGTATGGTTAGAATGGAAATTGGCTTTTAGTAAAAGAAAACTCTTAAGACTTTTAGCTAACTGAGTTTTTGACCCACGCTCGCATGAGATTGGGTCAGTGGGTTTATTAAAGTTGGAAAAAACAAGATAATGGACGCCACCTAAATTTTTTATAAAGCAACTGACTTTTTTGGAAACTGAATTTGGAAACCTAAATTATCGCTAATCACTTTAAATACAAAGTTTGATTGTCACAAATATGTTACTTACATCTGGTCGTCTTCATCACTGAACTAACGATGACTAGGGCGGCTCTGAAACATAAATACTACCAACATAGATACCCTATATATCTTACGAACCAGTATAAGCATGAAATCTTTGATTTAGTTTCAATTAGTTTCCACTATATCGTGGTACACATTCTGGTAGGTTTAACTTTTTAAATACCTAACAAACTTTGGAGAAATTTAATGATTACTGAGTAATAAACTGAAGTCAAAAATAACTTTATTTTTTTTTAAGTCAAGTAATGAACATTATAAATTATAAGTGTACTTAATAAAAAAATTAAATTCTTATAGATGTAGTTTCTTGAATTAGAAGTTTAACTTTTGGACATTGTTTTTCATAATTAATAATAGTCTGGGGTAGCGCTACTAAGACTTTACAGTACTCTAAAAAATTTACTTAAATATTGGCAAATATTATTAGTTAATTAATTAATCTAATTTCAAATTTCATTATACAAGACTTAGGCCCTATAAATTAGCATGTTGGTATTTCAAATTATGGTAAACAAGATAACTATCATGATTGTTTGTCTGCATATGTTACTAAGGTCTATGTACAACCGGTGAAGTACAATTTCCAAGGTTGAACACAACATCAATTACAAAAAATTGTTGTACTTATTGTACTTTACATTTTAACAAAATAAGTTTTTAGTAAATTAATTAACAAAATTATTTGTTCGAGCCATAATGAATTGTATACAACAACCTGAGGTAGTTACAAGCTTCAAAAAGAATTCATTACATGCAAAGATTACGTAATAAACTTTGCTACTGCAGCTTTATCTTAGAAACTAATACATTCTTACCCACATTATAATTTGAATTAGGGCCGCTATACTTGCGGCCACGTCCCCAATGCTCCACCCGGAGGTACTACACTGGGTTTAAACGCGAAAAATAGTCATGCTCCTAATTTATTTTAACTTCATAGTTGATTCACCCTAAATAAAAACTAAATAAAAATCTAACAATCCTAAAAATCTAACAAACCTAACAAACTCTAACAATCTAACAAACCTAAAAATCTGACAAAAACTGGAACAAAAACAAAACAAAAACTAAAAACAGGGTTGTAAATAATGGTATCACTAGCGCTGACTTTCGAGTGTACCCGATCAACAACCAAAAATGAGAGGGGGAGGGATCCGTAATACCGGATAGCAGACGCCGGTTCTGCTTACCAGTGCGACCTGAAGGGTCGTCTTAAAACTATCCAAATCTAGCTAACTAAATTAAATCCATCCCTAGCTTTCCCTATCGTTCCCTAACTGATTTACATTATGATTACAATCTTCGCAATTCTGCTCGTCCTTCCCAAATATATACTGCAACCAAAATGGCGACAGAACGTCAAACAAAACAAATAAGCCACATAATACATGCTATATATAAATAAATATAAAGTGTAAATATAAAATATAAATAAATATAATTATGTAAATATATAAATAAATGTTTAATAAGCGTTAAGCATACAGCAGTGCACAAAATAGAGAAAGCATCACCCTATTTATCAGGTGCACTCGCACAAGCATTATGTCGGCTAGCGCCTTTACACACCAAACGTGCTTCTTAAATTATTTCAAAAACTACTAATTAAAGTAAATCAATGCTTGTGCGAGTACAGCCGCCACAATTTAAGTCTTACCTCGATAATAAAATTCTCCAGCATCCGAAGATCTGGTCGTCTGTAACTTACTTCTAAAGGTGGGACGGGGTGCACTGCTAAAATCCTGATGGGTATGGACTAAATGTTTTTGGGGGGATCACAATCACTATCACTATCACTTCACTTTCAACATTCTTACCCACAGCGGCAATGACCAATAACCTTTAAATGACATGTCGTACGTCAACTAAACACGCCAGGTGCCGCTGCATAGCGAAATCCACCATGTGTCGAACACAATTGCTTACGCATTTATATTTTAAACGAGTTCCATAAAATTTGCTTGAACCAACCCAAATAAAATATGTTCCAGATAATCTAAGATACATCGAAATTACATCAAAATGATAACGGAGTTATCGGAGTTATCAAAGTTATCGGAGTTGCACGTCGCTAAGAAGAGTTGCACACTACACTTATACATAAGTTGTCAGAGACAACTTATAAAATACTGTGCCTTTATTACGGCGCCTCTGCCAGGAAAACTCAATTTCCCTCACCATCGTGAGTGTTTTTTAAACACACCAAGCGCCCTTTCAGTTCAACGGAGAAACGAAAAGTGATACTCTTTCGCAAATCGTCGAAGCAATTTGAAAATCTTAGATATTACAAAAAAGTAGGAGCACGCGACTAGGTTTGTATAGATATTATCAGTAACGACGACGTGATACTTAATAGATTTAATTGTAATTGAAATTGTAGTATGCCTTAAGATTGGTTGGTTATTAAATATGCAATATTGAATGAATTAATAATATAAACGTTGTTGAATAAAGACTAAAATAATAGATGCACAGCGGTAAAATCAAAGAATAAATTTGCAGGAAAATTTATATGTTACATTATTTAAAATAAGTGTGTTAAAAAATATTTAATGTTATTTTTAAATTTCATATCTGATACTGGAAACATATACAGACCACAGCAAAGTCTATTGACGCCGAATGTTTGGAGTTATTTAGAATCAGCTACGTTCTACAGCGACATATATATATATAGATATATATATATATATATATATATATATATATACTGAGTCTTCTTTAATAAGCGATATTTAATAAATATTGAATAAGATGTTGATATTTTTGGGCGAATTGCTTATATAACTAAAGGTTTCAATCAATTTTACTTTATTTACTTTATTAGTTTCGGAGAATTTGTCCCCTTCATCAGAAGCTAAAATAGTACATAACAGTTAAATTAATAATTGGACAATAGTTACTTACTTTAGTAAATGCGTAAAAATACCTTAAAAGTAACTAGCAATGAATATAAAAACATATCAAGCTTAAGACTAACATTTTAAAAGTGTACATTCTTTTGACATTTAGAAATTTGGAAATCATGATGACATATGTCATATTTAGAATGTTGTTGCTAGATAATTTTTGGAACTGTAATACTATTAATAAAACTATTTATAATTAGATTGAGTAATGTTTGGTAACTATATAAACTATATATTTAATATTATAAAGATAAAATAAATTTTAGAATTAAGAATTCTTTAAAATTTAAAAAAAAAAAATTAAAAATGTTTAATATTGGTATAATAAGGAATAAATGTTACTTAAATTATCTATGTCGGTTTTTGAGTTTAAACTGTTTTTAATTTTGTTAATATAATATGATTCTAAAAATAATCTTCTTTTATAGTTTGGTTCAATTTCGAAAATGGTAACTTCTTCAAAATTTGGTTGATGGCTATTTTTGACATAAGTCATCTATGTCAACATATTAATTTTTAAGAATTTTTAATTAAAATTTAAAAACTGGTTTTCTTCCAAAACATTTTAGTAAAGTAAGTAGTTTATATCCTATATATATATATATATATATATATATATATATATATATATATATAGAATAATCCACATTTGGAATGCAAATGAATGCTTAATATATATTAATAGTTATTAATTAATAACTATTAATATATATTAAGCATTCATTCATTCCAAATGTGGATTATTATTATTAATTAATAACTATTAATATATATTAAGCATTCATTTGCATTCCAAATGTGGATTATTCTCTATTAATAATAATATAATTACATGTTTGTATTATTCCGAACGTTGCAAAAATGGGAGGATCAAGTTATTAGTACATGAATTATGTATATAACTGGATTCAATTTCCTTAAATGCAAGACGTAATTGAAAAATCGTTAACAAGGGCCAAGCTTCAGTAGTATTAAGTATAACATCTTTTAAACAATTAGGCTAGATAGCTCAATTGGTTAGAGCACTGATCCGGTGAATCAGAGGTTGCAGGTTCAAATCCTGCTGTAGCCGTTCTTTTAGTGGTTTTCAATTACTAGTTCGATTTGAAATGGTAATTCTACTGTAAATACAGAGTTGGGTTTTCATTTCATCTTAATAACTATTTATATATATATATATATTATATATATATATATATATATATATATATATATATATATATTAAAGCAATTTTTTCTTTTACTTTTTTTTTACCTTTTTTTTTGGCCTCCGCTCGCTGAATAAAGTGAAGCTTTAATTATTCGCGGCTAAGTCTGAGAATTACCCCAAGGGTGAGCAATGAGAAAGGGTGTGGGGTTGGTCTAAACTCTACAATAAACTAACAAAAAGAAAATGGGTTGAGCGCCACTGTATCTGTATGAACGATAACACTAAAGATTCATTACTTCTATGAGAAGATACAGAAACTCACGGGATGTAAACACAATAAAAAAACTTACAACTTACTGAACTAATGTATCTGGAAACCTCTGGAACATACTTACGACCTCTTCGATCTCGATGATCCTGAAAGAAAAAAATACACAACAAATTCTCTATTAGAAAGACACAGTTTGTGCTTTCCAATAAAAAACAGACTAATAATTACAGGTGAATAATATCAAGATTACCACACCAAAGATATTTAAATCAAAAATGAATACCTAGAACAAACTAGTTGTAGCATATCTGTGCTTTTTAAATTGCTTCAGCATTCGTATAATTTCATTATTCAACAAACTTATTTTCTTTAAAAATTTAGTAAAATTAATTATGCATGGAATAAAAAACTTGTCTAAAAACGAAATTTAATATAGTTTCTCTTTCTTGATTTTTTTTTAAATTGTTTACAAAAATGAACTAATAAAATTGGTTTTTCTATACATCTGCCTTTGACATAACAAGACCTTAAGTTAATAATATTTTAAAACAAGTTTTGACACCAAATACCCAGATCTGATTATTGGCTCACATACGTTTCTCATAAATTATTTCTTAAAAAAATTTGAATCATGTGCAGTTAACTTTGACAAACAACTTTTCAATTAATTCAGGTATTATGAGCTTATAAAAATTTAACATCTGCAAGTAATTTTCTAGAAAACAGGGAATGGACTTTGAAGTCTCATCTTTTTAACAAGTGAATTTCTGCAAATCTTACAAAATTATTACAATAGCATTTCGTGACAATATTCTCTTACGCTGTTCTTTATGCACAAAATTTAATTTGACCAAACAATCCCTGAATACTATTTATGTGAGCATGCTCGAGGTCTCACAAACATAACAAAAAAAATGTTTGATACCTGTATATGATGAGGTCGTCATCCCTAGTTATCAAACTGCGACGCACGTCCTCTGAAATCTGCTTATCAAATAGTTGTAACAGAATATTAAACAACAGCTGTAGTTGCCTTGATAAACGAGTAGTGTTCCAATCTCCTTATTCGAATATATCACCGTCCTACTATATCATTATGTTATTACATCATTTTAATATATTGTTCCATCATACGCGTTAACAAGTTCCGACACAAACCAATTCAAGGAGCGGAGTGGTCCAGTGCCTTGCCGGTGTCACAGGAGTGAGAAGCTCCGCTGTGTCCCAAGGCGACCACCCCCCCTGTCTTTACCATAGCACGCCTATCCGGAGGCTCCACGTATGCAAGGCCTGAAAACCCATGCGTTAAGTACAATGCAAACTCGACTACATTTTCAAAAGCAATGGCCGACCTCGTTGTTCGTTTCGTTCCAGTACGGGACCTTATCTACGTGGCGCATCACCCCGTGACCGTATTCATGCGCGCGCTATTCTAATTCTAACGAGTGAAAGGGAATAATCCGCCTGCAAGTTAGGCAACACAAACGACTAGACCCCATATAAATACGTTTCTTGAATGTATATTATTATTAAATATCTCTGTGCAAAGCATTTAAGTTATTTAAGCGAACATGATTCCCTGTTTCATTATAGAATTGTTTCTTTTCGATATAATAGTATCAAATACGAGAATTAAATACCATAGAATAAAATTATACTGATGCGATTCTTGCAAAATGGTGCTATAGAATATATATTCGTTACAATATATATATATATATATATTACTCATATTTAGACCAGGGTAGAAAATTAAATAATCACATCAAATAATTTTAATCACCGTGTATAAGGAATTTCATTAAATAATACGCTTTATTAAAACCTTGAAGCATAAATAAATGCGGTTGTTTCAGTAAAAATAAGAAATTTAAATTATTTATAAGACGCTTTATATCAAAAGAAGCAGTATTGAAAAGCTCTGCGTGTAATGTAATTATTCCTAAGAAATAAACAAATGGAAATTACGTGCAAAATTTATATTAATGAACTCTATTTTAAATAACTGGTATTAAACAAAACGTACGGATAATAATTTGTATTCGCTAAAAATGAAAGGATAGAAATCAATTTAATTAGAGTTAATTAAACCGTTAGTAACATATAATAAGCATAGAAACTTGTAAAAACCCAAGATTAAAATACCACGGAATAAAGCTCTGAGAATTAATATTATATTTTGAACACCTGCGTAGTTTAAATGTCAAATACGGCGAAAAGTTTGCAGATAATTAATGTTTACAAAGAATCTTGGAGAAACCTGGGCTTAATATTCACGAGAATGTGCGATACGGGTTTATTAAACCCAGATAACAGTCCGCGTGGACTGAAATAATCGATAATGAAGAGTGTCAAGTTGCACCAATACGAACAGGTTAGAGAAGGAAAGAGAAAATGCGTCAAGCAAAGACACATATTTTAAAAGGCGGGATTTAAACAACGTCATGGGGTTACAATTGGTTAAAAATAGGATGCAAATATCAGAGGTAAAAACAACAATTTCTGTACAAAATCAATTAGTTTTTCTCGGACATGCGTGCGTACCGTGTAGAAATTTTCTGAGATTTGAATGGGGCGAGTGAAAATTCGTAAAAATCGATGTGCGGGCGACAGACTGGGAACAGAGCATGAGAAATTCTAGAAACTGGCCGTTTTAGGGAACAGACCGATAGACAGGCTTTTTGCTATATATACCGAGATGAAGATAAACAAGCTCTCTTAGACTTTTGACGATTCGATGCGTTAAAAGCTCGTACATACGCGACTTGATTGAAAATGTTAAACCGTGCATTTTAGTTTGATTAAATAATTTAAAGTTTGCTAGTATATTTAGTGATTCAAAATAGCTTGTTATTTACGTGCTAACATGAATGTACTTCAGTGCACTTAGATACAAGGTAATAAAATTTAGTTTCACTGTACCAATTAGCAAAATTTACAACGACGAATGTATACACAAAAGTAGGCAGTTTTGGCATATATTGGTGACAGAAGCATGAAGTTATTTGCTATTTTTCGGGGGTGTTAATAATTAAATGGTTCAAATACGTGTCTGGATCCATGAAACAAGGGTCAGATAAACACAGATGAGTTCCGGAAAGGCCCAGAAACGACTTTGAATGGATGGTGATGGAGCAAATTTTAAAAGCGTAGAGAATCAGAAGCCGTAAATATAATCCTGTTGAATGGTGTGATTAACTAAAAGAAACGATACTTTGAAGCTACGAGGACAGTAACCTTCAGGTAAATTATACTATTTTGTTTGACATTTTTGTGTGTATTGAATGACTTTATAATTGATTTACTTTAAATGGACATTAGTGAAATTGTTCTAACCATAAAAGTTTAATTTTAAGATGAAATTTGCTTGTTTAAGTAAAAGGGTATTTTGTTTTGATGTTCAGGAATATGATGAAACTTTGGGTATGTCTTTGAGCTCAATTAGACAAACCTGGTTAATTAACGTAAAGGGTGGTAGATGCTCCTTTATACTCAGACTCCGGTCTGCTTATATTGTTATATTAATTAGTAGGCATCCAACAAGGACTTTAATTCTGGATGCACGTTAAAGTGATAATAAAATTAATTTTAAAATTCTTTTTAAAACTGAATTTTATGCTGAAATTTAATTTGAAAATTTAATGTATTCTGAATATTGATGTAAATAGAGTTAACGTTGATGTTTGTGGTAGGAATGTGTTTTTTTTATGTATGAGGATGAAAGCTATCTAGAGGAGCAGGCGAGGCGATTAACAGAAGAAAATCAACGGACCAGGTGATTCAAGAGGTTTCACAGCATAATCTTGACGCCCAAACTGTGGGGCTCGAATGTTTTTTTGAAAGGGCCAGTACCTGCAGATATGAGAGGAATCACAGCATAATTTGGCGACCCAAAAGTGAGGCTCGAGTTCCAAATAAAAATTTTGTTATTTTATTCCAGGAAACTGGCGATCTGAGAGAGAGAGTTTCTGTGTGTGTATAAATTTAAGAGTATTTTAGAGTGTGTGTGAGTGATTAGAACGTATGCAGAGAAAGGAGTGGTTAAGGAGTCAAGGAGTGGAAATTGGAAGTGACGATAGTGCATTGTGTGGGAAAAATTCTAAAATGGAAGAAGCAGGAGGCAGTAGAGATCAGTCGAGGACGGAATCAGGAGATCAAGGAAACGAGATGATAATGAGAATGCTAGAGAGGATGAACGAAGAAGCTAATAGAGCTAGGGAAGAATCTAATAGAGCGAGGGAGGAGTCCAACCAAAAATTAGAGCAGATAAGCGGGAAAATTGAACAAAATACTAAAGAATTTACAGAATTTAAAGATAGTCTTACCGTGAAACTGGGGGAAGTAGAAAATAGGGTTGAAAAAAATGAGCGTGATATTACAGGTCTTCGACAGGAAATGGGACATTTAAGGTCCGAAGTACGCATTTTTTGTGAAGAAGAGATTAATGTAAAAATGACTGAAGTAACGGACTCATGTAGGGATCAGTTAGGCAGGGTAGAACGTGAAGTTAGTAGTATTAAATACAACATGTCAAATTTAACGGGGGATGGTCCCAGATTTTATACAGGTGGAGTATCATTGGACCAACACATGAAGTTTTATGGCGATAAAAGGGTAAATCCACAAATTTTTATTAATAGCGTAAGAAATCTAGTGGGAAATTTATTTGACGAACAGACTAAACTAAATACGATAAAGGCTTTATTAAAGGACAATGCGGAAGCATGGTACAATTTAGTAGGACAGGACATACACACGTATCGGGACTTTGAAGAC
This sequence comes from Platerodrilus igneus, assembly GCA_036346225.1. Lineage (NCBI taxonomy): Eukaryota > Metazoa > Arthropoda > Insecta > Coleoptera > Lycidae > Platerodrilus > Platerodrilus igneus. Next base: position 1,087,856 of record JARFIW010001102.1, on the reverse strand, counting down.
AAATTTTTACAACATTACTGGAGTGATCACAAACAGGATCAGATTAGGGACGACTTGATTACAGGAAAATTTAAGGGAGAGTTTGCAGGTTCTAGGGAGCAATATGCCATCCGCAAGTACAGTGTGGCCAAACAACTGAATCCACCATTGACGGACAGACAGATTATCAAGTACCTATCACGACATTTTGAACAGGAAATTAGACAACACGTGGCCTTACAAAACATCACAGAACGGGAGACATTTTAGAGTATTTGCAGAGATATGACGATGTATGTGTAGGACGGACAAGAGAGATACGAGAACGAAACGTTAACACAGTTAGGTTTGACAACAGGACACCGAATTATCCGAGACGGCCTGACTACAACAGAAATTTTCGACCGAATTGGGAACGACGAGGACAGGAATACCGGAGCAATAGTGCGACTAGGGGACCGACGCCAAGACCTAGTTACACGCGACAGAACAGTTTACCGGAAGTAAACAGGACTGTGACCAGCACGCCGAATAGAGACAGGGACACGGATATTAACACGAGAAGGACGTACGCACAGGTTGTAGAAGGACAACCAGGACCAAGCACGGAAAACAGGATGAGACAGGATTTTTAGAACGTGACAGACCACTAGATTTCTGTGTAAATGTATACGAACATCCACGTGAATTTTTCAAAATTGAGGAGGAAGTAGAGCCAGAAACTGTAGAAAATTATGTTTGCCAATTATTAATTTAGAAATTTTGAAAATAATGTAGAAGTATTACTTGATACAGGGGCAGAGGCGAGTTTAATATCGGAGGAATTCGTCAGCAAAATTAGGGATAAGGTTTGTGATAGAATTATGCCTATAAAACGTAGCCATTTAGTAGCTCCAAATAAAAAGAAGTTTGCTGTAGTAAATAGTGTTGTGGTGCTTAGGATAGATATAGGAGATTTAAGCTGTGAACAGGAGTTTGTAATTGTACCTGGACTGAAGTTTTGGAGCATTTTAGGTGTTGACTGTATGATGAAGTTAGGGGTTTTGATAGATATGGAAAGGAAGGTAATAAGGATTAAGGATAGGGTAGTGCCATGGAAGGGCAGTTATGAAGTCACAGAGGATGACACGGGGTTTAGTATTAATGTAGTAGAGGTAGAGGATGATGAGGTTAAACAGATCAACACAATAAGATGTCCAGAGGATAGTAGAGTAGAGGTTCAAGCTTTAGTACAAGAAAATGCAGAATTAGTGGGGGTAGAAGCAGCATATCGGGAGCAGGTGAAGGCAGAATTATTTTTGACGAGGTTAAGTGGCGAGTTTGTTTTTAATAAAGTAGATTTAAGGAATTCATTCTGGCGGATTCCATTACACAAAAATTCTAGAAGGTACATAGAATTTTCCATAGAGGGAAAAATCGATAATTGTAAAGTAGTATCGTTTGGTTTGTCGGCAGAAAAGGAAATAAGAATAAATAAGAAACAGACAAGTGTAGGGACTGAAGAAGAAGTGATATTTAAGAGTCAGGATAAGAGGGATGATAAGTTTATTGTATGTGAGATAATAGAGATGTTAAGTATAGATATAGAAGGGGGAGAGATAGGAATGAAGAGTATTAGGTTGGTGAGAAGAAAGACTTGGAGGGTCAAGAAGAGAGTTAGATTTAAATAGAATAGGGATAGAATAGGTGTATATAGAAGAGTAGAAGTAGGTGTTTATAAAAAATAAAGCTAGGTATAGGATAAATATGGGAGATAATTAGAAATAGGTTTAGGATGAGAATAAAGATTAAATGTAGGAAGAAAATAAGATAGGTTAAGTATAGATATTTCATATAAGATTAGTGGAGAGTTAGGAATAGAGTAAAAGTAGGATAGGCATATAGGATTAGGTAGGGGGAAGTAAAGTATAGTGAAGATTAGTTAAAAGTTAGGAATAGGATAGGTATATAGGATGTATATAGGATTGGATGGATAAGTAGGATGAAGTTAGGATAAGTTCAGTTTATAGAATTAGGTGAGAGTTAGGAGTAGGATAGGGATATAGGATAGGTGTAAATAATTTTTTTGATTGGAGACAAAGTAGGTAAGTTAGATAGATAAGGGTAGAGAGAGATAGGCAATTTTTTTTGTAATTTTTTTTTGTCTAAATGTTTTATATTTGAAGTCAAATAAGTGGGATTATTTGTATTCAAATAGGGGGAAAATACTCATATTTAGACCAGGGTAGAAAATTAAATAATCACATCAAATAATTTTAATCACCGTGTATAAGGAATTTCATTAAATAATACGCTTTATTAAAACCTTGAAGCATAAATAAATGCGGTTGTTTCAGTAAAAATAAGAAATTTAAATTATTTATAAGACGCTTTATATCAAAAGAAGCAGTATTGAAAAGCTCTGCGTGTAATGTAATTATTCCTAAGAAATAAACAAATGGAAATTACGTGCAAAATTTATATTAATGAACTCTATTTTAAATAACTGGTATTAAACAAAACGCACGGATAATAATTTGTATTCGCTAAAATGAAAGGATAGAAATCAATTTAATTAGAGTTAATTAAACCGTTAGTAACATATAATAAGCATAGAAACTTGTAAAAACCCAAGATTAAAATACCACGGAATAAAGCTCTGAGAATTAATATTATATTTTGAACACCTGCGTAGTTTAAATGTCAAATACGGCGAAAAGTTTGCAGATAATTAATGTTTACAAAGAATCTTGGAGAAACCTGGGCTTAATATTCACGAGAATGTGCGATACGGGTTTATTAAACCCAGATAACAGTCCGCGTGGACTGAAATAATCGATAATGAAGAGTGTCAAGTTGCACCAATACGAACAGGTTAGAGAAGGAAAGAGAAAATGCGTCAAGCAAAGACACATATTTTAAAAGGCGGGATTTAAACAACGTCATGGGGTTACAATTGGTTAAAATAGGATGCAAATATCAGAGATAGAAACAACAATTTCTGTACAAAATCAATTAGTTTTTCTCGGACATGCGTGCGTACCGTGTAGAAATTTTCTGAGATTTGAATGGGGCGAGTGAAAATTCGTAAAATCGATGTGCGGGCGACAGACTGGGAACAGAGCATGAGAAATTCTAGAAACTGGCCGTTTTAGGGAACAGACCGATAGACAGGCTTTTGCTATATATACCGAGATGAAGATAAACAAGCTCTCTTAGACTTTTGACGATTCGATGCGTTAAAAGCTCGTACATACGCGACTTGATTGAAGATGTTAAACCGTGCATTTTAGTTTGATTAAATAATTTAAAGTTTGCTAGTATATTTAGTGATTCAAAATAGCTTGTTATTTACGTGCTAACATGAATGTACTTCAGTGCACTTAGATACAAGGTAATAAAATTTAGTTTCACTGTACCAATTAGCAAAATTTACAACGACGAATGTATACACAAAAGTAGGCAGTTTTGGCATATATTGGTGACAGAAGCATGAAGTTATTTGCTATTTTTCGGGGGTGTTAATAATTAAATGGTTCAAATACGTGTCTGGATCCATGAAACATGGGTCAGATAAACACAGATGAGTTCCGGAAAGGCCCAGAAACGACTTTGAATGGATGGTGATGGAGCAAATTTTAAAAGCGTAGAGAATCAGAAGCCGTAAATATAATCCTGTTGAATGGTGTGATTAACTAAAAGAAACGATACTTTGAAGCTACGAGGACAGTAACCTTCAGGTAAATTATACTATTTTGTTTGACATTTTTGTGTGTATTGAATGACTTTATAATTGATTTACTTTAAATGGACATTAGTGAAATTGTTCTAACCATAAAAGTTTAATTTTAAGATGAAATTTGCTTGTTTAAGTAAAAAGGGGTATTTTGTTTTGATGTTCAGGAATATGATGAAACTTTGGGTATGTCTTTGAGCTCAATTAGACAAACCTGGTTAATTAACGTAAAGGGGTGGTAGATGCTCCCTTTATACTCAGACTCCGGTCTGCTTGTATTGTTATATTAATTAGTAGGCATCCAACAAGGACTTTAATTCTGGATGCACGTTAAAGTGATAATAAAATTAATTTTGAAATTCTTTTTAAAACTGAATTTTATGCTGAAATTTAATTTGAAAATTTAATGTATTCTGAATATTGATGTAAATAGAGTTAACGTTGATGTTTGTGGTAGGAATGTGTTTTTTTTATGTATGAGGATGAAAGCTATCTAGAGGAGCAGGCGAGGCGATTAACAGAAGAAAATCAACGGACCAGGTGATTCAAGAGGTTTCACAGCATAATCTTGACGCCCAAACTGTGGGGCTCGAATGTTTTTTTGAAAGGGCCAGTACCTGCAGATATGAGAGGAATCACAGCAATATATATATATATATATATACATATATATAAGAAAAGTAGGTTTAATGAGTCTTAAATAAATTTAAAGTAAAAAGGAATCATTGGCAAGTGACTCAAATTCAGTCACGAAGACATCCTGTCGACGCGTTTCGCCCTAATTGGGGATCATCAGGACAGGAGTAGCAAAGTTGAAATACTTAATACAGACACATTGTGGGAAGTATAGCATCACCTAGCTCACAATTTGTGTTTTTGTGTCGTTTCACTTGACATTGCAGGTTTTCGCAACAGTCGGCACGAAGCAAATCCGGCCCAACTGCCTTTTTCCATTGTCAAAAGTGACCGAATTTGAGTCATTTGCCAATAACTCCTTTTTACTTTAAGACTCATTGAACCTACTTTTGTTTTAAATTATAACTTTTGATGTTTAAATGTTTATCCTCTCTATGAAATACTGAAGTTATTGTTGTGTTAATGGCTATGCAAATATTAGTTTAATCTGTATAGGTTAATTCACTCTTTTAACTTTCACAAGAGTTTTTACAGAAGTCCTTTATTTTACATTATATATATATACATATATACATATATATATATATATATATATATATATATATTACTCTAATTACGCCAGGGTAGAAAATTAATTAGCGACATCAAATAATTTTAATCACCGTGTATAAGGACGTTTTGGGTAATAATACGCTTCATTTAAAGGTATATTGGATAAATTTGTCATTTACTTATAAACATAGGGTTTATATTGTTTAGATAATGTTAAACACCGTGTATATTAAAGCAGTGGAAAATAGTACGCTTAATTAAAGGCCTACTGTGTAGATTTAAATCACTCAATTAGAATGTAGGTTTTGTATATAATCATAATCAACGTGCAGAGGGAAGTAATGTAGAATTTCATTAGATTATAAGCATTATTAAAACCATGCAGCATAAAAATTTATTCGTTTCGTTAAAAAAAAAGGGGTTTAGATTATTCACTGGACGCTTTCTATAAAAAAAAGCAAAGTTAAAATGTTCAACTTGTAGTTAATTTAATCTTTCCAAGTACTAAAGCTATCGAAAAATTATGACGACGTGGGGAAGTCACGCAAAAGCCTTCAGCGTATTAGAACTCCGAACACCTGCAAAAATAACGATGTATATGATAGTCGATAAGCTTTAAGCTATATGAGTGCAAGTAAGAAAGCAAGTTTGTGGTATAAAGACAAGCGAGAGGGAATGCATTGGTAGTTAAATGAGGGAAAATATGTAAAACAAGAGCACATGTTGTAGATAGAACGAACAGACTAGCAGTAATTTATTTGGTTTATAGCGTCTTGTCAAGCAGCAAATGGCTAGCTTAAGATGCAAATGTAAAACAAATTGAATAAAGAAATTGAAATTGAAATTGAAAAAAAATTGAAATTTCTATCTACCACTTACGCTTTACCCCCTTATTTTTATTTATTTCCCTTTTCCTTTTGTCGACTATTGACTTTTTAAGTACCTTATTTCTATTGCATTGCAACTCTGCATGTCATTGGGATGGTCGATCTCGTAAATTGAAACGAATTCTACATATTGCTTGGTGACAAACCGCGAATTAATGAATGAATCTCCAAAAACTAAATCTCGTAAATTGAAAACCTTACATATTTCTTGGTGACGCAAATTTATTTTTAAATTAATCCGTCTACAAAGATTTCGCTCTTATATACAAAATCACCTAACTACGCCACAATCTTCAGAGTTTTTGCAATTTAATTCGAATCATAATCACCAACGTGTTGCAATATTTCTGAGAATTCCACGGTTTTAAAGGTCTAATCAGCGTCAACTATGATTTATGTTTTACCGTAAAACGTTCTGTTTATCCTTGTCTAATGCACAAAGTTATCCGCTACTATTTCATTCTTTCGTATTGTCATACATAAGGTAATAAGAACTATAAGCCCCGCGTTATCTTATCCTTGCACAATTTTACGACTCTTTAAAATACTTCTTAAAAGTTATTTTATGTTTGAAAGAAACAATGTTGTAAATGTTTTATATGCTTTTGTATGAGAGAAAATGTTTCATACTGTATAAATTCTTTGTGATATTGCTGTGCTTGATTTTGTTTTGAAAACTCCGTCAATTCTATTGAGCTAGCCAGGCAAAGTTAGAAAAGAAGGTAAGTTAACAATTTCAAATTTTACAAATTGTTATACCTGTATCACAGCACTTCTTTAGTGACGCTCTTAATGCAGCGTTGTCACAGTAATATATACATATATATATATATATATATATATATATATATATATATATACAAAAGAGAAATCCCACCGCAGGTAGCTGCTGATCAAAATATTATGAAACGTCATTATCTACAAGCTAAGAAACTGTTTACAGTAACACGAACGAGCAATGTTGTAAGCTCTTGTACCACAATTTAAAAAATGTATAAATTTGACCATATAATATTGTTATCTAATTCAACTTTCTTTGAAAACATCTAGAATATAACACAAAATAGGTTTATGCAACATACCAAAAATCTTCGAAAGTCTGCGATGGCATTTTTTCTTGTGGGTTCTGCTTGTATATGTATAGTAAGCTCCTGGTTGCATTTTCATATCAAAACACTTCCTCTTATCCTGAACGTTTATAGGTACTTTGTTGATTTCCATTAAAAATTAATGCAAAATTTTAAAAACCCGAACTTTACTCTGAAAAATAATATTTGCTAGTCGCTAATGTAGTAAGCATACAGTATAACAAATGATATGCACAACCATTTAACCCCAACTTACTCTCAAAAATGACATTTCACTTTATAATATATAAAAATACCATCAATTTCATATTTTATATTAGCTCAATAATATCAAAGCAATATTCATATTTAATTGATCACTTACTTTTATTGCACTTCTTCACATTGGTGAGTAGTGCAGACGCAAGCTGTTACATAAAAAGCAACTAAAAGCTCCAAACCCTGAAAAACAGGTTTTACAAGGAATATATATATATATATATATATATATATATATTATCATATATATATATATATATATATATATATATATATTACTCAAATTTAGACCAGGGTAGAAAATTAATTAATTACAGCAAATAATTTTAATCACCGTGTGTAAGGAATTTTATTAGATAATATGCTTTATTAAAAAAAACCGTGAAGCATAAAAATTAATTCGTTTCATTAAAAATAAGGGATTTAAATTATTCACTAGACGTTTTCTATAAAAAGAAGCAGTATTAAAATGCTCAACTTGTATGTAATTTAATTATTCCAAGTAAAGAAACAAATGGAAATTACGTGCAAAATTTATATTAATTAATTCAAGTTCAAGTAACGAGTATTAAACAAAATGTACAAATAATAATTAATATTTAATTAGGATTCACTAAAAATTAAACGGTAGAAGTCAATGCCATTCATTATTATTTTAATTGGAGTTAATTGAACGATTATTAAGGTATAATAAGCATAAAAGCCTGTGAAAATCCAAGGTTAAAATACCACGAAATAAAGCTCTGAGAATTATGTTAAAACGTTCACACACCTGCGTATTTTTAAAAGTAAATTTCGGTTTAATTTGTTTCGACAAACATGCAACTTCTAGGTATATTGGCAACGGTCGGATGTTTTAACGGGAAGGCTAGATACGGGGTTATTTTACTTACGAATTCACGTGGATTGAAATAACCGGGAATAAAGAATATCGATTTGTACCACTCAGAACAGGGTAGATAGAGAGGGATAATATGCGCAAGACAGAGACACGGGTAATTAAAGGCGTGATTTGTGTAGCGTCACGAGGGTCACGATTGGTTGAAAATAAGAGGCAAACATGAGGTGTAAAAATAACATTTCTGTATAAAATTTAATTAGTTGTTCTCAGACGTTGCGTGCCGTGTGGAAAATTTCTAAGATTTAACTGGCGCGTGTGCAAATTTAATAAGAATCGCTGTGCCCGACGGTCGAAAGGGAACATAGTATGCGAAATTCTGGAAATTGTCCGTTTGCGGGACAAAACCGACGTACGGGCGGGCTCTTATATAAACCGGTGATAATATGAGTTTCGCTCTCTTAGATTTTTTATTATTCGATGCTTTAAACAGTGCTCTTAGATTTTCGATTTTGATTTAATACTTGAAACAGTTTGCTCTTATATTTTGTGATTATTGAATACTTTAAAATAGTTTGCTCTTTACGTGCTACGATACAAGTTATTATGCATTAGTGCACTTAGAAAAGAAGATACAAGGTAATAAAGTCTAGTTATTAGTAAACGTGATTGGATCCACAAAACAAGATTCAGATATACATAGATGAGTTCCTGAAAAGCCCTGAAACAATTTTAGATGAATGGTGGTGTAGAAAATTTTTAAAGGCGACCAGTAATCCGAGGACCTAAACATAACCCAGTTGGAATGGTGTGATTAACAAAGGACAATGCACATTGGAGCCACGAGTGCATTAACCTTCAGGTAACTTATGCTTTGTTGTTCGATTTTTGATGTTTTGGTGTGTTTTGAATAACTTTATAATTTGTTTGCTAAAAAATGGACAGTAGTGAATTTGTACAAACAACAAAATTTTAATTTTAAGGTGAAATTTTCTTGTTTAAGTAAAAAGGAGTATTTAGCAGTTTAAGTTCTTGATTATGATGAAAATTTGGGTCTGTCTTTGAGCTCAATTAAACTAACCTGTTTGATTAACGTAAAGGGGTGGGAGATGCTCTCTTTGTACTCAGACTCAGGTCTGCAAATATTGTTAAATTAATTAGTAGACATCCTACAAGGACTTTAATTCTGGATGCAAATTAAAATGATAACAAATTTAATCTTGAAATTTTATGATACTGAAATTTATGCTGAAATTTAATTTTGAAATTTTAATGTATTATGAATATTGATGTAAATAGAGTTAACGTTGATGTTTGTGGTAGGAATGTGTTTGTTTTTTTTTATGAATGAGGATGAAAGTTTTAACTAGGTGAGCAGCCGAGGCGGAAAGAGTAAAGAGGCGATTATCAGAAGAGAATCACAGCAAATCGTAGCGTCCAAAAGCGAGTCTCGAGTTCCAAAGAAAATTTTTGTGACTTTATTCCAGGAAGCTGGCGAGGCTTTTTGTACATTTCACAGCATTTTATGACGGCCCAACGCTGGGGCTCGATTTGAAAAGCTTAGTTCACGAATAATGGTGAGGTATCACAGCAATATATATAAATGGACCAGCGCGTTGATGTAGTTCTTGATTGCTAGAAAGTGTAAAATGGTTTGCGTGTTGCGGTGTGCTAAAGAGCCAAACTATAGGTTTAACCAAATTAGCGAGATCTTTAGAGAGGAACCAGACCAAGACTGGTCCCCGAAAAACAGCAGCAGTTTTGTTTCGGTATTTAGAGTGGCAGATACCATATGGGTCTATATGGTATTCTAAGACAGATTATTGCGATATGGAAGGCAACGGAAAACTACCAAATTACCTCCCAAGTACACTGCGTATTTTGTTATATAAGAAGATGGCATTCTCTGGGGTAAAACAATCTGGAGTTGAAATAGTTCCCCCATTTGGATCTCCGGAATGGGACTACCTTGGAAGATGCGATCGGAAGGTTTAAAGAAGAGGCAGCACCATTTTGCTAGTCGGAGCGTAGAATGTCTGAAGCATGAAGCAAGTAGGTAAGCTAGAGAACTTGAAAATTGAAATGGCTAGGTTAGTATTAGACATAGTAGTTATTATCGAAGTTCGGTGGTTAGCCGCGGAAAATTTTTAAACGGAGACTTTAGCGTAATTCATACAGGATTAGGGAAGAAAATTTGGGCGTGGAGATAGTTATGCGAAAAAAGACAGGATACTGTGTAGAAAACTACTTACAAAAAAACAAAAGAGTACTTATGGTAGGATTAGAATATAAACCGGCAAATGCGATAATAATACAAGTTTACATGCCCACCTCTAACTACAGTGAGAAGGGTAAAAGCAATCTTCAAAAGTATCAGAGACATACTAGGATGCGTAAAAGGACACGGAAATTTAATAGTTAGAGTGGATTTTAATGCAGTAGCAGGTGAGGTTATGGAAGGAGCGGTAGTAAGTTTATTTGGTTTAGGCACGAGATACGGCAGGGGAAATACGCTGGTAGAATTTTGCGAGAAAAATAATTTAGCCATCACAAACACATTATTTCAACATCATGCTAGAGAACTATACACCTAGAAGATACCGGTAGAAATTGGAAGATATCAAACAAATTACATTTTTTAGACAGCGGTTTAGGAGTAAAGTAAAAAACGGTAGAAGTCAATTCAAAGCAGATATATACACTAACCACAACATCGTGACCACAAAACGCCGCGCTTAAGTATTAACTTAGAAAAAATGGAAAATGACACTTTGACTTTGTGAAACTGGAATATAAATATATCCAAAAAAGAATAGAAAAAATGTGAAATGAATTGCTTAAAAACATCCGAAACCTTTCGAGTTCTAAGTAAGTAGAAACAGAATAGATTAACATTCAACATGCCCGCCAGAGATATTCTGCGTTATATACAGAGAAAATAAGAAACCATGGATAATAAATAATATCTTGAATGTAATAGAAGAAAGACGAAAATACAAAAACGAACCAGACAAAGCGGGAAAACAGAAATACAAAGCCATATAATGGGAAATTTTTCGCACACGCAGGAAAGCTAAAGAAGAATGGAATGGCAAATAGTGCAATGAGGTACAAACTAAGATGGAAAGAGGAAAAACAGACGAAGCATACAAACTAATTAGAATGAATTTTGGGTCTATAAATCCGTATAGCAAACATACAAGGGGTGCGGAAGGAGACATCATTCAACAAAAAGTAAAGAACATGATTAGATGGCAAGAATATATAGGAAACATATGCAGACAGGGACTTGCAGCACTGGAACAGAAATCATTGAAAAGGATCACTCGATATATCGTATACTTAGAATTGAGTTTAAATTAGCATTAAAAGGTCTGAAAAATGGTAAGGCACCGTGTATAGATCAGGTGTAAAGGAAACTCTAAAATCGCTTGACAAGCAGCAAAAAAAGGCGTCTTCCAATTTCTATGCTACATGTGCCAGACAGGCGGGATACCCAAAGATTTCAAACGTAACATCATAGTCACACTACATCAAAAAAAGAGGCGCGGATAGATGTGAAAATTTTCGAACAATAAGTTTGACTGCATATGTATCAAAAATATTAACTAGAATTGTACAAAGACAGATGGAAAAGCAGACTGAAGAAATATTAGGAGAATATCAATTTGGTTTTAGGCGAAATAAAAATAGTCGGAAGGTCATTTTAGCTCTGAGGTTGATAATGCAGAAGCGTGGATATAGGGTTTGTAGATCTGGAAAAAGCATTTGAATGAAAAAAAATTCGAAATACTCAAAATGATTGGAATGAGTTTTAGGGATAGATGGATAGTACATAGCATACAAAGAGCAAACATCTGTAATAGAATTAAAGCAGAAACGTAAAGAAGTAAATATTACGAACGATGGAGGTAGAAATGTGCTTAATCCCCGCTAATCTTTAACTTGTACGTCGGAAAGGAATCCAATAGTGTCAAATGCAGAAAGATATTTGGAATTATTATGCAAGAACAAAATATTGATATGCTAGAAATTCCAGGTGATATATGGGTATTAGCATATAGCAAGGAAGAGTTAGAAGCAGCTCTTAATGAAATGGAAACAGTTCTTGCAGAGAGATACGGTATGAAAGTTGGCAAAAATAGAACTAAAGTACTAGTTCGTAAAGGAGAAAAAAATAAATAAAAAAATAGCACACAAGTATTAAGCGAGCATTTACAAGAGGTTAAGGATTCCTACTACCTAGGAAGCTAAATAACGCAAAATGGGAAATGTGCAAAAGGTATAAGACAAATATTAGCACAATACCATGCTACATTTAACCAGAAAATGCATATACTATATTCAAAAACAACAAATATAGAAACAAGGAAAGAATTACTAAAAGCATATGTGTAGAGCACTGCACTGTACTGCTGTGGAACTTGTACAGTATGAGAAGCGGAAAGGAAAAAGATAGAAGCCTTTAAAATGTATCACGGACAGTCGAAGTTAAAAACAAAGAGTTTTTAGAAACAGTAGGGGAAGAAATAAATATATGGAAAACAAAAAAAGATAGGAGAGATAGGACGATAGGTCAAATAGTTAGGCATAAAGGAATAGTGCGAAATTTATTAAAAGCAGAGATAGGAAAAAGGAGAGGTGGAGGTAGACCTGGGTAATATTTTGCACGTAGATATGCAGAGGTGTAGGCTGTGGGAGTTTCAAGGAAATGTGTAAGATAGCTCAGAATAGAAATAAATGAAGGTACGCGTCCAACCAGTTTCAAGACAGAATAGCCAATCTCGAAAAAAAATAATTTTACTTAAACCTGTTAATTATTATATACAACTACAGGCGTTGGTTTTACAATATTCTCAACTAATGTTGATCGGGTGAAAAGATTTATTGGAAAACTATTAATTCATCAAATGTCTAAGTGTTGATTTTTGTAGAACCCTACTTGAGTTACAGAAAATCGATATTGTAGTCGTCCTTCACAAATATCCGTGTATATCTTACGTGACTTCAATCCAACGCTTCATTTATACTTTTCTCTGTCTATCTTATATTATCGATCCTTTAATCCACTCACTCCTTAAGGTACTGGTTATTGTAGCAGCTTATCCAAATTGACCGTTGAAAACAATTTCTATGGCATTTTGTGCTAACGTTCGTTTTATATTCTATGAACCTGACATATAACAACAGGTGTTTCTTGAAACAATCGACCGTTGAAAATAACAATTCTTGGTTTCTTCGCTTCGTAGTATTTGTATAACCGAACGTTGGTTTTTAAAATGAATAACTTTTGCGTTTGAAATTATTAATTTTCTATGCAAGCATGCTCCCTTTTTGCTTCCATGCGTTTGATTAAGAGTTGTTATAATTACTTATGAGTATCCTTGCGTTATTAATGTACTCTAAAACTTTCTTCCCTTATACAATTTTCACATTCCATGATAAATATAGAAAAATACCTTCCTACCCGTTCGTTTTCACAATATAAATTAATTAATTTGGCGCGTAAATAATTTGTTCCTATTTCTATATACACGGTTGCTAAAATTTTATTGTGTACACCTATTTACCCTTTAAATCCACAACATATTCCCCCTATTTCAATTCAAAGAAAACTCACCACATTTTCTTGAATTTAAATATGAACTAATTCCTACTACCTATTCTTACATGCTATTTCTAAACACCTATCTACTCAGATAACTCTACCTATATCTATCTATCCAACCTATTGCTCATTATTTACCTATTCCTACCTATTTCTATCTATCTCTAATTATTTCTATATATCTACACCTATCTTTATTTCTAACTACTATTCACATCCATTACTACTTGTTAACTTACTATTTCTATCTATCACTAACACTTTACTCCCTTATTTTTATTTATTTCCCTTTTTCTTTTGTCGACTATTGACTTTTTAAGTACCTCATTTCCATACTTTTCTGCCTATCTTTACTTTTATGTAAGTTCCTTCTACTTATGTCCCACTGTTTTATATTTAAAATTACCTATTACTATCACTATTTATTTCTTATACTAACTATACTCACCTAACTCTACCTATTTTTAATTATCTCCCCTCATTTATCCTATTTCTAATTCTACTTTTCTTTTTCTACCTATCTTTATCCCTATCTATTTAAATTCAACTCTACTATTCACCTATCTTTGTATTTTTATCTCTTAAGTCATGTCTTTATTTAAATCTGACTCTTTTCTTGATCCTCCAAGTCTTTCTTCTAACTATCTTAATAAAATTCATGCCTATCTTTCCTCCTTCTATCTCTATACCTTTTCTCCCTATTACTTCACATAAATTAAAATCATCCTTACTATCCTGACTCTTTAATATTTCTTCTTCTGTCTCTATACTTGTCTGTTCCTCATTTACTATTATTTCCTTTGCTGCGGACAAACCAAACGATACTACCTTAACATTTTCATCTTTTCCCTCTAAAGAAAATTCTTCGTCTCTTCTAGACTCTTTATGTACTATATTCACACCGTAAAAATCTCCTAAAGCCAACTTATCAAAATTATTTTTGCCACTTAACTCACTTATGCCCACCTTTAAATTTTGTGTGTAACATAATGCTGCGTTTGCCTCTACTCTTATTAATTCAAACTTTTTATTCAATAATAATGCCGCACTGACTACCTCTACTAGTTCAGACTCTTCGTTCACTACTAATTATACTCTTCTACCTTTTCTTCAGTATATTCACTTGTGTCGATCTCTTTCACGTCTTCCTCATCTACCTCTATAATAATAATACATATCCCCATGTCATCCTCTGTGACTTCATAACTTACCTTCCAGGGCAATATCCTATCCTCAATCCTAACTACTTTCCTCTCCATATCTATTACTACTCCTAACTCATCATACAATCTACCCCTAATATACCTTTAAACTTCAACCCAGGTACAATTATAAATTCCTGCTCACAGCTTACTGAACCTAACTCTACTTTTAAAATAACTACACTATTCACAACAGCAAATCGCTTTTTATTCGGCGCTACCAGGTGACTTCTTTTTATTGGCATTATTCTGTCACACATTTTTGCTTTAATTTCATTGACGAGTTCTCCCAATACTAAACTCGCCTCAGCTCCTAAATCCAATAACGCTCCTAAATTTTTCTTAAAAATTTTAACATCAATTATAGGCAAGCAAAAATTTTCTTTTATTTCTGGCTCAATTTCTTCCTCAATTTTAAAAAATTCCTGGATGTTCGTATTTGTACACAGTGATGTCTAGTGGTTTGTCTTCAACTAAAAATCCTGTCCAGGTCTGGTCTTCCTACTCGGTCCTGGTCTTGCTACTACTTCAGCATATGTCCGCGGCGTCTCTGCTCTGTTCGTGTTGTCACTTTCCCTGTTGTTGGTCGTCTGTGTTCCCCTTATTTCTGGCAAACTGTTCTGTCTGGTTACCTCCGGTCTTGGTGCAGGTCCCCTACCTACACTGTTACTCCTAAAAAATGTCCTTCTAGGCTTCCAGTTCTGTCGGTTGTATTGAAAATTAGTCCTCAGTCTTAAGTAACTGTCCCGTCTGTTGTCAAACCTAACCATATTTACCTGTCGTTCTCTTGTCTCCCTAGGTCGTCTACTGCTTACGTCGTCATACCTCTGCAGGTACTCCAAAAACATTTCCCTATCGACAATATATTGCAACGCCACATGTTGCCGAACCTCAACCTCAAAATGTCGTGAAAGGTATTTTATAATTTGTCGGTATGTCAATGGTGGATTCATTTGCTTAGCTATACTATACTTTCGTATAGCATATTGCTCCCTACTTCCTGCAAATTTCACTTTAAATTTTCCAGTTATCAAATCGTCACGTACTTGGTCCTGTCGGTGGTCGCTTCAGTAGTGCTTTAAAAATCTGTCCTCAAAGTCACCGTATGTCTCGATCTCCTGTCCTATCAGGTTATACCAGGCTTCATCATGGTCTTTTAGTAACGCCTTTACAATATTAAGCTTTGCCTGTTCATCAAATAAATTACATACCAACTCTTTAATATTATTAATAGAGGATTCACCCTGCTATCTCCATAAAATTTCATGTGTTGGTCCAGTGACATATTTCCTGTTACAAATCTGGGACCATCCTCATCAAAGTCGATACATTCTGTTTAATTCCGCTCACTTCTCTCTCTACCCTACCTTGTTGATCCCTACATGAGTCCGTCACCTCAGTCATCTTAACATTAATCTCGTCCATAATTGTCCCATTTCCTGAATCAAACCTCTTATATCACGCTTATTTTTATCAACCCTATTTTCTACTGCCCCCATTTTTATCGTCAAGCTATTTTTAAATTCCTTTTACTTAAAGTTCTTGTCATCTGTTCTAATTTTTTATTTGATTCCTCTCTAACCCCACTTAATGTCTAATTCATTTGATCAAATTTCCGGCTTGATTCCTCTCTACCTCGCCGCACTTTCTCTTACATTCTCATCATCAATTCATTTCCTTGGTCTCCCGGTTTCGTCCTCGACTGATCCCTACTACCTCCGGCTTCCTCCATTTTTCCTGCTTTCTCAAATAATGCACAATCGTTACTTCCAATTTCAACTCCTTGACTTCTTAACCACTCCTTTCTCTGCATACGTTTAAATCACTTAATCACACACTCAAAAAATTCACAAATTTATACAACACATACACTCTCGGTTCGCCAGTTTCCTGGAATAAAATTCTCAAATCTACTTGGAACTAGAGCCTCACGTTCGGGTCGCCATAAAATTGTTGTGGTAGTCACCAAAATTCGTGCCTCATCGTTTGGGCGTCATAAAATTGTTGTGAAATCGGAGATTAGGAACCAGTATCAAGCCCCAGCGTTGGGCCGTCACAAAATTGCTGTGTTCTCTGGGATGCTTTCTGGAACACTAGAGACTTTTCTTAACAACCATTCGAGCCCCACGAATTGGATGTCATAAAATTTCCGTGTGCTTCTCTGAACATTCGTGCCCCACATGGGCCATAAAAAAATTTCAAAAAAAAATAAAAAAACTTATTACCCTTTTATTTTGGACGCCTTCGTATTTCTCTGCTTACCCTGGCTAGTTTAGCAATCGGCCTCTTCTTGAATACCTATCTTTAAGTACATACCTTTCTCACAATCACACACCATCAAATGAAATTATCAAAATAATACAACAACCATACAACCTTTTATTTACACATATTAACAGATAAAATATTTACACTTGAGTACAAACCGTTTGGTACAATTGTTACCAGCTCAATTATTAAATGCTTTAAAGTCTTTGGTTTTTAAATTATTTTAAACAAATTCAAGTAGATATGAGTAGATGGGCCACACATGTAACACTAATTTGACTTTATACTGGTCTGTTGTGAGCTCATTATAACCCAGTTTTTGTAAATGCTGTTTAACCTTGCACTTTATTGAAAACAAATTTACAGACCCGTTTACTTTTTACAACTACAATTTATAGCCTGAATAAACTTCTATATATCATCAATAAACCCTTTTTTAATAATCAAAATCAATTGTCCAGCACATGTAGCTTTTTAAACAAGTTTTAAAAATAATAAATACACCACCAATAAGTCAAACACACAAATACCAAAATATTAACACAAATAAACAGAAATTTAAAGTTCGTTACCTGGAGTCACCTACGTTCCTCGACACTGCTGCAGATGTCTACCAGAAACCCTTGTCGATGTGTCCAACTACTACGATGAAGTTTGGACATACAGACCCCACCATCCAATATTTCCGCTACCACTCCGATTCTTCTGCCAAGATATTAGCTTCGTCTCAACAGTAACATTCCATACAAGATATTTCATGCATACAAATTGCTTTCAGTTTTGCTTACCCCAAATATTATTCATCCATTTAACAACTTTGTCGTAGTAACGGCACCCTTTATCTAAACAAGCACCAACTCGTGCAATCACTTTTATAATTTGCGGTCAACTACTACATCTTTTATGATTTTTAACAGGATGTTTAATGCAACTTTACTGAACACAAAAATTGCTAACCGAAAGCTTTTACTATTATAGGTTGTAGATCTAAACCCGTATTCAGATCACAATAGAAAGAAAAAGAGAGCTGTAATATATTTGTTCGTGTATCTATATGATTTCCAAACCCCCCTAGCGAAACCTGTTTCATATGAAAAGCTTGTTTTCGAAGCGGCCGAAACACAGAAAACCTGCAAAATATCTGGAAAAATCAATAATATGCGACGCAATAACAATAGCATATGTGCTAAACAAGAACAGATTGCACGCGTCACGGATACTTGGAACGATAGTTAGGTCATAAAATTCGACGATTTTAGAAGTTAATTGGGTTTTTAAGAACCTTACATTATAATGTTCTACATTTTTCGAGTAAGCTTCTGGAAACAGATAAATTTGTATATAGAGGAAGCGTTTATTCATTGGGGTTTATTCATTCATTAGATTCCATTCATGTGAGCACGATATGTTGTCTAACCACAAGCTGTTGCTACGCGAAAATAGTATCTGAGTATGCAGTAAGCATATTGTAATTGAATAGTGGCGAGGTTGAAATGAATTAAGAAACAATGTTTCAAACGTAACTTACAACGATAAATGAAAATTATTAATTACAAGAGAAAAAGTTCTTCAAACAAAAGCTATTTTTAAAGATTTTATTTAATAATTAAAGAGCAAAATTTAACCAGAAATGTACTTTCGGGGAAATCTGTAGGTTGGTTCAGAATAGGAAACAATGATGGTACGCGTCTAACCAGTTTCAGGACTGACGACCAAATGATGATGATGTACTTTGGTAACTATTGTCTTAAATGTAGATTTTTTAAATATGGAAAAACTTGTGAGTTGATTCGAGTCAATGAAAATAAGAAAATTTTTACAAAGAACTTTTTTATCAAGTTTGAAAGAAGAGATGGTGTAAATGCTTTCGTACGAAAGAAAATAATTCATATTGTATAAATGCTTTATGGTATTGCTGCGTTTTATTTCATTTTAAAAACTTCGTAAATTCCGTTGAGCTAGCGAGGAAAAGTTAAAAAAAGGAAGGTACATAAACCACTTCAAGTAAAACAAATTGCAGTATCTGTACCACGGCACCCCTTCAGCGATGCTCTCAGTGCTGCCTTTGGCACAGTACTATTTTAGCATCGCCCCAAAGCGAGGCGTTGTCACTTTAATATATATATATGTATATATAATATATATATATATATATATATATATATATATATAGTAGTAGCAAAGATGTAATATTTAACACGAACACATTATGGGAAGTACAGCATCACCTAGCCCGCAATTTGTGCCTTCGTGCTGTTTCACCTGACTTTGCAGGTTTTATCAACAGTCGGCACGGAGGAGATCCGGTTCAACTGCCTTTTTCCATAGCCAATGATTATAATTAAAAAGAATAAGTAAATTTAATGAGTCCTAAAATAATATCAAACAATGAAATTTAATGGCGAGTGACTCAATATTAGCCACAAGGGCATCCTGTCGACGCGTTTCGCCCTTGTTGGGGCTTATCAAGACAGGAGTAGCAAAGATGTAATATTTAACACGAACACATTATGGGAAGTACAGCATCACCTAGCCCGCAATTTGTGCCTTTGTGCTGTTTCACCTGACTTTGCAGGTTTTATCAACAGTCGGCACGGAGGAGATCCGGTTCAACTGCCTTTTTCCATAGCCAATGATTATAATTAAGAATAAGTAAATTTATGAGTCTTTCAAACAATGAAATTTAATGGCGAGTAACTCATATTACAGCATCCTGTCGACGCGTTTCGCCCTTGTTGGGGCTTATCAAGACAGGAGTAGCAAAGATGTAATATTTAACACGAACACATTATGGGAAGTACAGCATCATTGCGGGCCAGGGTGATGCTGTACTTCCCATAATGTGTTCGTGTTAAATATTACATCTTTGCTACTCCTGTCCTGATGAGCCCCAACAAGGGCGAAACGCGTCGACAGGATGCCCTTGTGGCTAATATTGAGGTACTCGCCATTAAATTTCGTTGTTTGATATTATTTTAGGACTCATTAAATTTACTTATTCTTTATATATATATATATATATATATATATATATATATATATATATATATTACTCATATTTAGACCAGGGTAGAAAATTAAATAATCACATCAAATAATTTTAATCACCGTGTATAAGGAATTTTATTAAATAATACGCTTTATTAAAACCTTGAAGCATAAATAAATGCGGTCGTTTCAGTAAAAATAAGAAATTTAAATTATGTACAAGACGCTTTATATCAAAAGAAGCAGTATTAAAAAGCTCTGCGTGTAATGTAATTATTCCTAAACAAATGGAAATTACGTGCAAAATTTATATTAATTAACCCTATCTTAAGTAACCGGTATTAAACCGAGTGTATACATAATAATTAATATTTAACTTGTATTCGCTAAAAATGAAAGGATAGAAGTCAATTTTAATTGAAGTTAATTGAATCGTTAGTAACAGATAATATCTATAGAAACTTGTAAAAACCCAATAAAATGCAAATCCTAGAAGTGTTAGTTAGAAGTAGGATGTTTGAACACACCTGCGTATTTTAAAAGGCAATTTCAGTTTAATTTGTTTAGATAAACATGTCGATTCTAAGGATATTGGAAACGGTCAGATGCTTTAGCACGAAATACAAAACAGGGTTTATTTAAAAGCTCTGAGAATTAATATTATTTTGAACACCTGCGTAGTTTAAATATCACGTACGGCGAAAATTGTGTAGATAACAAATGGTTTCAAAGAATCTTGGAGAAACCGGGGCTTAATATTCACGAGAATGTGCGATACGGGGTGATTTAACCCAGATAGTCCACATGGACTAAAATATAATCGATAATAAAGAATATCAATTTGCACCAATACGAACAGGTTAGAAAAGGAAAGAGAAAATGCGTCAAGCAAAGACACATATAGTAAAAGGCGTGATTTAAGCAACGTCACGAGGGTCACAATTGGTTGAAAATAGGATGCAAATATCAGAGGTAGAAACAACAATTTCTGTACAAAATTAATTAGTTTTTCTCGGACATGTTTGCGTGCCGTGTGAATTTCTGAGATTTAAATGGGGCGAGTGAAAAATCGTAAAAACCGACGCGCGAGCGACGGACTGGGAACAGAGAATAAGAAATTCTTTAGAATTACCCGTTTTGGGGAACAGACCGACAGACAGGCTTTTTGCTATATATACCGGTGGTAATATGAATTTCGGTCTCTTAGACTTTTGACTATTCGATGCGTTAAAAGCTCTTACATCCGCGACTTGATTGAAGATGTTAAACAGTGCATTTTAGTTTGATAAAATAATTTAAAATTTTGCTCGTATATTTTAGTGATTCAAAATAGTTTGTTATTTACGTGCTAACATGAATGTACTTCAGTGCACTTAGATACAAGGTAATAAAATTTAGTATCACTGTACCAATTAGCAAAATTTACAACGACAAATGTATACACAAAAGTAGGCAGTTTTGGCGTATATTGGTGAAAGACGCATGAATTTCTTTGCTATTTTTCGGGGGTGTTAATAATTAAATGGTTCAAATACGTGTCTGGATCCACGAAACAAGGGTCAGATATACACAGATGAGTTCCGGAAAAGCCCAGAAACAACTTTAAATAAATGGTGATGGAGAAAATTTTAAAAGCGTTGAGAATTAGAAGCCGTAAATATAATCCTGTTGGAATGGTGTGATTAACTAAAGGGACGATGTACATTGAAGCTACGAGGATAGTAACCTTCAGGTAAATTATAATATTTTGTTTGACATTTTGTGTGTGTTGAATAACTTTATAATTGATTTACTTTAAATGGACATTAGTGAAATTGTACTAACCATAAAATTTTAATTTTAAGATGAAATTTGCTTGTTTAAGTAGAAAGGGTATTTAGTATTGATGTTCTGAATTATGATGAAAATATGGGTATGTCTTTGAGCTCAATTAGACGAACCTGGTTAATTAACGTAAAGGGGTGGTAGATGCTCCTTTATACTCAGACTCGGTCTGCTTATATTGTTATATTAATTAGTAGGCATCCAACAAGGACTTTAATTCTGGATGCACATTAAAATGATAATAAAATTAATCTTGAAATTCTTTTTAAAACTGAATTTTATGCTGAAATTTAATTTGAGAATTTAATGTATTCTGAATATTGATGTAAATAGAGTTAACGTTGATGTTTGTGGTAGGAATGTGTTGTTTAATTTTATGAATGAGGATGTTTATAAAATTAGGTGAGCAGACGAGGCGAAAAGAGGATCACAGCAGTTTATGACGCCCAATCTGTGGGACTAGAATTTTTTTGTTGAAAGGACCCAGTTCCCGCATTCACAGGAGTATATCACAACATTCTTTGGCGACCCAAAAGTGAGGCTCGATTCAAATACAGGGAAACACAGCAATATATATATATATATATATATATATAAATATTTTAGATACTGTGTTAGAGCTCCGCGTTGGGCATCATTAAAAGGGTGCTGTGCCTCGGTTGAACGTTGGAGTGTCACTAAAAAGGTGCTGTGACAGATACAAAAGTTGTAAATTCGAAGTTATTAATCTTACCTTGCATTACTTTACTTTGCTTGGCTAGCTCAACGCAAGTTATAAAGTTTACATAATAAAATAAAACAGCAATCTAGAGACAACATCTATACATCACAAAATTTTTTTCATACAAAAAAATATAGAACAGTTTACAACTTCAGCTCATACATAAACGTATTCCGAAATTATTACTAAATAATCGTTACCCAATTTTTGTTAAAATTTACAGGACTCAAATATCTTCTCTTGTAGAAAATCTACCTATTCTTTATTAATACGCTTGTAAGAGTGGTAGGCAAATACTACTTGACAGATAATCTAAAAAAGGTCAAAATGTTTTAAACATTGACCTTAAAACTTTTTGGTAAATATCCACTTACAAAACAAAAATGTTATAAAATCTTTAGGACTCTTTCTAGCTTACAAACATTTGAATATTTATACAAACAAAAAGTCTAAAATTTTTACCTGCGAAATAAATAGTGCTTATCCAAGCCGTAACTAACAGTATTAAATATATTCCGTTTTATATTGACGTTGAATCCCAGTTTACCAGTTTGTCCACATTATCTCAAATCTCCGTTGAGAATGTTAGTTTGCGAAAGAACACCTACTATTTTTTATTAATAAACTATCGGTTAGCTTATATATCAAAAAACGTTCAATTTCCGTAGTATTTTTACAAAACAAATTAAACGTCATCAAATAATTTCATTTGATAATCTCTTATTTTTTAAACTACTCAAACGTATAAATTGCATTGCAACTCTGCATGTCATTGGGATGGTCGATCTCGTAAATTGAAACGAATTCTACATATTGCTTGGTGACAAACCGCGAATTAATGAATGAATCGCCAAAAACTAAATCTCGTAAGTTGAAAACCTTACATATTACTTGGTGACGCGAAATTATTTTTAAATTAATCCATCTACAAAGATTCCGCTCTTATGTACAAAATCATCTAACTACGCCACAATCTTCAGAGTTTTTGCAATTTAATTCGAACATAATCACCAACGTGTTGCAATATTTCTAAAAATTCCACGGTTTTAAAGGTCTAATCAGGGTCAACTATGATTTATGTTTTACCGTAAAACGTTTTGTTTATCCTTGTCTAATGCACAAAGTTATCCGCTACTATTTCATTCTTTCGTATTGTCATACATAAGGTAATAAAAACTATAAGCCCCGCGTTATCTTATCCTTGCACAATTTTACGACTCTTTAAATACTTCTAGAAGTTATTTTATGTTTGAAAGAAACAATGTTGTAAATGTTCTATATGCTTTTGTATGAGAGAAAATGTTTCATACTGTATAAATGCTTTGTGATATTGCTGTGCTTGATTTCATTTTGAAAACTCCGTCAATTCTATTGAGCTAGCCAGGCAAAGTTAGAAAAGAAGGTAAGTTAACAATTTCAAATTTTACAAATTGTTATATCTGTATCACAGCACTTTTTTAGTGACGCTCTTAATGCAGCGTTGTCACAGTACTATATACACATATATATATATATATATATATATATATATATATATACAAAAAAGAAATCCCACCGCAGGTAGTTGCTGATCAAAATATTATGAAACGTCATTATCAACAAGCTAAAAAACTGTTTACAGTAACACGAACGAGCAATGTTGTAAGCTCTTGTACCACAATTTAAAAAATGTATAAATTGACCATATAATATTGTTATCTAATTCAATTTTCTTTGAAAACATCTAGAATATTACACAAAATAGGTTTATGCAACTTACCAAAAATCTTCGAAAGTCTGCGATGGCATTTTTTCTTATGGGTTCTGCTTGTATATGTATAGTAAGCTCCTGGTTGCATTTTCATATCAAAACACTTCCTCTTATCCTGAACGTTTATAGGTACTTTGTTGATTTCCATTAAAAATTAATGCAAAATTTTAAAAACCCGAACTTTACTCTGAAATATAATATTTGCTAGTCGCTAATGTAGTAAGCATACAGTATAACAAATGATATGCACAACCATTTAACCCCAACTTAGTCTCAAAAATGACATTTCACTTTATAATATATAAAAATACCATCAATTTCATATTTTATATTAGCTCAATAATATCAAAGCAATATTCATATAATACTATATATAGAATAATTAACTATATAACTTATACACTAATATTCAATGATCACTTACTTTTATTGCACTTCTTCACATTGGTGAGTAGTGCAGACGCAAGCTGTTACATAAAAAGCAACCAAAAGCGTCAAACCCTGAAAACAGGTTTTACAAGGAATATATATATATATATATATATATATATATATATATATATATATATATATATATATATATATATGTATATATATATATATATATATATATATATATATATATATATATTGTATATATATATATATATATATATATATATGAATGGACCAGCACGTTGATGTAGTTCTTGATTGCTAGAAAGTGTAAAATGGTTTGCGTGTTGCGGTGAGCTAAAGAGCCAAACTATAGGTTTAACCAAATTAGCGAGATCTTTAAAGAGGAACGAGACCAAGACTGGTCCCCGAAAAACAGCAGCAGTTTTGTTTCGGTACTTAGAGTGGCAGATACCATATGGGTCGATATGGTATTCTAAGACAGACTATTGCGATATGGAAGGCAACGGAAAACTACCAAATTACCTCCCAAGTACACTGCGTATTTTGTTATATAAGAAGATGGCATTCTCTGGGGTAAAACAATCTGGAGTTGAAATAGTTCCCCCATTTGGATCTCCGGAATGGGACTACCTTGGAGGATGCGATCGAAAGGTTTAAAGAAAAGCCAGCACCATTTTGCGAGTCGGGGCGTAGAATGTCTGAAGCATGAAGCAAGTAGGTAAGCTAAAGAACTTGAAAATTGAAATGGCTAGGTTAGTATTAGACATAGTAGGGATTATCGGAGTTCGGTGGTTAGCAGCGAAAAATTTTTAAACGGAGACTTTGACGTAATTCATACAGGATCAGGGAAGAAAATTTGGGCGTGGAGATAGTTATGCGAAAAAAGACATGCCCGCCAGAGATATTCTGCGTTATATACAGAGAAAATAAGAAACCATGGATAATAAAGAATATCTTGAATGTAATAGAAGAAAGACGAAAATACAAAAACGGACCAGACAAAGCGGGAAAACAGAAATACAAAGCCATATAATGGGAAATTTTTCACACACGCAGGAAAGCTAAAGAAGAATGGAATGGTAAATAGTGCAACGAGGTACAAACTAAGATGGAAAGAGGAAAGACAGACGAAGCATACAAACTAATTAGAATGAATTTCGGGTCTATATATCCGTATAGCAAACATACAAGGGGTGCAGAAACATATGCAAGACAGGGACTAGCAGCACTGGAACAGAAATCATTGAAAAGGATCACTCGGTATATCGTATACTTAGAATTGAGTTTGAATTAGCATTAAAAGGTCTGAAAAATGGTAAGGCACCGTGTATAGATCAGGTGTAAAGGAAACTCTAAAATCGCTTGACAAGCAGCAAAAAAAGGCGTCTTCCAATTTCTATGCTACATGTGCCAGACAGGCGGGATACCCAAAGATTTCAAACGTAACATCATAGTCACACTACATCAAAAAAAGAGGCGCGGATAGATGTGAAAATTTTCGAACAATAAGTTTGACCGCATATGTATCAAAAATATTAACTAGAATTGTACAAAGACAGATGGAAAAGCAGACTGAAGAAATATTAGGAGAATATCAATTTGGTTTTAGGCGAAATAAAAATAGTCGGAAGGTCATTTTAGCTCTGAGGTTGATAATGCAGAAGCGTGGATATAGGGTTTGTAGATCTGGAAAAAGCATTTGAATGAAAAAAAATTCGAAATACTCAAAATGATTGGAATGAGTTTTAGGGATAGATGGATAGTACATAGCATACAAAGAGCAAACATCTGTAATAGAATTAAAGCAGAAACGTAAAGAAGTAAATATTACGAACGATGGAGGTAGAAATGTGCTTAATCTCCGCTAATCTTTAACTTGTACGTCGGAAAGGAATTGAATAGGGTCAAATGCAGAAAGATATTTGGAATTATTATGCAAGTACAAAATATTGATATGGTAGAAATTCCAGGTGATATATGGGTATTAGCATATAGCAAGGAAGAGTTAGAAGCAGCTCTTAATGAAATGGAAACAGTTCTAGCAGAGAGATACGGTATGAAAGTTGGCAAAAATAGAACTAAAGTATTAGTTCGTAAAGGAGGAAAAAATAAATAAAAAAATAGGACACAAGTATTAAGCGAGCATTTACAAGAGGTTAAGGATTCCTACTACCTAGGAAGCTAAATAACGCAAAATGGGAAATGTGCAAAAGGTATAAGACAAATATTAGCACAAGACCATGCTACACACATGTGGTTTTCTGCTTCCCAAACTATTTAGCAAAGAAATTCTTTAAATAATAATTTTAGAACTTACTTCATTATATCGAAATCGATAGCAAAAGTTTTTAACTTTTCTAATGTTAAGAACTAGCCTAAGGTTGTTGAAAATTAAGTAAAAAATTGTAGTGACCGTGTTTGAACAAAAAATAAAACAAATGCTATACATATATCACAATGATTTCTATTAGTATTTTACTCTTATAACAACCAAAAATTTAAATATTAAACCCGTGACTGATCATACTTGGAATAAATAATAATCCAATTGTACTACACTTACATAGTAAAATAAATGTTTCATTTTGCGATACAAGAATTAATAATCGTTATAATGGAAATTTTCATAAACAGAAACATCAAGTACAACAAATATATATATATATATATATATATATATATATATATATATGTATATACAATTACATAGGTCTTGCCTATTAAACACTAACGCTTATAAAAAAGCGAACTATATTAAATTAGGTGCTCGAATAAATCTTTCCTAATTGCAAAATAAAACCCCAACTTATCATAAAATTGCGCCGCATACCAGCTAATAGCCGATTAGAAATGTTAGAACATTCTTCAATGATTTTTTGAATAAGGAGTCTATGTTGTGATACTTTGTTTTGTGCGCATTATTTCCTAAATGACCCAAGACGCAAAAACCATTAGGAGACAGATCAGGTAACCAAAGTGATCAATGTACTTGGTCACCACGTTTTGTGCATATTATTTCTTATGACCCCAGATGCAAAAACCATTAGTAGATAAACCAGGTAACCGAGGTGACCCACTTGCTGAGTCACCACGTCCTATTCAGTTATTTTGAAAAGACATTTAAATAAAGCTTCGTTTGTAAAATGAGATAGACAGCCGTTTCGTTGAACTAAATAGCATTTCCATTTGCAACGCTTGCAACTGCGGGCTCAATATCGGCTTGGACAAGCTTCAAGTATTTTCGCCATTACGTTTTCCTGCGATGTAAAAGATCCTATCAGGTTAGCTCCCAACATTCCAAGCCAAACATTAACTGTTCCTCTGTAGTGGGAATTATTATTTGAAACCAAATGTTGGTTATTTTCGTTCCAGTATCGAAGGTTTTGCTTATTAGGTTTTCCATTTATACTGTATGTATGTTACACCCGAAAAATAAATGTTTTTTTATAAAATTTCTATTATTATTAGTCATATCCATAATCCATTTACAAAATCTCATTCGTTTAATTTTGCCTTCTTCAAATATTCCTTGATGAACTGCAATTCAAAAATATCAAATTTGTTTTTCTTAAGTACTTTAAAAGCCATGACCAAATCCAGGCCAAATTTCTCTTACACACGCTCTTGGATCGCTCGTCACCGTAGTCAGCACATTTACTTTCGTTATATACTCAGCTTCTTCCACAGATAAGGGTTCAACATTTAAATACTTGAATTTGCTAAATTTTGCGTGGAACCGTGACTACACCGTAATGTTCTTCATTTTGTGTAATACATTGAACTGTCAATACTGAAGAAATTGGTGTTTCTGGATATATATACACAGGCATACAGGTGACGCACCCTCCTTAAACTATTTCAGCCATAATATAGTTCTAAAAACCGTTTTTTCACTGACCGTGTAACTATTGGCAATTATTCTAAAAGAAAATATAACAGGAATAAGGTTATTAATAGAAATTACTGTGCCACCTTTAGAATTTGCTTTGTTCTTTGTTCCAATTCCTCGGTCACAACAATTATTTGTTTTTATAAAATAATATGAGAAGCAGGATATTAGTTTGATTTTATGTGTTAAATCCCTATGTTCGGATGTCTAGTTAACATACTAATATATATATATATATATATATATATATATATATATATATATATATATATATATATATAATGTAAAATAAAGTACTTCTGTAAAAACTCTCTTGTGAAAGTTAAAATAGTGAATTAACCTATACAGATTAAACTAATATTTGCATAGCCATTAACAAAACAATAACTTCAGTATTTCATAAAGGGAATAAACATTTAATCATCAAAAGTTATAATTTAAAACAAAAGTAGGTTCAATGAGTCTTAAAGTAAAAAGGAATTATTGGCAAATGATTCAAATTCGGTCACTTTTGACAATGGAAAAAGGCAGTTGGGCCGGATTTGCTTCGTGCCGTCTGTTGCGAAAACCTGCAATGTCAGGTGAAACGACACAAAAACACAAATTGTGGGCTAGGTGATGCTGTACTTCCCACAATGTGTCTGTATTAAATATTTCAACTTCGCTACTCCTGTCCTGATGAGCCCCAATTAGGGCGAAACGCGTCAACAGGATGCCTTCGTGGCTAAATTTGAGTCACTTGCCAATGATTCCTTTTTACTTTAAATTAATTTAAGACTCATTAAACCTACTTTTCTTATATATATATATATATATATATATATATATATATATATATATGTATATCTGCTTTTTATACGGGCTTTAAAGAAGTTACAGAGAAGTTTCCAACTCGATTTTTTTTTTTCAAAGAACACAGGTAACAATGTTCTAAAAACCCAAGGACTAAAGAAGTGGCAGACGAATATGCGTGTACTGGGGGTGACTGTATGTATTCAATACGTGCGTGGTTGATGTAATGTTACAGAAAAAATTTAGTCATTAATAAAGAAAAAGCAAAAGCAGCAACTACATGCTTATCTTCAAGAAAGTGTATTTTTAATTAGAAACCTTTTAAAATAGTGGTCCACAGTAGTAAAGGTACAATTAGCACGTGCCCAATTGTATTATATAAATACATTGTAATAATAATTTCCATAATTCTTAATTTTAGCATACACATATACGTAACTAGTCAGTGGGGATGTTATCCAGGCATTCTTTGCTATTACAAACTTTCAACTTTTGACAATAAAGAAATAAGATATGGACAAGGATTGTGCCATCGACCCTGGATAGACATCCTCGCATATGAAATAAATACATTAGTCTTAGAAGTTATTGCTCTATTATCTACAAAGCGTTGGCACACTACAAATCGAGTAATTTAGACAATGCATACGCTATGCTATATTAAGCACAAGAAGTATTATATTATACTGGCGATTAGGTAAACTTAATATAAGGTTGTTATTAGCAGAAATAGAAAATAATTCAACATAACTATGGTGATAAATTGATGTCACGCACACACATTTATATAATTTTCCAATTAATTATTATATTACATATTCGGAATGATGCGTAAAGTAGTTAGAATAAGGCTACTATAACAGTTTTTGAAAACACAAAGATAAAGGAGTAACAGGTCCTTAAAGTTGGATTTCTAAAATAATTGCTTTAAATATTTTGTCTGCTGGCTAGCAGATTGTTTTGAAACTTGATTCACTCACTACTAATGGTTGAAATAACACATGTTTTTTAATAATTATGATAGCATAAAATGAAGGAGCATAAAAACTACAAAAGAGGATTACGTGTGTATCTCTCTAAAATCAGCCGTTTTCGAAAAAAGAGTTTGAAATAAATAACAAACCAAAACGCCTGCATTGGAATAATTTAGAGACTACCTTAACTTCATGAAAGTAGTAAATTTTTATTTCAAAACCGAAAAAGGTGAATCATGCTATTTATTGAAAGATTAGGTTACCCCATCTAAATTATTATTGAGTAACTGGTGGCAGTGGGTCTGCAGTAAGGTGTTTGTAAGGTAAAACATTTCCGAAAAGAAAAGAATCCACAATAATAAACATTCGGCGTTACCCACACCGGGCTGGGACATCTTTGACTTTTTAAAACATAGCTCTGATGTAGGCTGTCAGACAAATACGTATACTGAATTCTATTGAAAGTAGCACAAACTGAAGCGTCGGATCGTGCGGTTCAACTAAATGTGCCCAATATCAACATGCGCCTCCTTGATTGCGATGAAAATTTATTAGAGGGTATACCTTTCATAGACGAAGATAGATTACAATATAATGATTTATCCTATCTCCATGATATTCATCTATGTACTATGAAAATCCTCACTCGATCGTAGAATGCAATTTTCTAAATAAATTCTGTACTGATGTGTGACTTGGTATAATAACAGACCACTTAATTGGGTCTTATTTCCTACCACCCACACTTAGTAGTGGAATATACCCCTATGTCTTCAAAAATTGGTTGCCTGTTCTTTTAAAACGTATGCGCCCAAAGTTAGAAATTTAATATCGCCATTACAAGATTAAGCTCCGCTCCATTGTAAATATAGCATTTCCCAAAACGGGCGTACGACGCGGTGGGTTCCTTCATTGGTCTCCCAGATCACCTGCCCTAAGCCCGGTGAATTTTTCTTTGTATTACCTAGAATCTTTGGCACACCGCTCTACTATACAAAATGTTTAAGAAATAAGATAAATTGTGAGACAATTAGACAAAAAAAGGGAATATGTTTAGAATTCGTTCAATTTTATATTAATTTATGCATTCGAAGGAAACGACTCCACTTGAGAGTTTGTTATAAAACTACTGTGGATTCTAATCAATAGCACCTACTTTTGAATTGTTGAATAAAAAAATATTAAATTATTGAGGTGAGTTGAAAACTTGCTATCTGTCAAAATGTGGTCTATTCAATATTTGATAAACTATCATAAATATTCAACTTATTGGGCGTTGAAATAAAAACCCACAACTTACATAAAATTAATGTTGCTAAAGACTGTCCCCATGCTTGCGTCTTGGTTTATCTTAGATATATAGTATACTTACTTAAAATGTTGAAAATAAGTGTCTGATTTATTGCTGATATGGTGTCAGACAGTTTTCAAATGTGCCTTTTCAGAAAAAAGCGCATTTTAGGAAGCTGTAGCAAGTAGATCTTCTTTGTATGTTTTTGAATGGCTTTTCATTAGTAAATATTGGTATAGGAAATCTTATAGCAGTTTTTAAGCGAAATTGATTTTACATATAGTTACAACAATAAAACACCCTTCCATTTAAGTTAAACTAGCTATTAAACAAAATGTTTACCGTTTTTACACTCCGAAATACAAAAATCTGATAAAATAGATTAACTGTTTTAAGTATATCAGTGAAGAGTCCCAACAATGTAGTTAACTAAGAGACAAAAAT
This sequence comes from Platerodrilus igneus, assembly GCA_036346225.1. Taxonomy (NCBI): domain Eukaryota; kingdom Metazoa; phylum Arthropoda; class Insecta; order Coleoptera; family Lycidae; genus Platerodrilus; species Platerodrilus igneus. The sequence goes on along the minus strand of JARFIW010001102.1, from coordinate 1,055,753 downwards.
GCGTCACTTATATTTAAGTAATTAGATGTAATTAATTTTTCTAAAGAACACCTAATTTTCAAAAAAGTCAAATTAGATCGAAAATTATCAATAATAAGTATATGGAATCTCTTAATGTAGGTTTCAGAAATAAAATAAAATTTAGGATGTTCAACTAAAACTACATAACTTTATATTGTTGCGCGAATTTCAAACACGCTGCATAGATCCAACAAATTTTAAATTATGGCAATCATTAAGTTACGTAATCCTGTCGAAAGATTATCCGATACCATTGTTGTTCCGTCGTTAGGTTCCGTCGCCTTGAGCGTGACTCACCTAGTTAATATAAATTTACAGTCACAGTACTGACACTAATTACTTTATTAATATAAATTCATATTTGGGAAGCAGTCAAATTCTGCAGAATCAATAAAAACTATCTTCTGATCATACAAGCTGTCGATAAATTTATTATCTTTATGAATCGAAAACCATTACATGTCAACATGAATGTTGCTTGTTGCTGCTGTAGAACTACTTTCGGTTAAGGGAATTATTAAAAATACTGGACATAATACAAATCTTAAGAATACACTTTTTTTTAATAATTTACTTATCCATAGCGGTACAGTTTTTTATATAAAAACTTAACACAGAGTAACTCTAACGCACCACCAGATATTTTACATTTTTATGGAATTTATATTAATAATCTTATTAGTTGAAAATATTTTATATGTATATATATATATATATATATATATATATATATATTACTGTGATATTGAGGGGTTAGAATGGTATTGGTAGTTATTTGTGCAGTTTATTTCATTATTCTAGCATATAAAACAACAGAGTACGCTTTGAAAACGCTTTTTTTAAACAGGTAGTTTAGAAGTTAGTAATCCGACGAGATTACGCAGGAAGCTAAAAATTTATTTTCATAATCTTGCAGGTGTAGATATTTGTAAAGATAGTGTATATAATGTAACAGTTCAAATTTGTGTAGGGGAGAAACGAGCATCTAAATTCCGTAACAATTTAAACTTTGTATTTAATTATAGCGAAGAGGATGTGTAATTTCAAAAGCGCTAGCATATAAAACTATTTTAGTATAGTGTGTAAGAGCTAAGAGACAGTTATAGGTATTGAAAGTTTTAAAGTTGTTTGTCAACGCTTTTCTAATAACATGTAAATAAGAAACGAAGTTAACCGCCTGTACTTTCCCGGGAATTTGAGATAACATTGAACAAACAAACAAACAAATAGAAAACTTCATTTGGGTGGTTACCTACGTCAATTATATTAGATTTTAGCTCAGGCGTGTAGATAACCGTTGGACGTTACAACTTCAAGTTGCCAACGGGAAACAAAGAGGCAGTAAGGGTAAAAGGAATACAAATGATATGAGTATAATACGTGTTAGGGTAATGGAATTATAGCAAAGAGGTGGCAATACAAACGGAAGTGAGTGAAAAGCAAAAGAGAAATTATGTTGGAAGCGTATGTTAAAGAGAGATAGATGTACCCTTGTTGCTTTAGAGGGGGATAGAAGGTTAATTTTGTCAAGTTGGCGGTTTGAGAGACGCAACGTGATTGGTGACATGTTTAAACACGGGAACAATGAGTCAAGCAAGAGTAGCGTTGCGAACCTTAAATTAGTTTTTCAAAGAAATATTTTCGAAAACCGTAGCGGTTGGCAGATTTTATTCGGAATTCTAAAGACACGTTACGAAATTTCTAGAAAATAAGACCGTTAGTGTTTGTTTGTATTGTGCAGTTGCGAGAAGCAAAGACTGTTGAGCATTTTTACGTGGAAGGCTATGTTTGTATTGACAAGTTTTAGGGGGTGAGAAATGATATATAAATTCCAGCAGGTTGTTGTGAAGCTCTCTTTAAACTTCGATCTCTTTAAAACTTCGTTCTCTGAAAGTACTCTTCAAGTTCTATCTGAGTCCTTTGATCAAAGTTGATGTTAGTCTACAAGTTTTAATAGCATAAAACCAGCTGATGGCTAAGAAAGTGTTATATGTGAACGAAGTTCAGTAAGTAAAATTTTGTTTAATTTGATTTTGCAATAGGTATGCAAATGAACGTACGTATGGAGATGAAATAAATATTAGTGGCTGCTAAATCGAGTGTGCATCAACTTTTAATAGTATTCGTCGAAGAACTTGTAGAAATTGGATGCATTTGATGATGGTAGATGAGTACTGTTATGGTTAGATGGTTTCTGTTGGAGATTATGGTTATGGCAAGGCAAAATGGTGTTCCAGTATGCAGCAGTCAAGATGGGAATGATGGAAGCCGTATCGTGTAATAGTATCCAGGTAACTGTTGTTCTAAGTGTTGGTTGTGGTTTTATTTTTATTTTCTACGTGCATGAACTATTGTTCAATGGGACATATTTGAACCGAAACATATAATTTTTATACGACTTTATTGTATTGTACTGTTATTTGAAAATTTTTATTTGAATGATTGATATTAATTATTGTTGGTATGTACAAGGTAAACGGGTATTTTTGGGGGATTGATGTACTATCTTTGCATAATGGTTTAAGGGTTATTGTAAGCTCGTACTAAACCTAGGATAACGTTAATACGGGAGGAAAGCCCTGTTACTTTATAGAGGAATATTGTCGGTAAATGTTAATCTGCATGTATTTCTTTTGAGCGTTCCAGGCACAGTATATCAACGCTTCATCAGCTCATGAGTTAGCAGCAAATTAGTGGCACCCAGAGTGTAAGTTATTTAAAAGTTTTTTTTTATTAAGCAGTCTTTAAGTGGGGCTTTAAATTCGGAGCAATTATAGCACCCAAATTATGGGGCTCGTACAGGTTAATTCGCAGCAATTTATGACGCCCAACAGTGGTGCTCGAGTTAACAGACCCTTAACTTTGTAGTAATATATATAAATGTAACAGTATGTGAATATAAAAACCAATCGTTTACATGTTCCCATGTTCGATAAGAGTATATAGCTTCTTACACATTCGCGATACTTCTAGAACTTATGCGATGCCCTACCTTTTTATAAGAAAAATATGAGGATGGTATGCTGTTAAAACGAGTCAATCATACTGTGGCATTATAGTACAGATATTGGTATTCTTATATAGCTAAAATATAGATAATAGTTATGAGTATAGAAATAGCATTGGACAGAAAGCATAAATAGAGCTAGCATTGACTTTAGTAGTTAGATCGTTACGCGCATTGCAAATTGTAAGATGTATTAAAGTTTCTCCTGTGAATAAAAATTTGTTTCAATCTTTTGTTACAATTTTTTAAAAAGACGTTTTTGAGAGTGGCCCACATAATTTAAAACAACTAAGTATATGGATCTTATACATATTTAAAAACCAACTTTAAGGACTAGCTTCCAAAATAGTAACTACAGCATTTGTTAGAGACAGATTCAGATAGAGGTAATACTCATCATTAGCACCGCCTTTAATTTTAAAGCTAAATAAATAATGCATACGCTTTTGGCAAGTTTACAATATTGTATCCAAGTTAAAAAGTGAGTTCTTGAAAAATTCATCTCTGGTGCACCATTCTGTCATTTCCTCCAATGTTAGAACTCCGTCCCCATCACGATCAATTTGCTAAAAATATTCAAAGTATAGGTTTACAATAGTGTTTTAAAAATATCGCTTACAGGAAACACTTTATCAACATGCTCTTTGGGAGACTTTTCGTCAACCGTTGGTTCTGTACCATGTCCCAGCATATCATAAATACTGGTAACAATATCCAGAAATTCCATTTTAGAAACAAATCCATCTCCATCCAAGTCGTATAGAGTAAAAATCCATTCCATCTTTTCCTCAGTTGTTCCACGAGAGGCTTTTGAAAGGACTGTTAAATAATCCTGAAAATTAAATACAAATAATTACTTACAAATAATTTAGATAAACTGCAGTGATGCAATTACTATTTTAGTTGATTTAAATTAATAGTATGCAATATTTAGGAAAAACTACTTTTGTTTCAGATTTACAGAAATTTTAAGCAAAACGTTCGATTTTTACTCCGTACTCATAGCACTTCGGTGATGTTAGAAAAAACTCATATATCCAAATGCTTAATTTTACCTGAAAATTTTAATAAAAGTTAATTTTCAGGTAACTGAAAACTACGTTATTATTGAATCACTTTTAACCAATGCACCGAAAACATCAGCTCAAAGTTCTAGTTTTGTCGAAGAAAGCGGTAAAATTCAAAAATAAGAAAAGTCGACTTATCATGGTGCGACAATCGTGCTGAAAATAAGAAGCAATTTTAGTGCCCATACACCAGTGGTGGCTATCCCTAAGGAGCAATTGAGCACATCACTTTCCACAAATTTGCTAAACTTCAATTTCTATATTAAATCAAAATGTCCATACCATCCCAACATATTCTGTGCTAGCAGAATCTAAAGTATTTTCATGCTCGCGGGCGTGAGCGAAACTTCGGCTTGCTAAGAAGAGACTCATAGCCGTTATATGTAAAATATCTGCGTTTGCCGGACTCTTGAAATAGGATAGTTAATGCAGTCAGTACGAGGTACACTATTTATTTATTTGAGAATCGAAAAAATAAACAAATAAATTTGACAAAAGATACTTTTACTACTTTCCAAAATAATCGCCTTTAAAATCTATACAGTTTTGCAAGCGATTGAACCACCTTACAAACCACTTTGTCCAGTCAGAAGGGGGTAGCTGTAAAACATGCGTTTTGAAGGTCTCAACCGCTTCTTTGGGCCATGAAAATCGTTGTCCACGCAGTTTACTTTTAATTACTAAAAACAAGAAAAAGTCATGTGCCAAGTCGAGGTTGTAAGGCGGATGATCCATCAATTCGATTTTTTGTATGTCCAAATACTCGTTTGTTGCATGTGATGTGTGTGAGCTCGCATTGTCAAGATGCAAAATGATTCGTTGTTTAGAGTTGGTTTCTCTCAATCTGCCGAAAACTTCAAGCAAACAAATGGTCGTATACCACGCCGAATTAACGGTCTTTTGATTTTCAAAAACCACAGTTGCCCCAGGTCCGGTTTTCGTGAAGAAAAACGCCACCATTTGCTTTGAGATGGAACAACTTTTGTTAGCTTTGCTTCACATTGAAGCACCCAAACTGCCGACCAGCCTTTTCTTTCTGGCTCATACGCATAAACCCACGACTTGTCACCTGTAACGATGTTGTGTACCACTTTGGATGCACCACAGTTGTATTCCGAAAACACAAATGTTCGTGCAAAATCTTATATATGCTGGTCATACTAATGCTTAAACATCTCTCGATTTCTTGATATGTCACATGACGATCTTCTTCTATTAGTTTTCGCACAGCATCGATATTTTCCGGCACAACGACCGATTTTGATCGATCTTCTTAAACTTCGTTATCGAGTGAACTACGTCCACGTTTGAATTCGGTGTACCAGCGATATACAGTGGCTGTGGATCGTGCTTCATCGCCAAAAGTTGAATTCAGTTGACTGAAGCATTGCTCTTGAGTTAGACCACGTCGAAAGTCATAATAAATCATTGCTCGAAAATTTTCGCGAGTTAATTCCATATTTTGACTGAGATAAAGTTTTAAACGCTACAAAAAACACAAATAGTGTTCGCGCGTCAAAACGTTCTGAGTACCTATAATCTCAAAAATGTCACACTTTACGAAAGCAATTTCAGATTTCATCTGGCAATACCAGTGTTGCCAGTTCTCAATACATAAATAGTGTCCCTCGTAGTATAGGAGTGCTTTGAGCAATGCTCAAGTCGACCAATCGTTGCGAATGAAAGATAAAGGCTACATTCTGTTGTGAGCGTATTTGTATAATGTAAAAGTATTTAAAATATTAATTTATGGAGTAATAAAAGAGATTTACATGTTGGATTGGATTCGATTGATTTTTAATGATACGCCAAAAATGTATATTTTCCTGTATAACCAGGTTCCTGTACATTGTTCAAAGCACCCTTAAACTGATAACATCTTTTCTTGGTAGGCCTGAAAGAAGTATTGAGGGTCATCTATTGTGTTAAAACGTATGACACATTTAGGATGAATCGTTTAAGACATGTTTGTACGGTTATGTATTTTCAGTTTTAGCTGAACATAAAACATTATTGTTTCGTATGGACTTGACTATAATAGATAGATATAATAGAAGAGAAGCCCATTTCGGTTAGAAAAGTTAATTTGTTTTTCATAGTTAATTATTTTTAAAAGTTAATTAGGTACATTGGATAATCCTGGCAGTTCTAATAGTGAATTTTGACTGACAAACTAAATGTTAAAGATTTGGGTCGACCGTTACCGGACTTAAAACTTTTGAATTAACAAAACAGTTAAAAATAAAAAGATCGTGCGTAAATTTAATAGAAATATATATTCTAAAAATGATTTGATTTGTGGATGCAAAAAAATAAACGCGTTTTATTGTTTTCTTTTCGTCCTTTACCGGGACGAAAATGCTTAGACCAAAAACAGTGTTACGATTTTAGTTCATATTGCAATTAAGACTAAAAGACATGAAGTTTCGGTTGGTCATATCAGCAGTGTGTTTAGTTTTTAATTATTAGGTAAGACGAATATACAAGTTCAATTAACTTCTGAATATATAAACTCGCTTGTAAGAAAAAACGAAGAAATTACAAAAGATCGATACGTATTTTCGAAAATAATTAATTGCATAAAATTTTATGGTTTTTTCGAATTGGCTCCTAGGGTCATAATGAAAAGGATGAGTCTGTAGACAAAGGAGTATTGAAAGTGCTTGTTGATTTTTATGTAAATTTAGATTCTGTATTAAAAAATTACTTAGAAAAATTATCACTTTTTAAACGTACAACCATAACTATTGAAAATGAAATTTTAGAGTGCATGTTCGAAGTTTATCATGAAAAAGTAAAGAAGGAAGCTGAGGCAGTTGAGTACGTTTCAATAATTGTTGATGAAACCACCGATACAGCTTGCCAGTTCCAATTAGTTCTAACTTTAAGATACCTTAAGAATTGCCTTCCCGTAGAAAGATTCTGGAAATTTTTGTTTACTGATGGACAGAACGCTGGATCTTTGTCTAGATGTATATTAAGGGAATTCAGTTTTTTTCTGAATAGTTTCCATAAGCTAATAGCTCAAAGTTATGATGGCACTGCTGTTATGAACGGATCGCTTACTGGAGTTCAAAATGTAATAAAAGATAAATAACTGTTTGCAATTTTTATGCACTGCTACGCACATCAGGCTGATCTATTAATGATAAAATCTACTTCAATCAATAGGAACGTCAAAATTTTTTTTTCAATTTAACTGGTTTTTGTGGGTTTTTTCAACATCACCTCAAAGAACAAGAGTTTTAGAAGATATGGTTCAAGAATAACTACCTCAAGCATGTCCAACACGCTGAAACTTTCAGTCACGTCCTATCCACACTTTCTATGAAAATCGGAATAAATTATTCAAAGTTATGGAAGTTATACAAAATAGTGACGAAATTACGTTGCCGAGCACTATTCAGCAAGCGAGTTCTTATGAACGTTTACTTTTACTTAAAAAATTTATCTTTTGGATCTCTGTTTTCCATAAGATTATACCACACGTTGACATCCTTTTTAACCAACTTCAGCAAAAAGTTAGAAATATATAGAGCATTTCGAAAAACGAATTAATAATGTCGGTAAAGAAATATTTAACCTTCTACTGCATTTTGATGCATATGTGCAACATAAAATAAATTTCACGTTAAAATCTATTAAATGTTCAAAATAACTACGGGCGTTATGGTGCACATAGGCAACACAATCTGCTACATTATTTTAAGTGGCGGGGTAGCGGATATTATGTTTTACGTGCTATTCAGTGTCAATCCTCTGCAAAAGTGGCTGTGTCCAAATAGATGAATTGTATCGTTTGAGTTGCAGTGAAACTACATATAATTTAATAATATTGTTACTAGATAAATTATTATCAGGTAACAAATACATTTATTTGTTTTGTTTCAATTTATATACAATTACCGAAATGGTAGTAAATGTGTGAAACTGTTTTTAAGTTGTGGTGCTTATATGCACCATTTTGCATGTAGACAATGATAAGCTAATATGCTCAACAAACCAAATGATGCGTATATGCAATATCGTATAACTAAATAATTATTTTTCAGGAACACACATAAAATGTTTTTTTGGAAGCAGTATGAGAAACGTAGGCCCCATACAGAAAAGAATTAGAGGACGCAATTGCTAATTTATCCGAAAGTGAGAATGATCTTCAGATATATTCAGATGAAGAGGATGCTCCTTTTGAAAATGAAAATTTTTCTTTTGAAATTGAAAATATTTCTGATGATAATGGGAATGAACTGCACGATGAATCTGATGCATTATTTGGTTTTGAAAATATGCCAGTTTACTTCACCAGCGAAGAAATTGAAAGTTTGACAAAAAATGCCCATAATTTACCTTCTACATCAAAGCATCTCGAGTATAATTCCCAAATTCCAGAAGAATTCCAAGTTTTGATGAATACAACCAATTTACCATCTACTTCAATACCAGAAAAATATGTTCTTCAAAATCCAGAAGAAACTCTAGCAACTAAAAATATTGACGAACATGAAACTATTCAAAATAGGAAGCAACATGCATGCCTAAAAAAACAGTAGACGCTAATATAATTAAAACATCTTTTCATATTGAAGATAAACAAAAACATAAAAGACTACGAAAAGGAAAAAACAAAAAGGACACAAATTTAGTAGATAAAACTTCGAATACAAAAATTAAACCCAAAACCGATCTTCAAATATTAAAAGAAAAGTATGCATATTTAAAGTGGAGAAAAGGCAATCTACAAATACCGGAAAGTGCTATAGAATTTAAAGCTGACACTAGACTTCCAGCTGCCTTCTTGAAAATGTATACACCATCTGACTTCTTCAAACATTTTTTTTACGAATAAGTTGTATGCTGAAATAACACAACAGTCCAATTTATACTCAACTCAAATTTCACCAGACCATCCAGACAGTTTGACTATAGTGGACATTAAAAAATATATAGGTGTTTGCGTATTGATGTCTGTCATACATTTTCCAAGTGTCCGGAGCTATTGGTCTAAATCAACTGGTATAGAAATTATCAAGCAAATGATGCCTCAAAAACATTTTGAAAATATTCGTAAAGTTTTACATTTTAATGATAATTCACATATGATAACGCGCAATGATGCAAATCACGATAGATTGTATAAATTGCATCCAATTATAAACTATTTATTGGAGCGATTTCAAACTGTGCCATATGAACGTGACTAGTTGATGAGCAAATCTGTTCAACGAAAGCAAGAAGTTATTTGAAGCAATATATGCTTGCAAAACCCCATAAATGGGGTTATAAGTTTTTGTATTGTCAGGAGTTTCGGGATATACATCTAAAATTGAAGTATATACTGACCAAGAAAATACAGATGAGATTAGACCAGCTTCACAACCAAATCTTGGAGCTAGCGCTAATGTTGTCACAAGGCTACTTCAAAAATTACCTGAAAAAGTTAACCATCGAGTTTATTTTGACAATTACTATACTACACTTCCTCTTATGGTACATCTTGCTCAAAAAGGTATTCAAGTCTTAGGCACAGTTTGCAGAAACAGACTACCAAATTGTAAATTACCAGACATTAAAAAATCACCAAGATGGAGTATGCATGAGTACATAACTACCATTGACACTATTGACACAACATGTGTAGTCTGGAAAGACAATAAAGTCTTAACACTTTTGTCAAACTTTTATGGATTGCTACCAGTACAACAAGTCCAACGATATGATAAAACGCAAGGGAAAAAGATTGCAGTAGATTGCCCAATGCTAGTCAAAGAATACAATCGACATATGGGTGGAGTTGACCTAACAGATAGTCTTATTGGTAGACATAAAATTACAATAAAAACAAAGAAGTGGTATTTTCGAATGTTTTATCACCTTATAGATGTGTCATTAGTAAATTCTTGGCTACTGTACAAGCGTGTACATGCTCAACAAAAAAGTACATCAAGGTTACTAACATTATCAAATTTTCGTGTTGAAGTTGCTATGGACTTAGGATTGGCGGGTTTAGGAGTTACCAAAAAACGTGGACGAAGATCAAATCTTGAGCAGGAGTTCCAAAATAGAAAATGACGCCATCCGGCTTCCTATATTCCTCCTCAAGGTGTACGCCAAGACCAGCTGGCACATTGGCCAATTTGGAATAGCAAACGTCTACGATCTAAGCTGCTAAAATGTACAGGCTATACGCATATTGTGTGCGAGAAATGTAATGCTTTTTTATTTTTTAATGCAGCTAAAAATTGTTTTAAGAAATTTCATCAATAAATGAAACAAACTGCATTACGTGTTGATATATTCCTCATATAATATGTATACCATGTAACAAATATGCAACATTTTGTATTTTGGGGGTAAGCCAGTATACACTCTATTATGTAAAATGGTGCATAAGTGCATCTTTATAAAATTTATAAATAAATAAACAAAATTACAACAATAGATTTTTTTACTATTTTTTTCGAATTCTGTGCATAAATTTACATAATATACATTTTTTTCAGGAAAATTAAAAAAATTGCGCACTAAAGGGTTAATATAAAGGACAATCCTGAGAAACAAACTATATCTAAACTACCAACCAAACGAAGAAAGTACGACTATAACGACGAGAAGTCGAAAGGAAGAGAAACTATGAATGTTTATGATATAATTATTTCGGAAATAAAGTACAGATTCAATTTTGTTGGCCACTTGGTTGCTGCCAATCTATTTGTTATAGAAAAACTCTCAGAATTTGTTATATCTTTTTCAGATAAATTTTTGGAAATATAGTTACTGCTATTCATTCTTAAACGCAAATCAATTAAAAACTGAGTTGCAAGCTATTTATATGCGAGAAGAATTGCGTGGCGCGTCTGGTGCTGTGACTTTATTCCTTTTGCTGTCGGATCAAGGACTAGATGCGGTATTTACAGTAACCGTAAAACTTTTGACAATACTGGTAACAATACCAATGTCAACTTCTAAAGCCGAGAGATGTTTCTCCATGATGAAACGCGTTAAAACTTTTTTGCGTAACAAAATGGGTGAAGATTGATTGAATGCTTTGGGGATAGTGTCATTTGAACGCCTTTTCTTTCAGAAATTCAAAATTTTAATAATAAGATTATTAACAAATTTGCTGCTAAGGAAAACAGAAGAATATAATTTATTCTACATATCGTTCAACACAATTATAGTATATTAAAATACACGCTTATAGTATTTAGAAACAGGTGTTTTAACTTTAAGCCATTTTTCGTGGTAAATCAACTCCAGTTTTAATTTAGACAATTTAGACAATTTCGTTATGTGCCGAATTATAATGAATATTTAGAATAGGAAAATAAAAAGAGGATTTGGCACAAGACTTGTTTTCAAATCTTCAACAAAAGAAGTCGTTCCTTAGTGTCGGTCTAGTGCAACATGATTGAAAATGTTTTTAAACGCCAAGAATTCGGTTATTCACAAGGATAAATATCTCTTGAGAAACTACTAGAAGCATGATCGTTTTTTATGTATTAATGCAATTTGTTTGTCGTTTTATTTAAACACTATAAGTTGTTTATCAAAACCTAAAACTTTCACACTGCCAGTAACCAAACGTTTATGCATGTTTTGTTTTGCAATTAAATAAAGGTCCTTAACATTACGCACTAAACAGTTACGTATTCTGTGTGTAACAATCATGAATACATCTATGTTTATACTATACTTTTTAGTATGCATCATAATTTGAAAAATAATACTAACTATTAAATTCCAAACACCAAGATGATTTACACAAATTTTATCATGTAAATAGACCATCTTATGTTCACCAATGTGCACTCCGATTACTAATGCAACGAACCGCCACTGACATACACCTTACTTTGCACATTGGTTGCTATACAGTGTATATTCGTTACTACATTAGGTTCCTTTGCTAGGACCTAGGCAAATGTTTGTTGCTGGTATAAAGAAAATTTAACCATTCAAGGCTATAATGCGAATGATGGGTTAGGTTTCCGTAAAAGTACAAAAAACAATAATATTAGGAAAGATATAGACTTTGTATTGTTAACATAATTAAATGTTGCAGCTGAATTGAATTAGAATAAAGTATATTCGGTGAAGAAAAATTCATCATATAAGTTCGCTAGCTGTCGCTCTGAATATCTGATACTTTTGAAAAACTTGAAGTTTTAAAAATCTAATATTGGAATCTTATAATAAATAAAAAGTAGAATACGAATGGCTGATAAACAAAAATCCCATCTTTTAAGGAACATAAAGGACTTGGCGGCAAAAATTTATGTAACAACATATTTCAGATAAATGACGATGAAAACTCAGTGTTGAAACAGTAAGTGTTGATTCAGTGCATGATAATAGACAGTGAAGCGACACTGTAGGTGTATAGTTCTATTTTGAAATTATTTGCTGCAAATCAAATTTCCGCTTGTTCATAATAGCAATGCAAGCTTGTGCATTCTCAAACAAATTTAGTTCATATTATTCTGTAAGTAGTACATGCAAAAGTTGCTCGAAACCTAATTCCACCACGTGTAAAAGTTGTTCAAAGCTCAACTACTTTTGCGTCAATCACGATAGCCACTCCCAAAATCAAAAGGGGAAACGTATTATAAGCAGTTCCGAATCGACAAAAAGTTATTCCTCGTGGATTGTTATATAAAGGTCAGTGCTACTCTGAGCCTGTATGATTGTTATCCAAGGGCTAGTAACTACTAACACTCTTGTGATTAATATGCAATAGTCGTTTAGCGTTACGGTCTGTACGAACAAACAATAACTCTATTATTATATAGTCAGTGGTTGTTATTCTGACTAACATCCAGTACCCGCTTACACCTGAAGGTACCGGAGCACCGCCACCACAACGCCCTCAACCCCAGAAAGGTTTGCCGGCGGATTTACAAATTCAGGCGTACCGCTATGAATGCAATAGGATTTGGAAGCTCTAACTTCGACACGTCCACGGATAGCATTTCTTAAGTGTCCGTATCTTCCTTTTGCTGTTTAATAATAATTACTCATTAGACTCATGATAACATTTTATTAGGTTTAATTTTGATCCATATTTTATCGTGTTATTGAGCTACTGAAAAAGCTCACGGTACGGGTGCCAACTTTTCTGCTGTGACATTGAAACTGAGATTCACTTCTATATACACCAGACGCAGAAATTTAAATTTAAACTTCTAAAACCACTTCTTCGACTAATTCAGCTGGTAAAAGTAGAAAAGAACGCTCCTGCTCGAATTGACTAGTATATCAACCTAACCTTCAATTTTTAGGATAATACTATTCACAGATAAGAGCATAAAAAAATGAAAGTCACTGCAATGTAAATTACACAAAATACAAAAAAACAAAGTTTCAACTTCCACCCAGAATAAACTTACATAAAACTTCCACTGCCAGAGCACTCTCACAACAGAGCTTGTTTCTCTGAAAGTATACTTTTTATCAGAGATTCGTTTAAATTGCTGTTTGTTATAAAAAATTTCCTAAATGAATTCTAGAATAAATTAAACCTTAATACTACAATTTCTCAAATTAAAATTATTAAATACTGTATGCTCAATTAAATAATTTCATTAAGTCCTTTGCAGAAAAGAACAAATCTTAAGAGCTAATCTTATCTTATAACTCAGGAGCTTTGATTTAATCTTAGACAGAAAAGTTTCTTAATGCTTAAACTGTGAGCACTAACTTCTTTCGGCAAGATTGTTTCTTGAATAAAATAATGCAATACCTACGCCAGATCTAAGTCAAAAACTAATTTGAAACGAATTCCATTCCGGTGATGTAAATCAAATACACTTTATCATAATTATAATAAGCTTTAAATTTGATCGAGTACTTACATTAATAATTGAGCTAATAATTGAAGTTAACATTTGAGGTATTAAGGGAAGTAAATTTGAAGCCGTTATAATTCTTTATCAATTTAAAATACGCAAGTCTACTTACGATCTCATAATCGGCGAGAAAAAAAACTAACTACAAACGCCTTCAATTGCAATATTTGTACTTACACTAGATTTTATAAAGTAGTGTACTATAAATTGCTTAACTAAGGCGCAGAACAACAGGATTGATTATTATAGAGTTACCCTGGTCATATATATTAAGCCTAAATCAGATTATAAGCAACACTATATTACACAAATATGAAACTCTTTACTAGTCACGCAAATTAAGCTAATACTCAAGCATTTCGGCCCTTAACAAGCATCGAGCCCGTATCTAAATCTGAATCCGAAATATATTATTATTAGTCTTTTCAAATGTTTCTTGATAAATAGCACACCTTTCAAATTTCATTTCCTCTACAGTCTTTGGATCATGCTCGTGTTTTGTATTTGTTTGTATTTATAATTTCTTGCGTACGAATCTAATATAGCGCTGAATGTATAGACAGCTTTGCGCAAGTGCCGAAAACCTATGATATTATCAGAGTAACACGAGATTTGAGTTTTAACCGTCAACCAAGCAAGATGAACTTACCTTTACGATACGTTATTGTTATATGGTGCACGTTTGAAATCCTGCTTTTCCTGACCACACACACAGCTTCGATATGTTGAACTGTGTCAACATATACACTCACATCAAGGCATACGTGTAAGTAACAATATTGGATGTCGTTACTTAAACTTACAATATTATAAAGCGTATTTGGGTTATCCATTTTGTTATAGCCTTTTTCTAATTATGGGATTTTATTTAACGAGAATTTCCAATAATCGAATAGAGCCCACGGCAAGTTCTGATGGAAAATGGCCCAAAGTTCTGGAAATCTCAAAGGCAAAGCGGCTAGTCGAACTATATGCTCTGGGTGGAACATGAGCTGTGGGTCGGGGTTGGATTGCGACCAAAAATATGAAGAATAAGGCGCCACCGTATTTTTCTATACAGAGAAGACCTTACTTAAGTCCCTTGTACAAGGCTAATGCGGAAACCTTTATTCTATAACCGCTATACAGTTTATTAAAGACAACATAATCCCTAAAGTTTCTTACTTTATGGCTCGACCTTGACCTTAGTAATTCACTGCTACACCTGTGAACAGATTAAACAAAGAATAGCACTGTTTGTGCACCTATACTCAAAAATTTTTAAATTCAAATGGAATCAACTTTCATTCATCCTAATTAAAAGAATAGTCTTGTTCACAAATAAAAATCTATTCCTCTAGTATTCAAATATGTGCTTTTTTTTTACAAAATATCCTTTTTTTTATTATTTTTTGATTAATTTAATTTGTGAAAATTATTTACAAAGGCACTGGATAAAGTCAGTACCAATCAAGTTAAATGTGGTTATTTCTGTAAGAAATAACTAGCCAATGTTTATTAACAAATTAATAAAGCATAAACTTGCTTTCTAAACTGTTACTTACTGATAACAAAAATGTTAGTTTGGGTAGATCTACCATAACCTTACAATGCATAATTCCAAATAGTTATTAATGAAATAGCAAGCATAGAAGTTTAATTTCTAATTTATCTT
Organism: Platerodrilus igneus; assembly: GCA_036346225.1. Taxonomy (NCBI): domain Eukaryota; kingdom Metazoa; phylum Arthropoda; class Insecta; order Coleoptera; family Lycidae; genus Platerodrilus; species Platerodrilus igneus. Next base: position 1,040,156 of record JARFIW010001102.1, on the reverse strand, counting down.
AAATAGAAGAATTTACTTTCACTAACACGTAATGACATCTTCCGTAGTTTTAGTGAATTAATAAAAGAATTAGAAATGTAAAAGTTACAGATTCCTATTGCTTAATATTGAAAAATATATTTGTGGTCTGTCCTTGACCTATTTTGAAGTTTAAATAACTTGATTAAACAAAAAAATTATCTAATTACTATGTCCATAGTTCAGCTAACATACGAAAACAATTTCTACATACCAGAACTCCGTCTGACTGAAAAATACCTGCTAGGAAGCTTACGTCAGCATTGAAATAAGGAAATCTCCAATTTAGAACAAATAATTTTACTGCATACTGAAACTCCACATTACTCGGCATCCATTTTGAGTAATTAAATTTCGCCAGGTCCACACTATGAACAAAGCGTAAACTCCTATATTTTCTTCTTGCTTTTAATCAAAAATAACGTTAAACCAGTTTCCTGATTACAAATCTGCATGTTAATTTAAAGTTGCTTTATGTATAACTTAAACCACGAAAATTATCAAACGTTGCATGTTAATTTAGATTGAATACTATATGTAAAATTTCACGTTATATATAAATAAAGTTGCATGTTACCACGGCCCTTCAACCAAAAAATTTCACGTCATCTACGAGCTGTTCCAACAAGTGGACCGTCAAAAGTGCCTTTCGGAGATGACATTCTCCTAAAACAACTTAAACCGCACGTGCTTCCAACACGAAAAACTGCAAAAAACCATTGTCCTCGGATTCAAGGAACAAATCGACCTGCTTTCACCACAGCTGTATTGGAAGTATCGGGGTCAAGCGAGTTGCTGCCCGGAAACAAAGTTACTTCACAATTTCTTAATAGATGGAGCTTTAGGAATGATACTAAATGGAAACTTTATTTTGTCACCGTGGAAATTAAATTTTAATTTGAATTGAATGCTAATACTTTATTGGGCAATAGGTAATATTTAATTAGTGGATTGAACAGCATTATTATGCATTATATTGTTTATTATTAAATAAAGAGATTAATTATATGAACACATCTAGATAGAAAATAAAATTGCTACACTGTGTTACACCAAACTAGTATGAAAACCGGATGTATCAAGGGTCCTTCGTCTCAAACCTACTCCAAACAGTCTTGTTAGTTTCTTTTAAGGTTATCGTTATCTTGTCACTAATCCCTTTAATTTGTTACAGGCGGAAAAGCTACTAAGTGTATCTTTTCCAGTCAAATTATAAAATGGGGGCGGCCTGTAAAACAAAAAATAAAGGGGGGTCACCGGCACTAGCTAGCGGAAGGTCGTGGATCATATAGAGGGTTAAAATTTTGAAAAAAGGGTTAAATTAATTTATAATATACTACAAAACATTTGGCACTTACCTTTCATAAAATATTGTAGCTTAATGACAATTGCCAAGGGCGCCAGACAAGTCGAGAATGTCCAAATGTTCCTACAAAACCTTGGGAGACTTGTCATCCCAAGGAGGACAAATGTTTCTTTTAATCAATTCCTCACTTTTTACTACTTATAAAAAAATAAGAAAAACTATTGACTTAATCAACGGCAAACAAAACTATTTAATTCACAGAGCAAGAAACGTGAACCTCTTACTTTCATTGATTTAGAAATTTAAGTGAATAGGTGACTATGGAATTTATGAAAATTTTGAGTACATAAGTAGTTATCAAACACTTGTATATGAAAGAAACGTATATTATAAATCGTACACTAAATTAATCCTACGGTTTATGGCCAAAACGTCCTAACAAACAATCTAACTAAAAATTGGTCATGCTACTTAACAATAAAAACTTACTTACTCAAAATTGTCTATTGTTTGAGGGTTTGTCTTCCAACGTAGAACAGTTCTTAAATTTGGGAAGAGAATCTCGCTTGTTGCTTCTGTTTATACGTTTTAAAGAATTTACTGGCACACGAACCCGGCAGAATTTTTGACAAAATCACTTACTTGTGCGTCACACGCCTACAAGTTTTTAAATATTTATCTTGCATCACTATAAATCCGCGAACATATGGGCATAACCCTCGCGAAACTGGAAGAGTACTCTCCTATTTCTAATTTTTAAGTATCGTGATACGAAGTGGAATATTCTATCTGTGAGCCGGAAAACGCTACCCGCGAACTACGTTTCTCTCTACTTCTTGACCACGGACGGTCCCATTGGAAAAACTCCCCGTCTTTGGCTAAAGCCTTCAAATATATAGACTAATTCCTACTCTAATAATTATGTATGTCATTTTCTGTTATCCAATGACTGAACAGAACCTTCCACAAAACAAGATTTCAGAAGCCAAATCCAACCCCTTTTTAAATGAGAATCACGGAAGCAATTATTTCCCAAGGGTTTAATTTATATTTTTCCTTCTACGAATTTCTTAAATATGGCAATGTGGAATCTACCTATGGCGGCCGTAGTCTGGCATTAACAAAGACCGGCTAACTTACTTGAGCCGAAATGGATTTTAAATACAATGGATGTCTCCAGACTACTTAAAATTACTTGTAATATTTGAACAAATCAAATTGGAAATAGTTTCCGCTATTTATTAAAGGTTTCCTTTTTGTATAACCGCTGTCAATCAACGAAAGTATTAAGAAGGTTAAGCTTTTCAAACTGAAATTGGTTTCCTTTATTTACGCTAAAAAGTACTATACATTTTAATTTTATTCGATTTGTCAGTCTGTAACCGACCTAACTTTAAGAGGTTTATTGTACTTGGTTTACGAGGGTAGAGCTTTAAATTATTATGACCTGCCGCTGGAATTTAGTAGCCTGAAGCTATCGGTATAAATGTGGTCTTTTATTACAAGGGAGCCTGTCTGAATGTGAAGTAATTTATTGTGGGAATTTTTGTCTATGCTTTATTCAAGTTACTGAATTTTTTAATTAATTGATCTGTTTATTCGTTAACATTACAAAATAATGTTACAAATTTTTTTTCATTCTTGTCACTTTCTAATCATCAACTTTCTCCCAATTTTGCTATATTCTTTCCAAATTCCGCTCGTAACTCTTGAGTACGTTTATCAAATTTGTCCCCCATCTTTTTCCTATTTTTGTCATTCCTTTCATGCGTTTCACTCATTTCTTTGAAGGTTTTTTCATTTTTTCCCCTGGTTTTCTTCATACCCCTTTCGTTCTTTTCACTGGTTTCCTTCATACCCTTTTAGTTCTTTTCACTCATTTCTTACATATTTTCCGTTTGTTCCTGCATACTTTAATTTACACTTAATAAAAGAACCATTATTTTTAATTCCAGAGTCTCTCTCTCTCTCTCTCTCTCTCTCTCTCTCTCTTTCTTTCATTCTCCTCTCTCTCTCTCTCTGTTCTTCCTTAGCTTCTAAATTTTCCTCCTTTGGTTCTTCCATATAAACGCTTTCCTGAGAACCAGTTTCTACTGCTTCAGCTTTCAAACCCTCACGAATTTTTAATTCTATCATTCATCTGGAAACCAATCAGATATATTGCACCGAGCAAATTTCCACAAAATCCTACGGGAAAAGAAGCTCTAAATTTCAGGTGACTTAATTCAGTTTATAATTTGGGACGCTGCAAATTGTGCTGTAAATCGTGGTACAGCCGCCCTGACCAATATTAGGATGCAATGGATGCTTGTTTAACAGAAAATGTAAATTCTTACCTTTTCATACCCTTTTCTTCTTTGCTAGTTCAGAAGAAAGTGTGCTGTAAATCTTGCGAGAATTAAACAAAACAAAAAAATCTGAAAAATCATCTTCGAACAATCTTCTGTGCATTCAAAAACATTTCTCTTTTGTACACAATATCTAAATAATCTCTTACACAGATATAAATAACGCTTTTAAATGCAATTTATAGCTTAATAAAAGATATACCTTCTTACTACTTACGTATCAATAAAATCTTCACTTAATCCTCGTTAATTATTTGAAAACTCCTAAACGATATAAAAGTGAATCCAAGACTTCTTTAAAATTTTTTGGACAATTCAAATATAATTTTTTATTATTGTTATTACCCGGATCACCGTAATTAAGTAATGTCGCTGTACTGAAATTTTGTAAGGGTCAAAAATGCCTCAAGCTCTGACCTCAAGTTGCCGACATCAAATTATCCAATTTCAAATAATTTTTATACCTAAAAGAAATTAAAACTTCTCTAAATTAATCTACTTAGTCGTAATCAAGTACCTTTTAGGGTTTAAAACAAATTTATACTTGCTATCTTTGAATCGTTGAATTCCCGCTGATTCCTCTTTATGAGCACCTGTTTTTGCTTATAATTACTATCTAAAATATGTTTGCCATTTGAATTAACGTCATTGAAAATTTCCTGGTTCCAAATTTTTATATCTCCATAATTAATTTTCATCCGTCAAAGTATACGTTTTCGAAAGTACTTTTACAGATTGACGAGGTTTATAATCTTGCTCCAAGATACACTTTATAATAATTATGCTTCACAACGTATGTTCAATCTTTCATGTTACTCGTGGATCGCCGACAGAATAGATTACCAACCTTGAATTAATCAAAAATTACTCAAAACTTGCATGCTGCATGCCGTAAGAAAAATAAATAAAGGTCCGCTCCACGGTAAATTTCGTCGTTTTTTATAATAAAATAATTTTAATACGTCATCCTTCTTCAAAGTTCTATAATATTGTCGAAGCATTAGTCACTGCACCATGTAATATTCGGCGCGATTTTTCTTGAATGGACTGTCAGCATAAAATTGATAGTGAATGTAAAAAGTCTTTGGTTCATAAGACGCGTTATCTTAACAGTTTTATAGTCTTTCGGGCAGCAATGCGTTCTTTGAAACGACGCATATTCATTGGCAGAAAATAAATAGCTTGTTCACGTATATGATTTATGACTTTTTCAAAGCCCCTTGATATTGTAGTTTGTTTAAGCAAATAATTATGGTATTTTAGTTTTGTTAATATAATTTATTCTAGAATTAACGCAAAATGGGCGTCTTTGAAAAAAATACCTCTTTCATAAAGATGGTATTTTAACGAGGATGCATTAATGTTCGCAATTGTGTTATAACGTTTAGAATAAGCAATGTTTATAGACTGATGCTTCTAAAGATTTACATTTTAGTAAAGTACTGACTAAAATTTATTTAGTATTTTTAAAGCAAATAAAATTCGTTTTACGACGCGATAAAGCTTGTTATTAAAAGGTATCTTTCTAGAATAATTTTGACACGGATTTGAATAAATGCTATTGTATTTTCACTAATTCTGAAATTGGGCTTCGTTGTTAAATGGCATCACAACACTATGTATATGTAAAGCGTTTTTTATTTTGCATGGGTATACATTTATGTGTTAAGGGGATATGCTTACATATTTATAACAGGTAAACACAGATGTTGGAAAATTTTACTTTTCTTCGTTTTGGGCCGGTTTGCTCAAACAACTTGGTATTCAGTGACCCCTTGTGACGTCATTATCACATCAATATATACATATATTTATATATATATATATATATATATTGCTGTGATAAGGGGTTGTTTAGGGGTGTATTAAATAGCAAAGATCGTGGAGTAACCATAAATTGCAATAGAAAGCAGAAAACTCCATTTATTTACTAGAAAGTTTAATAATTCATACATTATGTAAGTAGTAGGCATTTAACACCCTGTATATAGACCATAATTAGTTTTAAACAATGCGAATAGGCATATATTACAACTATAGTACTCGTATTTAGCAGGAAAATAGGTGATTCAAACATTAGGTAAATAACAAGTGTTCAACAATCGGTATATAGACCTTTATTAGCTTTAAACAATCCAAGTAAGAATATCTTTTAGTAAAAGTACGCTTATTCAGAAGAAGTGATAGTAAATGTAATTAAACACTAATTGAAAAGGGTTCTAATTAGTTATAATATAATACGAAGATGAGAAATAAAACTTAATAAAGCTTTGTGTAAGTGCGTGGAATCAATAAACATTTTTGATAAGAAAACGCAGTTCAAACACGCGTAAAATAAACGAAAGTAAAATAAAAATTATCTCATTTATTTGTACAATATGGATATCTACACAAAACAACGCATAGGCAAGATAACGAGGTATCTATAAGCAAATAGGTATTACACGGAAAACCGATAATATTACATCAGAAACCACTTCAAATGCATGAAATGCAAAGACCTTATTGGTTAAGATATCTACAGATTTGTTGAAAACCCAGGCCACATGCAAGTTGTATAAGCCTATATTAACACAGAGCAATGATAAGACAGTTCAGTTTTAAACTCAATCAGGGCCAAGCTGCGTCACTGTGAATTATAAGTCACGCGTAATTTAATATTTAATAATAGAATAGTGGAAGTTATAGTGACAAATAAGTGCTAAAAGTATGAAGAATTCTTTTGCCGTGTAACGTGAGTAGAATTTGGGGTAATTTATTTAAACTAATAAGATAATAATAGAGCTCTAAATGTGGTATATAGATCCGAATGTGGTATAATGATCCGAATGTATGGATAATTCTAATGTGGGAATACTTTAAATGCATGGATAATTCGAAGGTGTGGATAACTTAAATGTGTGGATATAATACTTCGAGTGTTGAGGATAAGAATTCTAATGGATGGTACATTTGTTTATAAATCAAATTTGAGTAGATTGATATTATAGTTGATAATAATTCAAACGTGGGGATATTTTAAATGGATTAATATAATCAGCGTCGACGATTTTGGTACAATTTTGAGTTGCGAGAATCATTGCAAATAAAGTAAAGAAGCGCGAAGTAATTTATGGAAAACGAGGGGTTCAATTAAGCAGAACAATCTGTAACAACTCAGATTTAATTAATTTTAAGATATTTTTTTCTATTTGAAATTCAATACTGAATTTACTTTATTTATATAAAAATGTAACGAAGTCAGCAACAAACATTGCATACGTTAAAAGTACGTAATATTATAAAGGGGTCCAGAACGTTCAGGTCTCTTTGGTAAAAAGAGGTAGTTTTTGGTGACTTTAGATTGGTTTTAAAGCATATAAATTTGGGGATAAATAATACTTATGATATTGATTGATTGAGGAGTGTAGTTTAATATTTTTCAAAACTTGTAATTAATATTTCTTTTCATTATATGAAATTAATTAACTTCGTTTTATAATTCAAACAAATAGGTAATCAGAAAGGGGTGGAGAACAAAAAAATTGATCATCGTAACGTTGTGCACTCTGTGTAGAATAATAAAAACTAGCCGTGGCATAATAATAAAATTAGTAAGATTTAAATTTGATTAGAAAACACAAAGAGGTGGAGTCAGAGAAAACGTCATAACACCGAGTACGGCGTTATCATATCAATATATATATATATATATATATATATATATATATATCAATATATAAATATTCTAACTAGTTTTTTTACACAAGATAAGTTGATAAATACTAACGTATTACAGTTATTAAGATGAAATAATAACTTAGACTTTTTATGCAAAGCCCAAATGATCATTTGAAATAGAGCTAGTAATTGAAAGATGAAAATTTGTAAATTTTCCAATTATCGTCATCGGTCTCGACGGCGTAATTAGTAAACGTATGGTCCTAGAAAGACTAAGATACAGGTTCAAATTCTGTCCAGGATCTTATATTTCCCATCTTTCAATTACTAGCTCGATTTGGGCTTTGCATAAAGGTCTAAGTTACTATTTCATCTTATTAACTGTAATGGCATAGAATTTGTCAATTTACCTTGTGTAAATAACTGTCTGAAATATATATATATACATATATATATATATACATATATATATATATATACATATAAATATACATATATATATATATATATATATATATATAATTTATATAAAATATAAAATATTTTTTGTCCCATAATAAAACAATTAACTAGAGAGTTTTAATCAAAACTTGATGTTTCGATAGTTTTTCCTGCCATTCTCAAAAGGTAAAATGGAAAACTTTTGATAATAGTAGGAGAAACTACCGAAATGTCAAGTTTTGGTTAAAACTTTCTAGTTAATTGTTTTATTATTATTGGACTACATCCCATCAAATTCTTTAACATACCTTATATTCTATAAGACTGGCCAGTCCAATATAATTACAATATAATTTATATATATATATATATATATATATATATATGTATATTGCCATGACGTGATACGGCCGCGTTGGTGTATCGCTAAAAGAGTACTGTGATACAGATACAGCAAATTGTAAAATTTGAAATTTTTGACTTACGTTCCAATCTATCTTTACTTTGCCTGGCTAGCTCAACGAATTAATGGAGTTTTCCAAATGAAATCAAACACCGCAATATCATGACACATCTATACAGGCAAAAATATTTTCTCTCATACTAAATCATATAGAACATTTACAGAGTTTCCTCCAAACATCAAATTATTTCTAACAATTACCTATTTACTTAATTGCAAAAATGTCTCTTACCTTATATAGGTTTAAATTTAGAGAACTAAATCCCTTCTTTTATAGAAAGTTTATCTGGCTTTGGTTCTCACGCTTGTAAGGTTTGTTAGGCCAAAAAATTCTTGACAGATAATGTATTAAAAAGGTCAGAGTATTTCGAACTCTGAGCACAGACATTGCTTGATACATACCCTAACAAAAAAATTATTATATGATTAATACCTAATCTACCTTAAATTTAAATCGCAAATACTCAAATATCAGTTACAAACAATTTTTTTAAATGTAATACATGCAAAATCCACAAAGCGCTTCTCCAACTTATCATTAAGAGTATTAAATATCTTCCACTTCCATTCTTAAATTGTCGTCAAATCCCTGTTTACAAAATTATGCCTATTATTTTTATCTTCATTTGGAAACCAATGTGCATCCTAGATTTAATTATTCGATAAAATTTTAAGTAGCATTTTATATCGAAGCATTTCCCATCTTCATTGTATACTACAAAGTAAATAATTGCATTTATCAGTTTTCATATTTACGCAAATTACGATTAAAATCGACTTCCTTATTCACTTATTACATGGTAATTATTAATTAGGATATTCATATTGCATACTCAAAATAACATTCTTGCAAAACAACAAGCTCACGACTTCAAATCTAATCGAATTTATTTATATCTTGCTGGCTTGATGCGGATTAATTAATTTTCAATGTCGATTGCTTCCGTTTATATATGAAAATTATCTCTTTTCTAAAATATACTAGTGGTTATATGATCTCATTACAAATACTATACGCCTATCTGACTTAATTTTCTGAAAATTCCCCAGTATCGTCAAATTCTTCGCGTTTTATTACCTCGTTAGTGTTGATCTATGTGTGCTGTTCGTCTTTCTCTAACACATATAAGGTTAATGGTCCGCGGTCTCCTTCACTAATAGGTAAGGCTATTAAACCGCGTTCTTATCTATTTTTATGGGTGTTTTAATGTTCCGGGTGCTTCTTCAAATAAATGTTTTATTTTGTTTAATGAGTTCATACAAAATTGAAGTATTTCTTCCCAGTTCCTAATATTCTAGAAAATTTTTTATTTAAAATGAATTTATGTAATACCAAAGTCAAGTTACATAATTAATTTAAAACTTTATAATGCAAATGAAGTATATTCCTATAAAAAATATTTACTTTTACGGTAAAATGCAATTTTAATACACACTTATTAGGATTAATTGTTGTTTTGTCTTACGTAAAGCTAGCACCATTCCATGCTACCTACAACAAATGAAGAGAAATTTTATATGCATCGAAGATGTATTTATAATCAATAAGCGAAAATAAATGGTTTTGTATTCATGGTTGAAATCGATTGATTTGAATTCGCATGTATTGCGTTTTAAGGTATTTCGAAATAATAATAATAACTCTGGGCGCAACCTAATTCATTTTAGAAACATTAAAACTTTAAACAAATACAAATTAGGCGTATTCCAAAGTAAAACAAAAGCGAAACAAATCTTTTTCAAACTCGACGCATTAGCACAGGAAAATATTCAATGCATACGTATAATAAACAGGCCTTTGAAGGCAAACATATTTTATAACGCCAGAAGTCAATAAACGCATCTAATTTACGTCATCTGTTAAAGAAATTTATTATAAAATTTAGCCCACGTGATGTTTTAAATGTAGAAATCGCTACACATTCGAATAAAACCCAGTATATTGGACAAACAAAATACTGAACAATAAGTTTGTATACTTGCGGAATTAAAAAGAAAATTTAATAAATTCCGGTCCAAAATTACAATTACGTGATGTTAAAGGTACAAAGTACCACTGGCAAACGAAATCCATAATAGAAAGCTTTGTGTCTACGTGTTTTTTGAAGCGTTTGAAGAATGCATATATTGAGCAACTCCATGTAAAACCCAACCGGCTGCATGATAGCGAAGGGCAACGCCTCGCCATGGTCGAAGTATAAGATAGTCAATAGTCACCCAATGACAGCACGTGAAAGGGCTAGTCTATATATAATTTATCAAAACTGATAACATTCATTGATTCCTTAACCGAAGTACTAATTGTACTAATCAAAATAAAATTATTACGGAAAGTTCAATTTTGAAGTTATACACAAATTTATAAGTTAAAGTCACAGTAATTAAAATTTCAAGTAAAGAATATCGTCAAGTTCGCGTTCAAACACACGGGTGTATAGAATCTGCCGTTGGCATAAAACGTAAGTTTAAATTTAATTTAGTAATAAACAAATCTTTACAATTTATTAATTGGGGCACTAAGCAATTCAATAAGAAATCTAACTAAGTACTGACGTGAAACTACAACACTCTAAGTACTGAATACAATAAATGGGGAAAATCTAAATGGATAGGTTTAGAGTACAACGAAAGCTTAAAGCAACACGAAGTCACTGGTTAGCAACACGTTGTGTAGAGACAGTTAGAAGCATTAAGGTGCACGCAGAGTTACGAGGTTACAACTTGGAATCCACGAATCTAGCAATTGATTTGAACCAGGAAATCCATCGAAAAATACCAGGTTAGTATTTATGCTTCAACCAATAGCATAAATCTTATTTTTGAAAGAAGAGTAATCAAAGAGATTTTTTTAACAAGTAGAAAATACGTTAAAAGAGAAAAAGGTTTATTGAACGTTTAACGAAGCATTTAATATAATACATAACTATTTTTGCTGGCTTTAATTGATTAAAAAGAGATTATAATTTTGTAAAGAGCAAATTAAATATTTATTTTTAGTTTGATTCAAAGGTTTTAAATAGCAAATGACATTACGAAGGTTGTAGAGTATAAATTGTACGTATTTCTTAGTTTATTATATAAATTTTGGTAAACTTCGTTTATCTTATTCAGGTATGAAACTCAAAGAGGGAAAGGTGTAAACATACTTTGTTATCATATCCTCGTTTAATCTGTGCAGGGTATAACTGAGCTAGCCGAGGCATAAATTTAATTGTGTGACTTTTAAAATTATTCTAGATTATTTAGCGGCACAGAGAGGTGGCGGTAAGCAAGGCAACTGAGCGTTATATACAGCAGGTGAGCGGAGATATGGTAACAATATATATATATATATATATATATATATATATATATATATAGACAAGTTGATATTTTAATTTTTTGGGATATTTTTCGTTCAGATGTTTTTATTAAATATTCATTTGCTGGTTCCTGACGTTTCGATTTTATTTAAAATCTTTTTCATAGAGACAGCTTGAATAGAAAAATTTGACATAAAAATATCCCAAAAAATTAAAATATCAACTTGTCCATATATTTACGTTGGCTAAAAAAGAATCTATATATATATATAAGTGGTGTATATGCTGCATTAATTCTCATTTTTATTTGTTCAAAGATTTTTAATTTGACACGCCCGGGCGACTTATCAATGGTTCATGGTTTACGAATTACGATAATCTTATGCCGATACTCTCATTTTATTCTCTTTTAATCTAGTGTTGCTATCTCTTAGCAAATACCTTTTGCACTACCAAAATGTATTGTAGAATTACAAATTCTACGTGCAGTTATAAGATTAACTTTTAGCTAACTCATTTGATTTGCGCTGACTGTTTTATCGGTATTGATGTTTGCTAATGGATTGTAATATATAGTACAAGCGATAGACCATTTAACAGGCATAGTAGGAGGGTTAATAATTTCATGTTCAAAATAAACAGCATTAGTGACTATGAAGTAATACCTTGGTAACGAAATTATGTAGCCTTAATGGTTACTTGTAGAACAGGAATATTCTATATATTAATATTGAATATTTCTTAACGTCTATATTGGATATTTACCTCAAAGCTTATTTTTCCAGTTTCCTTATCCTTGGCGGTATTAAATACGTAGTGAGCGTATTTGCTGGAGTCTGAAAGAAATATATTTAATTACATTTCAATAAATACACTGTTAAAGTATCAAAAAGTTTTAATAATATATTCAAAAAATCTAACAATGGCAATGTAGTTATCATATTACAAGTATAAAACGTTTCATAAACCTCTTATAAAAGTCTTTCTTTATTCGTCTTTTAGACTGTACATATGCAATTAAACAAAGGTCACGAGTGCAAACAATCGCAACGAACGTAAGCGAATAGATACCGCTAGTCATCTTCAACGCTCGTTACCATTAACTGTTTTTGCGCGCTTTTTGTCGAAACATTCATAAGAGACGTCTGAGAATGCTGACCGCGAAGCTGGAAAAAGCAAACGAGCTATCTATCACCTATAATACAGTTTTTGGCATTGGCTGGTGAGCTGGACTGGTGCAAATGTGCAGGCAGGCCTCTCTATTCTGCGCCAATTGCTTTGTTTCAACATACCAGGAACAACCGACCTCTAAACCCACACATATCTCTCTCGGCCTTTTTCTCATTATCAGTGACATATAAGCTGGATTTTTAACTAGTGCATCACCAGTCGATTCCTTCTGTCTACAATGTTTCTCAAAAAAATACAATTTCTTAATACCTTATCTGTTATCCTATTTATATTCCGCTACAGCAGCGTTTAGAAAACTTCAATCTTTCTTTTCTCTGTTTCCTCCATAGTTTATATTTCACAACCGGGTACCTCTACTCTCTATACAAATGCTAAAATATTTCTTCCTTACCTTTAAACTAATGTTTGATGAGAGGAAATTATATTTGTTAAAAAATGCGTTCTTTGTTAACCAATTCAGTTTGCTATATCAATCATGCTATTCTCATTCTTTTAATTCTACACCCTAACTTACGAAATTCTTCTATTTTAGGAAATCCGTCTAGTCTTATTTGTACTTTTAAAATATCCATATTATATACTTACTGCATGTCAACATGTGTATGACTTCTATTTATTTTGACGTTGTAGACCTTACTTAAAGCATTTTCCACCCAAATCTACATGTTTCCAGATATATTGTGCACTGGTTCAAGATAGAATGTCATCTACAAATCTTGACATTGGCATTTTTCACATTGGACGTTTATTATAAAAACTTCGTCAACTTCCCTAATTACTAACCTCATGTATATATTTGAAAGTAATGACGGTACAATATATTCTTGATCGGAATCCTTATTTATAGTTGCTTCTCTTGATGACCTTGTGTAATTTCAGCACGTTGTTGTTTGTACATATTACCAACCCATTTATCTTTATATTTCAAACGTAACGTTTGCAGTATCTCAAACATTTTACACCTTTTTCTAAATCTACAATCATCAAGCATTCCCGTTGGGCTGAAGCGAAAAAATATTTCTAACATTTTCACTACCGTGTACGAACGAAAATTGCTTAACGGCCATGTACAAAGTCGTCTCAAGTTTTTAAATTGCAGTTTCTTTATACGTAGCGCATATCTTTCCCGAAAAAAATATGTATAGTCGTTTTTAAACATTCTTCTATGAAAAATAAATTATTCAATTTCTGTAATTCGGGTAATTCTATTCTTTAGCATCATATTTCTGCTTACCCAGTATTCAAGGTCATGTGTTTCAAACTTTAGTAATATCTATATTTTCCACCATTCCCACTATCTCGACTCATCTAAGTAAACGTCAAGGCAAGAACCAAGTAAGAATTGGCTCCAAAGCAACTGTTGCGTGAAAGGCGTCTCTCTGTTTGCATAAACGAATCTTCTGTGTTCTGTACATAATAAACTGCATCGATTATACTGGTTTATTTGCTATCTCAAGTAGGAAATATGTTTAAATTTATTAGTTATCACACGTATAGGGTGTATAATTACGCTAAAAGTATTGGAAACTTACTAACTTGCAAAAACTACCTGTCACGGGATCTGAAAAAATTATAGTAGGATTCCTAACATTAATTAAAAAAAGTAGGATACTCAGCACAACTACTTACACCAAATAGGTTTCGCTGTTTGAAAAAGAGTAGTACGAGCGAACTGATAAAGAAGGCTAAGAAAAGTTGTACGTTGTAGATGTGTCGATACTACGAATAAGACATTGCTTTAGAAGTAAGAACTTACTAACCTAACTAAAATATTACTACCGTAACTACATTTATGGTTAAAATCTACGCTGTCCCTCGGCTCCAAATGAAGGCTTTGTACTAGCATACTAGGTTCGAAATACATTCTAGATACGATTCATAGGTATCGTTACTTTATTACAGTTCGCAAAAGTCAGATGTATGCAACTATTCAAAAAAGATCCGACTTTGGCATAGAGAAAATATTTGATTATCCATGCTACAAGATGATAGATAACATATGCGAAACTTGAATACTAAAAGAATTCTGAAATCCAGGAAAGCAAGAGGCAACAAATATTCTTCAATCCATAATGCTTCAGCTAAACTTTGATGCTTACAAATATTATCAATTAATACATTAGAAAGTTAGTTTAGAAATAAATAAACCTCCTTTGCAGAAGTTATTCAGTGAGGAAATTTAAATAAATGATTAATTTTAGAACTGATGAACTAGATATAACACTATGCTATCTTTGCGACCAGTAACCTACCTAAGACTAGAGCATGCATATACTTGCCCAGGTATAAATGCCTTATTCCTACCACAACTGAATGATCGTAACTGACCCTGACGCCAAAGTCGTTCAGATCAGTTATAAGATGAGAGTAGTCACTGATATAATTCTGGCTTCAGCCTAATACTCAATGGAGTTAGACCTCGTCACCTGGAGTTGACGATGGATATTGACCATTATGATAGGTAGAAGAAGCACTTTATTATCGAATAAGAGTTTAACGTACACCACACTGTGTGGGGCAGCGTGGATTCCGACCCTCGAGAAAGGACACCGCTCGAGTACATATTGAATACGAACCTGGAGATCTTTAAACTAGGGCAGCGAACCCACTTTTATAACATCTCGCTATCAAACAATTACCGATGCTGGCCTGGCATGGGCTGCTATCCCTAGACATGTTTCAACCCAAGTCACGTCTAAGACAACCAGTTCAGAACACAGATTGTTGAATTTTAAAATAAAAGCAGCTGAAGCTGTCTGTACAAAATACGCAAATCCAAGGACAGCTAACAGGTGTATCTATCTCGGTGGCATGGGTGAACGACTCTTGCCTTCACAAAATACCAGCAAGCCAAAGGTGATAGAGAGACTACAATGGTTTTTAGTTTATTACGTTTATTTTCCGCATAAATTAATCATCATAGTTCTCAATTCAAAACCCACTTGGCTTCAAAAACGATAATTTATTCAATAAATTAAAATAACCCTTTCCCGTGTTAATTCATTTATCTATTTGCATAAATTCAATTTCAATTGTTACTTCTGCTAATTAATACTAAATTGTAATTCTAAAAATTCCCCAACGTAAAATTTACGCTAAATAGTCAATAACGTGTTCCAAGTATACGATAATGAATGCTTATGCGTTTTCCCGTTAAAAGAATTCATCGAATTAAAGTTGCGTATTGCCCCCATTATAAACTGTGTTTTTCCCGTTTTAAGCCTGACTACAAGATTACGTTGAGCTTTGGTTCTTAGTTAAACAAAATTAACATTCATTTTGCTTTGCAATCTGCACAAGTAAATACGTGTAGAATGTTTGGTTGTTTTTGTTTTGGTTGAAGCGAATTGCGAGCACGTATTATGGCGTGGTGAGTATTTGGGATTTTTATAAAATTATACCTTCCGACTACCTTACATGTGATTTTTTTCCAATGCTCCATCCGCAGGTACTACATTGGCCAGGAAGCGAGTTCTTTTTTATCTGAAAAATTTGGAATTTTGCCGAACCTTTACTGTTCCAAGCAAGATAGGAATCTTTAACGTGGGTAACAACCCTCACACACGGGACCTCCATTTTAACTCTCATCCGAAAGAGGGTGTATTTTTGTGAAAAATGCTCGCCTAACATTTTTCAAGCGGACCGTGTCGGGATCCTTCCGACTACCACAAATTAACTTTATTTGTTATTGCTTAGCTTTCTTCCGGAGGCCTTAAAGCTGCATTGAATGGTCGTCCCTTGTAGTAATGGGAGGACAAACGCATTCTTTAGGGGTGTAGCCCTCCTTCCTGTCAGTTGATGTGGACCAGCTACTGACTCAATCCCGACGTCAGCAGCTTCCAGGGTGAGTGCTTTCCGTCACTGCTCGCGTTGCAAACATATCGATGGGGATTTTATTGTTTAGACGCAAATATTTCCACATTTAGCGCTTCTATACAAAAATTACCTGCATTTCTAAAGTTAATTCGTCAATCGACCGTTGTTTAACCCTTTGGTATTTATTGGCATTGTGTGGATGCATTGCAGTTTGGTTTTAAATAACTAAAAAAAAATTTGTGGCTATTCTTATATATAGGTTAAGCTTTATATTTACGAGGATTTAGAGCTGTTGGTTTTAGGGGGGTAATTTTGTTTCTTTTTGGATGGAAATTGAGATAGGCTAGTAGCCTAAAAGCGGCAGCTCGCAATTTAAAAGAAAATTGTTTTTTATTTTCTTGCTAGGTTTAGTGTCTAAGAAGTATTTTTGTTTGTTGTTCATTTCTTTTTGGTACCACTATACTGTGTACATATTGTGCTTAATTATAGGTTTCTTTTTTTGGTATGTTTTGTTTTGAGCGCGAATGAGGGTGAATGTGTGAGTGCATATAATTTTTCCTTCTTTATTTCAGGTTTCCCTTAATTCTTTTGTTGTATGTATAAAACCCCGTCCAATAGCCGATCGAGCCCAGTTATACTTCTCACTGTTTCTTTTTTTTGTAGGCTACGTCAATGTACGTAACACAAATTATTGGCGCCCAGCGTGGCGCGTTAAATTTCTTGTGCTGCGATTTTGTTTCATATAACTTTGGCTCCGATTTTATTTTAGTTAGTTTTGGCTCTGAGTTCGTTTTAATTAATTTTTGCTTCGATTTTTTGTTTATTATGGTTAGTGCCTAAGTTACTACATGACCCGTACTTTTTCGGCCTGATCTTACTTCAGATTATTGGACTTGTTTTTTCGCCGACAATCTTAGTCCATTGAAAACGCTGGCGCCCAAGATTTTTCTTTTTCTTCCTTACCTCTGTATATTTTGTTCTACCCATCGAATCTAGAGTTGCTTTTTTTCTATGATTTTTCCTTTATTTTACAGCCCTGTTCTAATTTCTATTTTGTTGTTTTGCTCCTATTGGTGTTCCCGAAGTTTATCCGTCGGATATGTTTTAAATTGTCCTGTATACGCAACAATTTTTTTTCTTTTGAGCTTTTATCGAGTTACGGTTAGCCTTTATTTAGTAACTTTCTACCAATTTCCTTTTCGTTCGTATTTAAAATGACTTCATTTTCGACTTCCCATCAAAGCCTCCCAGTGTAGGAGTGGAATTTGAGATTTTCTGGTAATCCAAACACTCTTACCGTACATAATTTTTTGGAAGGAGTCGAAAAACTCCGACGAGCTCACCATGTATATGAATTGCAGTTATTTGAGTCTGCAGCAGAGTTGTTCGACGCTAAAGCTCTACTTTATTATCGTGGTTTTCGGCATAGGTTTTCTGACTTGAAGTCGTTGTCTAATTTACTGATTCGTCATTTTGAACACATGGAGTTTGTTTATAAAGCTACTACTATTAAAAAAAATACTTTTACTTCACATGACCGAGTTGTTAAGGTTTCTCCTACGCCTACAGGTAGATCCGATACTTCTTTCCGTACGTTCTCCTGTTTTTCCTCCTATTTCTATTCCTACTCGTCAGGTCGTATGCTTTATTGCGACAAAGCTGGTCATGTTTCGACCCGTTGTACTCGTCCTAAAGTACTCCACTGTTATGGTTGCGGACATAATGGAGTTACGCGCCACAACTGTCCCAACTGTCAACCTGCTACTAATAGTTCCGCGAATCAGACTTCCAGTTCTGTTCTCACCTCTAGGTGCCTAACTTCTTCTACTTCCCACTCTACGTTCTTTTCTGTCCGTCATCCAGGTCCTTCCGCTACCACTATCAAAACATAGCCTTCTTTGGCCAATATAGCTTCGAACGAAATTTCTTCCGTCTATAGTTCTACATCTTTTTCTACCCCTCCTTCTGCTCGCCTTACTTATTCACTCTCACCCCAGCTGTGCCTCCACCACCCTTACAACCCATGTTTCAAATTGGTGACTTGCAGCTAACATCTTAAGAGTTTGTTCTTGCTTTCTTAAACGATTCTATCAAAGAATTTTCTGTCGTGTCTGCAAGCAGAAAAGTCGCCGAAATGACCATAACTTCTAATTCAGTCTGCGAAGGTCCTGTTGAAGTCCACGAACCTGTATCTTTAATGCCTCTTCCCGTTTTTGTTAAAATTTTACATGTTCCTGCTTTCTTAAATTGTTCTACTCAAGAAATTTCTGTTGTGGCAGCAATCACGGCCGTAACTGAATTGAAGTTAATTTTTAATACGGATAGAGAAGGTCCTGTTGAAGTAAGGGAACCCGTAGCTGTGATGCCTGTTGTTGTTGTCGTTAAAGTTTTACCTGATCCTGTTTCGTTACCTACTTTTACTCATTTTTCTCATGCTGACAAAATGCTACTTACTTCTGTTCTTTTAAGTAAGGTTGGTGACATCCTAGCTCATGTTCTGTTATCTAATGCTGACGGACTTCTACCTGATTCTGCTCCTTTTCCTAAGGTGGATACTTTCACAGCCAATGCTGTTTTCTTTCCTAACTGTGATACTTCTAGTCCTGCACATAACGTCAATGAAATTTTATCTGCTTCTGTCCCTTTCTCTAACGTAACTGAAGTATGTTCCGCTTGTGTTTCTTTTCGTCAGGTCGGTTCTTGTACTGCCAATACCTTTTTTTTCCACCGTTGATATGCTGACAACCCATGATGTTTCCTTTTCTGCCGTTGGCCTTCTTACCACCCATCCTAACAATATACAACGTCTTTCTATGACGTGTTTTGAGTGTTCTAAACTACCCTTGCCACCTCTTAAACCTAGTGCTATAACTACTACACCCCTTGCTATTCCTATTTGGCAGAAAATTGCCCAAAAAGCCAGACTTTATTCTATGCTCCTTCCGAACCTGAGAACATATGTCGGCGAAACCCTAATGTTCTTGATCTGGTTTCATTTTCCTTCTGGCGGCGTAAACGCCTTAAATCTAATATCGAGTCCTCGTGCACCAGATTCTGATGTCAACTTTTCTCTTCCTCGGATTTGATTTTTGGACTTATGATTTCGCTTACTTCCCTGTTTTGTTAGGTTTTCTTTCGTTTTCTTGTTTTTTCTTCACCCGTGTGGGTGCGGGAATAAAATAGTCCCACGGTACGACCTGCCTGTCGTAAGAGGCGACTACAGCGGTCAGACACATACACACACATACACACATACACACCCACATACACACTTTATACACGTTTCATCCATACCCATACACTTCATACACACACCTACACCCACAAACTTCATAGACACACACCTACACCCACACACTTCATAAACACATAGTTCTACTTGGTTCTCCTTTCTTCCGTTCTCTTCTTGGTTCTTCTTTCTTTCGTTTTCTCCTTGTATACCCTGCATCCGTGTGGGTCCGGGAATAGAATAGCCTCATGGTACGACCTACCTGTCGTAAGAGGCGACTACAGCGGTCAGACACATACACACACCCACATTTTATACACACACCCTTCTTACACCCCCACCCCCCAAACCTACACACATACGCAAGCACACGCCCACACCTACTCATACATAACTACACTGGGGTTCTGTTTTATTTTCTTTTGTACGATTTTGTTTTTTTTTAGGTTTTATACTTGGTGTTGGCATTGTTCTTTTTGGTTTTTCTCTTTCCTTTATTTTCTTCCGTTCCTTTCGTTTCACTTTCTTTTCCCTATCCTTTTGCTGGTCTTCTTTGCCGTCGGTTCTTAGTTCGCTAGTGTTTCTTCTATTCGCTGCTGTGGTAGGTGCTTTCTAGTCCGTCTTTCTTCCTTTGGGAGCCACGACTCAGTCGACTGAAGGACTAGTCAGCATTTCTTTTCGTCAGTTTTTTGTTTGTTGCGTTTATTTGCTACCACAGTTGAGAGTACAGCGTTTCCTTTTCGAAGCGTCCCTCATCTCCTCCTCTCGTTCTTCCCTGTTGGTTTTTTCCTCGATCCTTTTCTTCTTTTGAGGTTAAAGACTTTACTGTTTCTTCGCGAGAAATATCCGCCCTCCGACGACTTTTTCAGTGTCCATGCCATTCTACCTTTGTCCTCGATGATTGTTACCTTTCCTTATCTTTTTCTATGTCCTTTTTATTTTTGGTTTTGTCCGGTTCCTTGGTCGGTCAAGCCAGATGAAAATTCTTTTTAGTTTTTTTGCTTTTTGGAGTTTTCTTTAGTTCTTTTGATTTCGTAACGAGTTTTGTTTTATTTTTTTGTGTAAGCGAATTTTCTTTTTGTTTGGTTGGGGTTTCTTTCTTGTGTTTTTGTGTAGTTTGATACTGCCCGCTTCTTTACTTTGGTTTTCCTACCCCAACCTTTTAATTTTTCTGGGGAAGGGAGGAATTTATTACGTTTATTTTCCGTATAAATTAATTACCATAATTCTCAATTCAAAACCCACTTGGCCTCAAAAACGAAAATTTATTCAGTAAATTAAAATAACTCTTTCAGGTGTTAATTCATTTAGCTGTTTTCATAAATTAAATTTCGATTGTTATTTCCGCTAATTAATACTAAATTCTAATTCTAAAAATTTCCCAACGTATAGTTTACGCTAAATAGTCAATAACGTGTTCCAAGTATACGATAATGAATGCTTATGTATTTTTCCGTTAAAAGAATTCATCGAATGAAAGTTGCGTATTGCCTCATTATAAGCTGTGTTTTTCCCGTTTTAACCGTGACTACAAGATTAAGTTGAGCTTTGGGTCTTAGTTAAACAAAATTAATGTTCATTTTGCTTTGCAATCTGCACAAGTAAATACGTGTAGAATGTTTGGTTGATGCAAATTGCGAGCACGCATTATAGCGTGGGACGTATTTAGGGTTTTCATAAAATTATACCTTCCGACTACCACGAATTAATTTTATGTGTAATTGCTTTCTTCCGGCGGCCTTAAAGCTGCAATGAATGGTCGTCCCTTGTAGTAATGGAAAGCCAAACGCATTCTTTATGGGTGTAGCCCTCCTCCCCCCAAGTTGTTGTGAACCAGCTACTGATTCAACCCCGACGTCAGCAACTTCGAGGGTGAGTGCTTTCCGTCACTCGCGTTGCAACTATATCGATGGGGATTTTATTGTTTAGGCGCATGCATTTCCACATTTAGTGCTTGTATAGAAAAATTGTCCTGCATTTCTAAAGTTAATTCGTCAATACGACCATTGTTGAACCCTTTTGGTATTTATTGGCATTGTGTGGATGCATTGCTATTTGGTTTTAAATAACTAAAAAAGAAATGTTGTTGCCATTATTATATATTGGTTAAGTTATATATTTACGAGGACTTAGAGCTGTTGGTTTTAGAAGGGTAATTTTGTTTCTTTTTGGTTGGAAATTAAGCTAGGGTAGTAGGCTAAAACCGGCAGCTCACCATTTAAAAAAAATTATTTGGATTTTTTTATTTTGTTGCTAGGTTTAGTGTTTAAAAAGTAATTTTTTTTGTTGTTTGTTTCTTTTTGGTACCACTATACTGTGTACATATTGTGCTTAATTATAGGTTTCTTTGTTTGATATGTTTTGTTTTGAGCGCGAATGAGGGTGAATGTGTGAGTGCATATAATTTTTCCTTCCATATTTCAGGTCTCCCTTAATTTTTTTGTTGTATTTATAAAACCCCGCCCACTCGCCGATCGAGCCCGGTCATACTTCTTACTGTTTCTTTTTTTGGTTTTTTAGTAGGCTACGTCAATGCACGTGACAAGTTTTTCTTCAGACCACGATTATAGAATCTTATGAACAGGCATGTTCGCTCAGGACAGCTTCAACTCGCCAATCGCCCCATGGTGAGGCGAGGAGCGTCAGAAGCTGAAAAAGACTATAGCTAAACAGTACAACAATGTAAACAATGCCAGAAGTTTTGTGGACGACGTGGTTTGTAAAGGCTGCCAGAAACAACTCAAAGCGGTAAGTAGAATACGACAGAGAATCCCCTGAAAAACATTTGGTAACTCCGTTGAGCCTGCCCATGCAACCTCTTGTTTTAACAGGTTTTGTCTTATAATCCTCGCCGTCAACCAAATTGCTTGAAGATTGTGGATAGTACGTATACCACCAACAAAATTACTCGCAGAAACGCACTTCCCAGGCAGTGAATCCCTACCCTGCACATCCTGGGTGAATCAACCCATCTCAGCCTCAAATGGGGCTGACTGTGTGATATACAACCGGGTGGTGTATGAGGAGAGTATTTCACGTGTTATCTCGACTTTCCAATCATTTAAGTCCTCTGGAATGGGTTGTATTTTCTCCGCCCTATTACAGTGTGGGGTGAAGAGGTGACATTGGTATGAGGGAGGTGATAATGCTTTTTTATCCACTTTACACAATGCAGAATTCTTCCGTATTAGGAGTCCGCTCTCCACACCAGGTAGGGTGGATTGGTAAATCTCTTAACAACAACATGTCAACACTAGGTGCATTTATTGATTGTTACGTTCCGTTTCTGTAATTAAAATTTGGCGCATATTTAATATGAAAACATCATGTTGTAGAATTTGTGTTAAACATTCAGTTATAAAATTTAAGGTACTTGGGAAATGCGATTATTATTATCAGTAACAAAGGTTAAATATATACAATTCTTTAATAGATTTTGTTAGTACATGTAATTATAATTTAAATATAACAAATTACTTTTTCGATACAATATTGCTTGTATCTATTTATTAAAACACTTGCTTCAGAAAAGAATATAATACATTCAAGAACGGGGTTTTTGGTTGTTAAAGCTTTTGATTTAGGAAATATCACATTCTTTTATCGACGTGCATTATAAAATGTGTTTCCCGTTATCAATTGCTGACTTTCGAGGCGTTCGTTGTCAAATTTTTATTTCTAATCGATCTAATGACTACTACGATCCAAATTAACAGCTATTTTTCTGAAAATTCACTGAAAGAGTTATAACCTGGAATTCTAAAACTAGTTTGTACGAAGCTGTTCTTCTGAGAGATACAAGTTTTCGAATAACGAGAATTATTGACCCCGATTATTGCTAAATTACTTTTAGCCACAGCAATCCATCTCTACGTAATATGTATAGACATGTACCTAGGTCAGGTACTGATGTGCTACTAGCTACTGCTCAAGGGAATTGAAAAGTTACTCCGCTCACGATCGCTTCTTCTGAATTTGATTCACTTAGTTCTCTCCAGAAACAGATTTTGGTACGCTGTGCCATGTGATCCCGCCTAGTTCGACTATAATCAGTATGGGGCAGGAACGGAACGTACAACCTATTCTTTCCTGTTAGTTTATAAAGTTACTCATCGCACAATCGCAGATGTTATCGTATGAAATTGACTTATTCCACTCCGATCGTCGGAAATGTTACAGGGAGAGCTGTTATTTGTCGAGTATTTGTTAATTAATAGTTCAGCAAGGACTGTCCTATAAATTTGTTTACAGAAATTTAAAGTTGCACGATTATTTACATGTGACGGTTTTGTTTTTCTAAAATTTTTTCAGTAGTGGAAAGAAACGCGTTTCAGCCTGTCGCCTGTTTTGTTGCTGGAGGTATGTGAGTAAATAAGTGTTTTTTATATTAACATTTAAAAATTTTAGTAACTAAAAGACTGAAAATAGTATGTTATATATTGTTGTTTAATTTATTAGCTTTACGTGTATGTTAGAAAATAAGTTAAAAAAAAAGACAAATTTTAGCTTTAAGTAATTAAGGAAGGTTCTACATTATTTTGCGATAAATTATTACTTTTGTGTAGATTTTTATACGGTGTAAAATCTTTTGTGATATATTTTGGGTAAATGTTATTTTCTACGTGACTTGGTGTTTTCTTTTTGTATCATGTTGCCTTAACTAAAGGTTGTGTAAATAAAATTTTTTGCTTAAGGTTTCCTTTTTCTTCTGTGTGACCCACCCAACTCTCCGACGTTTTTATTTAGCACGGCATTAATTCGTTGGAGTCCATTTGTCTTTGTTGCGATACTCGCTGCGGACTTACTGTTACTTTGCTTACTGTACTTTACTTTCCTCTTGTCCGCACGCGTAACACGATATTGAGGACGCGTTTAATGAAAATACCTTCGTAAGCGTTGACAGAGCCCTACGGGCACATGATGCTGAGAACACTTCGGCAGCTAATTATCCAGTACTTACGATGCCGATAGGTACATATTAGTGTTGGAAACACTTCAGTTATTAGGACGCTACGCAACAGCTGGGAGAGATTGTTACCATTATCATTAAATATAGTAGTAGAAGGCCTGCTTCAACATTTTAATCAAGCAGGTTTCTATACGATAGGCTATGAAGACGACACAACTATTGTGGCATCTAGAAAATTCGAGCAAATGTTGTCTAAATTGCTTCAAGCAGCAGAAAATATTGCAGAACAGTGTGTTCCGATAACTCTCTAGCCACTACTTCAATAAAATAGGGCTAATTTTGTTTTTTAATAAAAGGAGGTTAATAGTATCTGTTTTTTTATTTACCCTCTAACCAATTTTCCGCATGCTGTCTGACAATTTAAGCATGCCTGACCCAGTTGAATCAATGTCGGTGCAGTAGGGTTTTGCTTTGTTGTTTGAATGTGTGTGTTTTCTTTCTGTGTGTTTGTGTATGTGTATGCTTGTGTGTGTGTGTGTGTGTGCTGTCGCGAGTATGTGTGCGTGGATGTGTGGATGCGTGTGTTCCATAGTGCTGTTTTTGTACTTGCTGTTTTTACTTAGATTCGACTATCGGCAGCCAAAAGACAGAGACTCAGCTGTCCACGTTCGTAGTGCATGACCTTGACTTCAGCACACTGAAAACGGTAGTTGTTGTTGCATCGCCTTTAAGCGTTCGTTGAGTATATATGTGTGTGCGTGTGATATGTGTGGTGTGTTCACGCGTGCGTGTGCATAATTAAGTATGGTTTGTGCTTCTCTGCGTATGTTTTTTTGTTTTGTTGTGGTTTCGCATGCTTCTTACTCAGTTTCGACCATCAGCAGCTAGAGATCAGATACTGAGCTCTCAGCAGTTGTAGTGCACGTCTCCGACTGTCGGCAACAGGAAACCGACGATTACTTGTGCACCGTCCTTGAGTACGCGCGCGGGTGCATGAGTATTGTGTATTGTTTTATTTATACCTCTTATTTTATTTTTCGCATCCATTGTTCTAGCTAGAATGTTGACAGTTTTATGTTTCAAATACAGTCCGTTTTTCTATTTTATGTTAGTTCTATGTTACCATTTAATATCCTATTCTACTACAATATCAAAATTGATTTATAACTATTCTAAATCTAATGTTAGTATTAATTTAGGGACGATTTGGTGTACTTCGGTTTATGCGTTGTGTTGTTATTGTTGGGTTTCCCAGTCATCAAACGCAGAGTGCTTATGGAATATGCAGTGAATGTCTGTGAACGTGATGTGCTTATTTCAGTGTGGTCGTCGTTGTAATGCTTGTCTTTGGAATTAAATGTATAGTTTTTGTAAGGCTAGGACTCTGACCAAATAAGTATCAGCTCAAAGTTCTGTTGGCGTTAAGCTATCGTTTCCATTATCGCCATCTGCAATGCTCTCCATGTTCTGGTAAACAACCCACAACCGCCATAAGGACAAGTGGCCTTGCAGGATAAGCTGCCAAAATCCTCAAATTTATCTGCAAGGTCGGGTGAATGAGTAAGGAAAGACCAATTTGCGACATGAAAAGCAGCACAATGAATCCACTAGGAGATCTAAGTACGTTTGACGTTTGTCAACCTTCCAATACAATTCATTCATATAATCTTGCAAGGAATAGCACATGTTGGCCTTGTTTTTATTTAATTCGATAGGGAACAGGTATAAATGAACGTCCAACAGCAAATTTAATTTGAGAAGGCAATTTTTATAGCAACTAGTCGATGAGTAGGCCTTAGAAAATATTTATCGAAAAGACAATAATAATTCTGATATACCAAAAAATACCGAAAATTACATGCCATAGTAAACTGAAAGGAAAGAAGGCTAAAAAGCATTCCTGCATAAAATGTGATACCTAGCTACTGTTAAGTATTTTTATTTCGGTTCCTTATAATATCTTATTGAGATAAATTTGAATTAGGTAAGTTCTTTGTGAATAAATAAAATATCTTTAAATCCTTTTGAGATTATAAATAAAATGTCTTTATTTAGATATATGTTTATTTATTATTCCTATAGTGACTTACCTTCTACTTGGTAAAGTATTTCTTGATTGAAGTATAATATTTAAGATCCATGGTGCCCAACGTCTATTTCAGACATTAGTACGACCGACGGAAGGTTAAATAGAATCTAACGAAAACGTTAAAGCACGGAATTAAAACTAAAGTCAAGTACATTTTAAATACGTTTGTATTTATTTGTCATTGCAGAAACAGAGCATGTTGCTGAGATGACATCTGGATAATCGTGTTATGTACGTTAAATCGTATCCGTTACCCACAAAAATAGTTTTGAGTTAAACAGCATAACGTATAAAGATGAGATGATAGGGTCTCGCATATTTCTGGTTTTTCAACTAAATGGTACTTACATATGATACCTAATTTTAAATGTTTTAACATGAAAATAACAAATATTGCATTATAGAAGATACTCACCTCCTTGAGGAAAGAACTGGGAAAATATACGTTTGAAGCACTCTTCATCTACCATTCCAGTAGGGCATTCCTAGAACAAAAAATAAACGAATCATATTTTACTAGAGACAATAACAGACTTCATAGTTCACAAAGTTTTAGAAATAAATCAGTATCCAGAGTTTGTAGTGAGAAATAATAGTGTACAATTGTAAACTCATTCTATTATAAAGTAAAGTAGGAAATACTGTAGAATCCTTTGGTTTCCCTAAAGTTTACTTTTGCTGTTAAAGTCCTATGCTGAGTTTGTCGTGTGCTTGGTAGCTGTAAAAGTGAAGCTTGTCGAAGAGGAGCCTGTTCTGTTGGTTCAGGTGCTGTCATTCCGTGACAACTTCCACAAGGAATTCAAGATCTTCTTTGTATCTTATATTAGTGATTGTGAATTTGTAAACCATCTGTGGAGCAATGTTTTAAGGTTAATAATTAATTGTTAAGTGCTATTGGTATTCAACCTGTAATCAGGGGGAATATGTTTATTTATGTGTATAAATAATTCTGTGTTGGGTGATCACTTTTATACAAGGGATTACATACTTGTATAGTGGGTTGCTATCTTAAGGAGCACGAGCCCCCTTCCCCACAGTGCACTATCTTTAGGTAAATATTAATTTTTAAGGTCAGTGCAGATAATAATAGCATTCTGCCATATTAGTTTGGGGAGATTCGTTTAGGTTTATTTATTGGGAACATAATCAGAATTATTTTTATTTTTGGTGAGTTTAAGATTATTTGGTTATCATGTAAAAAAAACGTCAAATAGCGCAAAATGGGGAAAGCTCAAAAGATATAAAACAAAGATTAGCACAAGGTCGTGCTACATTTAACAAGAAAAAGCAATTACTGTGTTCAAAGACAACAAAGATAGAAACAAGGAAAAGGTTGCTGAAAGCGTATGTGTAAAGCACAGCACTGTACGGCTGTGAAACTTGAACAGTCGGAGAAGCGGACAGGAAAAAGATAGAAGCCTTTGAGATGTGGTGCTACGGACGTATGATGAAGATATCATGGACAGACAAATTTAAGAACAATGACGTTCTAGAAATGGTAGAGGAAAAAAGAAATATGTGGAAAACGGTAAAAAATAGGAGAGAGGACGATAGGCCACATACTAAGGCATGAGGGAATAATGCGAAATATATTAAAAGCAGAGATATTAAAAAGGACAGGTAGGGGTAAACCTAGGTAAGACTATTGTACACAGATAGTCAAAGATATAGGCTGTGGGAATTTCAGGCTAGCTCAGAATAGAAACCAACGGAGGTACGCGTCTTACCAGTTCCAAGACAGAAAACCTTATGATGATAAAAAGTAATTGTCCTTTAACCTGATTATTATTATTACCAACTACAGGTGTGGGTTTTACAACATTCTCAACTAATGTCAATTGCGTGAAAGAATTTACCGAAAAATTATTAATTCGGCAAATGTCTGTGTTGGGGGTCTTGGCAGCCGCAGGCAGCTTCACCCCATTTACATACCACTGAATATCAGTGAAATAGGGCATATATATCTAGGTTGTCGAAATGGCAGGGAGCTGTGTAGACTAGCTCAGAATAGAAATCAATAAAGGACGTGTCCAACCAGTTCCAAGACGGAAAATCTAATAACGAAAAGATGAATGCACTTAAGCCTGATGAGTACTATAAACAAATACAGGTATTGATTTTCAATATTCTCAAATAATGCTAAGTGTGCGAAAGGATTTATTAGAAAACTATTAAGTGTTGGGGAATCTTGGTGGTCACGAGTTGTTTAACCCCTTTCACATACCACTGAATGTCGGTGAAATAAGGTATATATTTACAAAAAAATGGAAGGGAAACCGAGCTGTCTCCAGACAGTGGAAATTTCGAGGAACTGTGTTGGGTAGCTCAGAATAGAAATAAATGGAGGTACGCGTCCAACCAGTTCGAAGATGGAAACCTAAGAACAAAAACTAATTGCACTTAAACTTGATAGTTATTGTAAACAATTACAGTTGTTGGGTTTGCATAATTTTCAACTAATCTTGATTGTGCAGAGGGGTTTATTGGATTACTATTAATTTGGCAAATGTTCAAGTGTTGGGGGATCTTGGTAGTCACAGATTGCTTTACCCCCTTCACATCCGCTGAATATCGGTGAAATTGGGTAAATATTTACAAAAATAGAAGGCGAACCGAACTGTATCTAACAAGAAACAGCAGCGGCTATGTTCGAAGAAAACAAACATATAAACAAGGACAAAAGTGTTGGAAGCAAATGTGTGGAGCACAGCACTGTACGCTTATGAAATAGGAACAGTAGGAGAAGCAGGCAGGAAAAGGAAAAAGCCTATTGAAATGTTATGCTTCAAAATGGACAGATAAAGTTAATAACAAAGAGGTTATAAAAATAGTAGGGGAATAAAGATATGTGTCTGAAACAAATAAAAGTAGGAAAAATAGAAGGGCAGGATACATTTTAAGGCATTTTTGAGGAATAGTTCGGGCTATATTACAAGCAGATATAGGAATAGAGAGGTAAATGTAGACTTAGATCAGAATATTACACGCAGATTGTGAAAGATGCAGACTGTGGATATTATAGGGAAATGTGTAGGTTAACTCAGAATAGGACACAATGGAGATACGCGTCTAACCAGGTCCAGGACTGAAGACTTAATAGTGATGTAAAAAATAACAGTTACGTCAAAGTGACCTGAAAAAAATGTGTCCGCTGTGACGTGAGAAGTAAGTTCGTGGTGTTATCGAAGAGTACAGAGGTAGCAGATATTGAGTAAATGCAGAAGGCAAGTTGCTCATAATACTAATAAAAACTAATAATTCAAAATAGTAACTTAAACTTTTATGTAAAGCTTTGATAATCATTACAAGAAAGATGGAAAATATGAGATCCCGGAAAAATTCGAACTTGTATCTTCGGTTTGACTACCGTTGCGATAAAAATTGCACTACCCCGAAGGATGATGACATTGGAAAGCTATACAAATATAAACCGTGCACATAACCATACACCAATCGACAATTCAATTACGTTTGACATTTTTGTAAATCATATCTGACAGTATCAAGTTTTTGAGTTATATCAGATATAAAAGGGAAGCGAGTTTCGAATTCACGACTATAAGCCAAATATTAAATACACTTTAACTTTGAAAAATTAAAAGATAAAGATATTCAAGAAAGATTCGAAAAAAGTCAAATGAATTGCTGAAAGATATCGGGAAAATATATGATACTAAGGAAGTAGAAACAGAATGGAATAACATTAAATCCAGCTTAGACATGGCGGCAAGAGATGTTCTGGGGTATACACAAAGAGAAAATAAGAAACCATGGATAACAAAGGATATCGTGAATTTAATAGAAGAAAGGCGAAAATACAAAAATAAATCAGACGAAACAGGAAAATAGAAATACAAAGCCATAAAATGGGAAATTATTTGCAAATGCAAGAAGGCTTAAGAACAATGGATTGATGAAAAGTGCAAAAAGGTACAAACTAAGATGGATATTGGAAAAACAGATAAAGCAAACAAACTAATTAGAATCAATTTTAGGGATATAAAAACGTTATTATAGAAAACGTAGAGAAAGTGGGTAGATGGTAAAAATATATAGGGAATTTATATGCAGGAGAGCAACTAACAGCATTAGAACAAAAATCAGACACTGAAAATGATGACTTGGTATATCCTATACTTAGAGAAGAGTTTGAACTAGCATTAAAGGGTTTGAAAAATCGTAAGGCACCGAATACAGATAAAGTGAAAGCACAAACAATTAAACCCGCTGGGCAAGTAGTAACAGCACGTCTCTTTCAACTTAAAGCTATATGTACGGGACAGGCGAGATACCCAAAGATTTCAAACGTAACATCATAGTAAGTATACTAAAAAAGAAAGGCACGAATGGATGTGAAAATTTTCGAAAAATAAGCTTGACAGCACACGTATCAAAAATATTAACTACAATTGTACAAAGACGAATGGAAAAACGAGCTTAAGAAATACTAGGAGAAAGTCAATTTGGGTTTAGGCGAAACAGGGACACACTGGAGGCTATTTTAGCTCTGAGTGTGATAATGGAGAAAACAATAGAAAAAGAGGAATGCGTGTATATAGGGTTTGTAGATCTGGAAAAAGCATTTGACAATGTAAAATGGAAAAAAATGTTCGAAATACTCCAAAAGACTGGAATGAGTTATAGGGCTATACGAATTGTACATAGCTTATACATAGGGCAAACAGCAGTAATAGAATTATACCAGGAACGTAAAGAAGTAAACATTAGGAAAGGGGTGAGACAGGGATGTGCCCTAACCCCATTAATTTTTAAATTGTACATTGAAGAGGCAGTGAATACTGTTAAATGCAGAAGGATATTTGGAATTACTATTCAGGGGCAACAAATTGATATGCTTAGATTTGCAGATGATATAGCGATATTAGCGTCTAGCAAGGAAAAGCTAGAAGCTACTCTTAATGAAATGGAAACAGTTCTAACAGAGAAATACTGTATAAAAATTGACAAAAATAAAACTTAAAGTACTAGTATGCAAAGGAGAGAAAAATATAACTAAAACAAGAATACAAATATATAACAAGAACTTACAAGAGGTTAAAGATTTCTGCTACCTAGGAAGCCAAATAGCGCAAAATGGGAAAAGCGCAAAAGATATAAAACAAAGATTAGCACAAGGTCGTGCTACATTTAACAAGAAAACGCAATTACTGTGTTCAAAGACAACAAACATACAAACAAGGAAAATATTGCTTAAAACATATGTATGGGGCACTGCACTGTACGGCTGTGAAACCTGGAGAGTAGGAGTAGCGGACAAGAAAAAGGTAGAAGCCTTTGGAATGTGGTGCTACAGACGTATGATGAAGATATCATGAACAAACAAAGTTAAGAATAAAGAGGTACTAAAAATGGTAGGGGAGTAAGAATATGTGAAAAACGGTAGAAAACAGGAGAGATAGGATGATAGGCCACATACTAAGACATGTGGAAGTAGTGCGGAATATATTAGAATCAGAAATAGGAAGAAAGAGAAGTAGAGGTAGATCTAGGCTAGACTACTGCACACAGATACTGAAAGATGTAGGCTTTAGGAATTTCCGTTAAATGTGTAGGCTAGTTCAGAATAGAAATCAATGAAGGTACGCATCCAAGCAGTCCCAAGATGAATAAACTAATGACGAAAAAAAGTAACTGTACTTAAACATGCTGATTATTATAAGCAACTACAGGCATTTGGTTGTGCAATATTCTCCAATAATGTTAATTATGTAAAAGCATTTACTGGAAAGCTATTAATTCGTCAAATGTGTAAATGCTGGGTGATCTTGGCAGTCACAGACTGCTTAACCCCCTTCACATACCTTACATGTGATTTTCCAATGCTCCACCCGAAGGTACTACATAGGCCAGGAAGCGAGTTTTTTTACCTGGAAAATTTGTAATTTTGCCGAACCCTTGCTGTTTCAAGCAAGGTAGGGATCTTTAACGTGCGTGACAACACTCACACACGGGACCTCCATTTTACCTCTCATCCGAACGAGGTGTATTTTTGTGAAAAATGCTCGCCTAACATTTTTGAAGCGGACCGTGTCGGGAAGAACAGCGTCTATGATCAAAGTCAACAAACACAGAAACAAGAAGAAAATTGTTGAAAGCATATATGGGGAGCACAGCACAGTGTGCCTATGAAATACGACGGTAGGGAAAGCAGGCAGAAAAACGGTAGCAGCTTTTTGGAATGATGTGCTTCAGATGTATAAGGATAATAGCATGGACAGACAAAATTAATAACAAATAAGTTATAGATATAGTAAGGGGATAAAGATATCCGTGGAAAAAAAATAGGTGAAATAGAAGAGTAAAATACGTTCTAAGACATTTTTGGGGAATAATATGGGATATATTACAAGCAGAGATAGGAAAAAGGAGATGGATGTAGACCTAGATCAGATAGTGATAGATGCAGACTGCGCAAATTTCTGGAAAATGTGTAGGTTAGTTTAGAGTAGGAAACAATGAGGGCACTTATCTAACCAGTTCTAGGACTGAAGACCTAATGATGGCGATGCATGTTTATACTTTTTATTATGTATTTGCGAATTTTGAATATAAATCTACATTAATCGGATATGAAAGTAATTATTTTGTCGAACGATAATTAACGGCGAAACTGCTGTTGACTCAATTCTACTATGATGCTGTCGTGCAAAGAAATTTCAAACACTTAAAAATATAAGAAAATACGTGCGCCTAGTGTTTAAATGTAAGTTTCATTGGTGGATTAGTGTTAGTTAAAATATGAAACTGCATTATTTTGGACGGACACTAATAAGAGGATAGCAGATACTTAACTGTTTTCTATGTTTGTTACTAAGGCATGGGATTTAAAATGACATGTAATTCAATATGAGAAACGGAAAAAATTGATGCCTTAGTATTATTGATGGATTTGGCTTAAAGTTTTTTTTTTTAGCATTTCCTTTAGTAAAGTTTGTTACTTAAAAAACTCTGCGAGTTCTTTTATAGCTAGTTTCCTATTAATTAGGCGTCGTCTTAATTTATAGTATGTTGCATTAACGCTTTGAAGGATCGTGGGAACAGCTTTCTTTTCTTTTATTGTCCACAATATACCGAATATTTGAGATGGTATCTTCAACCCGCAACGGATGGTTAAGTTTCGCCTGCAGTGTTTTTTTGACCACTGTAGCTACTTGCTGGTGTTTGTTTGCATTGCTAGGATGAAGTAGCTTAGCTAATCAAAACAGGTAGAAAATAGTACTAATTCATTGTTTCTTTTGCTGTCTTGGTGTCTGACTTATATAATCTCCTCCTGGTCTAAGTTGGTAGAGAGTAAAACCGCCTCCTTGGCGATATGCCGTCATTTCGCGAGTAATAACTTACACACTACTCTTTCTATTTTGGTATCAGTACTGTTTTTCTTTTCTTTTTTACCTATGTATAGACTTATAGAAATATGATATTATTTCATTGCAAAATCTGCAATATTTCCAAATTCAATTTGCTCTAAACATGAAATTCCTGGAGGGCAGAAAATCTCCCACTACTCTACAACGCTGTTATACCCTATACTACTTCAACATTAAAAATCTTTATGATACAGATTGTCAATTATTTATCTTTCCGAAATTTCGCTTGGAAGCTTAGAGTATGTTACACAGTGTTCCTACAATGCAGAAAAATGTAATACGGTTTGGAAAGTATTACTAACTTCACAAGTGTATTAAATATTCAGCTTCAAGCTATGTACTGAATAAAGACCCGTAAGGCTTCACGTAGTTTAAAATTAACCATGAATATAAATTACAAAGAGTTCCACATCGCTCCTGTAAATCAATTAATGTTAATTGAAATAGTGCGCAGTATTATACAGATCGGAAGATGTAATGGACTTCCTGTGAACGAGTATCTGAGCTTCATTGTATTGCGACCGTATTTAATTAAAGCAATTAGACCGTAAGTCTAGCATTGGTTGACGGTAGGTATGGGGTAGTCACACAATACAGGTTTAAGAAAAAGCCCAGAGTGCAACAGATCAATTGGATTTGAATTTCAATTACTTGTCGACAAAGTGCTAAATGAATATGGTTTGAATTCAAGATTACTCTAGCAATTTATAAAATAGAGATGTAAAGCTTTAGAATATCAGAAGGAATATTAACAGACTTTGTAGTCTACTTACTTTCTATCAACTGACGTATTTGTTTTAAATTTTTAAAAATAAGAAATCCTTGAACTAATTTGCTGTTAACAATTTATACTTGTCCAATTTTCTAGAAATACAGTTTATTATCTTATTTGTTCTTGCATGACAGTGTGTTTTTGAGCTTGTGTTTTTGCAATATGTTCCTTATGGTTCTAGAGGTCGATTTTTAGCTGATGTTTTAGAAGTTCAAAATTTGAGAGATGGAGAGGATGCAATATTTTGCGGCAAGAAGGGTGCGTGGTAGGTTGTTAATCGTTGCTTACGACTATTATTTTAAAAAGATGACCAAATTAAATGTTTGTAGTCGATCAGTGCACATCAAGATATGTACTGTTTTTGATTCGTCGTTTGGATGCTTCTTTGTATATATTTGTATAAAATCTGGAACCATGTCGTATGTTTGATGTATAAATGCCGTAAAAGATTAGTTCTGCCTGTATCCGAATTATCGTAATTCGGAATTTACGTCGAAGTAGCCATGAGAATTATTATTCAAGTATTAATCGGAGGGGCAATATCAACCACTATAATTATTTTGAAATGGTACACTTTTATACAGGACCCGGTATATTCTTCAGCTGCAAAATGTTCGACCTAACAAGAAAGAAAAGTATTTTGAAGCACCTGGAGGTATGTTACTATTTAATTTATATCGTTTTAAATTTTGTTAATTACACGCACGGTTGAGTGCATGCCGCAGAATACCAAAAAACTGTTCATATTGTTTAATCGTGAATGGCAAATTTTAAAAACCTGTTTCTTGCCCAAATTCTTGTCATTTACATCTAGGAATTTTATTTTATTAATCAAGCTTTTGAAGTTGCATAAACTTCTGAACAATATTGGCACTTTGTAACAAATTATTCCGTTTTGTTAAAACAATTTAACTTACTTTAAAAACTGAAATATTTAATATAACAAATTAATTTTTATCTAAAAAAAATGGTGGTTCCAACGAACGATTAAACCATTTAGCATAAAAATTGTTTTACAATTCTTATCTGTGTCTACGAAAAGTTTGCGCTGTTATCAAAAGTATATTAAAATTTATAATTGTCTATCTATTTCTCGTGGCTGTTAAATTGTTTGTTCATTCAGGAAATTAAATACACCAACCTTCGTCTCCAGGAATTGTACTCCTTTTCTAATTGCAGATTTAAATTGAGCTAATTCCGTGTTAAGGTTTCTAGTGATTAATATAGTATGAAATCAATGAACTAGCGAAGTTTTGTTAGTTGTTTGCTTCGTGTCAACTTTAATTTAGGCTTGTTTAATTTGATGTGAGAGTAAGCAAATGGATCACTTTTTTTGTAGATAAATGGTGCTCAGTAAAAATTAGTGTCCTCAGAGCGTTCCCGACAGTTAATGTAATTCATGAAATGTATTTAAGTAATAAAATCTAGTAATTTCCGTTTCCGTTTCGTCTCATCCTTGATTTGAAGTAAAACTAACATTCCTTCTTTTTAATTTATCCTGGTTGGATGGCGCCCTGGTCTTCTTGCAATTTGGCCTTCCAATCCAAACCCCCTCGCTTAAGCTTACCAGCTAGTTATATTTTATTCCAGAGTTTTTCTATTTACTTTAGCCACTTATTTCCCCTCCTGTTCCTGTGATCTAATTGTGACGAGATGTCCTTTTAAATTTTTAACTGCATTTTTGAGACAAAACTCTACTTTTTAAACCTTTGGCCAACATTTTAATAAAAAAATAAACTACAAATTAGAAATAACAATTTTGAGATTAACAAAAAATATACAATCCCTTAGAATTTATAAAAAGGAATGCCAAATTCAACTTGTAAACAAAAGATGATTTACAATTGTGTCAAACCTAATAATGACAGATAATAGGTTGTACAGTAGAGCGATTTAACGGTCTATTAAAGCAGAAACAAATTTAACGTGTACGAAAATATCTAGATACACTGGGAACAGGCTTAGACAAGCAATAGAAGGAAACTTACAACAAAAACATAATATTCTAAAGAAATTAAAAATAATGTTATGTTTGTAGTAAATTTTGAATTTCGATACCAACTGGGAATGGTATCTAGGTTGAAAGTGAAATCCCTAACTCTATTAACAAAAAATCCCGTATTACATATTTAATGCAGCATGAAACCCCTGCGATGGCTAGTTACTCCTGAGATAACTAACCCGTTAGTAATGGTGTTACAGTAGCGGCGGTTGACAATAGGTTTACCGCATCTGAACGCATGGTTTGTATAGCAAAGAGTACTTTAATTTTTTTACAAGGGCTTCTTCATGAGATTTAGACGCCATCAATTCACAACGTCGCTGAGTAAGTACCATAAGAATCGTAAACGAGCGAACTTATTATCAGTGATATTACCAGCAAATTTTATCAAAGAATGATTCAAGTTCAGTAAGTGCGCGTTTAATACCCTCATGGTCGTCTTTAAAAGCGATAGTATACGCACTTGAGTAAAGGATTGATTTGCTTCTACTTTAATAGCGTTGCGAGTGGCTTTACGCAACCCCTCTAATGTCAAGTTCGAACCCACGAGAACATAGTTCATACCGAAGTTCGTGTTTTAGCAATTTCTTTACATCCGATCATGACAAAAAGAATAAAAAAATTAACCAACCAGGAACACCAGAATAAATTGTAATACACCTAAAGTATATAAAAAAACAAAACTATTAGATTCAATAAAGATGTAACAAAAGGATTAAGTCTCATAACGTATTCAAAGTAACGTTAAAAAGTAACTACTAGTAGGGCACCAGCGGTTCCAACTGTAGTGAGGATTCCCAGCGAAAACGCTAGTCTGATAATCCGCGGGAAAATAACAAAAAGAGAAAAGAATTTGCAAACAAAATGTTAAACTGAAAATAAACGGATATCCAATATCTCACACTTCCTACCTCACCACTTTCCACCCTGCATCTCTACCCCTTTCCACCCATCTCCCGCCTATCTAACCATCCTCCCACCTCTTAAGGATCCACATCACACCTACCACTTTACTACTTCCCCTCCGTCCTCACCACAACCAACTCTTAAACCATCCACCTCACACTTCTACCTTCTACCTCTCAAATCAGCCATTTCACACGTCCGGCTTTTCACTCCTCGAACCATCCACCACACAACTGCGACTTTCTACACACCATCTTGGTACAATTTTTTGAACCACACTGTATATAACGTTTTAAATTAAAAGCGCCATCTTGCTGCAGCTTGTAGACCACCCTTTACATAACCTGTTAAACTAACAGAGCTTTACCTAGTCTAACCTCTTTTGCCATTTAGATTGCAACACTAATAAGTTACACAAGTCTCAAAAGAACAATTAATTAGTAATCTTAGCAGTGTTAAATATACAGGTAGAGCTGTTTCAAAATTTCAGCGACTCTGGGATGCACAATGGAGAAAGTGAGAAACCTTTAGAAAAGGATATAACACGGTGTTTTCAGTTCAACCTAAAAACATCACAATTCGCTAAAATAACCCTTAATGTAATGGCAAATTATTAATGTGGAAATAAATACCTAACCTTACTACTAATTTATGATAAAAGGCAAGGCGTATTCACTTTTAAGTTTTATATTACTTCTTGGGACTAAGTGAATTAAATAAATCATATAAAGAAAGATTATGGGATATTCGCTATAAGGTCAAAGTTACTATTCCTTTCGAACAGGAGGAATAAAGTGTCAAGAGTAGTGTAAAATCAAGGTTTCAGTGACCTCATTTTCTCCAGAATCTCTCATTTCCTTACACATCTGGACCAAATTTACATGTAAATTCCCATAAGGAGGATTTGAGGAGATGGATTTTCTCCTTGTTCCCTCCTTGTGGACCTCCTTGTGGGATTTTTACCCCAACACTCTCTACTCTAAAAAATCGGTAACCTAACCCCTAAAATTTTTGAGATACCCTCGGTGCCTATTGGCACGGCACCCACGAAATAAATCTATATCGTTTGATATCAATTAATATTAAATTTTTCTCAGCTATTCGAATCTTTAGGAATTTTTTAGATTGCATCATCCCCCATGGAGCTACCCTCATTTAAAGATTTTTACCAGCAGCGATTTCTAACCATCCTTATAAATTTTTTAGCCATACAATACATCCAATTAGTCTACAATTTTACGCAGAATCCAAATATGCAAACAGATTTAAAATTGTATCACCTCTTACCGTTTTACACATTTACCTTCTGCGAGATAAATCTTTCTCCACATTTCCACCCACGAGATAAATGTACCTTGTTTGTATCAATTGTATCAATTGTATCAATTAGTATTAGATTTTTTCAAGTTACCTGAAT
Source organism: Platerodrilus igneus (assembly GCA_036346225.1). NCBI lineage: Eukaryota > Metazoa > Arthropoda > Insecta > Coleoptera > Lycidae > Platerodrilus > Platerodrilus igneus. The sequence goes on along the minus strand of JARFIW010001102.1, from coordinate 1,000,899 downwards.
TTCTAGGAATTTTTCAGATTGCATCACCCCCAGAGGGCTACCCTTATTTTAAGATTTTTCACAAGCAACGATTTCTGACCGTCCTTATAAATTTTATAACTATCCGACACATCAAATTAGTCTAGAATTTTATGCAGAATCCGAATCTATAAATAGAATTAAAGTCGGACCACCCCTTACCGTTTTTCACACATAGCCTCTAAATTATAACTTTCCTGCAGCTCATACCTAAAAGAAAATCTAAAAACCATTCTTAAAACTTTTATTACAGACAATTTTTACTAATACAGTTTAAATTTTGTAAACCACATTTCTAAATACATATTCACAATTTTTATTCTTAACCTAGAACTCCTCACATCGGCTTATACTTATTTTTATTTATTTCTAAATAGAGCACCTTTTCCAAAGACCAACCGAACACACATGTTTCAAATTCCTCTGATTTTGTTCTCATGGTTTCGCTTAAGACCTCGTACATATTTTCCAGACTACTAGAAGATGTTATAACCATATTTTTTGTGTTAAAGAATTTCACATTTGTAGTCTCTTTTCTCATTTTTGTGTAGATGCCGTAGAGTCCGCAATTAACTTTTATTGCTGTATGTTGTATTTTTTTTTCATTAATTAATCGAATAAACCACTCTTTCTGCTTCCAAAGAAACTCGGACACTCCAGCGTCGACACTGGCGTTCTTTATGCGATAGCTAGCCATACGGTTGTTAAACGCTGTGCTAACTATTTCTACACCATCGTCGCCAGTAGCGGTAACTGTTGCATTTTTATGTCTGTTGCTCCTCAAGTGTGCGGCATACGTAGTCTTTTCCATTTCGAAATCGCATACTTTACACATAATTCGTGGTTGTTTCGTACAAGACCCTTTAACAGCTGGCGGAGCTGAATGTTTACGGCTAAATGACATACCGTGCTGTTTTTCCTTGTGTCGCAGTAAATTGTCCATTCTCATAAAAGCGATACCGCAAAACCCACAGTTTAAGTACTTTGCTGCTGACGGATGTATAAGCTTAACTCTGGACGATGTTTCACCACGACATATGTAAAAAATTATACTTGCTTACTAACCCGATTACCTCGATTTACCAGCGTTAGTGCTACAATAGTAGGAATCAACTGAGCCTTCGGAGCGTCTCTAAACACATAGACCCATTTCGAAAGTATATTTCCAATATTCCAATAATATGCGTGTAAAAGCATTAGGCTTACGCTCTAGTACAAGACCAGAGTTTGAAGCTTAGGCCCAAATTTTGTAACGGGATTTTTTACAGCTTAACCTTTTTACGCCTTTTTCCCAATTCGTAATTACATTTCTGCAACTACTAGTTCTATATTGTATGCAATTTAACTCGCGGGTATTACTTTTAAAAGATGGTTTAATTGAAGGTTGGTTTTCAATAATAAATACATTGCAATGAATGAATTTTAAATAGAATTATTCGTAAATTGTTTTCCAACTTAGTGAAAATTACAAACCGCTTGGAATTAATGATAAATTGCTATTCATATAAATGTTGTTTCTTATGTGGATATACGAGTCTAAATATAAACAGATAAGAAGTGTAGTTCTGATTACCTTTGAAGGAGGTAAGCTTTTAGGGGTATCGCGTTGGATTGACAAGAAGTGCGGTTGTAATAACAAAGAGTTGTTATGAACAGATGCGTAGTCGGTTTTTGTTCTTGGTTCCGGTATATTAAGTACTTTGAGTGATACGCGTTGCTTTGCTGATTGTGTGTTTAGTTGTTTTTCTTGTAAAATAAAAGGTTTACGGAACATTAACTTAGTGATTACGCGTTGCACGACAAATTGTTTTTGTTGCTTTTCTGTTAGAAATAAAAGTCGTAGAACTTGGAAAACCCGACCGCACGTGGTTGTTTTTACGGAAGATTGACTTAGTGATACCGTCGCTTTACTAATTGTGTTTTTTTTGTGGATTTATCTTGCTATATTTGAACTGTGTGCGATCTAGTTTTCGTGGCCTCCTTTTCTTATCAGAGTAGTGCATACTTTGGTTTATTCAAACACAGTTTTAAAACTTGAGTGTTTCTAAAAATGGGGATACAGTTGTAGCAGGTTTAGTAGAAAAAAAAGAAGTTGCTTCTTATGAACAGGTATCTCATTCACTTGTAAAGACAGTTGGTACTGTAGTTCCTGAATTTTCTAACCCCAACGAATCTAAAATAGATCTTTGTTTGCGCGAATTTGGGTATGCAAAAGCATTAGCTTTTCCTTTGTTACCATAGGTAGCAAATAAAACGCTTCACGTTACTGTTAGTTTAATGCATTACGTCGTGCCTTGAAAGCCCGTGACTCTAAATCTAAATTTTTATTACTATTTTTATTTACAATTTGTGTTACAAAATCTTTCAAAATTATTGTCTCAGGAAATAGAATTAACAAAAGATTTATCGATGTTACGTAGTTCCACCAGCATGATAATGTCTGCTGCTAACACCAGTGAAATACGTAGGCGTGATTAGTGTAAAGTGTGAGAAATTCCATCCACACCCTCACAGTCAAGGGTGCAGTGCTTCGTTAGTGCAGGACAGCGGGAATCCCATATTCAATTGCGAGGAAGCGTTGCTGAAGGACTGTTTGTAAGTTGAACTATTTCCTACTTGTTTTTACTTTAAATACCTGTCCGTTGCTTTGCCATACCTTTGGCGTTCTGATACCTTTTACCATAGACTTGCATGCTATTTTAAATAAAAGAAAAGAAAAGAATAATCAATACTACTGGACTACTCATATTAATTGTGTTTACCTATTTATATTTTGTTAAAATTTTGTCTGCTTTATGTCTAATTGGTGTGTGAGGAAACGTTTCTGCTACTCCCCAATATTACCTCACTATGTACTAAAGATTTGTTATATTGCTTTTAACGTTGTTATATTATATAGATTATCCCAACAGTTTTTTTTTATTGTACAAAGTACTGAACAATTTATACTTGATGCGTATGCTATGCTTTTTCTTTGTTTCAGGTTTGCAGGACTAATTTGTTTTTTTTTCAGGTTTACTATTCTAATTTTTCTATTGCAGGCACTGCTACTAATTCCTTACAGCCGCGTACCTTATATGTTGGTCTGCTTTCTACAACCCCCTACTCTCCGATTGAGCCCGGTCCTTTCTTTGTTTTTCTTTGTGTTACGTACGGCCACGAGCCAACGTAGCATAAATTTGACGAACCAGCGTGGCTACCCCGATAATAGCGTCGCATAGATTTTTGGCGCCCAACGTGGGGCCCGATTTTTTTGAGGGGCCCGATTTTTTTTTATCAGCCTGATTTTTTGATTTGGCTTGATTTTTTTTTGATTTGCTCTCGATTTTTTTTATTTGTTCTTGACTCTTTTAAATTTTTTTTTTATGACCTTGATGTTTTTTTGGCATTGATTTTTTTTGTTTTGGTGTATCGGCTCCTAATAATTTTTTTTCTTTTTTCTTCTCGTTTGAACTGAATTTGGTTTAGTATTTAGTTATTTCGTTAACTTAGTTTCTCTATCGAACAAGCCTAAGAATTCGTTTTGTGTCTCTAAATATTTGGGTGTTGTTTGTCCATTCTGTAATAATGGGTGACTACTGGAAATTAAAAGTGGATCGATTACATGAAGCTGAACTCAAATATAAAGTCGGTTCTCGTGGGTTCGATGCAAAAGTACCTGTATCCGAACTTCGTAAATCCTTTAGGAATATTTTGAAAATGGAATCTTCTGAAGCTCTAAGTCCACTTAAATCTGGTATCGATTTTCAGACGGATAATAAAGCCGTGACTGAAAGTTTAACTGAGTTAACTACGAAGAGTAAAGATTTTAATGGTGATATTTCAACTGCCGACGGCAAACGTATTATTAGCCTTGCTATGCATCTCAAAGGGAGAATCCAACGCATGAATGTTACTTCTGACGCTGAAACAGTAATACAGCGAAAGTTGTTGCTATGTGTTAGCAATTTACGCAGTGATTGCGATAGATTATACCGTCGCTTTAGACGTTCTTCCACTTCACCTAGGGTACCACTCGTTTCTACGGCTACTATTAATCCGACTACTACTGATACTGAGGATGATCTTACTTCTGCTGAATCTTCTGATGAATTACCCATACCTGTATCTATTTCTAAATCAATTGCTACGTCTGGTTATGGACAGCTGGTGTCTAAATGGGACTTAAAATTTTCGGGTGATGACCGTATGTCTTTGAATGCATTTCTATTACGCGTGGACGAATTATGCTCGGCACGCAACGTTTCTGCTTCTCAACTATTTTCTTCGGCATCAGACTTACTTTCGGGAAAAGCTCTAATTTTATTCAGAGCGCATAGAAAATCCCTAACTAATTGGCAAGATGTGATTCGACTATTAAGGGAAGAATTTCAACCCGTTAATTACAACGAAAAACTGTTAGAGGAAATAAAGCAACGTACTATGGGTCCCTCAGAGTCTATTGGGGTATATTTAGCTACGATGGAGAATTTATTTGCTCGTCTAACAATCTCTCTCTCTGAGCTACAGAAACTCGACATTATTTTACCAAATCTTACCCCTTTCTACCAAACCAACTTAGCTTTGCTTGATCTGAATACTATTACGGAACTTTTGCGTGTGGGTCGCATACTAGAACAGCGCAAAATACAAGCCGATAATTTCAAGTCTCCTCCTGCTCTGAACTTTTCTCAACTCCTAGAGCCTGACTTAGCTTATACCGGTCCTGTGGTCCGCAGCAAACTTACGTCTGCTTATGTCCCTCCCCGTTCTGGTGTTACTACTTCAAAACACTTACACCTGGTGCAAGTGATGCTCCTTAAAATATTTCTAATTCTTCCGTTACTTGTTGGAACTGTGGCCAACGAGGACACAAGTCTCCTTCCTGTACTAAACCTCAAATACTTCATTGCTATGGTTGTGGTAAACCTAATGTTACCCGTACCAATTGTACGAGTTGTAACAAGAATTTAAACTACCGATCGAGTCGCTAAGTCGAGAAGCCGACCCGATTCCTTCTACAGTTGTCTCGGTACCTATTATTTCCTCAGAAAATCATTTCTCTGGTCTTGATGACCGATCTAAATATGTTTTGGATTTTATTTTAGTTGTTCTCGTGAAGACGACAGACCTTATCTTACTGTTACTATTTTCGACATCGAATTTAAGGGTTTGCTTGATTCTGGCGCTTCCCGTACTATTATTGGTGGTCCTGGTTGGGATATTCTCTATTCTCTTTCTTTGCCTTTGTCCCAAACGGAGATCCACAGCTGTACGGTAGCCAATGGTCAAGCTTGTGACATTCTCGGGTCACTTACTTTACCCATGTCGGTCGAAAATAAAACTATCCTTCTTGACGTACTGGCTGTTCCTTCTATTTCTCAGTCTCTGATCTTAGGCATTGACTTCTGGAAATCTATGGGTGTTGTCCCGGATTTTGGAACGGGTCAATGGACTTTCGGTTCTTCTTCTACTGTCTCGATCAGTCAGATCAATGCTCTTTCCGATCTATCGAACATACAACAATCCGAACTGTCTCATATAGTCCAACAGATGTTTCCTAAAGATGATACTTTACCTTTGGGCTGTACTAATCTCATTGAACATCAGATCCGTACTACATCTAGTCCTATCAAGCAGCGATATTATCCCATGTCCCCTTCGATACTACGACATGTCAATCAAGCTCTGGATGAGATGCTAGAAAATGGCGTGGTAGAACCATCTAATAGCGCTTGGTCTAGCCCTATTGTTATGGTACCTAAGAAAGATGGCACATATCGTTTCTGCATCGATTTCAGAAAGGTCAATGAGGTTACAGAAAAGGATGCCTATCTCCTTCCTTATATTTCTACGATTCTAGACCGTCTTAGAGACGCAAAATTCTTAACTAGTTTGGACATTCGCTCTGCTTATTGGCAAATACCTCTTTCTTCTAATTCTAAGGCGATTACTGCATTTACAGTGCCTGGTAGAGGTTTATACCAGTTTACTAAAATGCCATTTGATCTTCATAATCCTCCAGCGACATTTCAACGACTTATAGATCGTGTGCTTGGTGCTGATCTCGAACCTTTCTGTTTCGCATACTTAGATGATGTGATCATCGCTACTCCTACTTTCGAACAACATTTGGTGGTACTACAGAAAGTGCTTTTTCGTTTAAATTCTGCAGGTCTTACTCTTAGCAGAGATAAATGCATTATATGCCGACCGGAACTCCGTTATCTGGGATACGTAGTGAATCGGCATGGACTCCATGTCGACCCAGAAAAAGTTTCGGCCATTCTTAATCTTCCTCCTCCTACTACTGTAACTGAAGTACGACGCATAGTTGGTATGTGTTTGTGGTATCGTCGTTCTATCCCAAATTTTTCTGCTCTTACGGCTCCAATTACTGCTCTGACTAAGAAAAATTCTAAATTTAATTGGTCTTCAGAATGTCAGCAGGCGTTTAAGCTGCTGAAAGAACACTTGGTAACGACTCCAGTGATGAGTTGTCCTGATTTTTCTTTGCCCTTTACTATACAGACTGATGCCTCCGATTTTGGTCTGGGTGCCGTGCTGACTCAACAACAGGGGGATGACGAAAAAGTCATCAGCTACATTAGCTGTTCTCTTAAAAAGGCGGAAGGCAACTATAGCGCCACCGAAAAAGAATGTCTTGGTGTTATCTGGGCAATTGAGAAATTTCGTCCCTATATCGAGGGTTCTCACTTTACTGTGGTCACCGATCACCACTCGCTTATATGGCTGAATAATCTACAAAGCCTCAACGGTCGTTTAGCTCGTTGGTCTGTACGACTTCAACAACATAACTTCACCATCGTACATCGAAAAGGCAAAGAAAACATCGTTCCCGATGCCTTATCTCGCTCAGTACCTAAAATTGACTTAATTGATGACTTTCCTAAATCTTCTATTACTCTGCCAATTTTGGATCCTTGGTATCTTAAACTACGGACTCGTGTTAATTCCAATCCTAAACTATACAGTAACTGGCATGTGGAAAACGAATTACTGTATAAACATGTAAGATCTAAACAGTCTTTGCTCCAACCTCCTCAAGACGATTGGAAGTTAGTAGTTCCCAGCGAACAACGGAATAGGGTTCTACACGAAAATCATGATCTACCTACTTCAGGTCACCCTGATGTCCACAAAACTGTCTCTAAAATTTCCATGCGTTACTATTGGCCTAAATTTAGAGCCGCTGTTGCTCGATACGTCCGTCGTTGTAAAATTTGCTCTGCACACAAAGTCGAACAAAAGAAACCTCCTGGCTTTATGTATCCCCGTGCTACTGCCACTCGTCCTTGGCAAGTCCTATGTACTGATATTGTCGGACCTCTTCCTAGATCCTCTAAAGGTAATTCTTTCATTATAGTTGTTGCCGATTGTTTTACAAAATATGTTTGTTTCTTTCCTCTACGTGCGTCTACGGCCGCCGCTGTTGCTCGAACCATTGAGGAGAATATTTTCCTGGTGTATGGTACTCCTCAGTATCTAATTGCGGACAATGGTGTACAATTTTGTAGTAATATTTTCACTAAACTCTGTGATTCTTATCGAACAAAAATTCTGTTTAATGCTCGCTATCATCCTCAGGCGAATCCGGCCGAACGTATTAATAGAGTCCTGAAAACTATGATTTCTTCATACGTTTCTGATAATCAACGTCGGTGGGACGTTAATTTAGCAAAAATTGGTTGTGCCATTCGAACGCTTAAACATGAGGTTATTGGTTACTCCCCGTATTTTGCTCTATATGGTCGTGAGCATGTTCTCTACAGCGATCATTTTGGAAAACCTCTTGATCCTGATGATGTTCTTATGGATCTCGAACGTCCTATTCCTCCTACTGACTTAGTCAAAATTGAGTCACTTCGTGAAGAAATTTCGAAACGCCTTTCCTTAGCATACAAGAAAAATGCTAAACACTACGACCTTCGTCGTCGTCCCTTAACTTTATCTCCTGGCGATGGCGTTTGGAAACGCAATTATGTTCTTTCGGATGCTACTCGCTACTTCAATGCTAAACTTGCTCCCAAATATGTGGGTCCCTTTACTATTAGAACTAAACTTTCTCCGTGGACCTATATCTTAGTGGATGATTCTGGTAACGATCTGGGTACTTGGCATATTAAGGACCTCAAACCCGATAAAACTTTAGACCCTCCAAACATTGATCCTGAACCTCCGGATCCTAATGGGCTCCCTACGGCTGATTCTATTTTGATTCCTACGTGTCGCTATCCCTAATGACTTGTAATTTTTTTTTTTTTGGCTTATTGGTCTTGTGTTTTCTCTGATAAGCTTGTGTCCGAAAACACTGGCGCCATTTCGTATTCCTATTTATATTTTGTAGCTAGCCCATCCCGTGACTTTTTCTGCTGGCTAGTTCTACCATTTGTTCACTATTTGACTATTATAGTCGCTTTCTACATCCATTCCCTGAGGTAGGATTCAGATCTATTTTCTTTTCCTTTAGGAATTTCGACTTGGTCGCTTTTGTAGGTCTGTTAGCCATACTCTGCTTGAGTAATCGTTTCATGCGAATCTGTGTTACCTCAGTCGGAAGTAGTTTAGGTTGTGTACTAGCTTGCCTTTGCTCTTTGCTCTGTCTTGGTTCTTTCTTTGCTGCACACTTGAGGATGACAGTTGAGTCGTCTAGTTGGTTTGCTACGAGTTTTCTTCCTCGTTTTTTTTCTTTCCTCTTGGTTTCTTCGCGGGAAGCCAAAACTTTTCTTTGAGGTGGAGAATAGAAATGTCCCTTTTGGAGACATCCGTCTTTAGACGATTTTGACAGTAGCTAAGACCTTTAATCCTCATTGGGTGTTTACTTGATGCTTTCTTTACCTGTTCTGGCGTAGTTGGTTGCGATAGATGACTTTGTGTTCTTTTAGAAAAATGTTCCTTTTCTTATAATGGTTTTGGTCCTTCGAACCGGATAAAAATAATTTTTTTTTGTTTGGTTCCGTGTCTGTCGTTTTTTTTCTTTCATCCCGACGTCTTTATTTTGCTATGGGGGAATCTGTAACGGGCACTTTTACAGCTTAACCTTTTTACGCCTTTTTCCCAATTCGTAATTACATTTCTGCAACTACTAGTTCTATATTGTATGCAATTTAACTCGCGGGTATTACTTTTAAAAGATGGTTTAATTGAAGATTGGTTTTCATTAATAAATACATTGCAATGAATGAATTTTAAATAGAATTATTCGTAAATTGTTTTCCAACTTAGTGAAAATTACAAACCGCTTGGAATTAATGATAAATTGCTATTCATATAAATGTTGTTCCTTATGTGGATATACGAGTCTAAATATAAACAGATAAGAAGTGTAGTTCTGATTACCTTTGAAGGAGGTATGCTTTTAGAGGTAACGCGTTGGATTGACAAGAAGTGCGGTTGTAATAACAACGAGTTGTTATGAACAGATGCGTAGTCGGTTTTTGTTCTTGGTTCCGGTATATTAAGTACTTTGAGTGATACGCGTTGCTTTGCTGATTGTGTCTTTAGTTGTTTTTCTTGTAAAATAAAAGGTTTACGGAACATTGACTTAGTGATTACGCGTTGCACCACAAATTGTTTCTGTTGCTTTTCTGTTAGAAATAAAAGTCGTAGAACTTGGAAAACCTGACGGCACGTGGTTGTTTTTACGGAAGATTGACTTAGTGATACCGTCGCTTTACTATTTGTGTTTTTTTTGTGGATTTATCTTGCTATATTTGAACTGTGTGCGATCTAGTTTTTGTGGCCTCCTTTTCTTATCAGAGTAGTGCATACTTTGGTTTATTCAAACACAGTTTTAAAACTTGAGTGTTTCTAAAAATGGGGATACAGTTGTAGCAGGTTTAGTAGAAAAAAAAGAGGTTGCTTCTTATGAACAGGTATCTCATTCACTTGTAAAGACAGTTGGTACTGTAGTTCCTGAATTTTCTAACCCCAACGAATCTAAAATAGATCTTTGTTTGCGCGAATTTGGGTATGCAAAAGCATTAGCTTTTCCTTTGTTACCATAGGTAGCAAATAAAACGCTTCACGTTACTGTTAGTTTAATGCATTACGTCGTGCCTTGAAAGCCCGTGACTCTAAATCTAAATTTTTATTACTATTTTTATTTACAATTTGTGTTACAAAATCTTTCAAAATTATTGTCTCAGGAAATAGAATTAACAAAAGATTTATCGATGTTACGTAGTTCCACCAGCATGATAATGTCTGCTGCTAACACCAGTGAAATACGTAGGCGTGATTAGTGTAAAGTGTGAGAAATTCCATCCACACCCTCACAGTCAAGGGTGCAGTGCTTCGTTAGTGCAGGACATCGGGAATCCCATATTCAATTGCGAGGAAGCGTTGCTGAAGGACTGTTTGTAAGTTGAACTATTTCCTACTTGTTTTTACTTTAAATACCTGTCCGTTGCTGTGCCATACCTTTGGCGTTCTGATACCTTTTACCATAGACTTGCATGCTATTTTAAATAAAAGAAAAAAAAAGAAAAATCAATACTACTGGACTACTCATATTAATTGTGTTTACCTATTTATATTTTGTTAATATTTTGTCTGCTTTATGTCTAATTGGTGTGTGAGGAAACGTTTCTGCTACTCCCCAATATTACCTCACTTTGTACTAAAGATTTGTTATATTGCTTTTAACGTTGTTATATTATATAGATTATCCCAACAGTTTTTTTTTTATTCTACAAAGTATGAACAATTTATACTTGATCCGTATGCTATGCTTTTTCTTTGTTTCAGGTTTGCAGGACTAATTTGTTTTTTTTTCAGGTTTACTATTCTAATTTTTCTATTGCAGGTACTGCTACTAATTCCTTACAGCCGCGTACCTTATATGTTGGTCTGCTTCCTACAAACCCCCACTCTCCGATTGAGCCCGGTCCTTTCTTTGTTTTTCTTTGTGTTACGTACGGCCACGAGCCAACGTAGCATAAATTTGACGAACCAACGTGGCTGCCCCGATAATAACGTAGCAATTTCAAGGTCATATTTGACTATTTTGGAAGCATTTTCTGTATGGGAAATGCCCATTAAATTTAAAGAAAACCTTCTAACAAATAGTATGCACCATTATTTCCATTCTTCCTCTTCAACAAGTCGAAACACAGCAAATTCCTTAGGTTTACTGCTGGTTGTATATACATACATGTCCATCTACACACACACACACACAAGCCCACACACGCGCACCCATATACACACACACAACCTCCACCTCCACTTCCACCCCTATTAATCACATCCGCCCCCACACCATTAGACCATGATCCTAAACCAAACTAGATCTAAATATAGTGTATAATCCAACACCAACAGAACCAATAAAAATCCACAATTTGATTCCCTATCAGCTTGTTATTGATTGGGCTGCGTGCTTGGTATTGATTAACCGAAACCACAACAAATTATATTTTGAAATTAATGTTTAATTAAAACTGGTTATAATATTTTAATGACAATTCGTACCGCTACTATGGTAAACTTACCCTATTTTCTTTACATCCATGCTTAATACAATAAAAAGATGTACGAACTGTACTTACTTCCTAAGTCGATTACTTCGAATTACTGTTGCAATTGCTATAATAGCAATGTTCTCTTCGGGAGCAAAATTTTTCATCTTCCAACAAAAGATCTCATCACATAGGTTGATATTATCTTGAATTTGACATCCCCTTCGGCTGCAATTAAGGTGATACCTAGTGATTTCGGTTTGCCTCCATATGATGCAGTGATTGTAAACACCCCCTGCAAGTGTAACCATAAGCTTGTATGTAGGATGTTTGTCGAACGTATGTTCGATGTATGTCGGATGTATATCGAACAAATGTCGGATGTATGTCAGATGTATGTCGGATTACGTCGAATGTGTGTCGGAGATATGTCGTACGGATGTAAGAGGAGGAAGCATAAGAAAGTAGGGAGGAGGGAGGAAGGCTTAGGTTAGTTCACGTTGTCTGGACTTAAATTAGTTGGTATTATCTGGAGTTAGGTTACATTAGTTGGACTTGAATAGACTTAGGTTAAGTCGCAGGAAACATTGATGGGTTAGCTCAACGCCGCAGGGTGAACTACATACCAAGCACGCGGTCCAATCAATAGAAGCTGATAGGGAATCAAATTGTGGATTTTTATCGGTTGTCCTGGTGCACGAATATACACTACATTTAAATCTAGTTTGGTTAAGGGTCATGGCATTAAGATGTAAGAGCGAGGTAGTGTGCGGCGGTGGAGGTGTATATAGTTACAACCAGCAGTAAACATAAGGAATTTGCTGTTTCGACTTGTTGAAGTGAGAGAATGGAAATAAAGATGCATTTTATTTGTTATAGGGTTTCCTTAAAATTAATTTTAATAAGTATTTTCCATTCAGAAAGAGCAGAAAATGATTCAAAAATAGCCAAAAATGACTTCAAGATCTGGGTCTAAGCTCCAAACCCTGGTTTTATACTCGAGCGTAAGCCTACTGCTCTTACACTTATATTATTATGTTGGAAAATGGGAAATTATACTTCTAAAATGCGTCTATATATTTGAAGAAGTCCCAAAGCTTTAGCTGATTCCTGCTGTTGTAGCACCTGCGTTAATAAATCGAAGTATTCGACTTGTAAGCAAGTGCAGCTTTTTACATATTTTTTAATTATATTAAGCATATATTTTAAAAAATGGGATGTTTGTTTTTAGTAGAGGTACGACTTAATCTATTAAAATCTTATAACCCGTGTCACACCTCAATGCGAGGGGTAAAGTATAAGGCCCCGCTGAAGGCGTACTAGGAGTAAATTGTAGCAACTCTGTGCTCGAACCGATGAAAGTGGCTCGAACTCGGAGAATTAATTTGTTGCTTCCTGTTCCGCGGCTAGTCAAAGAGCACACAAGGGTCGTAGGAGTGCTACATAAGAGATAAGTAAATATGGGCGCCAGGACTAGGTTCCGCCCAGGAAACAACTCAAGCAAAAAGTCAACCACACCCAACCCGATTAGGAAGACTATGTAATCCAGGTTAGAATTCCCCGCAGTAATTATCTTAACAGCTCCTGATTTGCAAGTAATAAAAGCTTTGTGTCGTACACACTTGCACAATCTCTTTAATATTTATAAATAAAGTAACCAAACAGATTCTAAGCAATATAAGATAATGTGAACCAGTGGCAATGTAATCATGACACTGAGTAACTCAAGACAAAAGCCTCTAGGCTCGTATTAAAATTTAAAATTGAGTGTTGTGAATATAAGTTACCAAATATTTATATCCCACAATGTGCGCAAATTGTGTTTACAGTTAGACTTATGATAGCAATATTCCTTTATAATCTTTACATTTTTATCGATACTTAATTGTCACATATAAATCCCTTCACCCTTAAATAATTATTCTCAGTTATGAAAAATCTAAGACCAACCAATATTTTATTCTAATTAGAAATAACTTTAGTACTCCGCCTCACAAGTAAACTATTTTCTAGGGCTACTCACGATCACCCCTCGGACATGAACCTGTACCGATGAATTGGATTCCGGAACAGCCGATCCAATATCCAACGTCAGCAGTACCAACTAGCGATTAAGCCTCTTCTTCAACTCTACTACCAATTCCAGAACCAAACGCAAAAGGACATTCACAAACTCACGAATGCGCCAACAACTAATAATTCAGGACAACCTAAAAACCCTGCAATAATACAATTAACCACCTGTTAATTATAACCCCTCTTTACCTTCGTTAAAAAGGGTTCTTATACAATACCAATGTCGTAATTCATACCTGGCCAATAATAATTTTGGGAAATCCGCTTCCGTGTTTTAAAGTAACCCATGTGACCAGCTGTAGGGGCATCATGATTTTCTAACAATACCTCAAACCTTAATTTTTTCGGCACAACAATCTTCCAAGCATCGTCATCATTTAAAGAAATTCCAGTATTATCAACCAATTTAAAAATTTGATCCTTGTGCACCCGCCACCTCGGATATTTACCTGGATTCTTTAAAATACTAGTTCTTAAGTTTAAATACCACTCGTCTAAATTCTGGTTTGTTACACAAATTAGTGAAATAGCTCTTGACAAAGCATCGGGCACTTGGTGAGAAGTCCCTTTTCTGTGAACTATATTGAAATCGTACCCTTGCAACCGCAATGCCCACCTGGCTAAGCGACCTGAAGGATTCTGAAGTTTGTGCAGCAATAATAATGAAAAATGGTCGGTCACTACTGTAAAATGAACTCCTTCAATGTAGGGTCTAAATTTTTCGATCGCCCAAACTACGGCTAAGCATTCGAGTTCCGTTGATGAATATTTCCTTTCTTGTGCTGTTAAGCTTCTACTGGCAAACGCGATAATATGCTCCCCATCTTCGAAATCCTGTGTTAATACACTCCCTAGACCAACTTGAGAAGCATCCGCCTGTATACAAAATTTCTTTGAAAAATCTGGACAGGATAATATTGGCGATGATATAAGACATTGTTTAATATCTAAGAATGCCTTATTAACCTCTTCATCCCAAACAAATTTAGCAGTTTTCCTGGTTAAGCGATTTAACGGAGCCACCCGACATGAAAAATCCTTAACAAATCTTCTATACCATGAAATAAGACCTACAAACCGACGTACGTCCTTAGCACATTTAGGTATTGGGTAATCCACCATCGATTTGATTTTCGCAGGGTCTGGTCTTAACCCATCTGCGTCCACGACAAAGCCCAAATATTTAAGACTACTTTTAACAAACTCGCATTTTTCGGCATTCACCGTAAGTCCTGCTGCCGCTAATCTTTGAAACACCTCTCTTAAAACTCTCAAATGTGTAGAATAATCAGGAGTAGCGATAAGAATGTCGTCCAAATAAATTGAAACATATTTTTGCAACTCTGGCCTTCCTAAGATATTGTCTACCAATCGCTGGAAAGTTGCAGGTGCGTTATGTAAGCCATAAGGTAATCTCGTAAACTGATATAACCCTTTGCCTGGTACGACAAAAGCCGTCTTCTCTTTAGTACTCGCTTCCAGTGGAATCTGATGGTACGCTGATTTAAGATCAATGGTCGATAAATATTTTGCATCCCTCAGACGATCTAAGATACTAGAAATATATGGAATAGTTACTTGATTCACCTTCCGAAAGTCTATACAGAAACGGTACTCATTATTGGGTTTTTTGACCATCACAATAGGAGAGCTCCAAGGTGATCTGGATTTTTCGATTATACCTAACGTTAACATTTTATCAACCTCTTCGTTAATAATATTTTGTACATACGGTGATACTGGATAGTACCGCTGTTTGATTGGCAAATGATCCCCGGTATCTATAACGTGGTGCACATTTTTAGCACCTATTTTCTTAAAGAAAAATGTTACAAGCTCATCCAGCTCTGTTTTCTGCGAATCGTTTAATGAGTCTCTCACAGAAATTCCATTCAGTTTGATATCCTTTCGAAATTCCCACTTGTTGTCCTTCACGAATGGTACGATATCCATCTGATATAGAAAATCAATCCCCAAAATAATGTCTTCGACAACATCGCAGATAACCAAAGTCTTTATCACTTTAATATTACCCTCCAAATTGATCGGTAATTGCACGCTTCCTAAAACATTACATGTCCTTCCATCTGCCACTCGAACTAACGAATCGTCTTGTTCTAAACTAACACCAATTTCTTTTAGTTTACTCCACCCCGATTTCCCTATTACAGTTTGACTAACTCCGGTATCAACCAATCGTACCATTTTAATATCATATACACCCACAGATACGAATGGACGATGATCTCCGTCTACTTTTACAAACATCTCATTAAGCTTCGCTTTTTGAAATTCTACCCGGACTAAGTCTAACCACGATTTCCAAGAACTATCTAATTTTGTTGCCGAATTTGTGTTTGAGATCGACGACCGGCCTCTCGACGACCTGAATACTCGTTTCCCGAACACCTACTACATGCATATTTCGTTACACCTTCTTGTCCGCAACCAAAACAAAACGTCCTATCCCTAGGGCGAGAACAACGTTTAAAAGAATGCCCAACCCTTCGACAATTCCAACACTGTATGTCAAGGTTAATGGGTTTCTCTACAACCGCCGATGAAATCTGTCTACTTTTATTTTTGCATGGTGATATACCTGATAACTCGGGCTCTAAGGGAGAAATTAGATTAACCGTCGATTGACGAAACTCAGTAGCTAGCTGTTTATTTATTTCCAACTTCTTGCACAAAAGACGTAATTCTTCTACCGTCGAAAAATCGTGTAAACCTAACCCGTGAATATAATATGGCAAAATATTTCTACGCAAAATTGCTAGTTTTTCATCTTCGGGTAACGCCACAGAAAGTCTCGCAAAAAGATTGATCATACAAGAAAAATAGTCTCCCACCTTTTCTTGTGGTAATTGTTTCAGACTTCTAATCTCATATAATAACTCGCGTTCATAATCAAAGGGCAAATATTCCTTGCGTAAACCGTCGACAAAATGCGTCCATGAAGTGATCGAAGAACGAACCGACCTGTACCATATAAGCGCCTTGCCTTGAAGTAAGTCTATAATAGAATTATTCAACTCAACCTCGGTAATATTTCGAGCAATACGATATTCTTCAATTCTTTCAAGGAAAGCATTAACACTAATATCTTGAGAATCTCCGGAAAATTTTATCCCCCACTTAATTACAGGTATCCCTTTCGATACAACAACCGGATTTATTGTAACTCCTGCTGCCTCATTTCCTACACCTGCCGGTACTGAAGCAGTCTCAACGTTTTTCGTTTCCATCTCGATGTCGAATTCATCGAGGGTTTTATCAAGTGTTCCTAAACGTTCCCATAGCGCGTCTATTGCTCTAAAAAATTCCTTGTCCCCTTCATCTAGCCGTAATCTTGTTAACCGACCTAGTAAATGTTTTAATTTTGTCTCAAGTTTTAAAACTAAAGATGTTCCTCCTGACTAAGATTTTAAATTCTAATTCCAGTTCTGAAGTTTTCTTTTCACAAATTATGAGCTCATCTTTAATTTCTGGACTAAAATTCTTTGCCGTTCTCAATTCACCAAATAACTCTTTAGACAATTCCTCTTTCAATTTTTTCCTAAGTTCTCTAACCGTCTCGGTGGTAGAAAGTTTACAGCCACGTACTAAAATTCCGTATTCTAGCTCGTCTTTAGTTAATCTATAAGGATCCATTTTAAATTTATCCTTCTACTTACGAATACTTTTATTCTTACACTTTACTATAAATAGAAAATAAATAAAATATGTAACCACGGTGTCTACTATCTATAAAAAAATTTAATACTATCTTCATACCATAAAATAATTATACGATATTATTTAATGTGGGTAAAGACCAACTAACTATCTCATATTAACCCTAAAATATTTGACAATCGAAGCTAGCACTTTAAAATCTGAATTTACTTTACCGAAAATCAGCCCCAGACGTTGGACGTCAAATTCCTGTCACACCTCAATGCGAGGGGTAAAGTATAAGGCCCCGCTGAAGGCGTACTAGGAGTAAATTGTAGCAACGCTGTGCTCGAACCGATAAAAGTGGCTCGAACTCGGAGAGATTAATTTGTTGCTTCCTGTTCCGCGGCTAGTCAAAGAGCACACAAGGGTCGTAGGAGTGCTACATAAGAGATAAGTAAATATGGGCGCCAGGACTAGGTTCCGCCCAGGAAACAACTCAAGCAAAAAGTCAACCACACCCAACCCGATTAGGAAGACTATGTAATCCAGGTTAGAATTCCCCGCAGTAATTATCTTAACAGCTCCTGATTTCCAAGAAATAAATGCTTTGTGTCGTACACACTTGCACAATCTCTTTAATATTTATAAATAAAGTAACCAAACAGATTCTAAGCAATATAAGATAATGTGAACCAGTGGTAATGTAATCATGACACTGAGTAACTCAAGACAAAAACCTCTAGGCTCGTATTAAAATTTAAAATTGAGTGTTGTGAATATAAGTTACCAAATATTTATATCCCACAATGTGCGCAAATTGTGTTTACAGTTAGACTTATGATAGCAATATTCCTTTATAATCTTTACATTTTTATCGATACTTAATTGTCACATATAAATCCCTTCACCCTTAAATAATTATTCTCAGTTATGAAAAATCTAAGACCAACCAATATTTTATTCTAATTAGAAATAACTTTAGTACTCCGCCTCACAAGTAAACTATTTTCTAGGGCTACTCACGATCACCCCTCGGACATGAACCTGTACCGATGAATTGGATTCCGGAACAACCGATCCAATATCCAACGTCAGCAGTACCAACTAGCGATTAAGCCTCTTCTTCAACTCTACTACCAATTCCAGAACCAAACGCAAAAAGACATTCACAAACTCACGAATGCGCCAACAACTAATAATTCAGGACAACCTAAAAACCCTGCAATAATACAATTAACCACCTGTTAATTATAACCCCTCTTTAACTTCGTTAAAAAGGGTTCTTATACAATACCAATAAATTCTTGCTCTGTTGAAATATAGACAGAAGTGCTAATATCTAAAGCATTTAATATTAATACCATAAGGACAAAGTTTATTACTTACAAATGATGGACGCCCACGCCAAACTATCTTTCCGATAAGCGGTCCGAACAGATGTGGAATTTTAATTTGTACCAACAACTAGAAACATCCGTTCAGTAAATTTAGGTGTGCTTACCATTTCCTTTTCTACAAATCCTTACAACGTAAGTTCGGGTAGTTTCAACTCTGAAAACCCTTTTAATTTAATAAGCCACCAAGCGTGTTTTAAGTGCGACCTAACGTTCTTCTGTTCGTAAAATCAATAATTATGTCCGCGCAGCCTGCTATCATGTTAACAAACAAGTACTGGTATCCCGACTCTATACAACACATTGATGCGATACTACGCCTTCAAACATTGACATATAGTTTAAACAAAGATTAAATTTCCTTAAAATAACTTTCTTCCTTTTGACAATACAGTGCGTTCCTCAACGTTACACCAATCAAATAAATAAATTTCTTTATTACTAGACATTTACAACTTTATGTATAGAATTATATACAGAAATTGAATTAGTTTTGTAGCGGTCATAGAATGACTGTTACACCCGATTGATTTTATTGTATAATTCGAATACCTCTGCTGTAAAAAGATTGTTATAGAGAAAATAAACACTGTTTAAATATAAATATACTTTTGTTAAATATAATTAGGCTCAAAATATGGTAAACGCCTAGGAAAGAAAAGATAGTCAAAATCAAAGTAGTTATTTACATGGGGCGTTTTTAAAAATTTGCGTCAGCTAGACATGACGTAAAAGTCAATACATATGGGTGTAAACAGGTTATTGGACAGAAATGTCGGAAATACTAACGAAAAGTATACAAGCTGTCGGACAAGCTACAAAATAGCTGCTGCTGTTTAGTGTATAATAACCTGTCGCAGTACACATATAGTGGGAGGGGGGGCAGAATTTAAAACCATAAAACCTCTATTGGCTGTATGTGGAATCAAGACTTTATATATACAAATAAACTTCGATACATTTTACAATTCAAAAATCTTAATCATCTCTACGGATCCCATTATTGATTAGGAAACGGGATTGAAGACTTGAGTATCGGTTTGAATTTTAAATTACGTTATTAGGTTTTGGAGATTTTATTATTAAACTTTTTAATTTTTTCCTCTTTTCCCATATTGAGCTCTTAACATAGTAGGAAAATACCTTCAACTTGACCATTAATTAGTTTAAACGTTATTTAGTAAACGAATGTAATATTTCTTTCCTATTTACACATATAGAAATTATGAGTTACTGTTTCCACATTCATCTAATTTAAACTAAAATCGTTAAATTGCAGATAACACAATTATAAGCGTCAAGGCTTGCATATAACTCCAATTAACAAGTAAGCAACTGCGCGTTTTTGACCAACGGCATATAAGACAAAGCAGTCATTTTCCACAGCAATAGCTGTCGAAGTATTGTTGAGTTGGTCAAAATTACAAGTTAAACATAGATTTTTCTGGTGTTAACGTCACAAGTGATGTAAAGTGTCGCAATTAGATCTCAACAAACCAGTGGGTAAGACCACTGATGGGCTAGGTAATTTTGCTTCAAATTTTCGCCACCATAACGTGGAAGTTGGTTTTGATTTATACGGTGATCTGCAACAAGCCATACAAATTAATTGCAATAGTAGAATGTGCCAAATTTATGCTACAAAATCGACTACTTTGAATGGACGGAGATTTGTAATTTTCAATTGGAATTTAGAATCAGACAATTTGCCTAAGAAGCAGCAAACGTAAGATTAAATTCTTTATCTGGTAGAGGAATCTTAGAATTACAACTGTCGATTTATCTAATATAGAAGTGTAAGGGTAGCAAATAAATTTTAAAAGGAAATTCATATAATATGGAAATTGCGAAAGATCTAAATGTTATTATTTTGAGTGAGTACGAGTGCTTCAAGCTATTAAACATGCGGAAATTAATATGTTATAAAATAGAACAGCTAAATGGTAAAAATTTTCCAAAATTTTACGAAAAGCTAGTATGTGTTACAAAAAAATGTAAGTGGAAATACGCAGAAAAAGGAGCGGTTCAATTGTAATTACTTGAAAGTTTGGAAATAATTATATGTTACCCCAACCAATACTTAGAAGATGCGAGTGTGGGGTGATCACTCATGCAAGAGTTGAAATGTGGAATTTTTCCAGAATTTGATGAAAGGTTGGTAGGTGTTATAAAAAATGCTGTAAAAATACTACACAAAAAATGGGTTCAAATGGTATTAGAAGAAGAGATTCGTGGTAGCAATTCTTTGTTTAATGATAGCAACAATGCAAATTACTTGACAGTGCTGGAAATGATTATATCTCACCCAATACGAAGATGCGAATGTAGGCGGATCGCCTCAAATGTATAGAGATTTGGCTATCCCTAATTAACCCGATTTCGGTTATCACAGTGGATGCTAGTTGAGAATTCATGTATATATCTATATATATATATATATATATATATATATATATATATATATATATATATATACAATCAATTTGCAGCTTCTTGACCATTTATTATTCTATAACATAACGTTTCATGGATATTGGTCATTCAATAATTTCTAACTAATCCGTTCATTCGCTTTTAAATAAGATTGCTATTTTTATAATTCAATTTATTACGCGATTCGGTTTTACACCATTTTCAAATAAAATTTTCAGAAGTCAACATATAAAATTGTTCATTCTTAAAATGATACTTTTTTAAAAAATTTTTAATGTATAAATATTTTGGTAATAATAAACTCTAATAAACTCTGCTGTTTTTAAAAAGTATCATTTAAAGAATGAACAATTTTATATGTTGACTTCTGAAAATTTTATTTGAAAATGGTGTAAAACTGAAACGCGTAATAAATTGAATTATAAAAATAGCAATTTTATTTAAAAGCAAATCAACAGATTGCCATTCATTATTATTTTAATTGGAGTTAATTGAACCATTAGTAATATGTAATAAGCATAAAAGCCTGTGAAAATCCAAGGTTGGTTAAAATACCATAAAATAAAGCTCGGAGAATTATATTTAAGACGTCTATTAGGAGCACACACCTGCAAACTTTTAAATGTCAAAGTTCTAATAAATTTGAATAGATAAACATGCAGCTTCTACGTATATTGGAAACGGTCGGATGTTTTAGCAGGAAAGGCTAGTTGAGGGGTTATTTTACTCACGTAGGAACCACGTGGATTTAAATAGCAGATAGTAAAGAATATCGATGTGTACCACTCAGACCAAGGTGGAAAGGGACGAATAAAACGCGTCAAGCAGAGACACGGATAATAGAAGGCGTGGTTTGGGAAACGTCACTAGGGCTACGATTGGCTGAAATAAGATGCAAACATGAGAGGGAAAAGCATATCAGTTGGTGTGTAAAATTAATTAGTTGATCTCAGACGTGTTGCGAGCCGTGTGGAAAATTCTTAGATTTTCAACTTGGACGTGTGCAAATTTTGTAGAATCGCTGTGCCGAGCCGTCGAAAGGGAAAATAGAATGCGAAATTCTAAAAATTTTCCGTTGCGGAACAAATTCGACTTGCAAGCGGGCCATTATATAAACCCGTGCTAATATGAGTTTCGCTCGCTTAGATTTTTGATTTTATTCAATACTTTAAACAGTTTTGCTCGTTATTTTATTTGATTATTCGATACTTTAAGTAGAATACGTGGTGATTACGTGCTACAATAAAAGTTATTAGTGCACTTAGAGAAGATACAGGGTAATAAAGTCTAGTTATATTTGCGAGTATTACTGTACCAATTATCCAAATTAGTAACGATAAATGAATAAATAAAAGTAGGCAGTTTTGGGAATAGCGTGAAAGAATTATGAATTTCATTGCTATTTTTCGGGGGTGTTAATAATCAAATGTTATTCGTAAACGTGATTGGATCCACAAAACAAGATTTAGATATACATAGATGAGTTCCTGAGAAACCCTGAAACAATTTAGACGAATGATGGTGTAGAAAAGTTTTAAAAGCAGCTAGAAATCCGAGGACGTAAACATAAACCAGCTGGAATGGTGGGATTAGCAAGGACGATGTACATTGGAGCCACGAGTGCAGTAACCTTCAGGTAACTTATGCTTTGTTGTTCGATCTTTGATGTTTTGGTGTGTGTTGAATATCTTTATAATTTGTTTGATAAAAATGGACAGTAGTAAATTTGTATAAACACAAATTTTTAATTTTATGGTAAAATTTTCTTGTTTAAGTAGAAAGGAGTATTTAGCAGTTTATGTTTTGATTATGATAAAAATTTGGGTCTGTCTTTGAGCTCAATTAGACTAACCTGTTAAATTAACGTAAAGGGGTGGGAGATGCTCCCTTTTATTCAGACTTAGGTCTGCACATATTGTTAATTTAATTAGTATGCATCCTACAAGGACTCTAATTCTGGATGCAAATTAAAATGATGACAAATTTTAACTTGAAATATTTATTATGCTGAAATTTATGCTGAAATTTAATTTTTAAATTTTAATGTATTATGAATATTGATGTAAATATAGTTAACGTTGATGTTTGTGGTAGGAATGTGTTTGTTTTTTTTATGAATGAGGATGAAAGTTTTAACTAGGTGAGCAGCCGAGGCGGAGAGAGTAAAGAGGCGATTATCCGAAGAGAATCACAGCAATCTGGACGGCCCAACGTTGGGGCTCGAGTGTTTTTTTTTACTCCGGTGAGTTTTTTTTGTAGGTGTTACAGAATCTTGACGCCCAATCTGTGAGGCTCGAATGATCAACAGAAAGTACCAGTTCCCGTGACCAAAGGAGCATTTCACAGAAATATATATATATATATATATATATATACACAAAGTAAAAGGAATTATTGGAAGTGACTCAAATTCAGCCACGAGGGCATCCTGTCAACGCGTTTCGCCCTCGTGGCTGAATTTGAGTCACTTCAATAATTCCTTTACTTTGTATAAATTTAAGACTCATTAATTCTACTTTTATATATATATATATATATATATATATATATATATATATATAAGGTTATCATAAAGTAAGGGATATATTTTAAATTATGATAACTTTTTAACAAATTAAGTTAATAACAAGAAATAAATGAAATCTAATTGCTTATGAAATGGGATTTAGTATGCCAAAACAGGTTACGGCAATTGCTCAATATGACCTCCATTTTGTTGTTGTAAGATCACCATCCTTACCTCCAAATTGTACACAGCATTTCGTAACATTTCTGGTTGAATTGTACCAATTTGCTCCGTAATTCTGTCTTTTAATTCTTGTAGCGTAGTTGGTCGTCTTCTAAACACTAAACTTTTTAAATAACCCCACAGCCAGTAATCTGCTGGGTTTAGATCAGGTGATCTTGGTGGCCATGAATTTACGAAATGTCTGCTTAACACGCGATCTTGAAAAACGTTGGTTAACAATTCTTTGACTGGTCGAAAAATGTGCGGGGGTGCTCCATCCTGCATAAAAATGATGTTTTCAATTCCGTAGTGCTCGTTTTGCAGCTGTGGAATAACATAATTTTGTAACATTTGCAAGTATCGTTCACCATTTACAGTTACAGATACGGCTTGTCCATTCTGCATTTTCTCGTAGAAATACGGACCAATAATAAAATCAGCGAAATCTTCGTAATCCAGCGGTGTAATTTCTGCCGGATTCATAATAGCACTGAACTAAACCAATTCTTGTTTGTAAATCCATGTTATTACAGTTGAGTCGTTTGAACTCAACGTTTACTTGAGTTTTAATTTCAAAATAAAACTTCAAATTGAATAATTTCGTTTTGACACTAGTGTCAACAA
Source organism: Platerodrilus igneus (assembly GCA_036346225.1). NCBI lineage: Eukaryota > Metazoa > Arthropoda > Insecta > Coleoptera > Lycidae > Platerodrilus > Platerodrilus igneus. The sequence goes on along the minus strand of JARFIW010001102.1, from coordinate 976,504 downwards.
TTGTTATGACAACGCTTTTGTTTCTCATAGATACGGTAAAATCCCATTCATTAAGCAACTAGATTTCGTTTATTTTATGTTACTAACTTAATTTATTAAAAAGTTGTAATGATTTAAAATATATCCCTTACTTTATGATAACCTAGTAAATATATATATATATATATATATATATATATATATATATATATATATTTACTAAAATTATAATATTTCTTGACAAAGTTTGTTTTACTTCTTTTTAACGTCAACACCAGCAAAAGTGGTTATTAATAAACTTTTCCAACTATGGTGTGTTTATTCTTAGGTTTAAAACGGTAGCCCTCGTTAAGGTTGAGTAACAAGTTGAGTACATATGTCGATTGATCCGATGGTCTAGTGGATAAGGCATTCGCGTTTAATACAGGTGCCCGGTATCAAATATTGCTTCAAATAAAATTTTTCCTCTAAGAACAATGTGACGTAAATTTTCAGAGTGAAAAATTTGTCAGGTAAATAATAGAACAGTAGTTTCTACTAAACATTGGTTTATGTAGCACCAGATTAGAAAAAATATAATGTTGATTTTTAATTGTAATTATATTGTTTGAAATTAACGTATAATATTTTTCGAAATTTATTGTATCCAAAAGGTTGCTAATTAAGTTTTTTCCTTTAATAATTCTGTAACTTGATAGTGTTGTAATCAAAATGGTTAGTATGACATATAAGGTTAGACTAGGTTAAGTTGGGTTGAATTAAAAGTTATATATAGGATAGTCTACAAACCTCATCAAGATGGCGCTAATTAATTAAAAAGGTTATATACGGTGTCGTCAAAAGATGTACCAAGATAACGTGGGAAAGGTGAGAGTTGTGGAGATCGGAGATGTGAGGTGAATGGTTTGGTATGTGAGAGGTGGAAAGTTGTAATGCCTTTCTTCTTGTTCCCCAGGCTAAACATAGAAGAAAAGACATGTCCCCTTTCTTCTACTGAAAGTCAATAAAAGTGGATTTCATCCGACTAGCTAAAGCTCTAACCTCTGCGCAGGCATCAAAGAAGTGTGGTTATAGATTTCTATGACTAAATTTGAATAAAAACCCATAATAGCAAACCGATACAAAAACAACAGACAGTGCGCCATCAAGTCCTAGAATAAAATTTATTTACGTAAAGTGTACTCTAAAGGTAGACGTGGAGAACCTCAAAAGAAGGGAATCGCCTTTGCGGAATAAAAACCCGTCCCTTTAAATAAAGGACACAGCTTTTGAAATAAAAGTATTTTGTTTAGTTAAACAAAGAAAGCACAGTATTCTTAAAATTGTATAAATTTTAAAATAAAAAATTAGAGAGAGCAACAATATCACCCCTAACGGCTATAGATATCGTAAGCCACGCTAACGGAACCTCAAATATATGCTTAGTCACTGGTTCTGATAATACCTCACACAACTACACTATTAGAAGTCACTAACTTCTGTTTACTTCAGTAAATATTTTCCTTCTTCATATAGATACTCATTTTTATACGGTTTTGAAATATTTGTGACAAGTAAAAGAGTAACATAAATGTCAATGATTGTTTAATTAAAATTTCTTTCTTTTTTATTAGGTTAGGTTTGCATAACAAAAATATTAAATTTAAACTGAGAAGCATATAAAAGGAATCATTAGATATCTACCACGTAATCTATGTACAGTAATTTAAACTACAGTAATAGTTTAATACATTTTTAAAGCAGAAATGATTTATCCACAGCTTACAAGCATTGAGTCTGTTATAAAAATAGTTTCAGCAAAAACATAAGCAAAACTTTAAATTAGTTTCTTAAAACATCATAACTTTAAGCATTTCAAATATTTATCAACAGTACTGGCTTATAACTAAACTTTTGTGGTATCAGAAAATGAAAAGCTATAAGAACACAAACTGGATTCGATTTTTAGCTAATCACTACTTGAAATATAGCAATTTAATATTTTACCAAACAAATAAGACCGACCAAACAGATTATTTTTATATTCTTAAAAGTGTTCTCCGCTCACAAACAATGTGTGTATCTAACCTTCCTAGCGCTTACCTTGTGTCGGGAATAAAAATACGACCTTAAATTTCATTACTAAGGCAGCATAATTTCCTGCAGCATACCAATGCATCCGAAAATAATTGAAATTCTACAAAAGTTTCTTCTTATAATGTTGCAGCAGATACAACGAACCAATTCGAGTTCATGATAAAGGGTTCTCTTCACTAATCTAATCTTGAACAACTTTCATCATTATCATCATCATCATCACCATTAAGTCTTTAGTCCTAGAACTGGTTGGACGCGTACCCTCATTGTTTCCTAGTCTGAACCAATCTACACGTTTTGCTAAAATTTGCTCAGTCTGCAATATCCCTATCTGAGAGCGAAAGTTTGATCTCGGTCTACCCCTACCTATCTTTTCCTACCCCTGCTTGTAATATATCCCGTACTATTCCCCAGGAATGCCCTAGAACGTATCATGTCCTTCTATTTCTCTAATTTTTTGTTTTCAACAAATATCTATATTCTTCTACTAATTCTACAACCAATTTGTTATTAACTTTGTCTGTCCATGCTATCATTTTCATATATCTGAAGCACAACATTTCAAAAGGTTTCTATCTCTTTCTGTCTGCATTTCTTACTGCCCTTATTTCATAGATGTACTGTGCTGTGCTCCACACCATGCTTTGAACAGGTTTCTTCTTGTATCTATGTTTATTGTGTTTGAACATAGATGCTGTTCTGTCTTGTTTGATGCAGTTCGGTCACCTTTTATCGTTTTACAGTTTATACCCTATTCCCTGATTTTTAGTGGTATATGAAGAGGGGTACGCAGCCTTTGGCTGCCAAGTTTCCCCAGCACTTAAACCTTTGTCGAATTAATAGTTTTTCCAATTTATTTTTTCGCACAATCAACAGAAGTTAAAAATATTTTACAATCAACACATGTAGTTGTTTATAATGATCTTCAGATTTAAGAGCACTTATTTTTTAGTCATTGGGTTTTACGTCTTGAAACTGGTTGGACTTGTACCTCAGCTTATTTATGTTCTGAGGTAGCCCACCCAGTTCCCTGCAACTCTCACAACAACCTATATACAGCTGGATTCCCTTTGATTGTTTTCTAATTATATGCCTAATTTCACCGAGATTCAGTGGTATGTAAAGGGGGTTAAGCAGCCTGTCGCTGCCAAGGATCCCCCAACACTTAGACATTTGCCGTATTAAAAGTTTTCCAATAAATCCTTTCGCACAATTAACATTAGTTGACAGTATTGCAAAACCAATATCTGTAGTTGTATATAGTAATCACCATGTTTAAGTACAGCTATTATTTTTGGCATTAGTTTTTCCATCTTGAGACTGGTTGGAAGCGTTCCTCCATTGATTTCTATGCTGAGCTAGCCTACACATTTCCCTGAAATTCTCACAGCCTACATCTTTCACTATCTGTGTGCAGTAGTCTACCCTAGGTCTACCTCTACTTCTCTTTTTTTGTATCTCTACTTCTAATATATCCCGCACTATTCCCCCGTGTCTTAGTATGTGGCCTATCTTCCTATCTCTCCTATTTTTTACTGTTTTCCACATACTTCTTTCTTCCCCTACCATTTGTAGTACCTCTTTGTCCTTAACTTGGTCAGTCCACGATATCTTCATCATACGTCTGTAGCACCACATTTCAAAGGCTTCTACCTTTTCCTTATCTGCTTCTTCCACTGTCCAGGCTTCAGAGCCCTACAGTGCTGTGCTCCACACATATGTTTTAAGCAATATCTTCCTAGTTTCTATGTTTGCGGTCTTTGAGAACAGTAGTTGCTTTTTCTTGTTAAATGTAGCACGACCTTGTGCTAATATTTGTTTTATGTCTTTTGTGCTTTTCCCATCTTGCGTTATTTGACTTCCTAAGTAGCAGAAATTCTTAACCTCTTGTAAGTTCTCGTTACCTATTTGTATTCTTGTTTTCGATTTATTTTCCCCTCTTTTACATACTAGAACTTTAGTTTTATTTTTGTTAACTTTCATACCAAATCTCTCAGTTAGAACTCTTTCCATTTCATTAAGAGCAGTTTCTAACTCTTTTTTGCTAAATGCTAATACCGCTATCTCATCTGCAAATCTAAGCATATCAATCTTTTGTCCCTGCATATTAATTCCAAATGTCTTCCTGCATTTGACAGTATTTATTGCCTCTTTTATGTACAAGTTAAAAATTAATGGGCATAAAGCACATCCCTGTCTCACCCCATTCCTAATTTTTGCTTCTCTGCTTTCTTGCTCAACTTCTATTACCGCCGTTTGCTCTTTGTATAAGCTATGTACTATCCGTCTGTCCTTAAAACTCATTTCAATCTTATTGAGTATTTCGAACATTTTTTTCCATTTTACATTGTCGAATGCTTTTTCCAGATTTACAAACCCTAGCTAGAGGTGGGTATGTATACTTGTATTATTACTGTATTTACTGGTTTAGATTCAAATCTATCCATGAGTACTCTTTCGTTCTTTTGTAAGTAGACGTCGTCCTATCTTTTTTCGCATAACTATCCCCGCACCCGAATTTCCTTCCTCTGATCCTATATGAACTACCCTAACGTCTCCATTCCAAAAATCCTCCGCCTCTGACCAGCGTACTTCGCTGATTCCTACTATGTCTAGTGCTAACCTATCCACTTCGAGTTTCAGGTCCTTTAGTTTACATATCTGTTTCATACTTCTGACATTCCACGCTACGAATCGCAGAATGTTCACGGATCTTTTTCTATACTTTCGGATCACATCCCCCGAAGTAGTCCTCTCCCGGAGATCCAAATGGGGGACTATTTTACCTCCGGAATTTTTTACCCCAGAGGATACCATCATGTTTACTAATAATTTCTGTACGCAGTGTACTTGAGAGGTAATGTGGTAGTTTTGTAGTTTTCCCTTGCCTTCCACGTCGCAGTAGTTTGTCTTAGAATGTCATACCGACCCCTATAGTCTCTGTCACTCTAAGTACCGAAAAAGCTGCTGCCTTCTTTCGGGGACCAGTCTTAGTCTGGTTCCTCACTAAAGACCCCACTAATTTGGTTAAACCTATAGTTCGGCTCTTTAACTCATTGAAACGCGCAAGCCACTCTAACTGTTCTGGTATTTTAGAATGTCGTCAAGGGGCAGGTCCGTGCAGAATGGGAACAACTTTTATATCATTTATTTTTGGGTGCTCAAATATGGAAAACTTAAGTTTAATAATTCTAAATGAACTATATATTGTTAATCGTTAACTTGTTTTGCTATCAAGAAACATCACTCAATCTTAATCATGCTTATGGCCTATCGGCCGCGATCGTGATTTCTTTCCACATGTTCGCCACTAACAAACATCCATCGAATGAATGCGATTGTTGCTTTAAAAGAGTAACTGGGAATTCAAAATGCAAGTGGCGCTATGAATTAGAAGGAGAGACGTTTATTAGAAATACCTGAATTATGATATGGGTTTATTATAAGTCGTTCACAACTAATTTCGACGTTTATTAGAGACGCGTATTTTCAAATTGCGCTTAATATATGTAAAGAGGCATAGTTAAATCGAGAGAGTAATTTTGTAAGGATCGTGTATATAGAAAACAGGAATAAATTATTTACGCGCCAAATTAATTAGTTTGACCTTAAAACAAATGGATAATAGCATACATGTGTATTAATAAATCGTCATGTTAAATTTGCATAGTATGGAAGCTTTGTAGAATGTAAAAACTCAAAGATAATACGACTATAATTAATTTAATATTCGATGGTTGTTATTTATGCATTTAGAGTAACAAGGGAGGGCTTTTGTGTATAAAATCGGTAATGTAAAAGCTTATGGTTAGTTAAACTAACAAGCGTTCGTTAAAAACAAATCCTAAGAAATCCACAGGTTAAGTAACTTAGGAAAGTACAGTTTCAAACTGGCAAAACAGTTCATAGAAAAACGGACGGACAAATGAACAAATTCCAGGAACCAGAATGTAGGTTAGAACATAATTCTGTAGAAATTTTAGTTAATGGTCGAAGCAAAAGCTGCGAAACAACAGGTGTTTTGAAGGCAAGTTAAGACGGGATACCATTAGTATAGGGTAAATAAGGATGACATATAACGGACGTTGGATAAAACACTTGTTTGAAGTTCGCGACAAATTGTAGAGGCAAACCACAATATCGATTTTATGCTGCTGTAGTGGGATTTTAAAAGAAACAACGAATATGGGTTAGACGAGGATAACATAGTTGGAGGTTAGATCTAAGACAGAGAAAATGGTTGAGATTGGCTGATTGTAAGTGGAATGAGAAAAATTTCTCGGAGCTTTGTAACCGTTGGGATTACAGCCAGTGTTTTCGGACTAAAGCGGAGTGGAGCATGAAATTCTTAGTTTAGAAAGATCGTTATAAAAAAATTTTTAGAATCAGGTTACAGTGGAGGTGATTTCTTTGAAAACGGAGTACTAAAGTGAGGTTTCAACGCTTATAAATACACTAGGGGATGTAGAGGGGCTCTCTGACTTCTCTTACTTCTTCGGTCCGCTTCAAACATACATGGTAACATTTACGTTAATTATTTTAAATCGGTGATACGTGCAGTCCGTTGTAATTTAAATTAAAAGTGTGAAAGCACAAGTAGGTGCTTATTTAAACGGTGCTGTAAGCAAATACATACGAATAACTAATAAAAGATGTTACTGGGGTAAGCGAGCCTGGTTAATATTTTCTGATCGAGGGTGCTAATTGTATGGAAGATTCGGAAGATGACTAGCATATTTGGACAATGATATGGGTAGATATATTGAAGACGTTTGCAGAGATTTGGATAAAGTCTTGATGAGTTTGATGTACATGTAGCAGAGGGAGTTCGATGGAATGCAACCACGAGGTTTTGGTTAAACCACATCTTCAGAGGTGACGGTGCAAAAAGCGTACACCAGGTAACGAAATTTGTTCCTTTTGTTATTGCTTGAACATTTTGTGCTGTTATTTTGTGCTAGAGTGATTGGACATATTGGGTGTATATTTTATGAACATAAAACCTAATTTGAAGGTTATATGATAAATATATAACGTATAATTTGGATGTTAAGAGTAAACAGGTCTTTAGGTTTGTGGAAAACAAAGATGCGATTTATTTTTACATTTAGAGTAACAGGGTTTATACTGAGCTCATCGTAGACCAGAGTAAATTTCAATTTTGGGTGTAAAGGTAGGCCCATCTACTTGAACTATATAAAAAAAATGTTGAAATAATTTAAATTCATTAAATTAAAAGGATTTAAGGGTGGATATTGTAAAATTTCATGAAGATGTTTATATCCGATTTTGTAAATATTGAGCTGGTAACGAAAATTTTTGATTTTTGTGAATAAAAGATTGTATGTTTCGTTGAATTATTTGATTGGTGATTTTTATTTGTTAGTCTAAGTGAGAGAGAGTAAGCATAGGATAGGTAAGTATTTCTGAAGAAGCTGGAAGTAGAGCTATCCGTGGTATGCTGATTTAAAAGAGCTTTTTCAGAGATATTCTATCTTTTTTTCAGGATAAGTGAATGGCGGCCCATTGGTAGGGCTTGATTGCTCAAGCGAACTCTACTGCATATTTATGGCTTCCCAAGCTTGGGACCCGAAGGTAATCCTGAAAACCACAGCAATATCTATGACGGCCCAACGTTGGGGCTCGAAGGTAATCCCGAAAACCACAGCAATATATATATATATATATATATATATATATATATACATATATATAATTATATATATATATATATATTGCCGTGGAACTTAGGTAACCTCAGTAGATTCGAAAATTAATTTATTTTCATTTTTTTACAAAATCGAAAATTGCACACAGTAGAAAAATTTAATAAAAAAAAAAATCTCTTACCCAGATTCCTCTCTTCATCGCCTTAATTAATCTTCAGTTCCCAGGTTAGCTCAGTTGGGCCTCCTCTTGGATACCTAGATACACTATTATACTCTGTATCGTTCACGCACACTCTCAATAAAACCACAAAATAATACAACCATCATACAATATTTATTGACCACTATTTACAAATAAAATTCAAGGTTATCCACTTTTCAGAGATCAAGTTACACCTCAATAAATCCTATATTGTACTGTCCTAGATTTTAATTTAAAATATCAACACATTGAATATACCCGGAGTAAATGGGCCCTACATAATACCTTATTTTCTTTCTTTATTTACAATTTATTTTAAATTAGTATACTCTGGAGAATGGTGAGCTCATGATAACCCAGTTAATTATGAATAATGTATGCTTTTGTATTTCGAATACGCTGACTGCAAACAAAAAAAAACCCATGTACTCGTAACAATAAAAATTTTAAATTCCTGATGGAACGTTAATAAGCTTTATATACACCTTTAGATTTCTATTTAAATACCATAATAAAGTTAGTTATACGTATTATTTTCAATACGCAAACAATGCACAATACCTTCAAAATTTACTCTCACACGTCACACAATTTTCATAGTTTCATAGTTTATAACAACAACAATTTTAAAGCGTTACCTGGAATTTTTTAAAGATTTCTACTCCGTTGACGATGCGGTAAAGTAGTTTCGCTCTGCTCTACTGGCCGCTTCTAGCTCTTTGTAGAGGAACACCATTTAAATTGTGCTGCTTGCTCTGTTTTCACGGTGCATCCAAATCCACATCCAAATTAATTACACTTCTTTCATAATTGAGTACTTTAGTTTAATTTAATTTAAATTTACGTTACTTCACGTCACTTCACGAGCTTGTTTAAGATAAATGTTGCACCTCAAATTAAAATTTAGACTCGCCACTATTCACGTATCAAATTATGAGGCTAACACTGTACTATTTGATTTAAAAATATGTATACTTACAAACTCGTATTCTGAAGCGGTGAAAATACTAAGCGATCAAAGTTAAAAGAGAGAGATGCTAATTCTCTTCGAGTATTTATATGATTCCGAATGCCACCTCTAGGCCGCTTTTCCCGTGAAAAAGCTAATTTAAAATAACACTTCCTCAAATTTTGTTTCAACCGTTTTCGAAATCCCCGAAATTTAGCGCGTCGTTACGATATTTTCCGAAAAATTAACATTCAATATTCCCGTGTTTGTTTGATGTACAACTAACGATATCGACCAATAGTATGTCCATTGACGTCTTAAAAACCCCGCCTATATTAACGCTGTCGCTTTCTTATGCATATTATGTATCTTTCTAACCTTGTTTGAGTGGTAGAAATCGATATTACTGTCCGCGTTCCTTTTACCCCATGTGGACTTGTATACGTGTTTTTGCGACTATCGTTTAACCAATATTCTTTGAAACTTGCTTGTTATCTATACAAATTAGGGGAACCTGACATTTCGAAAACATGCAGGTGTTCAATTAACCGACGTTTTAACACAACATTTCTAAGAGTTGGCTTTTCAAGGTATTTTATATTCAACAGCTGTTTATGTGTTAGCAAAGCGTTTCACCTTGGTATTATCGATTTTTTATGCTTTTATGCGTATTATACGTAATTACCCGTTCAATTAAACTCAATTAAATCAATTAATAATTTGCATTGGCTTCTACAGTTTATTTTCTTTACGACCTAACTAAATTTTTAATCAGTACTTGTAAAATTATGGTAATATTTGTTACTTTAAAATGAACTAAATGAAATAAATTTCGCACGTAAATTCTGGCTGTTTCCTCTATACAGGGTGTTTGAAATTACCTTGTTTATACGTAGATTTAGCCCTTTAAAATCACTACAATATATATTGTGTAACGACCTTTAATTGTCCTAAGAAGTGCAGTAACGGGTTTATAGGTCCAAGTTTATATAGATAAAATTAAAAACTCTTTGCTCTTTACCAAGATTCGACTTAATTTTAAATCTCAGAATGCTACAACATTACAAACATCCACGTCCACGTTCAAATAAAATACATTAACTTACAAAAACTTTGATTTTACAGTCACTCCTATGATGAACAATCCTGGAACGTAACCACTGTGAAGATTGTCCAATGTAGACCTTATCACAATTACTACATGGAATAGAGTATATGACGTTAGAACTACTCAGCTTAAGAGCCTCGTCCTTAATGGCAGAAAATAATTGATTTATAGTAACGAGGTTATATTTTGAAATTATGATGGAGTCATTCCGTAGGACGTTAAGTAATTTTAGTGTTAAATTTTTAATAATCGGTAGTTTCTTACAAACAATTTTTATTACAGGTGTCAAATCAGATTTTTGTTTTCTATTATTATAGTTATTGCCGAAAATAAGTTTCTTAGTAAGATTTTTTGGAAAGCCATTGTTTATCGCAATTTCTGTAAACACGTTAAAATTTTTTAAACGTAAAGAAGGATGTGAAATTATAAGAATTCTATTTTATAAACCTAAAATGGCATTTACCTTTCGGCTGAGGCTGTGGTTAGAAAAAGTTTATGTACTTATTTGAATTTGTAGTTTTCCTGTACCAATCTAACACAATTACGTTGTCTGTATTCCTAATTAATTTCATGTCCAAAAAAGAAATTGTACATTCATGCACTTTCCAGAGTTTCTTGAAGCTATTAAACATTTTTAAAACCTCATTTATTTGATTTTCAGGTACAGCACAAATCACATCATCCACGTATTTTTTTATAAAAGCTGGAGACGTGGGTAATTATGGAATAACCTTGTTACGCTCCCTTCCTGTCAGCGTACTTAAATTACATCGTTCTTGAATCGCCGTTTGTATAAATTGAATACTTCAGAATAGTCTCAGATTTGTATGCAATTTAACTCGTGTGTATTAATTTAAAGGTAGATTAATTGAAGAACGATTTTCATTAATAAATAATTTGCAAGGAATGAATTTTAAATTGGATTATTTGTGAGTTACTTCCCAACTTATTGAAAATTATAAACAGCTTGTAATTAATTATTATACATGATTGCTGCATTTACTTTTTGGATGTTCAAATAATTGTTACGCTCCCTTCCTGTCAGCGTATTTAAATTGCATCGTTCTTGGCTCGCCGGTCGTATAAATTTTGTTCCTTATGTTATTATCCAAGTCGAGATAATAGACGATCAGAGGTTATGGGTAACAACTATTTTATACAAACAGATTTGCAGCGAAGTGAACGTTCGTGATAATGTTAATTAGTCGGTACCTTATTTCAATAAGCCGTCAAGTTATACATTATCACTAGGCACTATTTTGTATGAGTTTTGTCATTGCTGTTGTGCGGCTCTTCGAGATGTTGATCTGCGTTGGATGGATGGGTCCCTTCGAGGTTTCAAACACCTGTTTTAATACGGCACTATGGCGTGTAATAACTTCTTATAATACCCAATCCTAAAGACTCGTGGAAATAATGGATCGTACTTATTTGATAAAGCTTTCTTCGAGTTTCTAATCAAACTTGTGTGTTGGATAACGCTGTCATTAGATTTAATTCTTGCAAACAACGATTTCAATATGATTCTGCAGCTCGTGCTTTTAATATATTTTCTGGATTGCTCATTTTATTACTACAACAGCGATCTCGTGCTTTTAATATATTTTCTGGATTGCTCATTTTATTACTACAAGAGCGCTGCATATTTGTTGTTTACAAGAAGTGAATATCTGGGGTGCATCGCTCATTTTAGCATAACAAGGAACACTAGCACAGCTAATTACAGAGTGGGTCTTTATTAAACAAAAAAAAAAGTGCTTAGTTCGTATGTCAATGCAAGTTGGGTTTATTACTTGCTATGTACAAAAAAAAAGTCACATACCTCTATGGGTCAGAATCTATATCTTGCAAGCTATTGGAGGTAGATCAATACAGCAACACCACGGTGATCGGTAACATCCAGGTTGCTATCGTAATTGTAACGGCAGTCTACACTCCAGAACAGTAATCTAAGTCCAAAGATTAGTCAGGCCATTCATAAAAAGCGATCTGGCCTACCGTAGGAAAATCATTAGGCCTCTGGCAAAGAGCTAAAATGGGAATCTTATTACTGTTGATAAGCGCGGAAGACCTTACCGATGCACCCCAGATATTCACTTCTTGTAAACAACAAATATGCATCGCTCTTGTAGTAATAAAATGAGCATTCCTGAAAATATATTAAAAGCACGAGATCGCTCTTGTAGTAATAAAATGAGCAATCCAGAAAATATATTAAAAGCACGAGATCGCTCTTGTAATAATAAAATGAGCAATCCAGAAAATATATTAAAAGCACGAGCTGCAGAATCAAATTGAAATCGTTGTTTGCAAGAATTAAATCTAATGACAGCGTTATCCAACACACAAGTTTGATTAGAAACTCGAAGAAAGCTTTATCAAATAAGTACGATCCATTATTTCCACGAGTCTTTAGGATTGGGTATTATAAGAAGTTATTACCCGCTATAGTGCCGTATCAAAACAGGTGTTTGAAACCTCGAAGGGACCCATCCATCCAACGCAGATCAACATCTCGAACAGCCGCACAACAGCAATGACAAAACTCATACAAAATAATGCCTAGTGATAATGTATAACTTGACGGCTTATTGAAATAAGGTACCGACTAATTAACATTATCACGAACGTTCACTTCACTGCAAATCTGTTTGTATAAAATAGTTGTTACCCATAACCTCTGATCGTCTATTATCTCGACTTGGATAATAACATAAGGAACAAAATTTATACGACCGGCGAGCCAAGAACGATGCAATTTAAATACGCTGACAGGAAGGGAGCGTAATAATTATTAGAACATCCAAAAAGTAAATGCAGCAATCATATCTAATAATTAATTACAAGCTGTTTATAATTTTCAATAAGTTGGGAAGTAATTGATGAATAATCCAATTTAAAATTTATTCCTTGCAAATTAGTTATTAATGAAAATCGGTCTTCAATTAATTTACCTTTAAATTAATACACACGAGTTAAATTGCATACAAATCCGAGACTATTCTGAAGTATTCAATTTATACAACCGGCGGTCCAAAGAACGACGCAATTTAAGTACGCTGACAGGAAGGGAGCGTCCAAGACGCCCTGACGTGGGGCCTCGATTTTTTTGGTTTTTTTCTTGATTTTTTTAAATTTTTTTTTATGAGCTTGCTGTTTTTTGGCATTGACTTTTTTTTGGTGTATCGGCTCGATTTTCTTTTTTGCCTATATTGGCTGGCTCTAATTTTTTTTTGTGTAGTTTTGAATTTTTTTCTCGCTATATAGAAATTCCTTGATTTTAATTTTTTTGTGAATTATCAGAGTTGTGTTTTCGCTGGTAATTTGGTTCTGGAAAACACTGGCGCCCAAGTTTCCTATACACCACTTTTTTTTTCTCTTTACGTCACTTTCGCTACCTCACTTAAATATAATCCAGTAGTCGTTGCTGATTTTCCTGTCTGTTTATTTTGACACTGCTTCACATTTTGGCCTTGGATATAGTAATAAGTTGTAAATGGTTTTGTGCTGAAGGCTTTGAGTATTCTTTATTTACTTTACTGAACCTATTAAACTTTGGTTTCGGTTGGTTTTTTTTTAATTTTAAGTATTCCTGTTACTTGAAATTCTCAAATACTTTAAAAATCTCATTTCATAATGGCTTAATGGCGTATGACGGTCAACCGGTTACGGAAGACTGAGCTTCAGTACGAATTATCTTCTCGGGGTTACACTCCTGAAGACAATGTGAACGAATTACGTAGATCCGTTCGAAGTGCTCTTAGCATCGAACGAGAGAATAGGCTTCCCTCCATCCCTGTAAAAGCAGATTTTGGTTCTGAATGTAGGGCCATCGAAGCCGCTATTCAAGAGTTAATAACCTCACTTCCCCCTTTTGATGGTGATAAGTCCTCAGATACGTTTCGACGTATTAGTGCCTTGTGGATACATCTCGAGCGTCGTTGCGCAAATTTGTCCCCAAAAGACGATGAGCAGAAAATACACGTCAATTACTTCTTACGGTAAATAATCTCCGCCGCGACTATGATAAAAAGATTAAAAAGTTTCGACACCCTACTGCCACATTCGGTATCCCATTAGCTACCTCTAGTATTTTTCTTTCTTCTAATCCTCATGTAGACCCGGATGGACCCCCTATACTTACATCCTATTCCGAAAAGGAAGAGGAATCCGAATCCGTCGTTTCTAAGTCGTGTGGTGCTTCCTCCAAACGTAACAGAGTCTCGAAACTTGATCTAAAATTCTCAGGTGATACTCAAACCCTAACGGTACATAGTTTCCTTGAAAGAGTGGAAGAGCTCCGAAAAGCCCGAAATATCCCGGAGAGTGAATTATTTGACTCCGCGGTTGAGTTGTTCAAATCCAAAGCGCTCTGTTGGTTCCGGGGTAATTGTCACCGTTGTTCCGATTGGACATCACTATCTAGGCTGCTGATACGTCATTTTGCACCCCCAGATTACTATCGTCGGTTATTTGACGACATCCGAACAAGGACACAGGACCCGTCGGAAGGTATCGTTGAATATTTGTCATGCATGAGTGCATTGTTCCGGCGCCATGGGAGTGTACCGGCCGATGTACAACTCGATATAGTTTCTCGTAACCTGTCCCCTTTCTATTTAGCCCGGCTGCCTACCGTACATTCTTGGGAAGAGTTGGAAAATGAGTGTCTAAAATTAGAATTAACAAAATTTAGGGTCGACAATTACGTACCCCCTAATAGAAATACCCACTCGTATGTGGAACCTGATCTGGCCTATAAACCAAATCCTTCGTTACCCTCTTTGGGCTAACCTCGTGGGTCTTTTTCTAAACCACTCCCAACTTCCGCGAATAGAAATAATCTTTCTTCTATTACTACTCCAGCTACCCCTACTACAAGTAAACAGGTGGTCTGTTGGAACTGTGATAAAACTGGACATGTTTCACCCCAGTGCTCTCACCCACAGATCCTACACTGCTACGGATGCGGTTATAAAGGCGTGACCAGACGCGATTGCCCGCGTCAATGTGGCCATTCTTTAAATCGTCGATAGGGTCCTTAAGCCGAGGCGACGACCCTATTCTATCTCTGTCCTCGGATCTTCCCTTTCCTGGTCTGGTGGGCCAACCCCGTTCTATGTTAGATTCTATATGTACTGCCGTCCGTGGCGACGAACGTCCCTATCTTACTGTTCATATCTTTGGTATTTCCTTTATCGGTTTACTAGATTCTGGAGCCACCCGTACAATCCTTGGTGGTCCTGGTCGGCGCCGCTTAAGTTCCTTAAACCTCTCCCTTCGTAATTATACTTAGTTCTTTTGTAGCCTGGCAGACAATTCAAAATGCACCATATTAGGTTTCATTTCCCTCCACATAGTTCTTCCAGACTCCGTTACTACCCTCGACATCCTTGTGATTCCTGACGTCTCTCACCAGCTTATTCTCGGCATTGATTTCTGGAAATCGGTGCAGTGTGTCCCCAACTTTCGTGATGACCTTTGGATTCTTGCTCCTCCTTCTTCCTTGACCATCACTACTTCCGCTCCGATCCATATTATTTCTGAACTTTCTTCCTACCAACAACTACTTTTAGATTCTTTAATTTCCTCTACTTTTTCTTTCCTTTCTCTACGTCACTTTCGCTACCTCACTTAAATATAATCCGGTAGTCGTTGCTGATTTTTCTGTCTGTTTATTTTGACACTGCTTCACATTTTGGACTTGGATATACTAATAAGTTGTAAATTGTTTTGTGCTGAAGGCTTTGAGTATTCTTTATTTACTTTACTGAACCTATTAAACTTTGGTTTCGGTTGTTTTTTTTATTAATTTTAAGTATTGCTGTTACTTGAAATTCTCAAATACTTTAAAAATCTCATTTCATAATGGCTTATTGGCGTATGACGGTCAACCGGTTACGGAAGACTGAGCTTCAGTACGAATTATCTTCTCGGGGTTACACTCCTGAAGACAATGTGAACGAATTGCGTAGATCCGTTCGAAGTGCTCTTAGTATCGAACGAGAGAATAGGCTTCCCTCCATCCCTGTAAAGCAGATTTTGATTCTGAATGTAGGGCCATCGAAGCCGCTATTCAAGAGTTAAAAACCTCACTTCCCCCCTTTGATGGTGATAAGTCCTCAGATACGTTTCGACGTATTAGTGCCTTGTGGATACATCTCGAGCGTCGTTGCGCAAATTTGTCCCCAAAAGACGATGAGCAGAAAATACACGTCAATTACTTCTTACGGTAAATAATCTCCGCCGCGACTATGATAAGAAGATTAAAAAGTTTCGACACCCTACTGCCACATCCGGTATCCCATTAGCTACCTCTAGTATTTTTCTTTCTTCTAATCCTCATGTAGACCCGGATGGACCCCCTATACTTACATCCGATTCCGAAGAGGAAGAGGAATCCGAATCCGTCCTTTCTAAGTCGTGTGGTGCTTCCTCCAAACGTAACAGAGTCTCGAAACTTGATCTAAAATTCTCAGGTGATACTCAAACCCTAACGGTACATAGTTACCTTGAAAGAGTGGAAGAGCTCCAAAAAGCCCGAAATATCCCGGAGAGTGAATTATTTGACTCCGCGGTTGAGTTGTTCGAATCCAAAGCGCTCTGTTGGTTCCGGGGTAATTGTCACCGTTGTTCCGATTGGACATCACTATCTAGGCTGCTGATACGTCATTTTGCACCCCCAGATTACTATCGTCGGTTATTTGACGACATCCGAACAAGGACACAGGACCCGTCGGAAGGTATCGTTGAATATTTGTCATGCATGAGTGCATTGTTCCGGCGCCATGGGAGTGTACCGGCCGATGTACAGCTCGATATAATTTCTCGTAACCTGTCCCCTTTCTATTTAGCCCGGCTGCCTACCGTACATTCTTGAGAAGAGTTGGAAAATGAGTGTCTAAAATTAGAATTAACAAAATTTAGGGTCGACAATTACGTACCCCCTAATAGAAATACCCACTCGTATGTGGAACCTGATCTGGCCTATAAACCAAACCCTTCGTTACCCTCTTTGGGCCAACCTCGTGGGTCTAACTTTTCTAAACCACACCCAACTCCCGCGAATAGAAATAATCTTTCTTCTATTACTACTCCAGCTACCCCTACTACAAGTAAACAGGTGGTCTGTTAGAACTGTGATAAAACTGGACATGTTTCACCCCACTGCTCTTACCCACAGATCCTACACTGTTACGGATGCGGTTATAAAGGCGTGACCAGACGCGATTGCCCGCGTCAATGTGGCCATTCTTTAAATCGTCGATAGGGTCCTTAAGCCGAGGCGACGACCCTATTCTATCTCTGTCCTCGGATCTTCCCTTTCCTGGTCTGGTGGGTCAACCCCGTTCTATGTTAGATTCTATATGTACTGCCGTCCGTGGCGACGAACGTCCCTATCTTACTGTTCATATCTTTGGTATTTCCTTTATCGGTTTACTAGATTCTGGAGCCACCCGTACAATCCTTGGTGGTCCTGGTTGGCGCCGCTTAAGTTCCTTAAACCTCTCCCTTCGTAATTATACTTAGTTCTTCTGTAGCCTGGCAGACAATTCAAAATGCACCATATTAGGTTTCATTTCCCTCCCCATAGTTCTTCCAGACTCCGTTACTACCCTCGACATCCTTGTGAATCCCGACGTCTCTCACCAGCTTATTCTCGGCATTGATTTCTGGAAATCGGTGCAGTGTGTCCCCAACTTTCGTGATAACCTTTGGATTCTTGCTCCTCCTTCTTCCTTGACCATCACTACTTCCGCTCCGATCCATATTATTTCTGAACTTTCTTCCGACCAACAACTACTTTTAGATTCTTTAATTTCCTCTACTTTTTCTTTCCTTTCTCTACGTCACTTTCGCTACCTCACTTAAATATAATCCGGTAGTCGTTGCTGATTTTTCTGTCTGTTTATTTTGACACTGCTTCACATTTTGGACTTGGATATACTAATAAGTTGTAAATTGTTTTGTGCTGAAGGCTTTGAGTATTCTTTATTTACTTTACTGAACCTATTAAACTTTGGTTTCGGTTGTTTTTTATTAATTTTAAGTATTGCTGTTACTTGAAATTCTCAAATACTTTAAAAATCTCATTTCATAATGGCTTATTGGCGTATGACGGTCAACCGGTTACGGAAGACTGAGTTTCAGTACGAATTATCTTCTCGGGGTTACACTCCTGAAGACAATGTGAACGAATTACGTAGATCCGTTCGAAGTGCTCTTAGCATCGAACGAGAGAATAGGCTTCCCTCCATCTCTGTAAAAGCAGATTTTGATTCTGAATGTAGGGCCATCAAAGCCGCTATTCAAGAGTTAAAAACCTCACTTCCCCCCTTTGATGGTGATAAGTCGTCAGATACGTTTCGACGTATTAGTGCCTTGTGGATACACCTCGAGCGTCGTTGCGCAAATTTGTCCCCAAAAGACGATGAGCAGAAAATACACGTCAATTACTTCTTACGTTAAATAATCTCCGCCGCGACTATGATAAAAAGATTAAAAAGTTTCGACACTCTACTGCCACATCCGGTATCCCATTAGCTACCTCTAGCATTTATCTTTCTCCTACTCCTCCTGTAGACCCGGATGGACCACCTATACTTACATCCGATTCCGAAGAGGAAGAGGAATCCGAATCCGTCCCTTCTAAGTCGTGTGGTGCTTCCTCCAAACGTAACAGTCTCGAAACTTGATCTAAAATTCTCAGGTGATTCTCAAACCCTAACGGTACATAGTTTCCTTGAAAGAGTGGAAGAGCTCCGGAAGGCCCGAAATATCCCGGAGAGTGAATTATTTGACTCCGCGGTTGAGTTGTTCGAATCCAAAGCGCTCTGTTGGTTCCGGGGTAATTGTCACCGTTGTTCCGATTGGACATCACTATCTAGGCTGCTGATACGTCATCCATTATTATTGTGGCAACCATGGGACTGAGTGGTGAACCGAGCGGTTGCACTAGTGTTATCTTCGAGGGTCATGGCTATTTACATATTCATGGCTGGGTCTTCCTCTCGTCTTTCACGCCACAAGTAACATTCCTCTTATACGTAATAAAGCACTGACTATAGGGTATTTTATTTAACTGTATTTCGAAATATGTTCGGTTTGAATATAGCATAATTATCTGTGCATACTTGACGACTAAACTATAGGACTGGGTTTAACGTTTATCAGTTGATTTAATAGTATTTCGAAATATGTACAGTTTGAATATAGCCTAGTTATCTGTGCATGCTTAAGGACTAACCTATAGGACTAGGGTTTAACGTTTATCATTCACTTTTAAAGTAAACTCTTTGACTCTAGAGCATAACATAACATAGGACTTGGATACAATTATTCTTTAGATAAAAATCCCAATTAACTAGAGCTAGTATTATCATTTATATCATGCTTAAGATTTACCCTTAATACACTTCACTTAATTTCACTATCACTAAACTGACCTACTGGTCAATTCCTACTTAATTTATATAACATGCAAGTTCCGCTCATTTTTTTACGTATGTAGTTCCCTCTTTCAGGTATCGACTTCTACCGTTATCCCTGGTGTGAAACTACTTTTACCGTTCATTTAGGATACCTCGTAGTGACTTTGTCTTCGTTAAAATAGCCTGGCAAGCTTAATTAAGGTTGGTGACCAGCAGCTACCAGATGGGTTCTCTGCTTGGAGTATTATTTTTAATGTCGTTCTAGTGTATTACGTATTTCGAAATAACCTGCTATTTTGCTTACATTATGTTATACTGGGTGGACCAGAAAGGCGTACGATTTTAAAAGCACTCTTGCGTTTGAACCATATGAGAGGGGGCCGCGCGAATGGTGGGGTTGAGAAGCTCGGGTCTCGGAAATTTAGTCGCGATGGATCACTTCACCGGAGCGCAACGTGCATTCTGCGTTAAACATTATTACAAAAATAGCAATTCGTGCGCTATTGTTCGGCGTGAGTTTGGATTACATGACCTAAATCAGTGTCCGAAGGAAAGTGTGATTAGATCGTGAGTCAGAAAGTTCGAAGCTACTGGTTCGACTCTCCAACAGAAGCCTGCGGGACGCCCAAGGTCAACAAGAACGGAAGACACAATTGAACAAGTTAGAGCTTCAGTTCAACGTAATCCTGGTCTATCGACTCGCAAGCGATCAGCTCAACTTGCGGTATCCAGACCATCTTTGCGTCGCATTTTGTTGAAAGATCTGAAATTGCACCCGTATAAAATTCAACTTGTGCAGAAATTACAGGCAAATGATGCAATTTTACGACGAGCTTTTGTTGAAACAATGTTGGAACGCTTTCGGAGTTTCAACAATATTCTGTTCTCCGACGAAGCCCATTTTCGCATAAATGGGCATGTCAATAAACAGAATTGCCGTTACTGGGCTGCAGAGAACCCACGTGCAAAACATCAGAAGCCTCCGCATTCGCCGAAAGTAACCGTTTGGGCGGCCATATCAGCACACGGAATTATCGGACCCTATTTCTTTGAAAATGAACAAGGGCAATCTGTCACTGTAAATTCTGACCGATACATAACCATGTTAAGAGATTTTTTCTTTCCGCAACTGCAACAATTTGAAGCCTATAATCGGGCGACGTGGTTTCAACAAGATTGCGCGACATGCCATACATTTAATGCCTCTTTGGCGGTCATAAATGAGATGTTTGCTGGGAAACTGATATCGCGCCGAGGTGACATTGCATGGCCGCCTAGAAGTCCGGATCTAACGCCACCGGACTTTTTTATGTGGGGGATACCTAAAAAGTAAAGTCTACTTTGTCACGGAAAATTTAAGTCAAGTTGACGGCCACTAAAAAAGTGCTTAGGTAGCGGCTTTTGGGTTGGGGGTGGTGACAACTTTTGCTCCGGCTTAGTCAGGGTGAGACTCTAATTCAGGGTAGATCAGAAAATGTACTGCACAGATTATATTAATAAGGGTTAGTATTGAATCAGAGCCTGGACAGGGAATGCCAAGGCGCCAGGAACTGATAAAAATAAAGGAGCGTATGAAACCTAAAGTCTTAGTTCCAACAGACTTCGAAGGAACCCCCTTCCAGATCAAATATAAAACACGCAACTTCACAAAATAACTATCTTTAATATCTCATCGGAACACCAAAACAATTAATAATAAAAATTCCAAATACCAGTTGAATTTCAATATTACATCAATTATGATTAACACAAGAATAGAAAATACAAAATTAGTAAATATTACCGTAAGAAACCCCGCACGAGTGCATATCAGGGAAGAATATCTTTTAATTTCTAACTCACTTCAAAGTTATTTATTACTCACGTACTCATATACCCTTGGCCAAGAAAGAATGTAGTAGTACGTAAAATGCACCATAAATTAAGTGCTAGGTGTTCTAACCTCAATTTCAAATAAGCACCTCGTGGGAGCAATCTCTAACAATAGTGTAAATATTAGATACCTCAACGTACTGTTGAAATATTTCATTAATAATCTTAATAAATCACTCTAGGCCGTAAAGAGGGTGCCTAGAAATATACTAAAAATTTGTTTTAAATATTAAATTTTGTACATCAGTATTACTAAATTTTGAATGAAGTAGAGGTACTTCCTATGAACAGCAATACCTCAAATTATTAATATTAAGTACTAATTAGGAAAAATAATAAAACCAAAATGGCACAAAATAAGCACAAACATTAACAACGAACAATAAATACATGGAATAATCTTACTCAATGATTAGCTTCTGTACGTAGTTATCTCACATCGACGGTCGTCGATGTCCTAGGCTGCTGGAATGGTAACCCAGAGTAACGACAGCTGGTCGGCAACCCCGATAAATGATAAATAATAAAGTTGATAGTGCGACAACGTTCTTGAGATAAAGGAGACGGGAGCATAACCAGAATGAAGAACATACGTATAAGGCACAATGAGACGGCGTAGGGAGGAAAAAGTAGAAGAAGAAGGAGGAGGAGGACCCTAAAATTTAATATTAGAAATCAAGTTGCAAACAAAAATTGAGATATTAATTACCACGTAAGTGGGTCAATTAAATGTGCACTAACTGATTTAGAGATACCAGGACGTTACAATATTTAGATTTCAATAACGAACATCTGCACCTAGAAAAATTAAAATAATAAAATTTAATCTATTTTAATTCATACCAATCATGAACGGTGATGATGAATTTAAATCCACTACAAGTGAAAATCGAAGCTTGCAAAAGGTATTCTAAAACCATAAAACCAAAATTGCCAAACTCCAATAATTATTTGTCGGTTCTACCTAAATCCGTAATCAATACGTTTATATCGGCAGAATCCAACTTTCACCAACAACGATCGAAATAAGAATGCCTCTTATCCACAAGGACAAAAGCAAAGTACAGCTTATTATCATATTTGTAATTTCCAATGCAGATAAGTAACGTAAATTTGAGTATACGGCAATAACTTGTAATTATGAAGGTTAACACAAATGAAGCGCAAAGGTAACAACGATATAGATAGCAGGACAATGCTATCAGCAGACAATTGAATTTAGAAATATTATATAAATAGAATGCTGACACAGAAGTGTCGACCGGAAGGTTACATACCCCTTTCTCTTCGTAAGGAAGTAAACTCCATTGAAGATTGAGTTTACTGACAAAACTCACACATGAATTAGATCACTACATGAGGGATCCATTTTTGAAAAGTTCGGGCTCACAACATAAGTATGTTCAACACAACAATTTCAAAAATAAAAGAGTAAAAAAAAACAAAGCCAAACAAACATAAAGAAAACATCAACCTTGATCATCAATAACTGCAGGTTTTAATTCTTGAACATGCCAAGTCCGTGCGGGTTCGCCATCACTATCTTCTAATTCATAAACATAAGCACCAATTTTTTTCTTAACCTTATAAGGCCCTATGAATTTTAGAGCCAGTTTAGCAGATATGAATTTGGTTGCGTCGCTAAGGATTTTGTTACGTCGCCATACAAGTTGACCTATCTGGTAAGTCACATCTCTTCTACGCAGATTGTAGGTGTGTCGAAAACGCTAGTGAGCGAGACGAAGACGCTTTTTCACCGTTTCTCGTAATTTCTGAAAACCAGTTTTTCTCTTTTCCACCTGAGAATTTAAATTAGGCGGTTCGGAGGCATTCACATCAATAAAGTATTCCTTACCATCGGCAACGTTTTCTCTACCAAAATTAATATAATAAGGGGTGAAACCTGTCGTTTCGCTAGTGGAAGTACGAATTGCACAAGCCACAGCGGCTAATTGATTATCCCAAGCACGATGGGTATCCTTGATGTATGAAGCGATCATGGTTTTAATAACTCTGTTTGATCTCTCGGCAGGGTTGGCGCGAGTATAATAAAGAGGAGTATAGAAAATTTCAGAGTTGTATTTTTGACATAAGGCTTTAAATTCTTTGCTTTTCAGTTGTGTTCCATTGTCACAAATTATTGATTGTGGAACACCATAAATCAAAAAGATTCCTTCTTCTAAGTTTTTACACACACTCTTAGCAGTAGCGGAACGGACGGGAAATAATACTACATACTTGCTAAAGTAGTCGCATACTACCAATAGGTGAGTGTAGCCTTGAGTTGAGCGTATTAAAGGTCCTATAAAATCTACACTAAACATTTGCCATGGCCTACTAATTTCGGGACGACTGCCCATTAATCCTGTGGGTAGTTTTTGTTCGGGTTTTTGTTGTTGGCAAATTGTACAACGATTGACATATCTGGTAATATCGCTTTTCATCTGAGGCCAATAATAAAGATTTTTAATTTTAGAGTATGTTTTAAAGATACCGACATGTCCAGCTGTTGGATGATCATGATACCGTGAAAGGATCTCTTTGCGATGGTCTTTGGGAACTACCAGTTTCCAAACGTCGGACTCGTTGGCGAGTTCGGGTATACCAGGTTTAACATATTTGTACAATTTATTAATTTCAGTACGCCACTGGGGGTACTTTAAAGGAAATTCCGATATCTTGGTAATCATTTTTCTATACCATCGGTCAGAAATGTTAGAAATTTCGTTGGCATTCGATTGAAGAACATCAGCCGACACAGGTACGGAACGCGATAAGAAGTCAGGAACGACATTGTCTTTGCCTTTCCGATGAATGATGTTGAAATCGTAGGGTTGCAGACGGAAAGACCGCCGAGCTAATCTACCTTGAGGGTCCTTCAAACGGTGCAACCACAGCAAAGAATGATGGTCAGTAATAACCGTAAACGAAACGCCATCTAAATAATGTCTTAATTTTTCCACAGCCCAGATAACAGCAATACATTCTCGCTCGGTAGTGGAGTATTTTCTTTCTTGGGTTGTCAAAGAACGAGATAAATAGCAAATAACGTTATCACCTTGGTCGGATTCTTGGGTAAGAACAGCTCCGATGCCATAGGCAGAGGCGTCTGTTTGCAAAATAAACCGTTTCTGAAAATCAGGACAGGTCAAAATGGGGGTTGACACTAAACTCTTCTTAAGGTGATTAAATGCTAACTCACAAGATTCAGACCATTTTCAAATAGTATTTTTCTTTGTCAAGTCTGTAAGCGAGTGTACGATAGTAGATAAATTTTTGATAAATCTCCGATACCAACTTGCGGTACCTAAAAATCGACGCAATTCTGTAACAGTTTTTGGACGAGATATATTCAGAATCGCACTAATTTTCTCGGGATCGGGTCTTAATCCATTAGCATCTACAACATAGCCTAGATATTTGAGTTCGGGTACACAAAATTTACATTTCTCCAAACTAATAACGAGACCAGCTTCAGCCAATCGATCAAGAACTTTTGCGAGAACTTCCAAATGAGTATTAAAATCTTTCGAAATCACAACCACATCATCAAGATACTGCAAAACAAAGGGTTGCAGGTCGGCACCTAAAGTGTTATCTATCAAGCGTTGAAACGTTGCAGGGGCGTTAGTCAGACCAAAAGGCATCCTAGTGAACCTATAGAGCCCACGCCCTGGAACCGTAAATGCAGTAAAATCCTTAGAGGACTCTGACAAAGGCACTTGCCAGTACGCTGACCTAATATCAATTGACGATAAATATTGGGCATCACATAATTGATCTAAAATCGCAGATATGTAAGGCAAAGGGTAGGCGTCCTTAATGGTGACGCGATTTAGTTGGCGATAATCGACACAGAATCGGTAGGAACTATTCCCGCTTGTAACATTTCATTTAGTTCATTATCTATGATTTTCTGTTTAGCCGGAGATACAGAGTAGTATCTTTGTTTAATAGGTTTTGTATCAGGAGTGATTTCAATGACATGTTCAGTGGTGGTGCACAAGCCTAAGCCAATTCCCATTATTTTCAATTTATTCGAAATTAAATTATTTAACGCACTGCACTGATCAATAGATAATTGATCAGGGTTATTTAAACTTACAATGTGAGGAATTTTTGATTCATTGTCAAAATGCCAAATGTCTTCCTTTAAATTAGGGACAATATCCATTAAT
Source organism: Platerodrilus igneus (assembly GCA_036346225.1). Classification (NCBI taxonomy): domain Eukaryota; kingdom Metazoa; phylum Arthropoda; class Insecta; order Coleoptera; family Lycidae; genus Platerodrilus; species Platerodrilus igneus. Next base: position 951,040 of record JARFIW010001102.1, on the reverse strand, counting down.
TTCCAAAAATCAATACCAAGTATTATATCGTGACACAATTCGGATACTACTAAAACATTTACAATGCGTAATTTATCCAACAGTTGTATCGGTGTGGCTATATAACCTAAACTTTTACATATTTGTCCATTAGCAACTGTACATTCAGTTGGAGACTTAATTAAAGTGAGTCCGAGTTTCAATAATAATTCGTAACCAGGTAGTCCTACAACAGTTTGTGTAGCATCACTATCTAAAAGAGCTAAAATAGGATATTCCACAATTTTTATTTTCACATAGGGTCTCTGATCACCTACAACATGAGAGAGAACATAATCAAGTAAGATTTGCGCAGGAAATTGATCAGATTTAAACGTAACTGATTTGCATGTATTAATATTTTCAGAATCGAATTTAGGGGAAGTCAAGCTTTGAGATGAATCGAGGTTAACCACTTGACTTAACGGTTTCCTCGTGAAAAGTTTAAATGAGTATTGCACCCGGGGCAAGTGCGAATAGTGAAATCGTGTTTGCCACATTTATAACAGAATAGTTTCTTTGGTTCCATACAATTTGTACTAGTATGACCTAAACGTGAACAATTCCAACAAACTACAGTTTTTGAATTGGATGATATCTCAACTACAGCAGGCAACGCAGATGCAACTTCTGACACAGCTTTAGTTTTGCGAATAAATGCAAAATCTGGTTCGACACAGTCGCTTTTTCTACAAGGCGGCACATAATTATCTAAACGGTATTTCGTGACTTCAAGTTTTAAACATTCTGCTTCTAATTGACGTAACGAAGTAACGGATGCCAGTTGTGCGGTGTAAAAAGGAGCAAGATTTCTTGAAATAATATCTAATTGTACATCATGGGGTATACTGCCATATCGTCGGAACATTGACTTCATAATTGACAAGTATTCCACGATATTTTCGGAGGGATCTTGAGTTCGCGACAAAATTTCCTTAAACAGTCGACGCCTGTAATCAGGAGGTTCAAAATGTCGAATTAATAAAGAAGATAGGTCGTGCCAATTAGTAAATTGGTGACGATTACTCCTGTACCATAATAAGGCTTTGGATTCAAATAAATCTACAGAACTTTTAAAAAGCTGTAAATCGGAAACACCACGAGCAACTTTAAGCTCATTTACTCTTTCTAGAAAATTATGAACACTAAGTCCAGTAGGATCTCCAGAAAATTTTAAGTTCCATTTAACTACGGGTGTATGGTGACTTTTAAAATTAGAACTATAGGCAGGATTACTAGAAACAACACTATCCGAGAGATTAGGCGCTTCTACAGTTTCATCTGTAGCTAACGTTTGAGTAGCAAACATTGCAGGAAGGGCGATAAAATCTGACGCCGTTTGTCCATCCAAATTGTCCATAAGCGTAAGAATTGCCGGTAACAACTGATTATATGTTTTAGTTTGTTCAGGGGTTAACGAAGAAGTAACGGTGAGATTAATTCTTTTTAATAAATGAATAAGACGCGAACGAATAGTAGCCAAAGGTGAGACCAATTTCTTCAGATTTGCTTTAAGTCCAGTTAATTTAGTTCCAATAATTTCAAATTCTTCATCAGTATTTAATTTCAAAGTTGGGTAAGATAATGATTTATCCAATTGTTCCATTTTAATTAAGGGACGGAGACATGCTCGCATATGGTCTACAGTTTCAGTGGTAGCCATATCAACACCACCAATGAATAATTCAAAACACAGCTCATCTTTTCTTAAACGGTTGAGGTCTAATTTATATTCAGCCATTATATACTAAGCAAACAAAACAACTCTATACACACAAAAATATATCACTACACAACTTCAATGTTCCTGTTTCTCCACACGAAAATCGTTATAATCACAAAACTCAAATATACAGCAGTAATTGTGAAACAAAATAATAATAATGAACAGTAGCACGCAAACGTAAAAGTTACACAAATTGACATAAACACAAAACAAATTCTGTAAATAGAAATCTTGGTTAACTTCAAGGGCACTAATGAAAATTGGTTATTCGAGGAAACGCCAAAATATTTAAAACGAGAACACAAAAAAAATCAATGCAGGTTTTCGAGGCCACACGCGTTGGGTGCGCCAATTTTTGGATGTCACGGAAAATTTAAGTGAAGTTGACGGCCCCTAGAAAAGTGCTTAGGTAGCGGCTTTTGGGTTGGGGGTGGTGACAACTTTTGCTCCGGCTTAGTCAGGGTGAGACTCTAATTCAGGGTAGATCAGAAAATGTACTGCACAGATTATATTAATAAGGGTTAGTATTGAATCAGAGCCTGGACAGGGAATGCCAAGGCGCCAGGAACTGATAAAAATAAAGGAGCGTATGAAACCTAAAGTCTTAGTTCCAACAGACTTCGAAGGAACCCCCTTCCAGATCAAATATAAAACACGCAACTTCACAAAATAACTATCTTTAATATCTCATCGGAACACCAAAACAATTAATAATAAAAATTCCAAATACCAGTTGAATTTCAATATTACATCAATTATGATTAACACAAGAATAGAAAATACAAAATTAGTAAATATTACCGTAAGGAACCCCGCACGAGTGCATATAGGAGAAGAAGAACTTTAAATTTCTAACTCACTTTAAAGTTATTTATTACTCACGTACTCATATACCCTTGGCCAAGAAAGCATGTAGTAGTACGTATAATGCACCATAAATTAAGTGCTAGGTGTTCTAACCTCAATTTCAAATAAACACCTCGTGGGAGCAATCTCTAACAATAGTGTAAATATTAGATACCTTAACGTACTGTGGAAATATTCATTAATAATCTTAATAAATCACTCTAGGCCGTAAAGAGGGTGCCTAGAAATATACTAAAAATTTGTTTTAAATATTAAATTTTGTACATCAGTATTACTAAATTTTGAATGAAGTAGAGGTACTTCCTATGAACAGCAATACCTCAAATTATTAATATTAAGTACTAATTAGGAAAAATAATAAAACCAAAATGGCACAAAATAAGCACAAACATTAACAACGAACAATAAATACATGGAATAATCTTACTCAATGATTAGCTTCTGTACGTAGTTATCTCACATCAACGGTCGTCGAAGTCCTAGGCTGCTGGAATGGTAACCCAGAGTAACGACAGCTGGTCGGCAACCCCGATAAATGATAAATAATAAAGTTGATAGTGCGACAACGTTCTTGAGATAAAGGAGACAGGAGCATAACCAGAATGAAGAGCATACGTATAAGGCACAATGAGACGGTGTAGGGAGGAAAAAGTAGAAGAAGAAGGAGGAGGAGGAACCTAAAATTTAATATTAGAAATCAAGTTGCAAACAAAAATTGAGATATTAATTACCACGTAAGTGGGTCGATTAAATGTGCACTAACTGATTTAGAGATAACAGGACGTTACAATATTTAGATTTCAATAACGAACATCTGCACCTAGAAAAATTAAAACAATAAAATTTAATCTATTTTAATTCATACCAATTATGAACGGTGATGATGAATTTAAATCCACTACAAGTGAAAATCGAAGCTTGCAAAAGGTATTCTAAAACCATAAAACCAAAATTGCCAAACTCCAATAATTATTTGTCGGTACTACCTAAATCCGTAATCAATACGTTTATATCGGCAGAATCCAACTTTCACCAACAACGATCGAAATAAGAATGCCTCTTATCCACAAGGACAAAAGCAAAGTACAGCTTATTATCATATTTGTAATTTCCAATGCAGATAAGAAACGTAAATTTGAGTATACGGCAATAACTTGTAATTATGAAGGTTAACACAAATGAAGCGCAAAGGTAACAACGATATAGATAGCAGGACAATGCTATCAGCAGACAATTGAATTTAGGAATATTATATAAATAGAATGCTGACACAGAAGTGTCGACCGGAAGGTTACAACTTCAATAACCCAGCAACAATTAATCAGTTGAAGGCCATTATCAGAGAAGAAATGGCAGCTATTCCTCGCGCAATGTGCGAGCGAGTTTTTACCAATTTGCAGTTCAGATTTGAGGAATGTTCGCGGCGCGATGGTGCACACCTGGATGATGTTATTTTTAAGAAATGAATTTCCCGGATGTCTTTTTTAATTGAAATACAAATTTGTATGCGAACTGTATTTAGTTTTTTTTTTTATTATTTTTTCAAATTCGCAATTCTTTCTGGCCCACCCTTTACTATGCTATTTCCTCTATTGGAAATAGCGTATAGGTTAAAAACGTACTTGAGCTAATAATAAATTCGTTTTAAGTATTTTATTTCTATACATGAAGTAACTTCGTTTTCCAATTATACATGTAAAATATATCTGCTTTTCGGAGGAGTGTGCGTATATATGGGGTGCTACATCCGCAACCAGACAATACATGGAAAATGACATAACATCATATACACGTGTTTGTATTATCTAAGAACAAAAAGCAGACACGTGTTTGAAGGGTGGCTTAATGTATAGCTCGACGTTGTGCGAGTGAGAGAGAATATTCCCTCGCAAACGTAGAAAATGGGGGGGATTGGTACAAAATCAACTAAACAGTCGACGAATAAGTGGTAGTGTCACATCGGTTGCTTGAACAATATGCATGCGGTGGTAATCAGTTCAATACAGGAGGTTGGATTTTATTCTGGAATGCGCACGCCTAGCCAGTTAAAGCAGGGTAGCTGTGTAAGTTTGGTATAAATTTTGTACATGTATACAGTGACCAAGTTGTAATATATTAATTTATAATAAAAATTAGTTAAAGTGGTAAGGCATATTTATTACTGAATTTCAAATACAGGTGGAAGTATTTTGATTGCAAAAGAGACTCCATCCCATCATGGAACCGCATTAAACGATGTATGCGCTAGGAAAACTCGCCTTATAACGAAACTGACCTCAATAACTTTGACTTAAAATCAACTAATTTTCGATAAACCTCTCAGGCATGTGAAGCCAAATTCGAGTAATTATTTAGAGAGCTTGCAAGATGTATACCTCTCAGAGTTTTATTTCTTTTTGTCAGACCCATCTCATAATACTGAAGTTAGTCGGTACACCAAAACTGACACGCTTGACCCCGCCCTCCGGAAAAATTGACACAGTTAATGTAACGTCCATTAAACCCGTAACATATGTATCTGTTATTTAAAAAACTTTGTATTAAAGCAAACTATGGAAAGGTCAGACTGCAAACGACGTGTTTCCATAAGTTTGAATATAACGACATCAAACAACTTAGTTACAATAAAGTTGATATTTCAAAGACAAAAAGGTGCCACATCGTCAAATTTTTAGAAAACATAAGGTCACTGGACATATCAATGATAGACAAGAAAAATTATGTGTTAAAACGGGGTCAAAGACAGGAAACGAAAAGTTAAATTGAGAGATATGAAAGTTGACCGAAAAACATGTCACAATTTTGGGTTTATAACTACAACTAAATAGTTAATAGTCCAAAAGAGGCAACAAAAATGGTACTAATCAATATTCGCACATTACGTCATACATTCAAGAAGCACGCATCCTTAAATGTCAATGAACCTAATAGGAATCGACAACGATTGTAAGTGTTAATAGCTATATGTTAAGTTACCAAAGAAGTGTGCCTGAACCAAGTTCAATTCACTACATACATTTCGTAATAACACCTGTAAGTTCCAAAAAACAGGTTAATGTCGCAATCGTAACTGCTGTCTGAAGCACCAATGATGACAATCTATCACATAATCGAGTGTATATGCTTACAAGGCGGCTCAGTGGCATAGTTGGTTCGCCTGTGACTACTAAGCCAAGATCTCGGATTCGATTCCCGACATGTTAGGCAAGCATTTTTGGCAATAATATGCCTTAATTCGAATCATAAATAAAATGTAGGTACCATGGATAAATGCTGTCACTCATATACCTCGAGCCCAGGAGCATTGGATCAGCAGTCATACACCTGCCTGAGCCACGTTCGCGACGCGGACCATTTGAAAAATGTTAGACGAGCATTCTTCACAATTATGCGCTCTCGTTCGGATGAGAGGTAAAATGTGGGTTCCGTGTGAAAGCTTTGTCACTCACTTTAAAGATCCCTACATTGTTTGGAACAGTTAGGGTTAGGCAGAATTCTAAATTTCCTGGTAAAAAGAAACTCTCCTCCTTTGAGCGGAGCATTGGAAGTTCAAATATAGGGGCATATACCAAGAAAGGTGCTAACTTCACACCTTTGAACTACTTATTGCTTTTTCAATTACGCCCAGGAGCCCCAATGTAGTTTTGTTTACAACGTTATTCATTCGTCTATAGATTACGTTAAATAATTAACAGAAACTAAATAAAATTTGAAAAAATAAAAAATATTTTAATAAACATTAATAAAATTAATAAAGGTTAATCAAATAAATTAAATAAATATTGATATACCTATCTGCTAAAATTTAAAACCCCATTCATGGTTAGGTTTAGTTTGTAACGGTAAAACGCACGGCTGTCAGAAAGAGAAAAGAAAGCAAAGTACGAACCTGAACGAATCACGTTCATGTATGAAGAGATAAAAGAAACGAAGAAATACCGGGCTAACTACAGAAGCGGAAAGTGGGATGGTTCACAAAGACAAAGAAAAGTACATCGCCAACGTATATTTTATTGACTAACAACACAAAGAAAAAACATTCTATTTAAGATAAGCAAAAGAATTATATTCTACAGACAATCTTTTATGAATTAACGAACAAAGTGCGCATTTCGTAGTTTAACATATAAAGAAAAGTAATCGGTAAAAATTGTCTAAATAGCAAGTATGTTAAATTAAAGTATGGAATTCGGAAACGGTTCCAGTAGTACGTATTTTAAGAAGTAATATGAAGCGTTCGCGAAGGGAATTTCCAAGAGGATTAGAAACTGGTTCTCTCCGCCAGGGCAAGGTTACTAGATTTTGTCCGAATGCATTGGTTACGAAAAAACATCCAAGAATGGACAAACAATTTAAAAAAGGAAAAATCGCAACATACTTCCATGTGCCGCAATACTTATCTTGCATTTGCATCCACGGATGTGTAACAGCTAAACATCTTGATTCTTGCGCCCAGATGCAGCGCCACAGCAGTAATAGATCTTAAGGACTACAACCATTACTACAACAGCAGAGTCACGTACAACGCATTTAAGTCTACTTAAAAGAACTAAACAGAGATCTCTTCCGGTATTAATAAACACGTAAGAAACTTACCGAAGCACCGAGGATATTAGCTTCTCGTGAAAGACGTTTATTGCTCTTGCAGTAATAGAATTAGCCACGCAGAAAGCACATGCTAGGACGAAACGCAAGATTAAAGTGAACCCAGTTTAGTAAACGATATGATAATAGTTTGAAATATTAGGGTACCACATGTCAAAGAACACGCCTCAAGTCTTTCTAATGCATAACTGGGTAAAGAAAACCGGTAAATGCAAATCCACTTCCACATGTACAAAAGTTCTTCTATTCAAACTTATATTACTGTTTTTAAATAAAGCGAGCATATCCTGTTTTTCAAACAAAGATTGTTGATAACCGAATGTGTTATATCAAAAAATAAAGATAGATTAAGGTACTTTGACTTAAACTAAATACACTAATAACATTTTACAAGATGTTGAAAAAGCACTTATTTCAATTGTATTAGAATGAGCTTTATACGAACAAATCGAGTTATTACATTATAATGTGTGATCAGGGGCGTCTCCTATAACAGGTAGTTATACCAAATATCAAAGCAGAGGTGCTGGAATATTTGAGAACATGGTAAGTTGAACGAAAATATTTAGAAATGAAAAGTTGAACGTAACAAGTTATGACATAAAGCTTTACATTGTATAGCCATATCTTACATTAAACGTACAGGGCAATTAAGAAGCAATTTTTGCTACTTAATTAAAAAAACTTCCTATATATTCGGCCTGCATATTATTCGCAACTTAAAAACTGTATAAATTGTATTCTTTTAGGTATGCAACCCTTATACCCAATTCGACTAATTTTTTACCAACAAGCAATTAATTGCGGAACATATTAGAAGCAAAGATAGGGAAAACAAAAAGTACAGGTAGACCTAGGTTAAACTACTGCACACAGATAGTGAAAGATGTACCCTGTGAGAATTTCAGAGAAATGTGTAGGCTAGCTCAGAATAGAAATCAATGGAGGTACGCTTCCAACCAGTCGCAAGATGGAAAAACTAATGACAAAAATAATAACTGTACTTAAACATGGTGGTTATTATAAACAACTACAGATATTGGTTTTGCAATACTCTCAACTAATGTTAATTGTGCAAAAGGATTTACTTGAAAACTATTAATACGGCAAATGCCTAAGTCTTGGGGGATTCTTGGCAGCCACAGGCTGCTACCCCTTTCACATACCACTGAATCTCGGTGAAATAAGACATATAATTGGAAAAGAATAGAAGGGAATCGAGTTGATATCGGCTGTTGTGAGTATTTCAGAAAACTGTGTAGGCTGGCTCAGAACATAAATAAGCTAAGGGACAAGCCCAACCAGTTTCAAGATGTAAAACCCAATGACGAAAAAATAAGTGCTCTTAAATCTGATGATTACTATAAACAACTACAGGTGTTGGTTGTGAAATATGTTCAACTAATGTTGATTGTGCGAAAGGCTAAATTGGAAAAACTTAATTCGACAAAGGTTCAGGTGCTGACGGAACTTAGCAGCCAAAGGCTGCTTACCCCCATTCACATACCGCTGAACATTGGGTAAGTAGGGTATATAACTGTAAAACAATAGAAGATGACCGAACTGCATCAAACAAGAAAGAACAGCAGCTATGTTCAAAGACAACGAACATAGATACAAGAAGAAAACTGTTCAAAGCATAGTGTGGAGCACAGCACAGTAGATCTGTGAAATAGGGGCAGTAGGAAAAGCAGACAGAAAGAAATATAAGGCTTCGGAAATGTTGTGCTTTGATGTATGAGGATGGTAGCATGGTCAGACAAAGTTAATAACAAAGAGGTTGTAGAAATAATAGAGAAATAAAGATATCTGTAGAAAATGAAAAAAGAGGAGAAATAGAAGAACGGGATACGTTCTAAGGCATTTCTGGGGAATAGTACGGGATATACTACAAGCAGAGATAGGAAAAAGAGAGGTAGAGGTAGACCGAGATCAGACTCTCGCACACAGATAGTGATAGATGCAGACTGTGCAAATTGCGGGAAAATGTGTAGGTTGGCTCAGACTAGGAAACAATGAGGGTACGCGTCCAACCAGTTCTAGGGCTGAAGACCTGATGATGATGATGATGATGAAGAAATTATTTAACGATTTTACCAAATTAGGTTTTGATTCAAGTGATCTGTGGATATGTATCGTTTTGTTATTTATTTTTTTTCATTGTCACTTCGCCTTTCTTAGCGTTACATACCTATAAGGTGTAAGTTACATCTTGCATAGGTTGACAAAAATGTCTATTCAAATAAAGTCTTTATGAATTTCTTTAAACTACATTTAGAATGTGGTAAAATAATAATCCGCACTTGTCGAAAGTTTAACGACATGTATTCGGATTTACCGACAATGAATAATGAAATGATTTCAAGAATTATTAATTTTGGTTTATCTTTCCGTTCGGCATCTTGACTAGTTCGCAGAACGGTTGCTGCTAATTAAGTAAATGAAATTGATGCTTTGGTATATTTTCACACCTTTCGACAATCTTTAGGGTACTCTTCTGTAGAGACAAAATTGTGTAACGAGAATATGCACGACTACAAGTTAACTAAAGTACAATCGCTTAAATTTGGAGACTATCCTCACAGAATGGAAATATTGAATATTTATTAATGCTATATATGAAGATCCTCATCCTTTTACAAAGAATAGTTTAGATTGACAAGAATTTACTACAGAGGAAGCTATCATCTTTGAGCTAATGGAAATAATCATCTTACCAGGGACTGTCCCTTTCAAGAAACACTCGTTTCCATGTATTTAGTTTAGAAACGGACAATAAAGTTCGGTATTTAATTTACGACAAAAACTTTATTTCTAGAAGATATTTGGAAATAATAATCGCAGCAGTTAGAGATTTTAAAAACAATCTCAAACTGGCACAATATCTAAGGTGACCAGACGTCCGGCTTTTGGCGGGACAGTCCCGATTTTTCACAATTTGTCCCGCGTCCCGCGACGTTTTTCAAAAGTCCCGACTTTTAGAATTAAGAAAAATCAAAATTAAGTGTTGAAACTTTGAAAGCCATTTTATGTGTCAAATATAATTTGACAAATTCTTGTGAAGATTTTTACAATATTTTAAAAAATGACAACAATATACTGAAACAAATTCACTCAAATAATGTCAAGGAATAAAATATTATACAATTTTTTATATTTATAAATTGTACTTAGGTTAAAAATAAAAAAATATTACGATATTATTTTTATTCTGTACGAAAATTTTTGTTGATACCCCCCCTCCTTCAGAGTTGTTCCGCTTTGCCCATCTAAAAATCTGGTCACCTTAACAATATCTCAGTAGTTAGTGTCAACTTGATGTAACTCCAGCACATTGCACAGCTGAAGTAAGCTGAAAACTTAAAAATTCTTGGAGATCCTTATTTCTGACATTTGGTACCATAAAATTGGCTTCCGAGATATCGACCTATATCGGCTGGCTTTTTACCTTTAAGGTGTCTTAAAAAAGATTATTTACAGAACATCATTAAGTTACTGGAGAAAAATTGGAAAATCGGGTGAGTCGAATATTTAAGTCCTTTAAGCGTGAGGAAATTAAAAAAGCTAGCGTAGACGGTGTGTATAGCCGAATCCTAAATTGATGGAAATGGTAAACGTTTTAGACAACTATACCAAAATAAATAATTTGTTTAAGCTATATCGCTTTCTTGTACATAGTTTTCTACCCCAACATTAAGGAATTTTTCAATTTATATAATTGCATTTATTTGGTGTTATTGAATAATTCGTTAAAAGTCAAAAACTAGTCAAGTTAAGTATAGGAATAATATACATAAGGAAAACGACAAATCTTAGTAGCTTCCTGAATTGCTAATAATTTTCATGACGTTGTATTCAGAAACCCCAACCTGATTGGGGTTACTTAAATTTTAGAAGCATTATTGTACCAATGTTTGACTTACGTCAATTTCCTCTATTCGAAACACGGAAAATATTTAAAATTTCTTAAACTAGAACATAGATATACTATAGAATTACTAAAAGTTAAGCTTTACAATCAAAGAAACAAAAACTTTTAAAACATACTGTGTGTTTCGTATAAAATACTGAAGTTTCTCCTACGTTTTAATAGAATTTGCAACGCTGCATACTGAATATATTTTAAAAAGAAGGGAAATGTTCGTTTACATAAGAATCCCAAAAATTCAAAAGGCTGAGTTAAGTAATTCTCCATAAAGGTCTAATGAGCCATCGACCGTGTTCACCTTTTATAGATCGAGCGGTTTATATTGGCGGTACTGTCGCTATAAAGTTCTTACTTATGAATCATTCAATAGAGCATTGCACTTACGACACGTAGTTCAGGTATTGAAAACATATTATTCTGGGTCAGAATCGCTTGCATTATTGATTAAAGGGTTTCTATTTAGGTTGTAGCAGCTAAATTTTCCTACATGTTGATTGTATATAAAACGCGTGGATATCTGTTTGGAATGTCTCTGCCATAATATCAGTTATGTTATTTTATTCTAGAAATTATATAAACCTCAAATTTTCAGGCTCATACATGTAATAAATTTTTCTGCATTCGTTTTCCTTACACTTGATCTGCAACCTTCCTTTCAATCAGCATTAAAATTGTTTTTTAGGTAAGCAGCTTTATGCTCCATGCAAATTGTGCAGCACATGTACTTTATTTTCCTTTCTACTGCCATCGAACAATAATTGGGCAATCTATAGCTCAATGCTGATGTTGAAGTAATTGAATAGTCGCATTTAAATTGGATCATCCGATTTTGTCGGAAGTGGTAGCAAGCGGTTGAGCGGTTCTTCTGCGTATTAAATCTAATTTCAATGTGGTAGTGACTAAGTTACCTGTCAGTGTGACCGACTTATTTAGAACTGAATTATTTTAAGAAGCATAAAAAGTCATCAGACAAGCTGTGCACAAACAATTTACAATTGGTGTAGAACAAGACTGTCTACACGGATTACATATCAGACCACATTCAGTAGATCAAATAATGTTCTTTTCACTGTGTTTGCAATTTTCTGTAATCTTTTTGTTAAAGGCAACAACAGTATGCAATAAAATACGTTTATCCTGAAGTGTACCGTCAGCGGAGTTAGATAGTATATCTGGGGCCGAAAAACGCACGAGTGCATATTTCACCATCGTTTCACTTCTATCTCACATTGAGTAAGTACACGTTCTTAATTATATTTTCACGAAGTGTTTTCATGAACCCATTAATAATCAGTTTTTCGTCTTGTTTAGTGTAAAGGAGACGTGATATTATAACACACTTCTTATCCCGAATATTTTTTTCTAGTCCTATTTAATGTTCCTCATGTTGTACTATAGGCAAGTTAAATATGCCCAGGAACATCAAACTAAGTGATTTATTCATAATTCAAAAGTTTGCACGATTTATATTATGTATAAGTATATACTTCAAATTCCAATCATGCAGCGAACGTCGATATTATCAATCGCGTGTATAGTTTATGTCTACCGCCTTAAACACTAGAGAGTTATTGCAATGTTCATTTTACCAATTTTTTAATAAAGTTTTCCCTTATTTGACATTTACACATGCGCAATTAACACACCTTTAATGTTTGTACTTTATTAAAATGCAGGACATCTTTATTTAATTTAAATATGGGCAAGGAATGCTTTTATTTAAGGCGCCTTAATTTTTGAGATATACCAAATGCCTAACGTACAAACTTATATTTAATTGTTTGCTTTCTGTATAAATATTGTGAAATTAATGGCTTTTGTAGTGTTGTTTCCGTAATTAAATTTAGAGATATAATGTCCAAGTTTATAACACGAAAAGGATGTAAAACCTCAAGGCTCTAAACACGAGGATGCTGTTTTGTAATGCTTTTCCTCAAAGTAAGGTGTAAAAATCCTTTTAAAAACAGATATGCTTTATGCTTGGGAAGAAGTAAAAAACATTGTCTTGAAGTTAACTCGAAGAGTGTTCCATGAAAATATTTTGACAACACATACAAATGTTATCGAATCAGTGAGAAATGAAAGACTTAAATAATAAAAAAAAGTTCATCTTGGTGTAAATACAATTTTTTTGATCTTTTCCAATGTAGTTAAACATGTATTATAGGTCATCTTATCACAAAAGAGATTAATTCTTTATTCATTTTTAAAACATAACCTACAGATATAGAATACTAAACATGTATGTCAAAATAAAGAGTAACGGAAAAAACACTTGCAATAACACTCCTTTAAATTGGATGCAAACTTTTAATAAGGGATACTTTATTTGAAGATTCTTTTAATAAAGTCTACTTGGAATGAGTTTGCAATAACTGTCTAATATTAAGTAGGTAATTTTAGTAAAATTCTTTGAAGTAGGAACGAGAAGATAAAGCGGACGCAAATTTATGATAGGGTTATAAGGTACATTAAGCGTACACTCAATTTACATAAAAGTTCAATCGATGTCAATGCGTTCTTGCGACAAATTTCTATTTTCAATTTATTGTAGGATTTATTGCCGATCCTTTTTTCAAAAATTGCCTGTAGGTTTACTCACCCCATAAAATCATACGCCTGTTTTATATTTTTATATGCGCAAATTTTGCAGCCGCATGTTCTCTTTAATAGCTTTTGTGGTTTAAATTTATAGTTTTATAACTACAAGTTAAAAATGTGGTAAGGTTGTTTAAAAACATCGCGTATCTTCCCTAAATGGGTAGTTTGCCGAAAAGCTGGATGTACCCATTCCTTATAATCGCTCGTACATTTTGTACACAATATTTTCAGTGCAGATTCAAGTCCGTGTAGAAAACAGTTGGTTATTATGGTAATCGTACTTCATAGGAATTGTTTATTGTGGTTCCTTAGATCTTTAAAAATTTTGCTCAAGTCTCCCAGTCTCAGTTCGTCGATGACAACTTTATACTCAAGACCGCCTTTATTTAAATTTAATAATAACACTTATTTCTATTATAGTATAACGAATATAATATAATATAACAAATATATAACAAATAAAATAATATTTATCTACTTCATATATGATAGTGTTGTTTGATATATTAACCATCATGTCAGACTTTGATAGCGACGATAGCGTGAAGAACCCTAATTATAATCCCAACGAAAGTGGTAATAGTGCTGCTGATAGTCAAACAAACCTATGTTTTGATATGAGAACTAGGTCGACATCCCGCAGCAAATTTAAACAATTTTTTGAGTATGGTGTTGTTTCAAATGATACAAAAACTGCGTTTTGTTTGTTGTGTAAAAAGAAAAAGGCAGAGTGGAATTCAAAATTAAATATTCACGCACCACCAATTTAAAACGTCATTTAAAATCAGTTGATGAAAGTGAATGTAATTTTTCTTTTGCGAATGCTGACTAGACCGGACACAGTAAGGACCCATTTTATGAACAGAAGACTCTAAAAAAGATGTACCAGTCAAAGGTAGGCATAATATTTACGGATTCTTATAACTAAGAATTTAAAATTTCAAAATAAGATGTTTGAGTATAGACAAACTATAGATATAAATTACCTACAAAAGTTAAGATGTCTTCAAATGACATCCAAACTAAACTTTACATCGACATCAATGAAGAGGAAAAAATTGTATTGTCATAATCAGTTTATAGGGGTTAATTACATATTTTATTCTTTGCAAATTAACCGTAGGCATATACTTCTTATTGCTTGAAAAATTTAGGAAAGTAATTTTTGTTGGCATATATGCCAAAAATAATATATGTGCTCACACCTATTCAATGACACAAATTTAGAATAAAAGCAACAGCTGTTATAGCTTCTCCGAGATGTCCAACCCTTCAGGTCTCAGGTAGATAATAGTATTTCTTCCATATAACATCACAGGAATTATGATGCAGGTGGTGGTACTATGTTTGTTCGTTGAACTTTCTCAATTGTATTTAAACAAAAGTGAAAGTTTACCTCACTAAAATGTCTAATAAGTACTTTACCTACACCAATTTGTACCTGCACATTTGTTTCTATCGCTCACGCTATTCTGCAACATGCCAGTTTTCCACTGGTCATGTTCCAGTTTTTAAATTGTTTTTTTACGTATTCTCTATAAATTAAAGAAAGTTCCTCTTTTATTTATCTTCATGTACCGTATTTTGTATATTTAAAGCATGAATTATATTTAGGTTGTGTTATGTCACAACACGAATTCGTAATTTTCATCCATGTAAACACTTAATTTCGTTTAAAATAAATGTACCTCTAATTATACCACAAGTTATTTGGGTTATTACTTCGAAAGGAAGTAATAAAAGTAACCTCTATGTTATTGGTAGGTATTATCCAGTAACACAAGTGAAACAGTTTTGAATAAACAATTAGTAAAAGATTCACCTTGACATAGTTTCCTCCCTGTATTACCGGCCCATCGATTTTTGGTTGTCTGCGCATAGCAGATCTTTATTCAAATCCGGCTGTGAGATATCACGCCATTTGTTATCCAAGATGCCTGGTCTTCACATTAGAGTCATAAGCTGTTATAATATTTTAACAAAAATAATTTTATAGAAGCACGTGATGTTACGGTTTATACTTTTGCTGCTAAATAACCCATCGATTAGTTTAAAGATGGTAAGGATTGTTATAGATAAAATCTGTGACAATTTGAATGTATCACGTGGCAATACTTATACAAATTTGTATTGTAGGGTCCTTCCGAAAGGTTAAAGTGTGCTGGCTTTGAAGTGTGATTTTTCAACTTTAAAGCTACCTTACAATTTTCTCTAGTTTAATTTAAAGTACCTCCACTATATAATCGCAAGAAGATGTCTCTGGAATCCTAGGTCGTTTTTAAATTATGTACCGTACAAGACCATTGAAATAACATTGTAGGGGGGATTCAATTATTTGGGATTTGGCGTATTACCTTACAACTACAGCACAAAATGAAATTGGTGTTTTATTACCTTTACTTTGGATGGCAGATGTTTTGTTTCTTCATATGAATCGATCCAACTACCAGCTTTGAATATGGTTCACAAACCACCTGTCTGAGTTTCTAATTTGATGTGCAATATAAAGCAGCAGATACCTTTCTTAACAAACTGTAATTAAGGAAATACACAGGTACGTGTTGTACATTTAAGTTTTCTTATGAGATTACTTTACACAAGAAAAAGTGAATTAAAAGTTTTGTTACTGTACTTGGACTGTTTTAGTTGTTTGTATGTGGACATTTGTTAAATTTACATAGTTCCGCTTCAACGTAACATATGTTCAGATAATCTTAAGTAAAGAATTTAATACAACGAAAGTGTACGCCCTAGGTTTCATGAAATTGGAGGTTTAAGTGCTTTTATTGCTTTCTGTTTTTGCTAAAGTAATATAAGTTTTCTTAAGTATTTAACACAAGATAGGTACATCTGCGTTTTTGAAATGTTAATAACTAAACTGTTTTTTCTTATTTGTTCCTTATAATAATATTAGCATATCTGCAACTGGGAAGTTCCTTACATGTAGGTGAAACGAAAATTTATTTATGTCTAAAGGTTTTCCCAAATATAGTAAAATTAAAATTGTTCCTAATAATAGTAACAACAAAATTAGATAAACTTATTCAACCTAATATTTAACCTAATTGTATATTTTGTTTCGAATTGAAGTTATTTTGTAATATAGCCGAGGTACTTGATTTATATTCTCTCAGTTTAATTGTGGACAATTCCATAATTTCCTCCCTGAGATTTATAAGTCCATGCAGCCTCCACAGCCTATTAAGGTCGATGCCAGCTGCGCCGAAATATACTCCATATCTCGTCGTGTGATTACTTTTTTTATAACACCGGGAAAAATGTAAGCCACAATTCAACCGTCAGAAAGTGATTTACTACTTATTCTAATTTACTTGCTTGAGCAGTTTCCAGTTTGTTTTAAAGAACTCTTACTAAAAAAAATTAAAAACTTTTGTATTAATTTTGATTAAGCTTTGTTAGGGTTTTCCCCGTCAATCCTCAAATAAAATTTCAGACCTCTCAAAATTATATTTTGGAATTCTTCGAAACTTTTTGCAGAATTATACAAAATGATGAAATAGTTATGTGTTGAACACAACTAAAAAAAATCTTCTCATTCACTGAATGAAATTCGGGCCGGCCCGAAATTTCGGGCCGGACCGGCCCCGCCCGCGGGTTGGGACGTCAGTTTTCATTTCGAGTCGGGCCTCGGGCCGGGCTGGGCCGGTTACTTTTCCGCGTCGGGCCGAGCCGGGCTTATTAAAAGTCCGACTCGCCGCAGCCCGAGTCCATCCTTATTGGTTAGACTGTGTGTTTGGCATGTAAATTGACTGATAAGCCGATGCGTGTAAATTTAATGTTTACACATGTTTTTGGAGAATATTGAAAGTGTTTATTATTTATTGATAGGAGTATTTTGGCTGGCATGCTCATGCAATAAATTTGATCGCTTAATCTACACCACAGGAATTATTTTCATCACTTCCAAATTCTTCGTTAGACTTTCCTGTATTAAGAGTAAATTTTAAATTGTGGATGGCATAATCTAGAATACATTCTATTTCTAAGTATTTTTCCACAGTTTTGTATACATGTAAACATAGAGTATTCTACTCTAAAGATGTAATAGTATTAAACTTTTGTACAGCTAGTTACTTGAGGTCGCTTAATTTAAATCTTATATTTCTAGAAGCAACCCAATTATTAACATTTGCCAAGTTTTTCGATAGAGTTTGATTCAGGATGGTATGGAGGTAACCTCAAGACATAATGGCCATTTCTTGTAACAACACATTCAACGCATATTTTATAGTGTGATTTGTGCAGTTTAGTAGTTTCATAAAGTTGTGGCTTTGTTTTTTGCCAGTCGTGCACAACACTAAGTAGATTTAACCATTTCAGTATATTTTCTTTAAAGGAATTGTTCACTAGGTGTTTTTTAATTGCTAAATTATAATACGATGCATTATCTACCACCAAAACACTATTTGCGGCTAAGTTAGTGACTAATTGTGTCATAGCCTATCGTGTAAAATATACGTAGTTGATATTATTATGATTATCACATGGTTTGGCTTCTAGAACGTAAATTAATACAGAGGTTACATAATGCTGTAGTATGTACACCTGATGTAAACAATAACAACACATAAAGTATAAATTTATTTTCATTGCCATCCTGCACAATTACCAACGGTCTACCCTAGGATGTAGGTTTTCAAACTTTTGTCGCTATTATCTGACCAATCATTAGAAACTGTGTGAGTACGGTAGATGTAGCATTTATCTGTGTACACAGTTGGTGCTCCTTCATCTTTATATTCAATCAATTTGTTTAGATATACAATTTTTTTCTAACGAATATCTTGCAGCCACCTTCCACCTTTACCGACCAGCGAAAAAGTAAGAAGAAACCAGACGGGCAAATAATAATACCCTGAGAAAAAGGAAAAACAAAGGATAGCTGCAAGGCAGCCAAAATTTCTAAAATTAATGCTGCATGAGGAAGATGGGCAAAGATAAGCCCAGGATTGTCAAGCTGGATCTGAATATCTTGCAATTCCATCATCAAGAGTGGTCTTTTTTACCACCCAAAAATAAAATTAAAATCAAATATCAAATCGCAGTTGCAACATAATTAAAACCCATATCGTAAAATAACCTTTCATAATGTAGATACTCCGCCTTCATATTCGAATTCAGATTGCATTATTTTCCGTAATTTGTGGCTTAATGTCGGACATGTTTCATCGGTAATATAAAAACCGTGAATCATTCGTCTGATGGTTTCTCTATTGCATTCATTTATAGTTGATTAATTTTAAGATAGTATTGTTTTTATTATTTTCATTATTTTCCTCGTAATGAGCCAAAATTTGTTTTTGTAATTTTTACGACTGCAATTAATATAACTAAGAAGTAAATTATAAGCATAATTATTATTCTTCTAGAATAATGATTATAAAATTTTTTTACTGTTAAGTTGGACGAAATATTAAGAGTTTGAGGTGCACTATTATTAATAAATATTAATATAATAATTAATGTAAAAAAGTTAAAGTTAATGTTTATGAAAGTTAAAATTTTTTGTTAGATGAAATTCTTGTTATCTATAAAATTAGAACTAATATACCTCCAACTATAATGATAAAAATAATAAGGGAATATCAAAATTTTATGGATATTCTCCTATTATTATTGAAATTAATAAAGTTTGTGTTATTAATATAAATCCTTTTGTAGTGGGTTATTCGTAAATAGAAATATAAAAGAAATAATAATTAATATATTAAGTATTAATGTAAGATCAGAGATAGTTTGAAAAAAGAACGTTAATTTTGAATATTAAAAATAATTTGTTTCTCTGAAGTTTTAAAGAGATTCTACGTTTGATTTACAAAATCAATATTTTTATTTAAATTATTAAAACTGTGATGATTTTATGTTTTTTTACATTTGCTTATATTCTTATATTGTTGGTGCGATAAATTTTGCCTTAAAATGTAAGCATTTTATGTTAATATTGTTAAGATTGGAATTTATAATGTTATCTGCTTTGTTTTTGATGTTTCACGTATTTACAGTTAATTTAGATGAATATTATTTTACATTAATTTTTATTTTAATAGTGGTTTGTGAAAGATCTTTAGGTCTTTCTTTGTTGGTTGTAATATTTCGTTCTTATGGTAATGATTATTTTCAAGTTTTAAATATTTTATCATCATCATTGGGTCTACAGTCCTGAAGCTGGATAGACGCGTAACATCATTGTTTCCTATTCTGAAATAACCTACAGATTTCCCCAAAATTTGCACAGTCTGCATCTATCACTATCTGATCTAGGTCTACATCCGCCTCTTTTCTCCTATCTCTGCTTGTCATATATCACATACTATTCCCCAAAAATGCCTTAGAACGTATTATGCCCTTCTACTTCTCATATTTTTTCCCAAAGATATCCTTGTTCCCTTACTGTTTCTATAACCTATTTGTTATTAACTTTGTCTGTCCATCCTCGAACGTCTGAAGCACGGCATTTCAAAGGCCGCTACTGTTCTTCTGTCTGCTTTTCAGACTGCTCGTATTTCGTAGGCATATTGTCTGTGCTGTGCTCCACACATGCGCTTTCAACAACTTTTTGTTCTATGTTTGTTGTCTTTCATCATAGGTGCCGTTCTTTCTTGTTAGATGCAGTTCGGTCACCTTCTATTGTTTTACAATTATTTACCCTATTTCTCCGACATTCAGTGGTTGCGAAGGGGGGTAAGCAGCCTGTGGCTGCCAAGTTCTCCCAGCACTTGAACATTTACTAATTTAATATTTTCTCCAATATGTCTTTTCGCACAGTCAACATTAGTTGCAGATATTTCACAACAAACAACTAGTTGTTTATAATAATCATTAGATCTGTTTGCGCTTATTTTTTCGTCAATGGGTTTCCCGTCTCAAAACTGGTTGGACATGTACTTGCACTTATTTCTTTTCTAAACTAACCTACATGGTTCCCTGAAATTCTCACACAGTAATGCAGCTCGGTTCCCCTTATATTGTTTTCTAATATTATGCCCTATTTCACAGAGATTTATTGAAGGGGGTTAAGCAACCTATGGCTGCCAAGATCTCCCAACATTTAGACATTTGCCGAAATAATAGTTTTCCAGTAAATGCTTTCACGCAATTACCATAATTCGAGAATATTGCCCATCCAATGCTTGTAGTTGCTTATAATAAATATCATGTTTAAGTGCAGCTACTTTCTTCGTCATTAATTTATCCATCTTGGGACTGCTTGGATGCATACCTCCATTGATTTCTCTTCTGAGCTAGCCTACACATTTCCCTGAAACTCCTACAGCCTACATCTTTCCCTATCTGTGTGCAGTAGTCTAACCTAGGTCTACCTCTTCTTCTCTTTTTTCCTATCTCTGCTTCTAGTATATTCCGCACTATTCCTTCATGCCGTAGTATGTGGCCTATCATCCTATCTCTCCTATTTTTTACCGTTTTCCATATATTTCTTTCTTCCCATACCATTTTTAGTACCTCTTCGTTCTTAACTTTGTCTGTCCATGATATCTTCATCATGCGTCTGTAGCACCACATTTCAAAGGCTTCTACCTTTTTCTTGTACGCTTCTCCCACTGTCCAGGCTTCACAGCCATACAGTGCTGTGCTCCACACATATGTTTTGAGCAATCTTTTCCTTGTTTCTATGTTTGTGCTCTTTGAGCACAGTAGTTGCTTTTTCTTGTTAAATGTAGCACGACCTTGTGCTAATCTTTGTTTTATATCTTTTGTGCTTTTCCCATCTTGCGCTATTTGGCTTCCTAGGTAGCAGAAATCCTTAACCTCTTGTAAGTTCGTGTTACATATTTGTATTCTTGTTTTGATTTATTTTCCTCCTTTGCATACTAGTACTTTAGTTTTACTTTTGTTAATTTTCATACCGTATCTCTCTGTTAGAACCGTTTCCATTTCATTGAGAGCAGCTTCTAACTCTTCCTTGCTAGATGCTAATACCGCTATATCATCTGCAAATCTAAGCATATCTATTTTTTGTCCCTGCATAGTGATTCCAAATGTTTTCCTGCATTTGACAGTATTCATTGCCTCCTCAATGTACAAGTTAAAAATTAGTGGGGATAGGGAACATCCCTGTCTTACCCCTTTCCTGATGTTTACTTCTCTACGTTCCTGCTCTAATTCTATTACTCCTGTTTGCTCTTTGTATAAGCTATGTACTATCCGTCTATCCCTATAACTCATTCCAATCTTTTGAGTATTTCGAACATTTTTTCCATTTTACATTGTCAAATGCTTTTCCAGATCTACAAACCCAATATACACGCTTTCCCCTTTTTCTATTGTTTTCTCTATTATCACCCTCAGAGCTAAGATAGCCTCCCGTGTTCCCCTGTTTCGCCTAAACCCAAATTGGTCTTCTCCTAGTATTTCTTCAGCCCGTTTTTCCATTCGACTTTGTACAATTCTAGTTAATATTTTTGATACGTGTGCTGTCAAGCTTATTCTTCAAAAATTTTCACATCTATCTGCGCCTTTCTTTTTTGGTATAGTTACTATGATGTTATGTTTGAAATCTTTGGGTATCTCGCCTGTCTCATACATATAGCTTACAAGTTGGAAGAGACGTTCTGTTACTGCTTGACCAGCGGCTTTTAGAGTCTCCGCTTGCACCTTATCTGTACCCGGCGCCTTACCATTTTTCAGACCCTTTAATGCTATTTCAAATTCATCTCTAAGTATAGGATATCCCAAGTCATCATTTTCAATGTCTGATTCCTTTTCTAATGCAGTTAGTTCTTCTCCTGCATATAAATTCCCTATATATTCTTGCCATCTACCCACTTTCTCTACATTTTCTATAATGACATTTCCTCCCGCGTCCCTTATATTTTTGCTATACGTTTCTATATCCCTAAAATTGATTCTAATTAGTTTGTATGCTTCATCTGTCTTTCCTACTTCCATCTTAGTTTGTACCTTTTTGCACTTTTCATCAATCCATTGTTCTTTAGTTTTCTTGCATTTTCGAATAATTTCCCATTTTATGGCTTTGTATCTCTGTTTTCCTGTTTCGTGTGACTTATTTTTGTATTTTCGTCTTTCTTCTATTAAATTCAGGATATCCTTTGTTAACCATGGTTTCTTATTTACTTTTTGTGTATACCCCAGAATATCTCTGGCCGCCATGTCGAGGCTGGAGTTAATGTTATTCCATTCTGTTTCTACTTCCTTAGTATCAGATATTTTCCCGATATCTTTGAGCAATTCATTTGACATTTTTTCGAATCTTTCTTGAATATCTTTCTCTTTTAGTTTCTGTAGGTCCAGGTGCATTTTTCCGTTTCTTTTTTTCAAATTTTTAAATTTAAGTGCGGCCTTCATAATTACGATGTTGTGGTCAGAGTCTATATCTGCTTCTGGGTAGCTTCTACAGTCTTTTACTTGATTTCTAAACCGTTGTCTAACAAGAATGTAATCTATTTGATATCTTCCTATATCTCCTGGCATCTTCCACGTATATCGTCTTCTAGCATGATGTTGAAATAATGTGTTTGTAATGATTAAATTGTTCTTGTCGCAAAATTCTACCAGCCTATTTCCTCTGTCGTTTCTAGTGCCTAAACCAAATAAACCTACTATCGCTCCTTCCCTACCCTCACCTACCACTGCATTAAAATCCCCCGTAATTATTAAATTTTCATGTCCTTTTACGTGTCTTAATATGTCTTCGATATCTTTGTAGATTGCTTCTACCTCTTCGTCACTGTAGCTAGAGGTGGGCATGTATACTTGATTTATTACTGTGTTTACCGGTTTAGATTCTAATCTAACCATGAGTACTCTTTCATTCTTTTGTAAGTAATTTTCTACACAGTATCCTATCTTTTTCCGCATAACTATCCCCACACCCATATTTCCTTCCTCGGCTCCTGTATGAATTACCCTGAAGTCTCCACTCCAAAAATCCCCCGCTTCTGACCACCGAACTTCGCTGATCCAGTATCCTATCTTTTTCCGCATAACTATCCCCACACCCAAATTTCCTTCCTCGGCTCCTGTATGAATTACCCTGAAGTCTCCACTCCAAAAATCCCCCGCTTCTGACCACCGAACTTCGCTGATTCCTACTATGTCTAATGATAACCTATTCATTTCGATTTTTAGGTTCTCTAGCTTACCCACTTGCTTCATAGTTCTAACATTCCACGCTCCGACTCGCAAAATGTTCCCGACTCTTATTCTTAACTTTCCGATCGCATCCTCCGAAGTAGTCCCCTCCCGGAGATCCGAATGGGGGACTATTTTAACTCCGGAATTTTTTACCTCACAGAATGCCATCATTTCATTATAATTTAGGTACGCTGTGTACTTGGGAGGTAATGTGGTTGTTTCCCGTTGCCTTCCACATCGCGGTAGTGTGTCTTAGACTGCCATACCGACCCCTATGGTCTCTGCCAATCTAAGTACCGAAAGAGCCGCTGCCCTCTTTCGGGGACCTGTCTTAGTCTGGTTTCTCACTAACGACCCTACTACTTTGGTTGGACCTGTAGTTTGGCTCTTTAGCTAATTAGAACACGCAAGCCGTTTCACCTGTTCTAGTAATCTAGAACTTTGGCAAGGTGCAGGTCCATTCGAAATGGAAATATTTTATGATAAAGTTTATTTTGTTTTTGATTTTTATAATTCCTTTATGTTGTAATTATTTATTTATTATATTATATTTTATTTTGATTTCGTTTTTAGCATTAAATTTAAATGGTTCTTTCAGTTTTTTATAATATCGGATTTATGATGGGATGTGATTATATTTCTTTTCTATAATTCTTTTAATATTATGAACTTCATTATTGATTATTTTGGCAACTGAAACAATTAGAAACTTGTTTTTAATTGTTTTATTGATATTAAGATTTTCTTTATTTGTTGCTTTTGCCACGTATAATTTATTTGTGTTTTATATGTTTTTCGAATTTAGTATAATTCCGACTTTATACTTCTAAGATGAGGATATCAGCCTGAGCGTGTTCAAGCGAGAATATATTTACTTATGTATATAATATTGGTTTCTTTGCATATATTGCTAGCTGTTTTATATATTTATTTTACGTTTTATTCTCTTGATTATTAAAACTTAAGTGATGTTAATTCATACTCGATTTATTTTTGGTTTAATATAGTTTTTTTGTAAAAATACCCATGTTTTTAGTGCATTTATGATTACCAAAGGCACATGTAGAAGTCCCAATCGCTGGTTCAATAATTTTAGATAGAATTATATTAAAATTAGGCGGATACGGATTAATGCGAGTTATGGTAATATTTTTAAAAATTAGAATATTTATTAATTTTTATATTATTTTTGTGAGAGTAATGGGAGGAGTTTACATTGCTTTAATGTTTTTGCGTCAAAGGGATACTGAATCTTTAATTGCTTATTCTTTTGTATCACATATGTCTTTAGTTTTAGCTTGTATTATCAATATGAATTTGTATGAAATATATGGTGCTTTAGTAATGATAATTACTCATGGTTTATGTTCCTCTGGTCTTTTTTGTTTATCAAATATTTTTTACAATCGGGAGGGCAGACGTAGTTTATTTTTAAATAAAGGTTTTATTAATTTATTTCCTAGATTATCTTTGTTTTGATTTATATTTTGTTGTTTTAATATAGCAGCTCCGCCGTCATTAAATTTCTTGGCCGAAGTTTTATTAGAAGAATTGTATCTCGAAGTTATTTTTCTATTATGTTTTTAATGATCATCTCTTTTTTGAGTGCTTCTTATTCATTATACTTATATTCTTTTTCTCAATATGGCCAATATTATAAGGGACTTTATTCTCTAGGGATTATTAGTATTCGTGAATTTATATTAATATTTTTACATGCTCTACCTTTAATTTTTATGGTATTGGTATGTGATATGTTTATATATTTAAGTAGTTTAAATAAAATATGGATTTGTGGAATCTATGATATAATTTATCTTAAATAATTTCAATTTGTTTTATTTATGCATTTTTTTTTATTAATTGGAGTTTTAATGGTTTTATTTAGAACTTGATTTATGATATTTGATTGTGTGTATATATTGGAGTATGAAATTTTAAGTATTAATTCTAAAATATTAGTTTTTTCGATTTTGTTGGATTGAGTGAGATTGCTATTTATGAGTTTTGTGCTATTTATTTCTTCTATAGTAGTTTTCTATAGACATAGATATACAGCCAATGATTTATATATAAATCGTTTTATTTTATTAGTTTTTTTATTTGTAATTTCTATAATGTTTGTTATTATTAGTCCTAATTTAATTAAAATTTACTTGGTTGGGACGGACTAGGACTAGTTTCTTATTGTTTTTCTGTCTGCGTTTCAGACTGTCCGTATTTCATAGGCATACTGTGCTGTGCTCCACACATATGCTTTCAACAATTTTCTTCTTGTTCTATGTTTGTTGTCTTTCTTCATAGACACTGTTCTTTCTTGTTAGATGCAGTTCGGTCTCCTTCTATTGTTTTACAGTTATATACCCTATTTCTCCGACCTTTAGTGGTTGTGAAGGAATGTAAGCAGCCTGTGGCTGTCAAGTTCCCCCAACCCTTAACCATTTACCGATTTAATATATTTTCCAATATATCTTTTCGCACAGTCAACATTAGTTGCAGATATTTCGCAACCAACAACTAGTTGTTTATACTAATCATCAGATTTATCTGCGCTTATTTTTCGTCATTAGGTTTTCCGTCTCAAAACTGGTTGGACACGTACCTGCACTTATTTATATGCTGAGTTAGCCTACATACTTCCCTGAAATTCTCACACAGCATGTGTATACAGCTCGTTCCCCTTCTATTGTTTTCTAATTTTATGCCCTATTCTAGTAATGAAATATTATATGTTATGAGAGAAATTATTATTTTTGCAATTTTAGGCGGCAGAATAGTTTCTTGGCTAATATTGCCTACTCCGTATTTCGTGTGTTTACCTGTAAATTTTAAAATTATGGTTTTTGTTGTGATAATGTTTGGGTTTATAGGAGGAATTTTAATATCTTGATTTAGATTATTAAACAATTCTAAGGCTTTAAAGTATTATAAAATTCTTTTTTTATATCTTTGTGAAATTTAAGCTTTTTAACTGTTAGATTTAATTATGGGTTGTTATTGCTAAGAGGAATTTTTTTAAGCTGATGGATTATGGTTGGTGCGAATATTTTAGAACATAAAATTTGTATAATTCTTTAAAAAAATGAGAGACGGGTAATTTAAAGCTTTTATATTAATAATTTAAAATTCTTTTTAACTTTATTTTTAGTTTGAATTTGCCTGTTAGTTTTATATTTTAATAGCTTTTAGAGACTTCACTTAAATAGAAATATGAACCGATGCTCTTAGTTAAAGTTAGAAGCTTTACATTTTTTATTTCTTTAATTAGAAATATTTTAATTTTGTTATAACAGTAACATACCTCTCTCTACCTAAATATGTAGAAATCAGGACTAGCAACTTAAATAGTCAACTTATTTCTACTTTCTAATGATATCTTCGAATGATATCTTCTAATGATATCTTTTAGAGACATCTTTTAATAACATCTTCTAATAACGCGCGACGAAATCAACCAGTATGCACACAAATGCACACCACAAAACTACTACACAAAACCTTAACCACATGTTTCAATTATGAAACAAAATTTTCAAACAAAATAAGTTACAAAAGGACAGTCTCCATTTAGTATTAGTTAAACGATACTAAATCAAAAATCCGAACAAAACGAGGCAAACAACTATTGTTTTACTTAAAATCAAAGAAATGACTAGACTGGAACTAATCGTCAGGATCATCATTTTCATCTGGATATGATGCTTCAACGGGTTTCAAGTCCTTAACATGCCATTTTCCGGCTTTTGTTCCATCCTCATTCTCTAATTCATACACTAAATTGGAATGTTTTTTTCGAACTTTACACAAAATGAACTTTGGAGCTAACTTAGCGGAGAATTTATCACTAGCACTCGAAAGTACCTTATTAGTTCTCCAAACGCTTTCTCCGACTTGGAATGAAATGTCTCTTCTTCTAAGATTGTAGCGTTTACTCGAACGTTGATAAGCTACATGTAAATTTTCACGGACATTTCCAAAAATATCGAACAAAGGTTGACGATCCAATACATAGGAAGGTCTACTACTAGAAACAACATCTACATCTTCACCGGGTTCAAAATTGTTACTATATGCTTTTCCACTTAAGGGTACCTGACGACCAAAGACTAAAAAATTTGGAGAATAGTTGGTGGATTCGTGTTTTGCTGAATTAACGGCATACTGAATTTTTGATATCTCATTATCCCATGTATCATGTTCTTCTACGTAAGAACGGATTGCAGTACCAACTGTCTTATTAATTCTTTCCACAAAATTGCATTGAGGAGCATAAACAGCATTGTACCAAATCTTTTGGATTTCGTACCTTGCACACAAAGCTTTAAAAACACGTCCAATCAATTGTGGACCATTATCACAAATAATAAATTGTGGTACACCGTAGACAAGAAACTCTTTTTCTTCTAAAAATTTTTCTATCAAATGTGCCGTGGCACTGCGCAAAGGTTGTAAAAACGAATACTTGGAGAACCAGTCACCAACAACTAAAAGCCATTTATGTCCGCGTTTGGAACGAGGGAACGGACCCATCAAATCTAAAGCAATGGTTTGGAATGGAAGTCCAACCTCTTTTTCCTTTCCCATCATGCCAAGGGGACCTTTATCGGGTGGTTTTTGAGCACCACAAATCAAACACTTCCTACAAAATTTACGTACATCAAAGATCATCTTTGGCCAATAATATAATTCTTGGACACGAGACAAAGTTTTCAAAGAACCAAAATGTCCTGCTGTAGGGGGGTCATGACATGATTTAATGACGTCTTTACGCTGAGATTTCGGTACTAAGTGCTTCCACTCTACAATATTCGCCGAATGCGGTAATTTGGAAGGAATAAACTTAAAGATGAACCGATCTTCCACTTTCCATTGTGGGTAGCTTTTGGGTGACGACAAAATTTTCTTTCTCAAAGATTCATACCACAAGTCTACATTGTCAAGTTTGATCTCTACTAAATTAACTTCTGGATTTTCTATAGGAACGCCACGACTAAGACAATCTGGAACTATATTAAATTTTCCTTTCCTATGTACCAAATCAAATGAATGTTGCCATAATCGAACAGACCATCTGGCAAGTTTTCCAGTAGGATTCTGAAGATTACTCAACCAAAGTAACGAAAAATGATCAACTGTGAATCGAATACCTTCCACCCACGGACGAAATTTCTCAATTGCAAAATGACTGCTAAACACTCTTTTTCTGTGGTGGCATAATTGCGCTCTGTACGGCTCAGGGTTTTACTTGCGTACGAAATTACACGCTCTTCTCCTTTTATATTTTGTATCAGAACAGCTCCTAACCCAGTGTTGCTGGCGTCACATTCAACAATAAAGGGTGTCGAATAATCTGGCTGTGAAAGAAGAGGTGCTGAAACTAATGCTTGTTTGATCAACACAAACGAATCTTCTGCTTCCGCGCTCCAATTTACAGCTTGACCTTTTTTCTTTTTCTTAATGAGATCATTAATAGGCGAAACTAATGACGAAAAATTCTTTATAAAGCGACGATACCAACTGCACATTCCTATAAACCTCTTAATTTCTGTCGTGGTTTTCGGTCGAGGAAAGTTAACCATCGCCGATACTTTATCGGGGTCTGTACGAAGTGAATTTGAACCTACTATATAACCCAAAAATTTAAGTGTTTTTTGAAAAATTCACATTTTCCTATATTTATAGTAAGGTTAGCTTCTTTTAGACGTTGCTTAACCTCTGACAATAATTTCAGATGTTCATCAAACGACGACGAACATAGTATTGTGTCGTCCAAATAACAAAATACATGAGGTTCAAAACGTGGACCAAAAATCGCATCTACTAATCGCTGTTGAGTCTGCGCAGCATTCTTCAACCCAAATGGCATGCATGTAAATCTATATTGTCCTCGCGAAATAACACTAAAAGCAGTCTTATCCTTAGACGACTCACTAAGAGGGACTTGCCAAAACGATTTTCTCAAATCAAGTGACGAAATATAGTTCGCACCTCTCAACATATTGAGAATTCTATCTAAATTCGCAAGGGGGTACGAATCATGTACAGCTAAGTCGTTCAAGGCTCTACCATCAAAACAGAAACGATATTCTCCATCTGCTTTTTTAACCAACAAAACCGGAGAAGACCACGGACTAGTACACGGTTCTATAACTTTAAGTCTAAGCATGTCGTCCAACTCATCATTCAATATCTTGCCCATATATGGTGACATCACATATGGTTTCTTATGGAAGGGCTTGGCATTACCTGTATCTATATCCATTTCGATTAGGTTAGTACGTCCCAACCTATCATCGCTGCTAATATCATTGAATGAATTTATAATCTCTTGTGCTTGCACACATTGAACATCCGAAAGGTCATGCAAATCAAATAAGTAATCATTAGTGTTCAAAGGGATAGAAGATGAACCTAAATACACAATATTGTTCTCAATGTTACTCTGAATAAACCAATTATTGTTTCTAAAATCGGCAACTACACCAAATAATTTTGCAAAGTCACTACCGAATATAAAGGCATGAGGTAGGGACGGGATCACTAATGCATTAAGAATACGACAATCATTACCCACACAAATTGGTAAATCAACAGAACCTAAAACAGACTTTACTGAACCATCAGCTGTAGTAATACCTGTTTTTGCTGAACTAAAAATTTTTAAGTCTAATTTTCTGATTATCGAAAGAGCTAAGGATCCTACCACTGAGGTAGTGCATCCTGAATCTAGAAGACCGGTAATATCTCTATCAAGTAACTTCACCATAATGTAAGGTCAATTATCACACTGCTTTTCAATGAACAAGGTATTATTCTTAGGCTTCGTAGAGTTCTGACAAAAATTTTTTACAACTGTAAGCCATCTCGACCAATCGTCTTTACAAAAATATTTTTCTTGTTTACAAATCATAACTGTATCCTTATGACGCGGAACAGAATGCCGACCACTATGCACCTGCCGCCTTACTGGTTTTTTGAACATTGTGGACACGACGTTGCTTTAACACCTTTTCGACCACATCCAAAACAAAAAATCTTTTTGGTTGCTCTACAATCTTTAAACCAATGTCCATTACGGGAGCAATTCCAACAAACAAAATTATTTCTCTTATCAGGACTAAAAGAATTGAAAACTGAAGACTCCGAAGTACTCTTATCCGCTACTGTTGTTTGGGGATTAACTAATTTATTTTGATAAACCCTACTCTTAACAGCACAAATTTTTTCACTCAACACGGGATGTTTAGTCTCAAATGGATGCTTAGAAGGACTACAAGTCTTGTTGGGCTTACTAGAAGATGCAGAAACCGAGTTTAATTTCATCAAAGAGGCCATCTTTTAACTTTTTGCACAAATTTACTAAGGTAGATACATCTTGAATGTCCGACAACGCAAGTGCTGAAATGTAATCAGGAATCAAATTTTTTCTTATCATCTTAACTTTAGTGACTTCTGCTGGCTTGTTAGTCAGTCTACTAAATAAAGTTTGCATATGCGCAACAAATAAAATAATCCTTTCATCTTTACCTTGACGACGATGTCTGATTTTTTCCCAAATGTCATCATCTGAAAAACCGGGTAGAAAATCTTCCTTTAAACGTTCTAATAAAGAGTTCCAATCTCTCAATGAATTTTTTACTGTTCTAAACCAAATCAAGGCATCTCCCACAAAAAGTTCACATGCTGATCCAAATAAATCAGCTTCGGGTACCTTACGAGATTGTGCTAAATCACTAACTCTATCTAAAAATGAATATAGTTGTTTGGGGTCTCCTGAGAATTTTACGGACCATGAGCCTATAGGTAAAGAAGGTGTTATATACGAAATCGAATGGGTAGGTGCACTAGCAACTGAAGGAGATACTACAACAGACCGATCAAAATAGGTGGACTCTGTACTTTTATTGATTTTATCGTATAACTCAGCTTCTAGGGTTAGTATGGTTGCTACGGTCTCATTTCTGAACTTAATTGCTTCCTCGGAATCTATTAAAGGAATTTTCATACGCTTAACTAGACCAGAAAGGTGGATCAACCTTGAACAAGCTCTCCTAAAAATTGAATCTGATGAATCGCTTTCAAATTCGGACAAAACATTTCGAACTGACTCAACTGAAACAGAAATCTCTTTACCTTCCGTTGCAAAATCTACTTCATAACCCGAAAGGTCAATCAAACACCCAGGCTTATCTACTTCTTTAGCTAACAATCTTCCTAAAATTTTCCTTTTCTCCAACACTGGTCTCTCACTCACTACTCCTCTAATTTTCAGTTCATATTCCAGTTCCTCTTTAAGTAGACAAACAATTTGGAATTTTTCCGACATGATTGCAATAGCCTAATATTTTAATGAAATCAAACTGATAAATCTAAATGATTTGAGCCTTACGAAAATTGTCAAAACAAATTCGGGCAACTAAAGGTAAAAGTCAAAAAGTGTATTTGGTGAAATAAATTTTGCCAAAACAATATAAAAAAAAATTATATTGGGTCAAAACAGAATGAAAGTTAAAAATAAATTTGACTAAGGTAATTAATTGACTGAATGGGGGTTAACGTCTCAACCAAACTTATATCAAGAGCAAATTTAAAGAAACAAATCTTAATGCAAAATAAACTTTGAGCAAACAAATTTCGAAGCAAAATAATTTTTGAACAAACAAATTTCGAAGCAAAATAATTTTTGAACAAACAAATTTCGAGGCCTAGACGTTGGGCGCTAGTGAAACATTTTTTCCTCATTATTTCTTGCACCACGTTGTGTGCCAGTGAAACATATTTTTTCTAAAAGCACCATCCCCACATTGGGTGGCAGTGAAACTAATTTTTCTTATAATTATCTGGCCTCACGTTGTGAGCAAGTATAACGAAGTCTTCCGACATAACTAGGGGTCTATTCCTTGGGCAGAGCTATGAGAAATGGGGGGGGGTAAGTCGAAATCTGTTTGTAGATCAAATTTAATCTAAACCAAATAGGCGCCACCAAGTCCTGACTTAATTATGATAATTGCATGGCATATTTCTAAGGGCGGACGTGGAGACCCAAAGAAAAAAAAGATCGCCTTCGCTGACAAAAACCTATCTTAATAAAATAAGACGCAGCTCCTGTAAGAAATTGTAATAGTTAAATACATAAAGAAATAATAAAAAAGTATTTCCAATATAAGGTTGGCATCAAAGACCTACTCATAAAGATGTTAGCTTTATGTGATTAGATTTGATCATACTTGATCAAAATAAAAAACTTTAATCCTGAACCAATTGTTTACTAAAAAGAACCTCTTTTAAAATAATATGATTTATAACAAAAATTTAATCAATAACTGTATCAATCCATAGTTTTCAAATTCAGGTTTATCTTAATTATTTTTAGTCAAATACTTTACAGTATAATATAAGCTTGTTACACAAATAGGGCTCCGACCTGTGCAGATCTGTTCAGGCAGATGACAAATTAATTACTTCTAAAAATGTTAGTATTCAAGTTTTTCGTTTTTTAAATTACATATGCAAGTTTTAATTTATATAAGGCAGATCTCAAAAATAGTCGTGTTTACATCACTGGTACTAAAACTGTTCGAGGCATTTGCTTTCAAAAATACATCTGTCAGCAGTATACTGCAGAAAAATATATGACGTCAGTAACACCTGTTGACGTTACTAACAATTCCTAACGAACCAAATAGTTGAAGCTTTTACAATATTCATGCTTTTACGCATTAAAACAAATTACCGTGTTCCTAGTGTGAAACACATAAAAAGAACTTAAAGCTATCTACGAACCAAAACTGCATTTGTCGCTTTGTTGCAAGGAAGGATGAGATCCTCGTTATTTCATGCAACGATCACAGCGTTGTAGTGTGAACCAAATTCATACAAAACAACTTCTACTCTGAAGTCGTTCCACGTGTCGAATCAAATACGGTGACGATACATTCTGCAGCCGTTGTAATCCTGTAGTTGAATTACGCCGCCTTACTAAAGTAGTAGCATCTTTACATTGTCCTTGTGTGTCTTAAAAGTTTGCATAACAAGTGTCGTCCTCTTAAAATTGCCTCCTAAATTTTATATTCTAAAAGTTGCATCGTAAGTTGTAGCATTATAAATCGTCGCGCGTTATTCAAAGATGCGCTAACTCATCGAAGTGGATTCACAAATTGCCGGCCTGCAATCTATGGTACATGTAATTGCTTCTTCCACATATGGCCGACTGACTACAAAACTAGCTCGGGCGGCCGAGGCGTCCGGGGGGAAACCGTCAAACAGATTGTAAATAGCTGTAGATGACACAGATATTTAACCACAAATAGAATACCAAAGGAGTTGCGGCTTTAACGTATTACTTTTGTTGTTGAATGTAATTTACTATTGTTTTAATAAAATTGTTAAATTATTCTCGCAATTTTATGGAGGGATTTATTATCAAAAATAAAATTGTTAAATTATTCTCTCAATTTTATGGAGGGATTTATTATCAAAAATAAAATTGTTACAAGGTAGACCTAGGTTAGACTACTGCACACAAATAGTGAAAAATGTAGGCTGTAGGAACTTCAGGGAAATGTGTATGTTAGCTCAGAATAGAAATAAATGGAGGTACGCATTTAACCAATCCCAAGATGGATAAACTAATGACGAAAAAATAACTGTACTTAAACATGGTGATTATTATAAGCAACTACAAGTATTGGTTGAAAAATATTCTTGAATAATGTTAATTGTGTGAAAGGATTTACTGGAAAACTATTAATTCGGCAAATGTCTAAGTGTTGGGGAATCTTGGCAGCCACAGGCTGCTTAACCCTCTTCACTGAATCTTGGTGAAATGGGGCATAAAATTGTAAAACAATAGAAAGGGACTGAACATAGAAGCAAGAAGAAAATTGTTGAAAGCATATGTGTGGAGCACAGTACAGTATGCCTATGAAATATGGGCAGTAGGAAAAGCAAACAGAAGAACGGTAGCAGCCTTTTGGAATGTTGTGCTTCAGATATATGAGGATCATAGTATGGACAGACAAAGTTAATAACAAATAGGTTTTAGAAATAGTAAGGGAAAAAAATAGAAGAAATAAAAAGGCAGAATACGTTCTAAAACATTTTTAGGGAATAGTATGGGATATATTACAAGCGGAAATAGGAAAAAGGAAGTAGATGTAGACCTAGATCAGATAGTGATAGATGCAGACTACAAAATTCAGGGAAGTGTGTAGGTTAGTTCAGAATAGGAGACAATGATGGTACGCGTCAAACTAGTTCCAGAACTGAAGTCTAATGATGATGAGGATTTTTACAGCTGAATTTAAACCGTAAACATAATGCTGTTATTTGTCTAAGTGTATTTAGCGATGAGTATCTTTCGAAGCGAAGATTTGTACTTTGAATTGTGCACACAAATGTATTTATTACTTTCCTTCGTTCTGGCCTGGTCTCCATCGTGCTGTAATTTTTACTACACTAATTATCCATGGTTGTCAACTAATGTGGACCATTCCACTAAATGTGACAATCAATTAATTTGTTGGACATTATGCCGCGTGATAAAATATCTGCTGGATTTTCCAAGGAATTGACGTGGTACCAGTCACTGATATTTGGAAGCTCCTGTAATAAAGTTACTTTATTTGTAACAAACGTAGTCTATTTACTAGGACTCAGGGTACCCAATTCTAAACAATTTTAGAATCGCTCCAACAATATTTTTTAATGTATTGCAAATTCAGAATGCTTTTGATCTTATCTAATAACCGCGATAATAACACAGCTGCTAGAAGCTCTAATCTGGGTAACGATACAACCTTTAAAAGAGCTACCCTAGATTTTCCAGCGACTATCCTGATAATACGTTGATTATTAATATCGCGTGATTTTACATAAATGCAAGCACGATATACCCTTTCAGAAGCAACGGAAAATCCACGAATTTCGTACACTGCGCTTTGTAGAATTATACACCTGGGTATAGTGAGTAGATTTATCAATAAGAATTCTTTTCTGAAAGAAACCCGTTGTGCATGAATATTATTTGGAACAGTCTCTATCCAACTTAAATTTAGATGCCAGAATTCTTGCATAATTAACTTAGCACCAACGATGATGGACGCGACGAGGCCAATATGATCAAATAATTGTGCAGTGACTGACAGAATATTTCGTTTTGTAACACTATCTGTGGTGATCAATTCGGCGTCGCCGTGGATCAATATAGTAAGCGTAAGACTACGGATTCCAAGGTCCTGGGTTCAAATCCCGACACGACCGACTGCTTGAAAAATGACAGGTGAGCATTTTTCACAAAAAATTACGCCCTCGTTCGGATAAGAGGTTAAATGGAGGTCCCGTATGTGAGTGTTGTCACGCACGTTAAAGATTCCTACCTTGCCTGGAACGGCAAGGGTTCGGCAAAATTCTAAATTTCCAGGCTACAAAAAACTCGCCTCCTAGCCAATGTAGTACCTTCGGGTGGAGCATTGGAAATGTAAATGAACGGTGATCAATTCCTTTGTTACTTAGTAACAAAAGCAATCAATCGTCGGATCCATAAGATCCCTAGAATTTTGCTTATTGATGCAACAGTAAAATTTTCACTTTTTTCGGAAAGTTGAAGTGAGTTACTCTTCAACTTCCTAAGAATAAATCCGTATTCGTTTAGGATAGTAGAAAAACAGAATTTGAACCAATTAATGCGTCGTCTACATAAACATTTTTCTTGATTATTTCTGATTCCTTGGTAAATGAATTCTTATTCAATTCTGCAATTTCAAATAAACACCTGATTACTAGGTATGGCGCTGAGGTCATTCCAAACGTTACCGTATTTAATTGAAAAGTTAAGATTGGAATACCCAGATCTTCCCGCCAAAAATTTTTTTGGAATTCCTATCATCAGGATGAAGCCAAATTTACCTACACATTTGAGCTATGTCTCCTGTAAGCACATATGTGTACGTTCTAAAATGTGTAATTATGGAAAACAAATATTCTTGTAAGGTAGGCCCTGCATATTGTAAGGTATTTATACACAGTACCGCTTGCGGTTTAACCGAATGATCAAATACCACTCGTACTGTAGTAGTAG
The DNA here is from genome assembly GCA_036346225.1 of Platerodrilus igneus. Taxonomy (NCBI): domain Eukaryota; kingdom Metazoa; phylum Arthropoda; class Insecta; order Coleoptera; family Lycidae; genus Platerodrilus; species Platerodrilus igneus. The sequence goes on along the minus strand of JARFIW010001102.1, from coordinate 914,083 downwards.
AGCTTAATTTGTTTCTTACCGCGTGATGAAATATGTAAAACGAAAGCTCTGAGTTTAAGTTAATCAATGGCATATGATTTTGATTTAAGTAATCCCTTATGCATTGCGTGTAATTCTGTTTTAAGGAATGATTAGCTTGAAAACGTTTCTCTAGCATCAGGAATCGTTTTCTGCTATTACTTGGGAATTACCTAGCTCGTGTAAGTTATCCCTTGTTGGAATTTTCACAATAAATTTTCCACATCCGGCCCGTTGGGTTAGTTTGTTTGGATAATGACTGTACGTGTTGTGTTGCTCATCGGCGGTTAAGAACTTATCCTTAATGTGAAACTGATCGATTTTCCAGAATGTTTGGAGACTTTTATTTAATTTCGTTAAAGTTAAAAAAAGCGAAACTTCAGTTTGCGTAGGTTTTTGTAATGAACCTGCTGTCAACCATGCAAATTTGTTTTTTTGAAAAATAGTGCCGTTTGCGTTTTTAATTTGACCTATACAGATGAGGTCCCAGAATAATGTAACACCAACCAAAATATCTACTTTACCCGCTACATTAAATGCCGAGTCAGCAAGTTTTATGTTAGAAATTTCGAATTTGATAATATCAATCGTTGCACTAGGAAGTGCATTGGCTATTTGAGGTAATACAAAACACTTTATTTTTGTCTTGGCATTATATATCTTGGAGTACAAAATTAATTTCGTCTCGTACTTGCTTTCAGTTGTGCCTTTGTTTATGCCTGACACTACTACCTTAGTGGGAATGACCTTTAAATTCAATATTTTACAGGCATGTTCTGATACAAAATTTGAATGTGAGGCGGAATCTAGTAATATACAAACGGTTGTGAATTCTTGTTTAGAATTCTGAACATTAACTTGTGCTGTCGATAATAAAATCTAATCAGCTGGTTTATTTATTGTTGATAGAGTAACGCTTGGCAGATTATGGTCATCACTTGCTTCTTGTGAAGCATGACCTTGTGATTCGTTTGATTTATTTGTATTTGTATCCATATACGGATTGCTTTTGGGTGAAAACTTGTCACGAGAAATGTGCAGAACCGTAAGATGCCTTTTACGACAGACTTTGCAGCTACCTGAATTGCATTCGCTCATAAAATGTCTCTTACTTAAACAATCTGTACAAAGTTTTAAAGATTTATCTCTTTCGTTTGTGTCATTTGAGCGTAGTTGCAGAAACGATTTACAACCCTGAATGAAATGCTTACCCTCGCACTTATAGCAACTTGTGTTGACTGTTGTGAATGCTTTATGTTTCACATGATTGGGTGATCGAAATTACGTTTTTCTGCCATACTGGGTATAGAGACATATTTCTAGCATTAATTGCTTCGAGTACACCTTGTCATGTATTTAGAAACTTAATGAAAACTTCATATGAGGGTATTTCCTCGTTTGATCGATAGGAATTTATTTTGAATTGCCAATCACGAACCGTTTGTACATTCAGCTTGTTCAAAATAATTGGTATTATTAATGCATTCCAAAATTCAGTGGATTGCCATAACGATTTTAAACATCAAACGTGAGTTTTGTAATTTATTGATTAACGTACGCTGCACGTGTGACTTTCTTTGGAAACTTGTTCAAGGTTTAATATTTCTCTTACATGAGTGTCAATTATTTTACGCTTTTACTATACCTACTGTTTAAATTATTTCAGGCGATTTTATAACTTGCATTGCTTGCATCCAGCGCCGATATCATATTTAATAATCGATTCACCTTTCAGTGAGCTCCTCAAATAGAACAATTGTAATAGTATTAGTTTTAGTTTTAAAAAACGGGGGTAATTAAAACTTTTGTAAGTTTATTACCCTTTATCCTCGTGACTATCAGCTATATACTAAAACTCTCTATTTTTAATCTGATGTCACTAGGTCGAGATTTTCTTCTTTAGACTCCAAGCCCAGGGTAATGTCAGATGGAAAACGGCTTTAGACAAAGAAAACTCTTAGGGGTTAAACGGCTAGTAGAGTGTTAGCTCTGGGTAGATCATGAGCATGGGTCATGGGTGGATAATCGACCAAAATATTTTAAATAGGCGCCACCGTATTTTTAATACAAGTGCCAACAAAATTTAACTGTGTTTGTATAAGAGGAATGCGGAAACCTTATCTTAACACCACTATCATAGCCATAAAATTTGAATTTCACTCTTTATCACACACTTACCAAAACCTCAACCACCAGATGTCAAACAGTTGTCTCAGCTTTACCTGTGAACAAACAAAAACACCACATGGACACTATTTGTGTCTTCAAAAGCATATGCCAAAATAGAATAAATGAATTTAAACATCTGTGAAATACTAAAGGGATTCATTTTCATTATTCTGTCTTTTTACTTAATGAGGGTTTGCTCTAGTTTTCTTTTCTTAATTTAAATGTAGAATAATAAAACTTCATTCAAATGAAACAAAATGAATTCTATTCATATGTAGAAATCGGATATATATACATGTGACTGCAATATATATGCTTACTATCTTGTCATTAATTTTTTTATAAAAGAATTTTAGTGAAGTTTAACCTTCTAAATAAATATTTATAAATTAATCATTTCTATAAAATTTTAGTTTAAGCAAACATATCATAATTTATTTGTTCATATCACAAGATTTTATTTTACTATAATCATTGAAGCGCTTCCTTGACCATTTACAACAAAGATTGATCATCAGAAAAATAACGATCATAAAATGCAACTATTCAAATTTAACTGTTGTCTACACAAAAATATACACGAATATCAGCACCAATAAAAAGCTTTTACATGACCTTAATTGTTTTTAAGCAAAATGTGAAAATTAAATCAAGACTGCATTTGGCGTCTAGATTAGAAACAGAATCTATACTATTTTTTATCTGACACAAGTTGTCATTCTAAATATCTTGACACACATTGAATGCGTGTACAAGTAACTGATAAACTAAATATTTATTCGGTGTGTTATTAACTTTAAAAAACTACTTTAAATTTGTGTTATTCTAATAATCAACGTAGGAAATCTCATAATAATTTATAATACTTTCAAAGTTACGGAAAGTTTCAAACACTCACGTGTATCCAAATAAATTGCAGGTGCAAAATCATGACATCAGCTGTTGTATTTTTCCAGCGTATTAATCATCTGTAAGTTTGAAGTACCAAGATTCTTTGTATAATAAACCATTTCTATACGGCGTATTAAATAGATAGAACGAAACCATAACTGCCTGCTTTAAATTATTGTGACGAAAATTTATTATAATTTAACATTGAAAATTGTTGTTGTAGATATGTCCATTAGATATTGCATGTCTTAAATGATGTATATTATCGTTCCATGTTCTCAACTCAAGTTCTTCTTCTTGACTCTATTAGACGCCTCGTGTTTTAGTCGGGACATCTTGACTTTTATCTCTAGTCTACAAAAAGCGACTTCACTCTTCGACGTTGGGAACAAAAGTGCTCATAATTAACTGGACTACGCTTGGCAACAAGCCACAGAATATAAATCTCCTAGATTCTATGTGTTATTGGGAATATTATACTTTACTTTTTATTGGCTGAATATTTACGAATTAAATGCTTTAAAATTTATCTGTTTTATTATTAATTTATTAGGCTTGGTGCAACAAGAAAAAAAATACGTTACACAATTTTTAACAATCCGCCAAATCAAGATTGGTATCACCCATTGCTATAAAGGCATCTGAAAATTGTTTCCAAGCTGTGAATGAAGAATCGAAAATTGGTAGTTTTAATTTTGGCAATTTAGCATTAATTTTGAGGCTCCCCGCATTCCGTGATGTCTGGGAGTCGCCCATGGCGGTTGACGAAGAAGCAACTGATGCCTGCGACCTGGTGTCATCGGTTTGATACTTACACAAAATATCTTAGGATTGACTTTAATTCAAAGTACTGGTTTGGAAACTCTTGCGCTGTTGTAAATTTTTACCTAAATCTTCGTCAATTAATTCAATATCTAACTGAACTGCGTTGAATAGCTCGTGAATGGGCTCTATTTGTAAAGCCTCTGTTGTAGATTTTTACTTGCGTCTTAAGAAAGTTCATCTACTCTTAAAGATTGTAAGCATTTTCCAAACATCGTGAGCTGCGATTTGAAAATACCTCGTTGGTGTACTAAACGTTTCAAAGTGTCTACTTCCATCATTAAATTAAAAAATATGTGAAGTAAGACGATAGTAAACAGTTTCAATAATTATAAAAGGATACAATAACTTGCAAAGTTGATTATTTTCTTGTTTGGAACTGTATACGCCTTTTCACTTGAATGTGCAGCTGCATGCACTATAAATTATGCTGTAATTCTGACTAATGAGCTATACCTTTTGATTAATTGCGGTGATACATCCACGGTTGAAGGCCCATATGTTAATTTGTAAACTTTTCTGAAGTTATAGAATGTCGGAAATAACATAATAGCTCAGTAAACCACCTTTTTTGTATTAAATATGAATAATATTTACTAAAGTTGACAATTCCGTACGACATTCCTATAAAACTCTAATATACACAAATATAGGTTACTTTGGTAACTGGAGATGCATGCAGCGCATTAGTGATAGATATTAAAAATATTAAAAGAGGCTTAACATATAGCATGGGTGAAAATATGCGAGAACGCGACGAGAGTTACTTATACCAGTAACGGTTGGTGTACTAAACTTCTGAAGAATAAATTACTACAATCATACAATAAGTTAGCCAACTAAAAAATTGCCATATATTTTTGTTAAGATGTTAAACTGATATACTAACTCCACTCCTAGTTTTCTAAATATTAAGGTAAGACATATCAGGTTTAGAAATCAAAATTTTGAAAAATTTTATGAGTAACGTTTTAAATCATTAGAGGGACTCTAAATCTTCGAATATCTGACACATGTTAGCAATTAAGAATATTAGACACGGAAATTTCAGAAACTATAAAATTATTTAAAAATATTGTTACTGCTAAGAAGTTTGAACTTATAATAAAAGAACCTCGTACAAAATATGATGACATGCTTATAAAAATAAAAAATTGAAATTCTAGAAAAAATTAATAGATTGCAGACTAAATATATAAATAACACTAATATAAATACGATAATAGCTAAGTCCAACTGGATTAAAACTTTGTCTGAGGCTACATTACCTGATTATGTTAGAGACACTTTAGGTTTAAGACCTCAATTTGCTGTACCACTTGAAAACCGTAATAAACTGCCTCATTATAAAGTAATAGTAAATGTGAAAAACGCATTAACAAATTTACCCACTGGTCAAAAAGATGAACTAAGATTGCAGGTTTGTAATATAATAACTAGTCACTCATAGATTTACAAACAATAGTCATATGGGCAAGATTAACAAGGGTATGTGCAGAAAAGCTAAAAGAACAAAAGTGCTTTTAAAACGTTATCCTGAACTTATGGTGATAAAACCTGACAAGTCTAATAAAACTGTAATAATGAATGAGAAGGTTTAAAATATAAAAATTAAAGAACTGTTACAGGACCAAAATACATATAGATTAATAAGGCAAAATCCCACAATAAATTATCAAAGGACAAATAATGAATTGGTTAATCACTGGGAAAATAAAACATATATATCATCAACAATATATAAGTAATTAACGATTAATAATTCGTTACTACCGAAACTATATGGATTGCCTAAGCTTCATCATCATCATTTTGTTTTTGACCTTACTTAAGGTCGGTTTGACGCAACTCTAACTTCTTTTCTTTCTGTGCTAACCTAAAAAGCTCTACATACCCTTCACAACCTAAATTTCTAATAATTTGACTAATATAGCTTGGTCTAGGTCTTTCTATACTCTTCTATCTTTTTCCTATCCACCTGGCTCTACATAGATATTAGCAACCTGATGGTTGTTAAAGAATTCTAACGTGTTTACCTGATTACCATTTATCATCATTTTGTTTTCGACCTTACTTAAGGTCGGTTTGACGCAGCTCTAACTTCTTTTCTATTCTGTGCTAATCTAAAACGCTTTACATACCCTTTACAACCTAAATTTCTAATAATTTGACTAATATAGTTTGATCTAGGTCTTCCTATATCCTTCTATCTTTTTCCTATCCAGCTGACTCTACATAGATATTAGCAACCTGATGGTTGTTAAAGAACTCTAACATGTTTACATGATTACCATTTATAAGGAAATGAAATATAACCTGGTTATCCGCTTCAAAAAAGGAAAAGTGTTAAATTATATGTTATGGTAAGGCTTAAGCAACGAAACGCTACCAACATGCCAGACCGCTAACTAATTGTGAGTTATGTCCTGATGACATTTAGTTAACTGATTTTTTTTTTGTTTTGTTTTCGAACTTACTTAAAGTCGGTTTGACGCAGCTCTAAATTCTTTTCTATTCTGAGCTAGTCTAAAAAGGTCTACATAGCCTTCACAACCTAAATCTCTAATAATTTGACTAATATAGCTTTGTCTAGGCCTTCCTACTCTATTTTTATTTGGTAGTCTATAATCTAAAACTTTACTAAATAGTGCCTCATGTCTTAACTGGTGTCCTATCATTCTATCTCTCCTGACCTTCAATTGTTTCCACATACAGGATCCTCACCTATCCTTCTATAAACTTCCTCGTTTGTTACTCTATCTGTCCAACTAATCTTTAACATTCTCCTATAACACCAAGTTTCAAAAGCTTCTATCTTTTCTTATCTACTTCTTTAATTGTCCAAGTCTCACTACCGTATAGTAGAACGCTCCATACGTACGACTTTAAGAAACTTTTCTATTATCTAAACTAATACTATTAGCTATTAGTAAGTTTTTCTTTTAAAAACATTTTTCTAGCTTGAGCTATTCTAGCTACTATATCCCTTCTACTACGTCCATCCTTTGTAATTATACTACCTAAATAGCAAAATTCATCTACCTCCTCTAACTCGGTATTACCTATTTTAATTTTGGTTTAGAACTAGGCCGTAACTCACTTGTCATTATCTTTGTCTTTACTGAGTTAATTCTCATACTATAGTTACTCTGTAGTATCTCATCTAAAATATTTAAAAACTCTCCTAACTCTTTTCTAGACTCTGCTATAATGGCTATATCATCTGCAAAACGTAACATGTCTATTTTCTGTCCCTGTACACTAATACCTATCTCTTTTCTCTCTCTAGCTAAGTTTAAAGCTTCCTCAATATAAACATTAAAAATCAAGGAGACAGTATACAACCCTGTCTAACACCATTTCTAATCTTAGCTTCCTTTTCTATTTCATCAAATCTAATTACTACGCTTTGGTTTTATATAGACTGTAAATAATTTTTCTATCCCTATGAGAAATTCCTATTTTCGCAAAACCCTGAACATAACAATCCAATTAACCCTATCAAATGCTTTTTCTAAATCTACAAATGCGAAATGAGTCTTTTATTTTTTGTAACCTTTTTCGATAATTACCCTAATCATTAGTATCGGTTCTCTAGTCCCTCTGTCTTTACGAAAACCATATTGGTCTTGGCCTAAATAATTCTCAGTCAAAGCTTCTACTCTATTTTTAATTATTATTGTTAGTATTTTGGAAGCATGAGAAGTTAAACTAACCGTCCTAAAATTCTCACACCTATCAGCTCCTGACTTTTTTGGGATTGGAATAATAATATTTTTTTCGAAATCTATTGGAACCTCACCTGTGTCATATATTACATTTATTAGTTCATATAATCTGTCTAAAGTTTTCTGACTTGCATATTTTATTAGTTCTGCGGGAATATCGTCTATCCCTGGGGCTTTATTTAATTTAAGATTCCGAACAGCTCTATCAAATTCCTCTCTTAATATTGAGAACCCTATTCCTACATCCTCTTCTTGGTCGTACTCTAACTCATCCATATCGTCTCCCTTATATAAATCTTCTAAATATCTTTTCCATCTATCTGCTACCTCAACTTTATTTATTAGAAGCTCATTATTCTCGTCTCTAATACCATTACATTTTTTCCTATCTTCCCCAAAAAACTTTTTAACTGCCCTGTAAGCCCTGTCTGTCTTACCTACTCTCAAATCATCTTGTATTCCTTACAATTCTCCTCCATCCATTTATTTCTAGCTTTTCTACATTCATGTACTATCTTATTTCTAACTGTATTATATTTTTGCTTACTTTCACTATCCACTTCTCTGAAAGGTTTAAGCTTTCTTCTATTCTCTATTAACTCTAATATCTCCTTTGTTACCCACGGTTTTCTCGCTTCTATTTTTTTCTTACCTATAGTCTGTGTTGCTGTATCATGTACAGTCAGTTTTATTTCTTTCCATCTATTTTCTACATTCCCTCCTACAGCTATCTCTTTGCTCTTATTATCTAATACTTGTTTATATTCCTCTTTTACCCTACTATCATTAAGCTTACCTAGATCCCATCCCTCTCTTTTAACCTTTCTCAATTTTTTGAATTTTAGTTTACACTTCATTTTAACTAAGTTATGATCGCTATCTATGTCAGCCCCTGGATAACTACGACAGTTTTTAACTTGGTTTCTAAATCTTTGTTTAACTAAAATATAATCTATTTGGTATCTAGCCCTATCACCTGGGGCTTTCCAGGTATATCTTCTCCTAACATGTTGTTCGAATAGGGTGTTTACAGTTACTAATCTATGTTCCTGGTAAAACTCAACTAATCTTTCTCCTCTATTATTTCGTCTGCCATACCCAAATTTTCCTACCATTTTTCCCTCACTACCTTCTCCCACTGACGCATTAAAATCGCCCATAACTATTAAATTCTCATCTCCTTTTACTTTTCTCACTATACTATTTATATCTTCATATACCTTTTCTACTTCCTCATCCTCATACTGAGTTGTTGGCATGTAAACCTGTACTAAAACAGTGTCTGTGGGTTTTGTACTCAATCTAACCATAATTATTCTATCACTAAATTGTAAGTACTCTTTAACTTTATGCCCTAATCTTTTACCTAACACTGTTCTTACGCCTGTCTGTCCATTAGTTGAAGAAGTTGTAATTATTCTATAATTGTCTTTCCAAAAGTCATTACTATCTGGCCATCTCAACTCACTAATACCTAAAATGTCCAGCTTTTCCTTTCTTATTTCGACTAATAAATTCGTTAACTTATCTACTCTAAGTAATGACCTTACATTCCAAGTCCCTATCACTAAATCGAACTGTTGTTTTATATTCTTACGATGACGAGCCCCAAGTACCCCCTCCCGGAGATCCGAATGAGGGAGTATTTTACCTCCGGACAAGAATTTTACTTGTGAGCTCTTCATCATATGTATTTCGTGTTTTAGGCCACGCACACCTGGGAAATATTGTGGTAGGCTCCCATATCTTTCCACAACGCAGTTTTTAAAGATTTTAGCAAAAGCCGTATCCGTCACGGCCAACCCCAACAAGCTTTAAATTATTGAGGATCGCCCGAGACCAACCGACCCTCCTCCAATATCTTTTAGCCAGCAAGGCTGCTGCCCCTTGCTGCGCCTTTTAATCGCCTTTTACGATAAGCAGGCTTACTATAGTAGTATTCTTTATCCCCTACTATAGGGATGATCCCCTACTATAGGAAATGAAATATAACCTGCTTATCCGCTTCAAAAAAGGAAAAGTGTTATATTATATGTTATGGTAAGGCTTAAGCAACGAATCGCTGCCAACATACCAGACCGCTACCTAATTGTGAGTTATGTCATGGTGACGTTTATTAAATTATATGTTATGGTAAGGCTTAAGCAACGAATCGCTACCAACATGCCAGACCGCTAACTAATTGCGGGTTGTGTCATGGTGACGTTTATTAAATTATATGTTATGGTAAGGCTTAAGCAACGAAACGCTACCAACATGCCAGACCGCTACCTAATTGTGAGTTATGTCATGGTGACGTTTACTAAATTATATGTTATGGTAAGACTTAAGCAACGAATCGCTACCAACATGCCAGACCGCTAACTAATTGTGAGTTATGTCATGGTAACGTTTATTAAATTATATGTTATGGTAAGACTTAAGCAACGAATCGCTACCAACATACCAGACCGCTACCTAATTGTGAGTTATGTCATGGTGACGTTTATTAAATTATGTTATGGTAAGGCTTAAGCAACGAAACGCTACCAACGTGCCAGACCGCTAACTAATTGTGAGTTATGTCATGGTGACGTTTATGAAATTATATGTTATGGTAAGGCTTAAGCAACGAATCGCTACCAACATGCCAGACCGCTAACTAATTGTGAGTTATGTCATGGTGACATTTAGTTAACTGATTTTTATTTACTTATTCTTTTCGTATTGTTTTCGAACTTTCTTAAAGTCGGTTTGATGCAGCTCTAAATTCTTTTCTATTCTGAGCTAGTCTAAAAAGGTCTACATACCCTTCACAACCTAAATCTCTAATAATTTGACTAATATAGCTTTGTCTAGGCCTTCCTACTTTATTTTTATTTGGTAGTCTATAATCTAAGACTTTACTAAATAGTCCCTCATGTCTTAACTGGTGCCCTATCATTCTATCTCTCCTGACCTTTAATTGTTTCCACATACAGGGTTCCTCACTTATCCTTCTATAAACTTCCTCGTTTGTTACTCTATCTGTCCAACTAATCTTTAACATTCTCCTATAACACCAAGTTTCAAAAGCTTTTATCTTTTTTTTATCTACTTCTTTAATTGTCCAAGTCTCACTACCGTATAGTAGAACGCTCCATACGTACGACTTTAAGAAATTTTTTCTATTATCTAAACTAATACTATTAGCTATTAGTAAGTTTTTCTTTTTTAAAAACATTTTTCTAGCTTGAGATATTCTAGCTACTATATCCCTTCTGCTACGTCCATCCTTTGTAATTATACTACCTAAATGGCAAAATTCATCTACCTCCTCTAACTCGGTATTACCTATTTTTAATTTTAGTTTAGAACTAGGCTGTAACTCACTTGTCATTATCTTTGTCTTTACTGAGTTAATCCTCATACTATAGTTACTCTGTAGTATCTCCTCTAAAATATTTAAAAACTCTCCTAACTCTTTTCTAGACTCTGCTATAATGGCTATATCATCTGCAAAACGTAACATGTCTATTTTCTGTCCCTGTACACTAACACCTATCTCTTTTCTCTCTCTAGCTAAGTTTAAGGCTTCCTCAATATAAACATTAAAAATCAAAGGGAGACAATATACAACCCTGTCTAACACCATTTCTAATCTTAGCTTCCTTTTCTATTTCATCAAATCTAATTACTACGCTTTGGTTTTTATATAGACTGTAAATAATTTTTCTATCCCTATGAGAGATTCCAATTTTTCGCAAAACCCTGAACATAACAATCCAATTAACCTTATCAAATGCTTTTTCTAAATCTACAAACGCGAAATGAGTCTTTTTGTTTTTTTGTAACCTTTTTTTGATAATTACCCTAATCATTAGTATCGGTTCTCTGGTCCCTCTGACTTTACAAAAACCATATTGGTCTTCGCCTAAATAATTCTCAGTCAAAGCTTTTACTCTATTTTTAATTATTATTGTTAGTATTTTGGAAGCATGAGAAGTTAAACTAACCGTTCTAAAATTCTCACACCTATCAGCTCCTGACTTTTTTGGAATTGGGATAATAATATTTTTTTCGAAATCTATTGGAACCTCACCTGTGTCATATATTACTTTTACTAGTTCATATAATCTGACTAAAGTTTTCTGACTTGCATATTTTATTAGTTCTGCGGGAATATCGTCTATCCCTGGCGCTTTATTTAGTTTAAGATTCCGAACAGCTCTATCAAATTCCTCTCTTAACATTGAGAATCCTATTTCTACATCCTCTTTTTGGTCGTTCTCTAACTCATCCATATCGTCTCCCTTATATAAATCTTCTAAATATCTTTTCAATCTGTCTACTACCTCGACTTTATTTATTAGAAGCTCATTATTCTCGTCTCTAATACCATTATATTTTTTCCTATCTTCCCCAAAAAACTTTTTAACTGCCCTGTAAGCCCTGTCTGTCTTACCTACTCTCAAATCATCTTGTATTCCCTTACAATTCTCCTACATCCATTTATTTCTAGCTTTTCTACACTCATGTACTATCTTATTTCTAACTGTATTATATTTCTGCTTACTTTCACTATCCACTTCTCTGAAAGGTTTAAGCTTTCTTCTATTCTCTATTAAATCTAATTTCTCCTTTGTTACCCAAGGTTTTCTCGCTTCTATTTTTTTCTTACCTATAGTCTGTGTTGCTGTATCATATACAGTCAGTTTTATTTCTTTCCATCTATTTTCTACGTTCCCTCCTACAGCCATCTCTTTGCTCTTATTATCTAATACTTGTTTATATTCCTCTTTTACCCTACTATCATTAAGCTTACCTAGATCCCATCCCTCTCTTTTAACCTTTCTCAATTTTTTGAATTTTAGTTTACACTTTATTTTAACTAAGTTATGATCGCTATCTATTTCAGCCCCTGGATAACTACGACAGTTTTTAACTTGGTTTCTAAATCTTTGTTTAACTAAAATATAATCTATTTGATATCTAGCCCTATCATCTGGCGCTTTCCAGGTATATCTTCTCCTAACATGTTGTTCGAATAGGGGATTTACAGTTACTAATCTATGTTCCTGGCAAAACTCAACTAATCTTTCTCCTCTATCATTTCCTCTGCCATACCCAAATTTTGTTACCATTTTTCCCGCCCTACCTTCCCCTACTGACGCATTAAAATCGCCCATAACTATTAAATTCTCATCTCCTTTTACTTTTCTCACTATACTATTTATATCCTCGTATACCTTTTCTACTTCCTCATCCTCGTACTGAGTTGTTGGCATGTAAACCTGTACTAAAACAGTGTCTGTGGGTTTTGTACTCAATCTAACCATAATTATTCTATCACTAAACTGTAAGTACTCTTTAACTTTATGCCCTAATCTTTTACCTAACACTATTCCTACCCCTGCCTGTCCATTAGTTGAAGAAGTTGTCATTACCTAAAGTCATACCTAAAATGTCCAGCTTTCCCCTTCTCATTTCGACTAATAAATTCGTTAACTTATCTACTCTAAGTAATGACCTTACATTTCAAGTCCCTATCACTAAATCGAACTGTTGTTTTATATTCTTACGATGACGAGCCCCAAGTACCCACTCCCGGAGATCCGAATGAGGGAGTATTTTACCTCCAGACAAGAATTTTACTTGTGAGCTCTCCATCATATATATTTCGTGTTTTAAGCCACGCACACTTGGGAAATATTGTGGTAGGTTTTCATATCTTTCCACAACGCAGTTTTTAAAGATTTTAGAAAAAAGCCGTATCCGTCACGGCCAACCCCCAACAAGCTTGTAAATTGTTGAAGATCGCCCGAGACCAACCGACCCTCCTCCAATATCTTTTAGCCAGCAAGGCTGCTGCCCCTAGCTGCACCTTTTAATCGCCTTTTACGATAAGCAGGCTTACTATAGTAGTATTCTTTATCCCCTACTATAGCTTCATAAGGAAGGTATACCGATGTGGCCTATTATTTCGTCCATTCAATTACCATTTAATAAATTAGCCGTATTTTTAAAAACTATAATAGAAAATATTCTATATAAAAATGCACACTATATAAAAGATCTTTGGCATTTCAAAAATAATATCAGCAATATTAAGATTCCTGAAAATTGTTTATTAATTTCTTTAGATGGTTTATTACTATACACTAATATTTCTATCGATTTGGCATTAAATATAATTGAAAATAAATGGCAAGAGATTAAAGAATTTACTGACCTACCATTACAAGAAATAATAAAAACCATTTAACTAATTATAGAATCAACATATTTTACTTATAGAAACAAGGTTGTGCAATGGATATGGCTCTGTCTAACGTGATCGCCCAATTAGTACTAGAAAAACTTGAGAAAACTATTTTACGAAAGATCGAATTCGACATACCTTTTTTCTTGTGCTGTTCCAATTGATAAAATAAAATAGACTCTTAACTTATTTAATAGTTTCATGAAAAACTACAATATACAATAAAATTGAAAAAACACAAACTTAATTTTCTAGATATGATTATACACACCAAAAAGAAACATGTGGTAAAAACTGAGTGGTATAATAAGAAAACGTAGTCGGGAAGATATATCAACTATCACTCGCAACATCATATTTCATACAAAAAGGCTGTGGTAATAAGTTTTGCAGACAAAGCTATAAAATTGTCAAATCCTGAACACAAGCATAAAGCAATTAGAAAAGTTAAATATGTCTTGTGGTAAACAATTACCCTAAATGCTTTAGAGATGCAATCTTTAAAAACAAATAAATAAATACTACAACATAACAGTAAATAAAGACAAAAATAAAAAAATGACAAAACGTATGTAACTTTACTATATATCTATGGGTTATCTGAGAATATCCAAAAACACTTAAAAAATACAATATAGGCACCACTTATAAAAGTGTTAACCTAAATAAAAGTTTATTCTCTAAAATAAAAGATAAAATACCTAAACATTAAAAACCCATACCGTATATAAGATCCCATGCCAAGATGAATGTGATAGTGTGTACATTGGCTAGAGCAGATAGCATCTTGAAAAACGTTTGAATGGACACAAATATGATAAAAACAATGAAACCATCCTAACTAAACATGAAACATAAGATAAACACAAATTTAATTATGAGAAAACAAAAATACACCAAATAGAATTACACCAAAAATGAGAGCTATATGAGATGATCTTTATAACATTAAATCCCACAGTGTTTAATAATAAAACATATAAAATATTTGAGTAAAATCTATCATATTTTAATTACATAAATAAAAAAATAAAACCAAAATGCATAACATATAAAGGTTAAAATTGAGAATCATCGTGTAGATATTTAAAATAGATGATCAGGTTTACTGGTATGATAGCAACATTTCAATAGATAATAGATATAAAAGATAGTTAATTATAACATATTACATTAATGCAAGACATGCGGTCATATATACACATTCAATAACAAGATAGGTTAAGAATTTTATGACATACTTTTAAATGACATTGACTCATATACAACTATGCTTAGTTTATTTTGTTGTGTGTGTGTGTGTGTGCGTGTGCGTGTGCGTGTGCATGTGCGTGTGTGCGTGTGCGTGTGCGTGTGTGCGTGTGCGTGTGCGTGTGCGTGTGCGTGTGCGTGTGCGTGTGCGTGTGCGTGTGCGTGAGCGTGTGCGTGTGCGTGTGCGAACGTGCTTGTGCTAGTGTGTCGTAGGGAGTTCATTATAAGGGTGGTATGCCACCACTTCCACTCATGTATTTGATATATCTAGAGTTTTTTCTAGCAACAACGCTATATAAACACAATATTTATAATATACTCACCTGTTTAAAGCCACGATACATGATTTGAATCTCCTTTATTGTATACTTGTACTTTTGAGCGAGTACACGAATATCGTCAGGCCGGTAGCGCATAACGTGCTCATCGTTATCTTCTAGAACAAAACAAGCATTGCAGTATATTTAGTGGTACAGGCTATCGATAAATGATCAATCATAAACTATCATCTACTGTTGTGGTATTGAAGTTTAGTATATGTTCAATATGCTAAATAGTATTTCTGCCATTTTAGATACAATGTGCCAGGTATAACAATAAATATCAAAATAACAACATGTTCCTCAAATTACGGTTTAGTAAAAATGTTCTCTAAGTTCGAATATCTGCAAGAGAAAACTGTTATTACTTAAAAATCTTTTACAGATGTTCCTGCTTATCTAGTAGAACTGCAAAACTGTTTTACTGCCTTTAAAATGTAAAAATGTATTCAGTATGATTACCGAACATATACTGAACGTTATAGACTGACAATATTTGTGTCCTTTAACATTGAACTAGAAAGCAAAGCATTCTATCAAATAACGGGAAGTGTAGTCTTCAGAATAACAAAAACTCTAGGTATATAGAGCCATTCGTTCAGAAATCGGATATTTAATATTTGGCATAAAATACAATTCGACATTTTAAGTAATTTATGGTATTGACACAATAATGATAAAATTAGCAAATAAAGAAAAGTAGCATTTAAACGAGCATGAATTGGAAAAACTTCCAAAAAACGTTAGCCATTGAGGACTTCAGATATGACGGTGCTGGATAGCAGTAATCGAAGTTACTTAAAGGTGTGACGTCTGCAGATTAGTTAATTAGAAAGTTAAATTAGAAGCTACACCAAGTCGGCATTATACCTACTGGGGAACATAAATTATTCTGTAGAGTTTAGTCGCGTTAAATTCAAAACTCTGCAAGTAATTGTTTCTGCATGAATATTTATTCATCCTACTTCTATTTAAAACGCCCTAAAACTTATAAATAAATTCATAAAAGCCATTAACAAGCTCAATTTCCTGCCACTTGGAGTTAGAATTATTGTATAAAATTTCTAAGTAATTACTCTATTAAATTTTGCTTTATAAAATCAAGCAGCTACTTAGAAGGCTTCACATAACAAAGTCGCTACAAATAAATAACCAACTGCAGTGACTTCATTTCAATTACGCATATACATGCACGGTTTTCTTCTAAAAGGTAAGGCCACTTAACTATCTGCATAGTAAATGAACAATAAGTTTGTTATCCATAAGTTTATACTGTTATCCTGCAGCTGTGCAGATGTTGTAAAGTATTAAGATTGTTTTCCTTTGTTTTAAAATCCTTTGTTAATGCGCTATCTCTTAGTTGGTTGTTGCAGCTTCTATTTCTGCAGCAGCCGTCTGAGACTATATTTTTGAAAGCCAATTATCTACCCCTATACTTGGTATTTTTCTTATTAAAATAGAGACCTTGCTTTGAAAGAGGAGGATTAAATACAACATCCTATAGCCATAGCTCAAGGTACAGTTCTGTTTTCGTTATTTTTTGACGCTGTTTTGGAAGATAGACTTTTTCTTTTTTGGGGTTTGAGTCAGTACTAAACTGCAGACTATACGCTACACTTACAACACGAATAATTACGTACTTTTTTTTAAAGCTAGCCTTAGAGTACTTTCTACTGTTTATTTTTCTGTTAACGTCCACAACTTGCTAATTACTGTTTGATTAAGATATACAATATTTCTTATACTTTACAAGATGCGCTTCCTACAGCAAAATTTTTAACTTGCTGCATTATTATTTTGTTATTTCTTTTACATATTTAGGACTGGAAACATTATACTGGTATGTAGATATCTAAGTGCTATGTAATAAGATTTTATCCTTGCTATTTTAAATGTTTATAATTATATTTTTATGTTATGTATATATCACGTTATACAGGACAATTACGAAAATTATTGGGTTTGTTTGATTGATTTGTAAATATTCTTTTGATTGTATGTTTTTCTACATGTACGTAATATAAATTTCTTTGTTATTGAGGTTTCCTATGCGTCCTTTCTGCATCATCCACTCCCCACTCTACGACGTTGTTACTTGCCCCAAAATATAATACTTTTCGATTTTGATTCTCCCATTCCGTCTTTCAGTCCGTGTTTTGTTGGGGTATTCGGTGTAAACGATTTTTTTACTGCCTTTTAAACTAATTAAATAACATTAATGCTTGATAGTCAAACACCGCGAATAAAATTTTAATACTTACAAGATTTCTTATACTAAGAATGTTTTGTAGCTTTTAACTCGATACTTTATTTATGTTTGTTCGAAAATTAATTGTAAAATGAGAAGTAACTTGCAGTTGAGTATTTTATGCGAAACTCAAATACTACACAATTTTATTATAAAAATAATATATCACTTTGCCATTGCATTGACAAACCTCCATAATTATAAATGTCTAAGCAGTTAAAGGATTTCAGAATAAGCAAGATGTTTACATGTTGCCTTTTTAGCTGCATATAATGTAAATTCAGAAAACCATTACAAATTATGCAAAATACACGTGGCGACCCTTAATTAGATCAAAAATGGAACCAGTTTTATGAAACGACTTGCTCTAGAAAGAATCACTTACAATGAGTTACAATCTAGGTTATTTGGTTTGCTTTGTAATTGAATGCATCAGCCACAGGTGTAGGTAACGATCGTTACGTGCCTGAAAATATTTTCACGAATAGAACGAGGTTGTTGAGGCTTTTACTCAATGTTGAAAATGAAATGATAATGCTTTAAAATTGGAGTTTTAGAGTAGCGGCGTATTGAAGTTTACGTCATTGATTTCTTACAGAACAAGTTTCCAATTTAATTTGTGTACTAAATTATACTCTATTGAATTCAAATGCTAGGCTTGATCATTGAGTTAAATTTATAAATAGGTTACTTTGAATTTATGGAGTAAAATCGGATACAGTAAATAAATAAACCTTTGTGTTCTGTTACTGAATGACAAGTATTCACAGTTTAAATTAATTTTAAATTTGCCTATTATTGCTGTGGTATTGTATACGTTGACTGTAAACTAGGCAAATGCGGCTAATTAAATGAGTATTTTACTTTTGATGTTACATTTCCTATTGTACTACAAATATTTATTGACCAATAATTTTTTCACCATTAGTGCAGTTTCTGAATACAACCTGATAAACATGAAGACGGCACTATGAGATTGCAACCGAGACTTTTTATTATACGGCTAGTTACCACGCAAATATTTGATATGTATGTGGTGTTAGGAAAGCTTATTATCCTGGTTGATCCTGCCCTCTCAGGGCGCGTCTAGTAGTCAGCATTAACCTTGCGGTTTTGCTGTCTTGTCTGTATCGATTTTTATCGTGCGAGTGTTCTAGGTGTTTGTTTTCCCACCTAGTGGTCTGTGTCTTGTGTTGTGTTGTAGTTGTTTTTTTATTTAGCCAACTAGTTACAGTCTGGTGTTCTTTTGTCTGATGTTATGTTACACATCTAGTAGTCAGCGTGGGCGCTTTTTGATTGTTTGTCGCGTGCCTTGTAGCGGTGCGACGTCTCGTAAGGATGGATGTGGTGAGTCACCTATTGTTTGATATGTTTTTATGGCGTTTGTTCTACAGTATTTGTGTACTGTAGGAATGTTTAAGTCGTTTCGTATTGTATCGTTTCTGATGAACCACCGTGCGCCGGTTATCAGTCAAAGGATGATGTTCTGGAATGCTTCTAGGCGTCGTAAGTTTGTCATTAATAGGTATGTCAGCCATGCTTGTGAACCGTAAGTGATGATCGGTCTTATGTGCGTTTTGTAAATTCTGGTCCGTGTGTCTGTCGGTAGTTTGTTGTTAAATGTCAGTATCGGATGTAGGTAGTCTTTGGGTTGTCTTGCTTTTTTGAGTGTCTCATCTAGATGTTTGTGAAAGCAGAGGTTTCTGTCGATAGTCACTCCGAGATATTGAATGGTGTTCTTCCACGGCAGTCGCTGTCCTTCAATCGCTAGCGGAGAGTGTCGATGTGGTCTGTGTCGTGAAAAAAGTATGGTTTCGGTTTTGTCGACGTTGATTTGTATTTTCCATCTACTCAACCAGTCGGGTAGGGTGTCCAGTTGGCGTTGTAATCTTTGTGTGGCTAGTCTGCGGTGACGTGCTGAATAAAGTGTAGTCGGCGTATAGTCTGCATTTAATGTTATCGTTGCATGGTATGTCTTGTATGTAGGCATTGAACAGTGCTGCTGAGAGACATCCGCCTTGCGGAACTCCAGCCGTAATAGGTACTTTGTGCGATAGTTGTCCGTCTACTCGTACTTGTAGTTTTCGGTCTGTGAGGTAGCTGTCAAGTAGCTGTATGTATTGTAGAGGTACTTGGTGTATGATCGCTAATATGTACAGGAATCCTCTGTACCAAATCTTGTCGAATGCGTTTTGTATGTCCAGAGATACTGCTGTCGTGACGTGAGCTTTGTTGTAGTTCTTTGCGATGTGGTCTATGACGTGTATTACTTGTAGTGTAGTTGAGTGATCTACTCTGAAGCCAAATTATTCTTGTCGGTGTTGTAGGTGATGTTTCAGTTTTTGTAGTAGTAGTCTTTCGAATATTTTTGATAACGCATTGTAAAGCAATATCGGTCGGTAGTGTGACGGGTTTGTCCTTGTTTTTCTTGTCTTGTGTATCATAACTGTGATTGCAGTCTTCCATGCTGTAGCATAATAACGTTGTAAGAGTATGCCGTTGAATAGTGTCGTGATGTATGCTAGTGTGCATTTCGTGATGTTTTTGAGTGCTTGGTTTATGATGTTGTCTTTTCTGTTTCTGTTGCTGAGGATTGTTTGTTTGGTGTGTTTTGGTGTTATAAGTGGTATGTGGTCTTCTGGGTGCATTTGCTGTAGTTCGTCCATAGTTTCGTTTACTTGTGTTTCATGTTGTTGGTGTGTTGTTGGGTTCGGTGAGTATATTTCTTGTAGTGTTGTGGCGAATATGTTTGCCTTTTCTCGGGCGTTGTAGACTTTTCCGTCTGGTCCGTCTAGTGGTGTGTTGGATAGTTGATGTCTTCTTATGAATCCTCTGTTGAGTCGGTGTAAGTTCCCCTCAGTCTGGAGAACATTGTTGATATGTTTCGTCCACTGTTGCGTATTGTGTTTGTCTAGTAGGGTTTTAAGTGCAGCTTGTGTTGCGTTTAGTTGGGTTTTGATAGCACGAAGGTAGTCAGAAAGTCGTGGTCTGTTAGTGTTGCTGATTCTTGTCGTAGTGCTGTGATTTAGTGCTTCTTGTAGCGTGTTAGTGACTACGTAGATTTGTTCGTGTGAGTCGACGGTCCGGTTTCCAGATATTATTTTGTGTTGTAGGTACTCGTTGAACTTCTTCCAGTTTGTTGATGTCACGGTGTTATTCGTCCCTTGTATATGTGGCGTCGTGTGAATTGTAGTTAATATCGGTAGATTGTCGGAGCTTAAGTATTCTATCACTTCTGCCGTGAAGTTGTACGGCTTATTTTTCACTAGTGTCATGTCTAGTACATCAGTCTGATGATCTGGATTTGGAGGTATTCTTGTTGATGTGTCTGGTTCATTGATGTCGAAGTTTTTACCCAGTGAGTGAGTGAAGAGCGTCAGTCCGTCGCGATTGTTTATTTTGGAACCCCATGGGGCTACGGTATACGGAGATGAGTCTCAGTAGTCGTCCGTCTGCGTAGATTTCCACGCCAGCAGCAACTAGCTGTGTTTGTGGAAGGTCTAGTGTGCGATGCATAATTCGTCTGTGAATAAGTACGGCTACTCCTTCACTTGATATTTGTCCTGGTTCGATGATCATGTCTTTTCTGTGAATTGTGTAATTTGCGATCTTAAGTCCGTGGTTGTGGTTTAATTTCGTTTCCCCAAGTAATGCGATATCGATGTTAAATTCGGTCAGGAAGTGTCGTAGTTCAGTTAGTCTATGTTTGATTCCGTTAACGTTCCTAGACAGTAGTCGCAGTTGTCGTCGTGTTCGTTGATTGTCCATTAAGTGCCGTGAAGATGTCGCACAGTGCCTTCAGGAGAAGCGGTATAAAGGGTTCTTCGGCCATGTAGGTCGATACGAGTCTTTGTGTTCACTGTAGTGCTTTGTTCAGTAGTCTGTTGATGCTACCGTCCTGGTTAGTGTTCGTACGGGGTGTGACTGCTTCAGGTGCTGGAGCAGTCCTTTCGGCGGTGTGTGGTTCTGTTGTAGGCGTTGTGGTGGTAGTAGGTATCATCTTTTTTGTCGACTTGCTTTTCGTGGATTATCTGCGCCTTCTTTTCTCTCGTTTTTCGGGAGCGGTGTCTATACTGACGTCGGTGGAGCTGTCGGTCTCTGGTGTATAGTGTGTGGTGGATATGGTTGCAGTAACCGCTTTAGTCGGTTTTGACGGTGCTTCCTGTGAGGTCTTGCGTGATCGTATCTTCTTGTTACGGTCGAATCTTGTTCAGCCTTCCTCTTCGTCTGTGACGAAGCTGTCGGGTGTGTTCTGTGCGAGTATAGGTGCTGGTGGTTGGTGTGTCTTCTATTTCTGTTCTAGTAGTTGTTGGTAGGCTGACCAGTTCCTGTAATTTGCGAGGTGCGGTCCTCTATAGTTAGCACATGTCGGTGTCGTTTCACGTTTGTTGATGCATTCAGATGCGTAGTGTTTTTTTACTGCACTTAATGCATCGCGGTCTGTATCCACAGTTTAGGCATGAATGTCCGTAGCATTGGCATGCGAAGCATTGAGAAATCTCCACCCTCGATTGAAAGGCAGCTACCCTAACGCCGTAACAGTATAAAAGTTCTCGTATGTCGTAGATGATCCGTGATGTCGGATCGTTCTTCAGTATTACTAGGAATGTGTTACTGTATTGCTTGTCCTTAGATTGTAGTTTGGTTACGTGTTCGATCATGTAGTTATTTTCTAGTAGTTAATTGGTGACGTCCTCGGGTGTGATATTTGCAGCTAGTCTTTTTATTACTACCTCGAGTTGTCGTTCAGTTTTTAGTCCGTATGTGTGAAATTCTATGGCGTGTTTTTTCAGGTAGTCCTGTGCGAATCTGAACTCATCGGAATGGGCTGCATATATTCGTGCACTTAGTCCTGTTACTCGTATGTTGATGTCACGTTTCGTTATTCGTTTCATCTCCTTGACGTGCTTGATAAAGTCCCGAAATGTAGCTATAAAGATGGGCGGGATTCTTTTACTCGTCGCGTCAGTCTTGTTTGTATTTGTAGGGTTTTTAGTTGTTGGTCTTGCTGTGCTTGAGGATGGTGAATTGGAGGTTGCTGTGGCGTAGGATAAAGGCATCTTCGTCGGCTCAACAGATGGTACTTCAGGCACGATCGTGTATTGTTTTTCGGTGGTGTGGTCTGCTGTCTTGAGACTCCGTTTTGTCTCTGTCTCTGAATCGGAGTGCTGTTCTTGTAGTCGACGTGCTTTGATAGATTCGGCGTCGATGTCTGAGTCTGTAAATGTCACCGAAGCACGTTTCGGGTTCGTCACGTCCATCGCCCTGAGAAGAGCAACGTTTTAATTCTTATAATAGCGTTAATTTTTATAAATGTGTACTAAAATGTACAATATGCCTTAGCCTGAGCTAAGTTGTAGTTGAAGAGAGCTTTTGCGATTGATGCGAGTTAAGGTTCGTGGCTTGGGAGCGGCCTTTTTAAAAAGACATTTCCAAACTTCTTAACACATTTATTTATTTACACAGAAATTAACATTGAATTTTGACAATCTTGAAAATGAATTATTCTAAGTCGAAATATATTAATTAATTGTACAAGGTGAGTTATCTACCGAACTGCAATGTTAAAGCTGAACGATGGATTAACTGTCTTTGAGTAAGGCTCCCGGGCCTTTTATAAAATCCCTACCCCCTCACATGGCTGTAAGAACTTGCAAACCTAATGTCTGCTTACACTTGACTTTATTCATAATACAATGTTGCTATCTTAAATCTATTCATAATTGCTTTGTTGCGAGATTTCTTCTCAGTAATCTCGGTACATAACTGTCTGCGACCGCGTGTGACCTGACATCTGCAGTGTCACTTATCTCTGTGCTACAAAGTAGCGCTTCCGTTCCCATAAACGATAACAAACTAAAATAAATTCTCCGTCATTACATTGTTGCACATCACTTTTCTAATATTTCTAATAATTCCTAATTATTAGTTTCTTTATTTATATATAACAATTGGGGGATTACATTACTCCTCCCGGCGTACATTAAAAATTAAGGGTTTTTTACCTTTTTTGATTTTTAATTAAAATTTATTTAATTTTATTTCTTAAAATTCATACTTTCTAAGGGTACATTTGTTTCTTTGGTTGCCTTAAATCTAGAACTGTTTCCTTTATTATTTTTATATCTAATATACATTTTGTAAATTACATAAATGATCAATAAAATCGTCAAAATAATTAATATAATTGTCCATACACTAATATTATCGTAGTGCACTTTGGGCGTTTTGATTTCGTTCAGGTGTTCTTTGTAGTCTTCCATGAGTTTCATGGCATGGTTGAGGTTGTCTAGTTCCATGTGTTCCAGTTGCAGGGGTTTTTGAAGTATTTCTTCATCTTCGTCTTGAGTAATCTTGATTTGTATTTCGGGTAGATTTGCTAATTTCTTGGTTTGTACGGGATCTTGGTAAACTCTAATCATTACATTTTTCAATTTCAAATAACAATTTTCCTTAAGGGTGATTAATTTACTTCCGGTTAAGTCTAAGTTACTTTCGTCTTGATTGCAGTATATTGTTGCAATTACTTTGGTGGGGAAAATGGCTATCCATTTATTTTCCGTTACTTTCTGGATTTTCATATTGGTGATTTGTACAGGTTTGGCTTCACAATTTTCGTAGTGATTGGTAAATTTTAGTAGTTGTACTTCGCAAGGGCTGTCTTCTTGAATTGTTATTGTTGTCAATGATTGGCATAAGTATTGATTTGGTGTGACTTCATCACATTTTTCGTTCGTATAACCATATCTTAGTTCATTTAAAGATAGGAATTTGGTTTGTGGAATAATAACTTGGTATGTGCTAGTCATTTTTATTGGAAAAACAAATAAGTGATAATAATTGTAATTGTTAATCTCTACTGTTGGTATTTCTATTAAAAATGTTATATCGTTATTTTTACATAGCCTTTACCTATAGCTATTTTTTCAAATATTAAAATGTTTGATTCTATTACATCGGAAGGTAATCTACTGTTAGTTATAAAAGATTTTATTCTTAAAAGTTCTTTTAATAAATCAATTGGTTCTATGATACTTGAATGTAGGGTATTTAATTTGGCAAAGGTTACTGCGTTTTCTAACGTTGCTAAAATGTGTTAAATTAAGGTAAGGGTTGATATTATCTGGTTGTATATCGTGTTAAATCTGATTAAATCTCGCATGCCTAACATGGTAGTTTGCATGTTGTTTTCTAGGGCTTGTATTCGATTGGCTATACTATCTTGGTTTCTAACTAATTTTCTTAGGGTTTCATTAAACTTGATGATCGTTGACTGAGTTAATGATATATGGTTACTAATTATGGTTTTGATGTCGTTCTGGTTTTCTATTAATTGTTGTATCGCGTTGTCATAGCGTTCTGCGTCTTGATTATCTAAATTGCCGGTAATTGCTTTAATTATGTTTCCTAATCCGTTGATTAGTCCTCTTTTTCTTCTTGCCGTTTGTTCTGTGGGTATTAGTCGATTAAATTTGTCTTCTGTTTTTCAAAATACTTTCTGTTATACTATCGTAGTTCATCATTTTTATTGCGTATTCTTTTCCGAATTTTGTTGTGTCCATCGATTGTTTTAGTCGGTAATAATTATTTTTGATTATTTGAAATTTTGTTTCAGTTCGGTTAAATCGAATTTTTGTGCAAAAGTCCAATAGTCTATCGTGTTCTGCATACTGCCTACTTTTATTGGTAGTATACCGGGGTTATTCTTTATGTCTTCAATTATGATTTCGGTGTCCGTTCTACCTGGGTGGAGGTTGACGGTAAGGGTGATGATTGCCCATCTGAAAGTACAGGGTGTCTTAAATTTTTAAGGTGAATATATTTTGTTATCTTGCCGTTGTCTACTACGGCTACGTTTTTGTCGGATATTCGTTTGATTTTCAAGGGTCCTAAATTTTTCGGTGCCGTTTTGTGCCTTTTGCTTTGGTAATTTTTCTCGTATACGGTTTGTCCTATGGAAAATTTATTTACGTTTGTGTTTTTATTACGGGTCGCGGTAATGCGTTCTTTGTCGTTATCTAACTTCTCCTTTACTTTGTCATAAGTTATTTTTAGTTTCTCTTTGTGATCCTTGGCGTATTGCTGATAGATTTCTTTGTTATAATGTGTATCATAAGGGCTGCGTGAATCTGAGTGTCCTAGGGTTAATTCTAATGGTGTAAAATTTGTCGATGAGTGAATTGTGTTATTATAGGCGATTAATGCGTATGACATTAGGTTAGTTCTTTCTTGTAATTTATTCTTAATAATCTGATCTGTTCTAACAGGGTTGAATGTAGTTTCTCAATTAGTCCGTTGGATTCAGGGTGGTTCTCAGTTATAAAATGAATTTTTATCTTGTGTAATTCCAAGGTGTTTTGTATTGTTTCGTTTTTGAATTCGCTTCCGTTATCTAACGTAATTGTTTCGTGTGTTCCATAAAATTTAAAATAGTGTAAAAATCCTTGAGTTACGTCTATACTATTTTTAGAAGTGATTGGTATTGCTTGGCCTATTTTTGTAAATGCGTCCAGGATTGTTAAGTAACTTTGTGCTTCTATTACTAGAGTATCGGCATGTAATTTCTGAAAAGGTTTGTCTGGTGTTTTAGTCAACATAAAGGGTATTTTCGGGGATTTCCTGTCATATTTTGCTTTATCACATAGTTCACACTGATTGATAAAGTCTGTAGTTAATTCTTTCATGTCTTTGAACTAATAACGTCTCATGATTTGCTTTAGTGTCTCATTTATTCCACGATGGTTGGTTTTTCCTTCGTGTTGGTTTTTGATCACATCGTTTATTTCGTCAGGGTCGTCTAATGTTATTAATTTTCTTGTGCATCTTATAAGTTCGGCGCCAGAATTGTTGAATAGTTTAACATATATTTCTGAAAAGCGTTTATATAAGTTTTCCGTGTTAAAGTAAAAGTAAAATCGTTTTTTCTAGGGGGTGTATTCTTTTAGAATTTTAATTATTTGTAATTCATTGTCGTCTTTGGTTATCTGAATTTGGTATATCTTTTTGTTATCTACTTTCGTATATTTTACAGGGTTAGGGTTGTTTAAAATTTCTCAGATTATAAACTGATTGGGCTTCATGTCTATGACTTTATTTAAAATTGTAATTGCTGTTTTTCGTTCGTCATTTTGTGTCGAATGTATGGTTTCCATTTCATCTGGGTCTTCTCTGATTTTTGTTTCGTCTACGTTATTACTATCAGGATCGCATGCAATACACTGAGCGGACATCGAAACGTAAGTTTGACTATATCAGAGTACACGTGCTGAGCACAGAACAATTCCAACAATTTGTGAAACCAACAAATTTTGAATAATCAAAATTTACAATCTAAAATCGACAATGCAAGTAATTGGTTAAAGCTCTGATAAGCGTTTTTCAACACACGATGGATAGCGACCTGAAGACTATAAATATAAATTCGATTTCTGCATAAATCAGTCCTAGTGCTCATCATAGCCTGGGGTTCACCTCTCTTCCGCAGTGCTCATCATAGCCTGTGAACAGAACCTTTCCAAAGCGGCGCTCGCCATAGCACGCTTAATCCTAGCGCAGTGCTCACCATCGCCTGCGTCCTGCCTTAAACGTTACCCTATCCGCCGCCGTACCTGGAGGCCGTCGTCGTAATTCATCAACACACAACTAACAAGCACGTACGAACGCTCAGCTACGTTCCATACTGCACCGACGTCGTTTTGTGGTTGCATCCGTCAAGCTCTACCACAGGGACGACATCCCCGTAGAAGCATCAACCCCACGACGCCGCCGAAGACTTCAGAAGACACCGAATACCTTCTGAACCCTTTTGCTTTTGTATATATATTGTAAATAGTAGTTCCTAAGTGCATATAATTTTCATTTCATAATTGCTTTAACGTAATTTTAACCCACCACTAAACACACGAAGATTACCGACGAGAGCCGAACACCACCGAAGACGTCTGGACCTTGCCGACCTGTATATATGTCTTAATCTTCACTGTTAAGTTCACACTGGGTCTCTTCAGCAACTTCCGAACACCACCGAAGAAAGCCGAAGCCTTCCGAAGACCTACACACCCCACTATATGGTGCATACAGTTTACTCCTGGCTCCACAGCCCCCAGGAAGTCATCCAAAGCCGTCCTAACCGTTAAAGCATTCAATCATACTTCTTATTTTATGTTATTTTGCAACTTATATTGATTTTTCTTATGTTTATTAAACAATGAACTAAGCCAAGCCTACTCCATATTTGTAATTTTGAGTTGGGTTCTTTGAGTTTGCATAGCCATACTAATGGTCTATAATCGGTGTATATATAAAATTTTCGTCCGTACAGGTATGGTCTAAAATACTTTGTTGCCCAAATTATGGCTAACAATTCTTTCTCTATTGTACAATATCGTTGCTCTGTTTCGTTGAGGGTTCTGGATGCTTAGCTGATGGGTTTATCATTGCCTACTGTTCCTTGGCTTAATACTGCGCCTAAGGCTACATTCGATGCGTCTGTTGGTAATATGAATGGTTTCGAAAGGTCGGGGTATTCTAATACGGGGTCGTTTGTTAATATACTTTTGATTTGGCTACTGCTTTAATAAATTCTGAGGTATGTACGCTTTTGTTTCCCTTTTTTAGACAATTGGTTAGGGGTTTGGTTATTTGTGCATAACCTTTAATAAATTTACGGTAATAACCACTAAGGCCTAAAAATCCTTTTATCTTTTTATTCGTTTTCGGTATGGGGTAATTTAATACAGAGTTTGTTTTGTCGGGGTTCGGCATCACTCCTTGGGGTGTTATTATGTGTCCTAAAAATGCTACTTCTTTCTGTAGAAATTCGCTCTTATCTAACTGTACTTTAAATTGTGCTGTTCTTAACCTTTCGAACACTTCTCGTAGTCTTTCTATGTGCTCCACTAATGATGTTGAATACACTATTATATCGTCTAGGTACACAAGGCATTTTTCGTCGTGTATCCCTCGTAATATGTTATCCATTACTCGTTGAAAGGTTGCGGGTGCGTTCTTTAGTCCAAACGGAATCCCTTTATATTCGTAGTGTCCTCTAGGTGTGCTAAAGGCGGTTTTTTGTGTATCTTGTTTTTCCATTTCTACTTGATGGTATCCTGATGCTAAATCTAGCGTCGAAAAATATTGGCACTTGCCTAACTTGTCTAAAATTTCAGTTATATTTGGTAACGGGTATTTATCGTCTACCGTTTTTTCGTTTAATTTGCGGTAATCTATTACCATTCTGTATTTTCGTTTTCCTAATGCGTCCAGTTTTTTGGGTGCTATTAATACGGGGCTGCTACCATGGTGATTTGGAGTGTTGTATGATATCTTGATCTAATAGATCGGCTACTTGTCTGTCAGCTTCTTCCTGATTTGCCTGAGGTAATCTGTATGCTTTGCTGAATATGGGTTTGTTGTCTGTTAATTCAATGTTGTGTTTGACTGTATTTGTAAAGGTTAGGGGTATTCCTTTGCAATGGAATATGTCGCGGTATTCGAAACATAATTTTTGTATTGCTCTTTGTTCCTCTGGATTTATGTCGCGGTTAATTCGGATATTACTTAAATTTTCTCTCAACATTTCGTCGTTTTCTCGGGATTACAATTTTCCTTTAAATTCTCGTCTATTTCCATTTCGTTAAAATTTAATTCCTCTACGTTAATAGGGTTTGTTAAGGATAGTTCTACGGGGTAGTCGTTTGAATTTAATATTGTCGTTGTGGCATAATTATCTTTAATTTGTACTAATGCGGTTGGGGTCTCCACTTCTTGTTGAAAAGTTATGTGGTTTATTATTCCTGATTTACTATTTGAATTTACGGGGATTTTTATCTTTTTTTCTGTTCGGGGTTCTATTGTGTATTTTTCGTCAATTTGGGTGTTTTGAAATTTAATGGGGATTCGTCCATATTTGGTTCTTAGTAAACGGTTTTTTATATCTATGTTGGCTCCTAATTTTCTTAGAAAGTCCATTCCTAATAGTCCGTCATATTTGTCATTGAATTTGAATATGCAGAATTTATACTTCATCCTTACGTTAAATGTTTTTGGTAAAGGTATGTTTGCTACGAATTAATGCAGGGTTGTTTGATGGGCTGTTTTAATTTTGAAGGGTTTTCTTTCTACATAGTTTAAGTAATGTTTCTTTACGGTTCGCGGGCTTATTAATGTTTTTGAAGATCCGGTATCGATTAGTAGTTTAAATTAAGTGTGGGGTATCTCGATATAGGGTAGTACAAGGTGATTCATATTATTTAGGTTTATACGTTTGGTCGTTTATAAATTGGTCTATTTGAAAATTTGAGCACGCGTTTTCTTCGTCGTCCTCTTTATAAGTTTCGTATAATTCTTCGCGTTCATAATGGTTTAATTGATTTTGTTCGTTATTTGTACACGGTCGATTGCAATTATTCTGGTCATCTTCATAATCTTCTACTTCTTGATAAAATAGCTCTTCTGAGGTGAAGGTGCGTTTTTAATTGGGGTTTGGTCTTATGTGTGTTATTTTGGTGTTGGGTCTGGTGTTACCAGATGAGGTATCCATCGGTGTGGGTTTATAATAGTTATTGGGATTATTATTATTTATCATGGGTGAGTTTCTAATAGGATTCGCGTTGAATACTGCTTTTGCTGATTTACCTTTTGGTTGAATCTCGGTTGCAATGCTGGTTTTGAAAAGTTTGGGTTGAATGTTGGTTGAAATGCGGGTTTTGAAAAGTTTGGGTAAAACGTTGGTTTTGGAAATTGTTTGTATTGATTGTTAAAGTTTGAATTATTGAAATGTGGGTTATTGGTTCGCGTCTGGTTTGTTTGTGCTTTGAACGGGGTAAATTTTTGTTGTGGATTTATTTGTCTCGCGGGTTGTATGGTTTTTATTGGCGTATAGCTTTTATTCGCGTTGGGGTTATATAATTGGTGTTTGTAGTACATTACGTTTTCTTCCTCGATTTTCATGCTCATTGCTTCTTCTAAGTCTTAGGGATGTTGAAACCTAATTTTATCTAAAAGTCGTTCGGGTAGTGCATTTAGATAGGTGTCTAATGCTATCTCGTCGTAAATTTTTGTTTTTAAAAGTCTGACGTTTGGGTCGGTTTCTTCAATTTTGAGTTTTGTCAAGATTAAGCTTCTTACATCTTGGCATTTCATACCAAATTGATATGGGGATTGGTTGTGTTCCATTCTAAGATTAATCAAATCTCTCACTAGACATTTCAGGTTTCTCTGGTTGCCAAAATATGCTATTAATACGCGTTTGAATTCGTCCCATTGGTCTAGGTCATTTCGACTGGCGATTAATGTTAGTGTTATTCCGGTTAGTTTACTTATTATAAGGCGGATAAGCAAAATGTTTTTTTCGTTATCTCCGGGCTTATAGAATGTTTTTAGGAATATTTCAGAAGCTGAAATGAAGTTATTTAATAAACATTGGTTACCGTTAAATTGAGGTATCATTTCCATGTACAGCTTCATTTTATTACTCATTTTGGCAGCGGGAAAGTTCTGGTAATTAAAAAAAAAATTGTTTTTTTTGACTGATTATTTTCCAATTTTTGAAAAATTTGGATTTATTTCGTAGTTTATGGTGTTATTTCTTGCTTGGATTTATTAACTTTCCGTTTAGATTGCGTCGGGTTACTTGCTGTTTTTAGTTTGGGTTGTTTTAGATTATTTAAAGAAATGAGTTGCTTCATTTGTATTTAATTGTACGGTTTTGTATTTTTTTTATGGGTTTTACGCTTGGTGTTGGTTTGGTTACGTTTATTTTTAATTTGCCAATGTTAATTTTAATTTCTGAAGTTTCTATAAAACTGGTTTTTGTGGTAATTTATCTTAATTGAATGCTTTGCGTCAGTTAAAGATTTTCTATTTTAATTCCGCTGATTTTAATTATGTGTGTAATAATTATCTTTTCTCATGGGTTTATGCGATTGTAAGGTGTCTGAGATGCTTTTCGTTTTATTATTACAATGTTGTCAATTAATTAGGTGCGTTGTTTATACAATTAACTACTTCGTCAATGAAATACTCAATTATATAATGTTGTGTTTGGGAATAATAAAATTTTTGCGTCGTTAATTTACTGAAATATTTAATTAAAATTGTCAAGTCTCAATGAGGTTGCAATATGCGTTTTTCAGTAGTAATTATTTATAGTATTCCTGTGTTGGTTTCTAATTAAACGTAATTTAAATGGATATTTTAAAAAAAATTCTGGTTGTAATTTTATTTAATTTATTATGCTTGAATTTTGAAGGATTTGGCGATGTTTTGAATAGCTTGTACAGTTTAGGATGGTGTTTCGCTATTATAATTAGATATTTTCATGCGTTCAAGGTAGTGATTTTATTCACATTTAAAGATGAGACGATGGATGTTGGTTTTGCGTTTGAAATCGCTCTTTGTTATTTCTCGTACTAAAGATGTGGTTTTAATAATAGATTTGTAAATTGTCTATTTATGGAATACGTTGAGTTTACGTCTGGATAGTTTACTTTTGGTTATTTTGTTGCGTTATTAATAGATCTGGGTTTTAATTTTTGCCTTTATTCACGGAGTATTGCGTTGTTTAATGCCGGATTGTTGAATTAGAAATTCTAAAAATTTTCTTGCGCCAGTTAATACGTAATATAGTCTCAAGTGCGCTTAAATTTTGCGACTTTTTAATTGTCTCTGGTTTTTATGCCTCAAAAATAATTTTTTCTCAAGTTTCTATATATCTTTTTCATATACAGAGTATAAAATAGTGATAAAATTACAAAACAGCTTGAAAATAATCTCTAGCAATCGCTAAGTAGATTATTTTCAAAAAATTGCATAAAATAATGGTAACAATAGTCAATATACATAAATAAATCATAAACTAGCAAATATAAAATATGTTTGTTAAAAATAAAAATAAAATTCAATTGGTTTAAAGGAATATAGACTTACACTAGTTGCTTTGTTGATTTCATGGATTTCTTTCTTTGGTTTTTGGATTTGATCTATTCTTGTATCGCCTCCAATTTTTCTTTTGTTGAATTCAAACGATTTTTGTTTCGCCTTCAACTTCTTTTGTTTGATGGGATTGAACGATTCTTGTTTCGCCTCCAACTTCTGTTTTGTTCTGCCAAATTTGGAATTGAAATTCCAGACCACCACTTCCTCGATTTTGGATTCGCTAGTGCCCTTTTGATATCCGTTACCACTGCGCCAGTTAAGGTTCGTGGCTTGGGAGCGGCCTTTTTAAAAAGACATTTTCAAACTTCTTAACACATTTATTTAATTACAGAGAAATTAATATTGAATTTTGACAATATTGAAAAATGAATTAATCTAAGTCGAAATATATTAATTAATTGTACAAGGTGAGTTATATAACGAACTGCAATGTTAAAGCTGAACGATGGATCAAGTGTCTTCGATTGGGGTTCCCGGGTCTTTTATAATATCCCTACCCCCTCACATGGCTGTGGGAACTTGCAGACCTAATGTCTGCTTACACTTGACTCTATTCATAATACAATGTTGCTATTTTAAATCTATTCATAATTACTTTGTTGCGAGCTTACTTCTCAGTAATCTCGGTACGTGACTGTCTGCGACCGCCTGTGACCTGACATCTGCAGTGTCACTTATTTCTGTGCTACAAAGTAGCGCTTCCGTTCCCATAAACGTTAATAAACTGAAATAAATTGTTCTTCATTACATTGTTGCACATCACTTAGCGCATTTTCTAATATTTCTAATAATTCCTACTTATTAGTTTTTTTGTTTATATATAACAATTGGGGGATTACATAACTTGCGTTCTGTTCAAACATCAAAGCACAACTACTCATCACCTAGGAAAGCTTTTAAAATACTGACTTGAGTATACTATAGTAGCTCGTCTTGATGGACAACCAGGTTACTCTTACATTAATCTAAAGTGTGTACATTCTGATAGGATTTTGTATCCCGAATTCCGAAGGCTTCCATAAGCATATAATGCGAGCCCAAAAATCAACTTTATTCCAAGAACATTTTCTTCTTTGTCTTATAGTTGGAGTCACTGGTTATTGTTTTAGTCTCTCAATTGATTTATTTGTTCGGAATCACGCCAACTTCTAACTATAAGAGGGTTGATCACTTTAAATGCGTTTTGAAAGTCATTTTGTCATCAATTTCAAGAGATGGCATCTTTTGTTTATTATTAATTATGCATCGTAATGGGATGGGTAATCGCTCGATTTTAATATTGCGTTAATGAATAGTCATACAATGTGTTGAAACTTAGTTAGAAAAGACCAAAGTGTGGCAATTTATGTAATTAATTTTGGTATTTTGCTATGTGCTGGAATTTGATGAGACAATTGAATTTATAACCTAATCGAAGTCTTATCTGCAGTTATGAGAATTCCTCTTCATCTTTTCTTCTGCATCCTACAAAGAGAACAATTTAATGGTACTACACTACAGCTAAGCTGGTCAGCCAAGAAGAAAAAATTCGAAGTTGAAAACGGAAACTAAAGATGAGTATTTTACGAGTTTAAATTTTATTGTGGTGAATTGTGTTATCCTGAAACCATGAATTTGTAAAAATTATCTATTCTTGTTTCTAGTTTTAATATATGTAACCCGATTGCATTTATTCCGTGAGATTGTTTATTGCCATTATTGTACTCTGAAAAATCAGTTATTACTTATCCCGGCACGCGTCTTATAATAGTTGCACTATCTAACTGTTTTTGTAGTTAGTGCATCAAAAGTCGATATATTATATTAACCCAGAGCACTTTATACTCTCAACTTTGGATGGTTAGTTTAGTAATATGTTGGTAGCCTTGGCATAGGTAGATAATTTTCAGTTGTTTCTCATACCGGAGTCTACGCAACTTCCCAGAGTAGTATATATTCTAACGTAATCAAAGTTGTAATTATTGGCACCTAACAAATTCTACGTTACATAATTTTGAATACGTTATTGTCGTAGACTTTAGATATTCTTGTATTTATTAGTGGGACAACACCCTATCCAGG
Organism: Platerodrilus igneus; assembly: GCA_036346225.1. Taxonomy (NCBI): domain Eukaryota; kingdom Metazoa; phylum Arthropoda; class Insecta; order Coleoptera; family Lycidae; genus Platerodrilus; species Platerodrilus igneus. Next base: position 879,418 of record JARFIW010001102.1, on the reverse strand, counting down.
TGATATAACTAGTACCTATACCTAGAGCAAGAATAGCCAAAAAATACATGCAAAGTTATTTATAAAAAAAAGGTCCCGTAGGTTTGATCACGCGATATTTTAAAGACCATCAACCAAAACTTTCTGTATGTTATACAATAACCCTCTTTGACACATGAGTAGGTTATCTACCATAAAATAGACAGTGCTTATCATACGAAGCTTTTTCCACAGACTTTGAATTACAATGACTTTTGCCTACATCATACGTATTTCGTTATTTTAAACCTCTCAGTGCATTGTAACCGCGATATAGGTTGAATACGAAATATCATATTGTAGCGAAAACTTTATATACAATATCATCAGGCCTTTATTTTAAACTTATTATACAAGCCTTTTCAACAACTCGTAGTTACAAGGGAATTTACAAAAAACTCTCCCAAAAATTTATTTTTAGCTAGTCTCTAGCAGTACAAGTACTATTTTTTTGACACTACGATGCTGTATTCTAAATTATTACCGAAACACTACAATTAACTATCCAAGCACAAATTATTAGTTTAAATTATTACTACAATAATTTATATCATCAGTTATTAAATCGCATTTTTCAAGCTTCAAACTAGAACATACTGTATTCAAAGCTTTAATTGTAACTGAACTCCAATATTCATGACGACAATTTATGTATATATTCAAAAATGAAAATCTGTTCAGAGCAATCAGGAAAATTTACACAAGGTTCACAAAAGTATTAACTTACACTTGGTATACACTAACGTTGACCATGGGATTAAGTACTCTCACTTCCGAGATTAGATATTTAAGCATATATCTTTGAATAAAAAATGCGTCTAAATTGCTTACCTTATAAATAACTTCCTAAATAAATAGAGAATCGATTAAATGTTGCAACTACAAAATTTCACACTAAAATTATTAAATACACAATTCAGTTTTCTAGTAGTTTTTTACAAAAACGCCAAACTTAAAGCTAATTTAACCTTAATTAAAGTAGTCTATCTCATAGATTAATCTCCAAACAAAATTACTAAAAACTGACACCCAATTTAAATCTAAAACCCAAGTCATAATATTTTCTACGTCTGCAGGACCAAACCAGATAGGTTTAAAATAATATTTGCAGTAAAGTTACAAATAATCGATTGAAGTTATGAACGCATTAATAATGATAACAGTATTTGCAGCAATATTTAAAACTTTTAATTGAAACTTATTTTGAAATTTTAACAGTAGTCGCAATTAAACTCGTACTTAGAATCGTACTTAATCGTACAGAACAACCACATAACCAAAATAATTCAAAAATGCAAATCTTACTTATACTTTTACATCGGCGAAGTTAAACTCACTTGAACTACACTTCTCAAATAAACTATTTTTATTAGTACTTATACCGTAACACCTAATTATTTTAAAATCTTTACTGGTGTACCAATATGCAACAATTATTCCCTTCAAAGCGAAGCTACTTTTATTTATAGTGCTTGAATTAGATTACAAAGCCATTTCTTCCATGAAACTTTAAAACCACAACTCGTGCTAAATTTGGAATGTGCACACACGCCCTCGCCAATGAGCGACGATCCTTTTCAAAACATAAAATACTATTTGTTGATGTCTCTGATAATTGTTACTTCGACGTCATTATAATGTTTAAATCCCAGTAATGCTAATTTTCTAGTAATTTGTAATCTCAACTAAAGTAAATAACAATTCTGTTTCAGTATCACCGTTAACATGGCAAATGTTGGTTCTAGACGGCAAAATTAACTAGCCTTCGTGACTTTTTGGTAGTAGCACATTAATAATAAAAAGTTGTTGCCACATAATCTTAGTATATGCCGGTCCTTTTCAACATTAACGCAACTTGCCGCTTGAATAAATGCACTTATCTTATTAAAAACCTTAAATGCTAAACGAATGAAGGATGTGGATAAAGATGTACGGGAGCATGGAAGTACCGTGAATTAGCCGTGGAGAAATCTGGGTAGAACCGTGCAGTTCCGGATGGTGAGAGACTACATAGAGTAAATTTTGAACATGCAGTCTAGTAGGACGACTACGTTGGAGATGGTTTCCACGTAGAGAGCTGGTGGTGCAACAATCCAAGTAATTCAATCTTTGTGCAACTTTTGCTTATTGTGATTTTGTGGGTGTTTATGACAATTTGGTGATTATTGGCGTATTTTATAGTATTGTAAGGACATTTTATTTGATGATTTAATTTGAGAAAGGAGTATATGAAAATTTATTTATGTACTATTTGGTGGTATAAAATAAAGGTGTAATTTTGGCTTTTTGTACAAAGTAAAAGGGTTTTTGGTGATTTCAGTGCTGTAGTCAGCACATATGTAAAGAAAGATTTTTACTATGAGCTAGTATTAGACCTGGGGGTTTAAAGTAAAGTTTGGGGATAAGCCCAGTTATCTTTGGTTAATAATTGATGTTGTTAGAAAAAAATTCCAAATTATTCTATTTAAAATGAATTCTTTCAAAATTGATAATATTTGTTAAATATTCAAGATGTATAAGGAATGCAAAACTGAAATTGTTTAATAGCAACTGGATGTTCAAATAAATGGTGATATACTTTTGGAGGTCCATTTTTATTTATTTAATAGTAGGGTAGGATTTTCAGAGGAGAAGTGAGCAGCCGTGGCGAATATTCCTGAGAAAGTTAGAGGTTTGGCATTCCAATTGGAGACCATCTTCAGAGGGTATTATTATAGGGTGATATAAATTGCAAGTTTAGGTGGTAGGGCTTCATTTTCAGGTAGATGTAGGTATTTGTGACAACATAAATTTTTAAGGGAGTTCCATTCAGGTAACCTACAGAAAATTATGGCGAACCGAACGTGATGGGCTCGAATTCAGATAGATTGTTTTTATTATTTATTTCAGGAAACTGACGATTTTGAGATTAAAGGTTATGTGTTTGTAATTTTTTTTTTGTAATTAATTTTAGTGAATGTGTGGAAAGTATTTAGCGTATGAATAGTGTGGTGTGGATAAATGTTAAGAAAGGTGTGGCTAAGAAATAAAGGCGTGGAAATCGGAAGTGACGATAGTGTTCTTTTTGAAAAAACAGGATAAGAAGTGGAAGAAGCAGGAGGTAGTAGGGTCAGTCGAGGACAGAGTCGAGAGAAGTAGAAAATTAGTTAATTATGAGGAGGTTAGAGGAAATGTGACTAGGTTGGGAGGAATCAAATAAGAAATTAGAACAAATGAGTCAAGAATCGAACCGAAAATTTGAACAGATAAGTGAGAAGATTGATAAATTCATGAAAAAGCTTACTAAATCTAAAAATAGCCTTACGGTAAAAATGGGGGAATTAGAAGCGAGGGTAGATAAGAATGTGAAAAACATAGCTGGTTTGAAGCAGAAATTTGGACAATTAAAGTCAGAGGTTAGAATTTTCTGTGAGGAGGAAATAAATGTAAAAATAACTTAAGTGAATGATTCTTGTAGGGACCATTTAGGACGTGTAGAAATAGGAGTCAGCGGAATCAAACAAAATATGACGGCTTTAAAAGGGGATGGTCCGAGGTTCTTTTCGGGGAGCATATCATTGAAACAACAGATGAAATTTTACTGGGATAATCGGGTGAATCCCCAAATTTTTATAAATAGTGTTAGCAATTTAGTTTTTAATTTATTTGATGAGCAGGCTAAGCTTAATACAGTCAAAGCTTTATTAAAAGACAATGCTGAAGCCTGGTACAATTTAGTAGAGCAGGACATTGAAGCGTATAAATAATTTTGAGGAGAAATTTTTGAAGTACTACTGGAGTGATCATAAACAAGATCAGGTGCGAGATGACCTAATTACTGGGAAGTATAAAGGAGAATTTGCGGGATCTAGGAAACAATATGCGATACGCAAATATAGCATTGCTAAACAGTTGAGTCTACCTTTAACAGACGGGCAGATAATTAAGTATCTGTCAAGACATTTTGAAGTTGAGGTTAGGCAACATGTGGCATTGCACAACATCGCAGAAAGAGAGACATTTATGGAATACCTTTAAAGGTACGACGATGTTAGTACAGCTAGACCTAGGGATACTAGGGAGAGAAACGTCAACCTAGTGAAATTTGAAAATAGAATGGAGAATTTTTTAAGACGCGGGACAAATTTCAATAGAAATTTCAGGAATAACTGGGAACCTAGGGGAGCGTTTCATAGGAGCATTGGTGGCCCCAGAGGGACAACACCGAGACCCGAAGGGCAGAAATGGAACAGCTCACCAAAGATGAGCAGGAGGCAGGCAAATTTAAGTGTTAGAAACACGGAAAGAATAGAAAACACGGAAGCGACGCGACACACGTATGCTGAGGTAGTCGAGGGACAACCAGGACCGAGCAGTAAGCTGCTTCAAACCAGCTATATTTTTCTCGTTCTTATCCACCCTCGCTTATAATTTCCCCATTTTTACCGAAAAGCTATTTTTAAATTCAGTAAGCTTATTCGTGAATTTATCAATCTTCTCACTTATCTGTTCAAATTTTCGGTTCGATTCTTGACTCATTTGTTCTAATTTCTTATTTGATTCCTCCCTATCTAGTCGCATTTCTTCTAACCTCCTCATAATTAACTCATTTCCTACTTCTCCCGACTCTGTCCTCGACCGATCCCTACTACCTCCTGCTTCTTCCATTTCTTATCCTGTTTTTTCAAAAAGAACACTATCGTCACTTCCGATTTCCACGCCTTTATTTCTTAGCCACTCCTATCTTAACATTCATCCACACCACACTATTCATACGCTAAATACTTTCCACACATTCACTAAAATTAATTACAAAAAAAAATTTACAAACACATTAACCCTTAATCTCAGGATCGTCAGTTTCCTGAAATAAATAATAAAAACAATCTATCTGAATTCGAGCCCATCACGTTCGGGTCGCCATAATTCTCTATAGGTTACCTGAATGGAACGCCCTTGAAAATTTATGTTGTCACAAATACCTACACCTACTTGAAAATAAAGCCCTACCACCTAGACTTGCAATTCATATCACCCTATAATAATACCCTTTGAAGATGGTCTCCAATTGGAATGCCAAACCTCTAACTTTCTCAGGAATATTCGCCACGGCTGCTCACTTGTCCTCTGAAAATCCTACCCTACTATTTAAATAAATAAAAATGGACCTCCAAAAGTATATCACCATTTATTTGAACATCCAGTTGCTATTAAACAATTTTAGTTTTGCATTCCTTATACATCTTGAATATTTTACAAATATTATCAATTTTGAAAGAAGTCATTTTAAATAGAATAATTTGGAAATTTTTTCTAACTACATCAATTATTAACCAAAAATAACTGGTCTTATCCCCAAACTTTACTTTAAACCCCCCAAGTCTAATGCTAGCTCATAGTAAAACTCTTTATTTACCTATGTGTTGACTACGGCACTGAAATTACCAAAAACCCTTTTACTTTGTACGAAAACCAAAATTATACTTTCATTTTATACCACCAAATAGTACATAAATAAATTTTCATATACTCCTTTCTCAAAGTAAATCATCAAATAAAATGTCCCTACAATACTACAAAATACGCCAATAATCACCAAATTGTCATAAACATCCACAAAATCACAATAAGCAAAAGTTGTTCAAAGGTTAAATTACCTGGATTGTAGCACCACCAGCTCTCCACGTGGAAACCATCTCCAACGTAGTCGTCCTACTAGACTGGATGTTAAAAATTTACTCTAGGTGGTCTCTCACCATCCGGAACTGCACACTTCACGGTACTTGCATGCTCCCGTACATCTGCTGTTGGTCCATCCACACACTTGATTTGTACCCAGAGTACACTAAGCGCCTTCAACCACAAGTAGTAACAATTTTACTTACCTTGCTTTCAGCTTCGATTATCAACAGAATTTTATATACTTCACAATTGTCATATAACTTTGCATCAACTTGTGCCCATTAAATTTTAATGAAATCCAAACTCACTTATTTACGTTTACACTAGTATGTAGCTTGGTTGAAGATCGAAAGGAAAAGACAGCCTTTACCACCTCCTCTGGGTTTATATAGTCTTCAAAACTGCCTCCTTGAACCTATTCTCACCACCCCTATAACACACTTTCCTAGTAACGTTCTCAAACCGTCCTCCGGTTCCAGAAACCCATGCACAGCACAACAACAAACGATCGCTCAATTCCACAACCTAACCATTACCCTTGAGTTATTCCAGGTAAAATTCTCAACGGTTTACAAACCGTAGCAAAACTCTTGGAATTTTCAATAACAAACAATCGTTTTACGAAGAAACCCTCATTAAAATTGTAACGGCTGGCACTTTCCTTGAAATCCCTGAATAAATGCTATCCACTCTAGCTTCCAAAACACGCCTCTAATACACGCACATATCTATCATTTTCCTCTAACCTCAATCTTTTGTCTTTTTCCTTTCTAATTTTTAACATTCGTTATGCCTTTCTCTTATCTTCACCTAACTCGTTTGATACATTTTGTTGTTTCTATTCCTCCTATTCATAAGCTCCGTTCTACCTAACCGATCGATACTATATTTTTTTTTGCTCTAATTCACCCAATTTAACAATCGTACTCTGTTTGCAACTCTTTACTGAATCTCTGATTCCTTTTCCAAACGAATATTTTTCGAAAACACATCGCGTCTCTGTCTCGTTTATTTGCCTTTAAATTTCCTCGTCTAGCAGATGTTTCAAAGTCAATGATCACCAACCAAACGCTATCTCCTCTCATTTGCTACCTCATGCAAAATATCGTCCTTCACTTTATATTATCGATCTGTTTTCGTAATGTGCAACATTTTAGCTAACATATTCCTGTATTTGTTTCTTAGCGGTCTTTTTCCCTAAATTCTATACTTGTGACAAGCTTTTAAACTCGATACAAATAACCTGTGTACAATGCTAAACCTTCCTAGAAATATTATGCACGTTCCCGCTTTATATTACACTAATTTACACGAATAAATAAATGACTCTTTGAATATGCGTTACTAAATAACTATACCCTCTTCCGTTATCGATTTTTATGCTACAGACATAAAGCTTTTGTATTAATGCATTTACAAGCTATTTCATTTTAAAACCTTAACTACGTTTTACGGCACTACGTATCATACATATTTATGAAACTATGCTTCACGAAATTGCGCTTCCTACCTAATTATAATTAATATTTACAGTGAATTTTACAACTACGTACAATTAACCCTAATATTTAATAAAAATTGGTAAATTCTTATCCTATCTTTCGGAAAAACGGCTGAAACTCTACTTTACCCTTATATATATACAGTGTGTCCAAATTTCGAGTCTCTACATTGTGATTTCAGTTATTATAAGAGATAGAAACTGGGTTAAATGGGGAAAGATTTGGAGGAATCCAGGCCAGTTTTGTATCCGTTTACAAAATTGGTGTAAGTTGTCTGGTTTTGGAGATATTCGAAGAAAAGTAAAAATGGCGGATTTTGTTTTTTGATAATAAAACATGAATCATAAGTCGCACCATCACAAGACTTGCACATTATTAAGACACTTTTCTAAAAGGAGTATTTTAGCATAAACAGAATCATTCGACTGTCTTTTGTTTTCGAGGAAACGCCCACAACTTTTGTTTTTCTTATGGCCGCCATTTTGAATATTAAGTGCATATTATGCGCCTTAAAATTACCTTTTCAAAAATATGCCACATGTCTATAAAAAAATGCAAAACTATCCTAAATTTTAAAAATAACTAAATTTGTATGTTCTTTAACGTTTGGTAATCCCAACAGGGCAAAATTTGATTTCTACTTTATGAAAAGTACAATACACATTTTATAATGTACACAAACTGCATTTGTCACAAATTATTAATTATGGTGGTACTAGAGTTAAAATGATATCGTTTTATAATAGTAGGCGGTGGTATGTGACAAAACCAAACAATTGAATTACAGTTATATGTCAAACAAATTCTAAAATTTAGATAAACTTGTGTGTGTTGTAAGTTTTGGTGCCGGTGGTGCTGCATTTTTAATTTAAAAAATGGCACATGTCTACAAGTTTTCGAATGAGGAAAAGTTTGATATGCTAAATACTTATTTACAATCGTTTCGGAACGCTGATACGGCATCCGCCAGATATTTGGAATTGTATCCAGAAAGACGACAACCGCATAAAACATACTTCAGAAAAATTGTAATGAATTTACTGAATTATGGTGCTTTTGAACAGACTAGGGAACAATACGACTTAAACGATAGGGAACGTGTTCTAAGCATTACCGACGCGGTAACACGAAATCCATCCACATCCGTAAGATCTGTAAGCCGTGAACTTAATATTCCAAAATCAACTGTTCATAATATTTTAAAAAAGGAAAAGTTTCATCCTTATAAACCTACTATTGTCCAAGGCATCAAAAGAGAAGATTTCGCCAGACGAATGCGTTTTTGTAATTGGTACATCCAAAAATGCGAGGAAGAACCGCACTTTCCAGAATTGATAATATGGACAGACGAAACGCGGTTTACCAATTGCGGGGTGTTCAATAAACATAACACGCATCACTGGAGCACTGAAAATCATCATCTGACGGCGCAACGCAAATTTCAAACGAGATATGGATTTAACGTTTGGTGTGGTATCTTAGGTAGTTAATTATGATATAAATATTTTAGTAAATTAACCAATGTAATTAATACTTTTATAGGTAATAATTTGATTGGACCCTTTTATTTTGTCAATAACCTCAATGGCGCCAGATATACGGAATTGTTAAGAGACCAAATAATTCCGGCTATTAGAGGACTTGTACCAAATGATGATGATTTTCGAAAACTATGGTTTCAGCAAGATGGTTGTCCAGCTCACAATTCCCGAGAAGTTAGCGCCCTTTTAGCTGAACATTTTGGACAAAATATTATATGCAATAGTGGACCAATTATGTGGCCGGCAAGATTACCAGATCTTACATCACTTGATTTTTATTTATGGGGTTTTGCTAAAAATGAGGTATATGAGTTTGAACCACCTCATAATATAAACGAACTGCAGGAAAGAGTCCGTGACATTCTTAACTCTATAAATAGGCGCACGTTAAGCAGAGTTGTACGGAAAGTTTTAATTAATTGTCGAATGTGCCGTGATGCAAACGAACATCATTTTCAGCATCTACGGGAAGGAGTTTAGATGATAGTTTGATGTTTCGGTCACATTTAATTTTGTTCCCTAAATTAGATAAGATAGGCTACAGTTTTATGTTTAAGTTAATTTTAAGATTTATATCCAATACTTTACGAGTTCTACTTAACAAAATGTATGTGGTACTACTACTACTACTACTACTGTTTGGAAAGTAGAAATCAAATTTTTGCCCTGTTGGGATTACCAAACGTTAAAGAACATACAAATTTAGTTATTTTTAAAATTTAGGATAGTTTTGCATTTTTTTATAGACATGTGGCATATTTTTGAAAATGTAATTTTAGGGCGCATAATATTCACTTAATATTCAAAATGGCGGCCATAAGAAAAACAAAAGTTGTGGGCGTTTCCTCGAAAACAAAAGACAGTCAAATGATTCTGTTTATTCTAAAATACTCCTTTTAGAAAAGTGTCTTAATAATGTGCAAGTCTTGTGATGGTGCGACTTATGATTCATGTTTTATTATCAAAAAACAAAATCCGCTATTTTTAGTTTTCTTCGAATATCTCCAAAACCACACAACTTACACCAATTTTGTAAACGGATACAAAACTGGCCTGGATTCCTCCAAATCTTTCCCCATTTAACCCAATTTCTATCTCTTATAATAACTGAAATCACAATGTAGAGACTCGAAATTTGGACATACTGTATATATATATATATATATATATATATATATATATATATATATATATAATAGTTAGAATTAACGACCTCTGGTTTAATACTATTCAGTTTTTCTTTTATGGGTTATAGGTCCTGTTCAAAAAAATAATAAAAGGCGTACTCTTTTTATTCCATCTGAATTTTCGAGTACATTTGTACTCTTGGTCACAGATTACTAAAAATTACACGTTGTATAAACACAGTTATTGCAAATGAATATATACTTACAATAGTTGAGATTGTGTAATTACTGGCATGTGTAACAGGAAACATTTTTAAAAAACTATTTAGAACAATTACAAAGTTGACAGTTTCTGACAAATGACATATAAATTAAAACATTTGTATATAAACATGCAAACTAAACTAGAGTGGAACTAAAAATAAATTATGAATATGCTTTATGGTAAATGATTATGAGTGGGGTGTACTAGTAAATGATATCTGGTTTGCAGGTGAATGTGTTTGTCTATGTGCAGTGTCTGTATATTGTATATTTGTGTATGTTATGTATGTGTGTGTCTGGTAAGCTTTGTTTTGTTGTGTAAAGTTGTATATGTGCGTGTGTTTGTGTGTGTGTGGGTACGTGTATGTATGTGTAAGAATGTATATTGAGTGTAACTACATTATTTTTCTCATTAGAACCTAAGTTTCTTTTTTTTTTATTTTATAATATATTTTATTATTTGGTGTATATTTGCTATTTGGGTGACTTGAAATTGAGCAAGTAAGTGTATATCGAACTTAGATTGGAGATATCTGTTTTTTTATTTATATTATTTGGACAGTTATATATGTGACACATTTCTTTGAAAATGCGTTTAGATGTTACTTTTTCGGTTTCTAATATTTTAGCGTCATTGAAATTCATACTATGACCTTTCGTTAAGACATGTGTAGACAAAGCACATGCCTGAGGTTTTATTTTAATATCGCTTTTGTGTTGCGTTATTCGCTGTTTTAAATTTTGAGCAGTTTGACCTATATAGGATGCATCACAATCCGAGCAGTTAATTTTGTATATGGTATTCCGTTGATTTAAACAGGGAGTTTTATCTTTTATTTTAGAAAATAATTTTTTTATTGAGATTAAGTTTTGTTTCGCGATTTTTATGTTTTCTTTTTTAAATACTTGTATCAATTTAGGTGTTAAGTGTTCTATATAAGGTAATGTTTTTATACGAAGTGTTTATAAGGTCTTTATTGTTTTTATTGGAGAATGTACTGCTATTTAGTGTTGTTTTTATTACAGTTGAAGGATAACTGTTTTCTCTTAAAATTTTAGAAAATAATTTAATATTCTTATTGTATAATGAAGGATGGGAAATTCTTTTTATGCGATTTTTCATTTCTATAATAAAATTTATCTTGGTACTAAAATTTTGATAAAAGTAGAAGTTAATATATCGATTCGAATTTGTTGGCTTTTGATACCAGTCTAGTATGATTTTGTTTTCTCGTGTTCGAATTAGTAATGTATCTAGAAATGGCACACTGTTATTTGTTTCCATTTCAGCTGTAAACTGTAGGTGTTTATTATACCCATTAAAAACTTCTAATGTTTCCTTAAGCTTTTGTTAATAGTATTAAACCAGAGGTCGTTAATTCTAACTATAATATAATGGGTTTCTATAATAACATCACGTTAAAATATGGAGCCAACACCACGGAACTTCTTAAACGTTGGGCAAACATCAACATTAAACTGGCATCATTACTAAACAGAAAGGTATTCCTTTTGCAATGCAGGAAACACGAAGTATTACCTAATCACATACCACATGCTATTAAGAACATATATAATCTATTAAATAACAACACAAGAACTATGGCAAACGAAATAAAAAGATTTAATGATAAACTGACAGTCAAAATTTTAAATTTAGAAATAAGAATCACTCATCGCACCATATGTCAATTCAATAACCAAGTCTCAGATTTAAAAACGCAAATTACTGATATTATTCCAAATTATGTCTATACAGAATATGACAGAAGACTTAAAATTGCTTTTAATAAAAAAATTTATGAAGTTAAGACAAGGAATATAAGAAAATTTAATGAAATTTTGTCTTTAAGCAATAAAATCCCACATAATAATAACAAGTGGTTTAAAGATATCAGTAATCTGAATATACCAAATCAAATCAAACACATACTGTCACTAGGACCTAAGTTTTGCATTCCTCCAGTTATAAATAAATTTACGGTTAATAATATTTTAGCAGATATTGAAAACATACTCCTAAATATTAATACAGAAAAAAGAGACCTATATAGAACGTACATTACAAATATCTTAACTAACTTTATACATGAACATTCTAAACGCAAACCTAAACTGTGGCATGACTACATTCAATGTAAGAATTTTTTAAAAGAAAATGAAAACATAGTAGTGATTAAATCAGACAAAGGTAATGTGACTGTAGCTATGTCAAAAGCCGAATATATAAACAAAATAGAAACGTTACTACGTGATTCTAATACTTATTGCCAATTAGATAAAGATCCAACAACTAGCATTCAGAACAAAACTTTAAATTTAATCAAATCTTTAAAAAATAAAAATTACATAAGCAAAGAAGAAGCCAAAGCATTAAATAATTATAGTAGTACAGTTCCTAAACTCTATGCTTTACCAAAAATTCATAAAGATAACTTTCCTAGGCGACCAATAGTTTCATGTAATAATTGCCCTACAGAGTCTTTATCGAAATTTATTTCAGTAATCCTTCAAAAATCAACAGAAAGTAAATATAACACGAAAGACTCTTTTGAATTTGCAGATTTCATCAATAATTTTCAATTACCAGAAGGATATGTATTAATTAGCTTAGACGTGATCTCTTTATTCACTAACATACCAAAAACATTAGCTTTGGAAAATATAAAAGGTATATGGAACCGTATTAAATTACAATGTAAAATTGACAACAAAATGTTCTTTGAAATTATAGAATTTTTGTTCGAATCAAGTTACTTTTCATTTAATGATAATTATTTTAAACAAATTTTTGGTTGTCCAATGGGCTCGAACCTAAGTCCAGTGATTTCTGACATAGTAATGGATACTCTCCTCGAAACAATTATACCTAAGCTGTCCTTCAAACTACCATTTATTAGAAAGTTTGTAGATGACATAATTACAGCCATTCCCGAACAAAAGCTTAAGGAAACATTAGAAGTTTTTAATGGGTATAATAAACACCTACAGTTTACAGCTGAAATGGAAACAAATAACAGTGTGCCATTTCTAGATACATTACTAATTCGAACACGAGAAAACAAAATCATACTAGACTGGTATCAAAAGCCAACAAATTCGAATCGATATATTAACTTCTACTCTTATCAAAATTTTAGTATCAAGATAAATTTTATTATAGAAATGAAAAATCGCATAAAAAGAATTTCCCATCCTTCATTATACAATAAGAATATTAAATTATTTTCTAAAATTTTAAGAGAAAACGGTTATCCTTCAACTGTAATAAAAACAACACTAAATAGCAGTACATTCTCCAATAAAAACAATAAAGACCTTATAAACACTTCGTATAAAACATTACCTTATATAGAACGCTTAACACCTAAATTGATACAAGTATTTAAAAAAGGAAACATAAAAATCGCGAAACAAAACTTAATCTCAATAAAAAAATTATTTTCTAAAATAAAAGATAAAACTCCCTGTTTAAATCAACGGAATACCATATACAAAATTAACTGCTCGGATTGTGATGCATCCTATATAGGTCAAACTGCTCAAAATTTAAAACAGCGAATAACGCAACACAAAAGCGATATTAAAATAAAACCTCAGGCATGTGCTTTGTCTACACATGTCTTAACGAAAGGTCATAGTATGAATTTCAATGACGCTAAAATATTAGAAACCGAAAAGTAACATCTAAACGCATTTTCAAAGAAATGTGTCACATATATAACTGTCCAAATAGTATAAATAAAAAAACAGATATCTCCAATCTAAGTTCGATATACACTTACTTGCTCAATTTCAAGTCACCCAAATAGCAAATATACACAAAATAATAAAATATATTATAAAATAAAAAAAAAAGAAACTTAGGTTCTAATGAGAAAAATAATGTAGTTACACTCAATATACATTCTTACACATACATACACGTACCCACACACACACAAACACACGCACATATACAACTTTACACAACAAAACAAAGCTTACCAGACACACACATACATAACATACACAAATATACAATATACAGACACTGCACATAGACAAACACATTCACCTGCAAACCAGATATCATTTACTAGTACACCCCACTCATAATCATTTACCATAAAGCATATTCATAATTTATTTTTAGTTCCACTCTAGTTTAGTTTGCATGTTTATATACAAATGTTTTAATTTATATGTCATTTGTCAGAAACTGTCAACTTTGTAATTGTTCTAAATAGTTTTTTAAAAATGTTTCCTGATACACATGCCAGTAATTACACAATCTCAACTATTGTAAGTATATATTCATTTGCAATAACTGTGTTTATACAACGTGTAATTTTTAGTAATCTATGACCAAGAGTACAAATATACTCGAAAATTCAGATGGAATAAAAAGAGTACGCCTTTTATTATTTTTTTAAACAGGACCTATAACCCATAAAAGAAAAACTGAATTATATATATATATATATATATATATATATATATATGCGCTACCTTGCAATACATAATTATTTGACCTATCCAACATCTATTATAACCTATAAAACCACAGTAATATATATATATATATATATATATATATATATATATATGAGCGCACCCGCTCGCACACGCACACAAAGTAAGAAAATTTAATGGCAAGTGACTCCAAATTAGTCACAAGGGCATCTTGTCGACACGTTTTGCCCTAATTGGGGCTCATATGGGCGAGTGTGGCATAGTTGTATTATTTATCATAGACATACTATGGGCGTTCAACATTACCTAGCTCACAGTTAGTGCCTTAGTGTCGACCCAACTCAACTGCCTCCTCCATAACCACAAATTATATTTACAAAACATTACGTTTAAATAGCTAGTAAAATAGTACAAGTTAAGAGTATTTAGTGGCCAGTGACTGAAAATAAACCACCCTTGACATTATTTTAGTATAACAAAATATCATAACGAAATCTACAAAGTGCTATGCAGTTTACTCTATAGTTTGACAAATAAAAGTACAAAAATGTTGCTGTGGTTAGTTGGAACTGGCATATTTTGGTGCAATAACCAATTCTACCTAAACAAACTAAGCACATACCACAAATTAAACTACGTTGTTGTTACTTGCGTCTAGGGAATAAAGCTCCTGAAATAAACAACCAATTGCTACATCAAAAATAAAAAACCTTCCATTTTTGTTGTGCCTTTGTCTTGTGTATCCACTGCTTTTTCTCAGAAATTTTATATTATCGTTAGTATAATGATCACGAAGCTCGTTATAATTTCAAAGTTTTTCATGGTTTCAATAAAAGTTGTAGGGTTGGAACTCAATATGAACGAAACACTACAAATTATCTCAAAACTTTTTAACGAATAGCATGTATAGTAATTCCGAATCAGAATAAAGTTTAATTACCTAAAATGAATTCTGTAATTAAAACTTGGAAAATACTTTCATATCGTATACCTTACATAATGAAACATCCATTGTAGGAAGAGTTCCAAAATAAAGTTTATATCTTTCATCAACGCGCGTTAGTATTGTAGTCGTATTTTGTAACGTCAAAGGCTTTTAAATAATTAGAGAAAGCTTTGTAAATAATTCTATTACACGAGATTTTATTAAATTCTGCTTCGACCTTCTCGACAGTTGTAAAGGGAAATGAACAAACTTTTTATTATGGAGAACTTTATTTCTAATTACATATAAGGGATGTTTACAATCAATAGCAACTCATCAAGCAGCTCTACCATGCAATGTACCAATTTTCCATAGAGTTTAAGATTGTTATTTTAATCAATAATTTTTTAAACATTATACGAAATTTAAACATACCTCGTCGTGGAATTTGCAAATAATATTATCCCTCCTGTTTCCAATCTGTTGTTTCTTCCTACATTCTTAAAGAAAAAAACACCTCGATTAGTTAGGTACCTACTAATCGCATAGGCGCTTTAAGAATAAAACACATTCTTTAGCAGTGGATTAATTTGTAGCCATCGAATGATCAAAATTCTTTACTATCTACTTTACTACTACTTTACTATCTAAAGTTACCTCTTCTTGTATAGTTTTCCAATCTTCAAGAAAATTTTATTAATTTGACCATTAAATTCACACGCTTACATATAGCTGCAGAATTTTTATTATTTTCATAATTTCTTCTAACAAACTTTTTAGAAACTAATACTGCTTGAGCTCCAGTATGTAATAGTTTTGAGCATCTGGATTAGTTATTACTCTAACTTTGTATGTACAGAAGTGGCGTGTCCAGAATCTGGCAAAAGCGGAAGCTGCCAGTTAAATTTCTGAAATATTTGAAACAAAGAACAAAATTCTTGACAAATTTTAATAAAATCTCATCTTATTTAAAATTAATTATATGCTTTTGCAAACACATCTACAACGTCACTACAAAACCTTTTTTCCTAGAATATTCATGTACAAATTGGTTTTCAACTGATATTAATCCCAAATCGGTCTTCTTTGTACTGTTGTTTCTGACAAAAAATTTTATTCTTTTGAGTGCGGAAGAAAACGTTTTGTAGATGCACTTTAGCAGATTTAGTTATTGTCAGTTAACGTAATTTAATAATTTTTGGGCAAGCACGATCTAGTTTGATTTCCAAGACTTGCACGCTTTTTATTTAAACCCTCTGAGGTATTGTAAATCACTGCGAGTTCGGAGCGCAATACGGGAAAGTCAAATGTTTGACAAATAGTTTTTGTTTAAGCGAACCGAAGGCTTCCCCAGAAACTGTAGTTTTATTGCTAAAGTTAATCAATTTCAAAAATTAAGAGTACAAAAGTTCTTAAATTTAGCATCTGGGTGAACGAAGGTATTGTCAAAAACCGTTCCATCATTATAATTGTTATTCCCCCGACTGAAATTTCTCCCGTAGTTGTAATTATAACCACGATAGCTAAATCGATCTGTTCCTACATTTCTCTGGATCCTGACAAAATTAACCGGTTGATTTCTTGTCCTATTGTTCGTTCTACGGTTCGGTCCCATTTCATCATACCGTTGCAGATATTCTAAAAACACATCTCGGTTCACGATATTTTGAAGTGCTATGCATTGTCCTACTTCCGCCTCAAAAAAGCCCTGCTAAATATTTTATTATTTGTTTGTCCTCTAGTGGAGAATCTAGTTGTTTTGCGATACTGAACTTCTTTATAGCATATAATTTCCGAGTTACTCCTAAATCCTGGTTGTATTTACCATAATTAAATCATCCCTTACTCTGAATTGTTGATTGTCCCCCCAAAAGTGCTTTAAAAATTTATGTTCAAATTCTGAAAATGTCCCTAACTCACTTTCTATTGAACCAAACCACGTTTCTGTGCCACCTTTTAACATCGACCTTGCTAAATTTAATTTGTGCTTTTCATTTCGTGATCCCTGTATCAGCCTTTTAACGTTGTTTAAAAATATCTTTGGGTTTAACTTGTTTTCGCTATAAAATTTCGAATATTGTCCTAACGGTATACTTAGTTGATTTATTCTAATGAATCCACAAGAATTCTGTACCGCATTTCTACTAAAATTTTCAAAATCTGTTTTCAAACTTCCCAATTCCCTATTGACCGTACTATTTCACAGTTTCCTTCAACTTCTTGTATTTTTGCGCCTAAATCCTTAATTTTTCCGTTTGTTTACCTTTCGCATGCGCCTTGGCCCGATTTAACTTTTACAACTTCATCCCTCACAACATCAATGTCCCCATAATTTGTACAACGCACCTCGAGCTTCATTTCCGCAATTGTTTGATTTGTTTCTTTTAAACCAACTCTTATTTTTTTTACTTCTAAACCTATTTTTTACCCCAACTTAGCCCAATTTTGTCCAAACTCTGCTCTTACCTCTTGCACATTTTCATTAATTTTTTTAATCATATTTTTTATGCCCTCACTCTTTCTTTCATACCGGTTTCATTTTTGTCTATTTTCTCACTCATTTGATGCATAACTTTGTCATTTTTGTCTATTTTCTCATTAAACGCTAACAAAATCGGCATCATTCTAGACTCTTGCGTATTTGTTTTTTTCTCACTATTATTCCTCTCTAACGGTCTCCCTTTAGTGTCAGTTTGTGAATCTTCCAAGAACACACTTTCCTGAGATCCTATCTCAACCCCTTGCATCCTTAACGTATTGCGAACTACCTGCATTTTTTTGTCCATTTTAATTTAAATCTATAAAATAAACTCTAAAAATTCTAATTTTTACCACTTTTTATATTAAAATATAAGCTTCCAAGTTTATTTTTTGGCTGCCGATAATTTTTAGTTTTGTCTATAACCCCTAATCTCAATCGATACACTTCAATTTACTAAGTTGTGTCGTCGATATTCTCTTTACAAAATCTGTGAATTTGTACCCCTTTAATTTCGCTTAAAGCCTAGCACCGCGTTGAGTAGTAACGATTTTCTACTTCTATCTGCCATCTAAATTTAAGCACTTCGTTGAGTCATCAATTTTCAAGCCTAACTACCATTTAAATTTGAGCACGTCGTAGAATCATCAATTTTCGAGCTTAACTGCCATTTAAACTCGAGCACGTCGTATAGTCATCAATTTTCGAGCCCCTCGTTAGGTTACTTATTTTCTTTGCTACGATATCGCCGTACTCACCAGGTGCGCTCCGATGAATTGCCTGCTGATCACCACCTCTCTGTGCTCTTAAAATAATTAGAATTAACACAATCAAATTTATGCCACAACTAGCTCAGTGATACCACGCACAGAGTGAAACGACGATATGATAACAAAGAATATTTACTCACTCCTCTCTAACACTCAATTCACCTAAATAAGACAAACGAAGTTCACCAAAATTTGTGTAATGAACTAAATAAAAATTTTTTCATATTACAATTTACAGATCTACGCCCATTTTAAAATCACTTTATAAAACCTTTAAATCAAAGTAAAAAAGAAATATCGCTATCGAATTAGCTCTTTACAAAGACTATAAATTTTTACACCTTTTTAAAGCAATTAAAGCCAGCAAAAAATTTTATTTTACCACGAATAGTTTCGTTGAACGTTCAAACAAATATCCGCTTTTTTTTAATATAATTCTACATGGCAAACAAATTTTTGTTGACCTTTTACACACAATATTTTATATATATATATATATATATATATATATATATATATTGAATAATAGAGTCTAATACGAAATTATTAGAAATTGTTAAATAAATCATAAGTCGAGTACAACAATGTAACTCAAGAATAGATATAAAATGTTTTTACAGTTTATGGAAACGGATGCTATACAATGTATTCCAGACGATAGTGATACTGCAGGTGGCAGGTCACAGGCGGTAAAGATATCGCAATTACCTAGAAATAAGGTTGAAACAATCTAACAAAGTGTAGAATTAAGAATAAACAGACATGAACTCTGCGAGTTCCCACAGCCTTGTGAAGGTGTAGGGATATTAT
This sequence comes from Platerodrilus igneus, assembly GCA_036346225.1. Classification (NCBI taxonomy): domain Eukaryota; kingdom Metazoa; phylum Arthropoda; class Insecta; order Coleoptera; family Lycidae; genus Platerodrilus; species Platerodrilus igneus. The sequence continues at coordinate 859,866 of JARFIW010001102.1, read as the reverse complement.
AAAAAGCCCGGAAGCCCCAGTTGACGGTAGTCAGTCTGAGTTATACAGCTTTTGCATTGTGGTTTACCTAGGATACTCGCCCTAATATTAGTTCAATTAATTAACTAATTTCGATTTAAAGTTATTTTATTCAGTTTGTCAAAATTCCATGATAATTTTTGTTTAAGATAAATCAATAAATTGTTAAGAAGTTTTGGAACTTGTTTTTAAAAAAGCAGCTTCCAAAGCACGAACCTTAACTCTTGCTATAAATTGAATAAATAATTTTGACTTTATAGTTTTCCTGTTTTTTTCTTGTGGAGGTTCCTAGCCATAACTTCCCACTTGTTCTAGAGCTTCCGACAATACGGTTTAGAAATCACCATTGATTGTTATCCAGTAACTTAAAGTCGTTTATTCAGTAGCTTAGAGTCGTTTAATCAGCAGCTTAGAGTTTACCAACAACTTAAAGTGTTTACCAACCACTTAGAGTATTTACCAACCACTTAGAGTGTTTACCAACCACTTAGAGTGTTTACCAAACACTAAAAGTGTTTACCAGCGACGTAGAGCCCTAAATTAATAAAATTGCAAAGATTTTTATTTATATTAATTACTTCTACACTTACGTATACATCAACAGCAAAAATTCTATGTAAATTTATTACAATACGCACTCTACTGTTTATATCACTTCAAATTTAAATTTTGTTAAGTTCAACCTTCAAAGTTAACAAATTTCACTAAAAATATCTATTCACATAATAATTTTTTTTTCAAAACAGCACAGTCGGCGCATGGATTATAAAATGATCTTCATTACCTGTTTTGTTAGTTTTATTGAATCCAATTCCTTCTCGAATGTTCTGCGCGAGTTAAGGTTCGTGGCTTCGAGCGGTCCTTTTTAAAAAGACTTCTTTGGTCCTTAACACATTTATTTGATTTAACAGATTTGAACAATTACAATTTGAATTAATTTATTCTAAGTCGAAATACATTAATTAATTTGTACAGTGAGTTACCAGTGAACTGCAAGGTTAAAGCTGAACGTCTGATGAACTGACTAGGAGTGGAGCTCCTGGTCCTTATATAACTTTCTCCCCCTCACATTTCTGTGGGAACCTGCGGACGTAATGTCCGCTTACACTTTACAATACTTAGTTGCTATCTTAAGAGCTATTCATAAATACAATGTTGCAGGCTTATTCTGCGTAATCACGGTACGTGACATCCGTCGACTGTCTGTGACCTGACTTTTGCAGTGTCACTTATCCTTGTGCTACTTTGTAGCGTTTCCACTCGTGGGAACTGAAATCATCATAATAATATGTAATAAAATGTTGCAACGACATTGTTGCCCTGTCCTAACATTTCTTAATGTTTCCTAATATTTCCTAATACGGATATTAGTATTATATATATAATAGATGGGGTTCCTATAACTCGCGTTCTCATTGGTTGATGGAACGCTATCAGTTATTCGTACGTGGAAAAGGAGTTTTAATTATGGTTATATCTGCAACGTGTTGAATTTTGGATAATTTAATATGCACGTTCTAAATTGCACATATATCGGAAATTTCTAGAGGATTCAATATGGCATTATATGTACGTTCTAAATTGTACGTATTACTGTTTAGGGGTAGATTAAGTCACAGGGGTTGTAGAATAAATAAAAGAAAATTCCAGTTAGCAAAAGCACAAAACTACAGATATAAGAGTAAACAGGTTACTATACATATTGTTAGTTAAGAGCACACTGTACATAAAAGTACAATAGATTAAATGCATAAGAAATAGAAATATCCAAAAGTAGTTACGAGCAAAGATAAGATTAGAAACGTAACGAAATGCGTCAAAATTAAATAAACAGAAAACCTATATGAATTGGCTTAATAAATATTTAACAAGTGCGTTAAATATATCATCGTATACGCAGGCTAAAATTATGCATTATTTGAATAAATCGTACGTGACATAAAGTATTACATTTGTTCAAAAATCCGATTTAACCAGGAAATAAACAAACACCAAATTTATTTCGGTTTAGATTAGAAAACAAAATTGGCTGTAGGAATATCAACCCTAGGAGAAGAAGCAGAATACGATAACACATTAACCATATTACATAAAGGAACAGAATCAGGTAGAAGTTTATCAACGTTACAAGAACAGACAGCATCAGGAACAACTTCATCCACGATAGATAAGGAAGCAGAATCAGGTTGACCTGGATGAGGGACAGAAGAGAACGTAGAGTGAGAAGCAGAAGAAATTACGCAGCTAGAGGTGAGGACAATATTTGAAATATGATTCGAAGACCTAGGAGGATGACAGTTTGGACAGTTGCGGTGAGAAACTCCCTTATATCCGCAACCATAACAATGGAGTACTTAAGGACGATTACACCGTGTTGAAACATGACCATGTTTGTCGCAATTAAAGCAGATAATCTGACGAGTAGAAGCAGAACTAGGAAGAAGTACAGTAGAACGTACGGAAGAAGTATCGGATCTACTCGTAGGCGTCGGAAAAATCTTAACAACTCGGTCAAGTAAAGCAAAAGTATTTTCCTCAGTAGTAGCAAACTTATTAGCAAAATCCGGGGTGCAAAATATTGAATCAGTAGATTAGACAACGACTTCCAGTCAGAAAACCTACGCAGATAACCACAATACCAAAGTAACGCTTTAGCCTTTAACAAATCCACTGCAGACTCAAATAACTGCAATTCTGACATATGGTGAGCTCGTCGAAGTTTTTCGACTCGTTCCAAAAAATCATGTACAGTGAGAATGATTGGGACACTAGAGAATTTCAAGTTCCACTTCCACACAGGAAGATCTTGGTAGGAAGCCGAAAAATAAGTCATTTGGTAGAAAGTAACTAAATAAAGACTAACCGTAACTTGATAGAAGCCAAAAGAAAATTATTGCGAATACAGGGCAATCTAAAACATATCAAACCGAAAACTTTGGAAACACCAATAGAAGCGAAACAACAAAATAGAAATTAGAATAGGGCTGTAGAATAATAGAAAAATCTGAGGAGAAAACTAACTCTAGACGTGACGGGGAGAACAATATGTACAGAGAGGAAAGGAAGAAAAAAGTAAAATCTTGCGCGCCATCGTTTTCAATGGACTAGGATTATTGACTAAAACAATAATTCAATAATCTGAAATTAACCAACCCAAAATCGAGCGATTAGGAAAGAAAACAAAACTAAAATTTAAGAATATTGAACCGCATGTGGAGGACAGCAAAGAGCCGAAAGGAAAAAAGAAATAACAGTTCAAACGTAAGAGAAGGAACAAGTAGCATCAGAGAAATGCGGGTAACGTAGGCACTAACAAAAAAAACTTGGAGTAGAAATTAACTAAAACAAAATCGGGGCGAAAGTTACATGAAACAAAATCGGAGCACAAAAAATTAACTAAAGCAAACTCGCAGCCCCATGCCAGGGCGTCCCAAATTATGCTACGTACCTGGACGTATCCGGGGCAAAAGTAGATACAATGCTAACTACCAGACGCGGAGAGTGGGGGGATCCGCCTACGTACCAAGAAAACAAAAAAATAAAGTACATCGCGGACGATTATCTATTAATACATAAAAATAAATAAAGGATTCTGTACAAACAAACAAAAGGGAAATAAATTAAGCGTTACTATTTTACAGCCAACAATCCTAAAACTTTCTATAAAATAACTAATTAGTAGGAACGAATTAACGTGCGAGGGTTCTTGTCAAACGTTTTTAAAATTTTACCTAATAATTTTGTAAAATGAACAGTTTCGTAAAGCGAATTAACGAGTGTGTTCTTTTGACAAGCATGTTTAAAAATAGTACATTGCACCTGTGGATCGATAATATCGAATCGCAGCAACAAACAATAGTTCTACAATGTGACGTTTCTTGTCACGTAACTACACCAAACGTTGATACAAAATAGGTCATTGATGCACACAAAAAGAAACAAGTTGCATACCTGTGAGTGTCCTGATACTTAGCTCGCAAGCCGTCGCGGGTGAGTCAGCATAGAAACGCCATGATCGTCAGCATACATTTATTCTGCTACCACAATTGCAGCAACGGTCTACAGACAAAAGTAATTGGTCTACAGACAAAAGCAGTTGTTCTACATAAAGAAAAAACCAGCTAATAAAAGCTAAAAAGAGAATCTGATTAAAATGCCTACGAGCGGGGAAAGTGACCGAATACACGCAAGACACCTCCTAGCTGTTGAACGGAAAAACGTGCATCACTTTTTGAAATACGGAGACGAATAAAATGTACAAAATATTTCAACGTACAAGCTGTAGCATCAAATTTAACAATGGTTTAAACAACACGAATTCAAACTGCAAATCCTAGCTTATCAAAGTGCGGTAAAACTGGAAAACCCGACTTATATCGGATCGTGCGCAACCATTATTTCAACAAGTCGTTACATTGGAACAATAGAGAAAACCATTATGCAGCGGTCGTAAGGTATACCAAGATAGTGGGTACCTAAAAGCAGAACATAACTATTTACTTGTAGCAAAAACTTGTCGTTTCGAAATAAATGAGTTCAAAATGAAAATTTGTAGAAAGCGTATTTATTATTGTAAACAGGATGTTATTGAAGAATTTACGAGATTACAAGATACCTAACACAAGGCATAGACTATTCAATTTATAGAATAAATTTTAGTGATAAAAGAAAAAGAGATTTGAGTTAAGGAATTTATTCGAGAGCGTGTTTATTATTATGTTGAAAATTAACGTAACAAATCGCCCCCCCCCCAACAAAATTAATAGGTCGGGGTAAGAAAACCAAAGTACGGGAGCGGGCAGGGCCAAAAAAACCAAAGAGGAAAACAACCCAAAGAGAAAAAGAAACAAAAACCCAAACAAAAAAAAACGCTTAAGAACTAAAAGAAAATTCGTCACGAAAACGAAACAAAAAGAAAACAGAAAAAAGAAAAAGAGAAACACCCCAAAATAAAAAAGAAGAACTCTCGTCCGGCTCGAAGGCCAATTATAGAGGAGGAAAAAAAAGAAGGAAGAAAGGGAAACAGGCAAGAGGATTAAGATGGAACGGCATGGACACAGAACAATAAGTCGTTGGAGGACGGATATTTCTAGTAAAAACACCGGAAGGTTATCAACCTCAAGAGAAGAATAGGAACGAGGAAGATAGCCAACAGTGTACGCCAAAACAGGACCCAAAGGGCACGCCTCAAGTAAAGAAGGGAACAACAAGGGTGAACGAGACGAAGATAGGAAGTGTGGGAGTGCTGGTAAAAAGGAAACGATGTACCACCAACTCTGGCAGCCAAAACCGACTAGAAAGCATCTATCACAGGAGCGAATGGATGAAACACAATCGGTATAGGAACCGACAGCAAGGAGGACAAACAAAAAAATAAAGGAGAGTAAGGTGAAACAAAAGAAACGGGGAAAAAAAGAAAGAAAGCTATAAAGAATAACACCAACATCAAGTACAAAACCCCAAAAAAAAACTCCCAGTGTTATTATGTATAAGTAGGTGTGTGCGTGTGCGTGCGTGTTTGTTTATATGTGTGTGTGTGTGTGAGTGTGTAAGAAGTGTGTGTGTATGTGTTGTGCGTGCATAAAGTGTGCGTGTGTGTATGTGTTGTGGGGGACCGCTGTAGTCGCCTCTTACGACAGGCCGGTAGTGCCATGGGGCTATTCTATTCCCGGACTCACACGGGGTCAAGGAGTATAAGGAGAGAACGCAAGAAAGAAGAACCAAAAAGAGAACGGAAGAAAAAAGAACCAAGTAGAACTGTGTGTTTATTAAGTGTGTGGGTGTACGTAAGTGTGTATGTTGTGTGTGGGTATGAATTGGACGTGTATAAAATTTGTGTGTGTGTATGTGTTGGACCGGCGTAGTCGTACCGTGGAACTATTCTATTCCCTGACCTAAACGGGATAAAAGAAAAAGAAAGAAAACGAAAAAAAAACTAGTAAAACAAGGAAATAAAGCGAAATCTTAACGACAAAAATCAAGTCCGAAGGAGAGCAAAGTCCGCATAAGAATCTGGGGCGCGAAGACTGGGTATTGAGTTTAAGACGTTTGCACCGCCAGAAGGAAAATGAAACGAGATCAAAGACATTAGAATTTTGTCAACCAACATCTTCCGGTTCGGAAGAAGCATAGGCAAATTTCTGCTTCTTATGGGCAGTTTTCCGCAAAACAGGGACAGCAGGGGTCTAGTAGTTGTAGCTCGCGGTATAGAAGGTGGCAAGGGTAGTTTAGAAAACTTAAAACAAGTTAAGGAAGAAAGTTGTTTGTTGTTAGGATTGGAGGTAAGAAAGTCAAAGGTAGAAAAAGAAACATCATGGGTTGTCAGAATATCCACGGTAGAAAGAGAGAAAGCACTGACTGTGCAAAAATCAACCTTACGAAGAGAAACACACGCGGAGCACACTTCAGTTACGTTAATTACACAGACAAAAGTAGATAAAATTTCAACGACGTTAGATAGAGAACTAGAAGTTTCACAGTTAGGAAGGAAAACAACATTGGCTGTAGAAATATCAACCTTAAAAGAAGGTGCAGAATACGATAACACTTTAACCATATTACATTAAGGAACAGAATCAGGTAGAAGTTCATCAACGTTACAAGAACAGACAGCATCAGGAACAACTTTATCCACGATAGATGAGGAAGCAGAATCAGGTTGAACTGAATGAGGGACAGAAGAGAAGGTAGAGTGAGAAGCAGAAGAATTAGGCAATTAGAGGTGAGGACAGTATTTGAAATATGATTCGAAGACCTATTAGTAGGAGGATGACAGTTTAGACAAATGCGGCGAGAAACTCCCTTATATCCGTAACCGTAACAATGGAGTACTTAAGGACGAGTACAACGTGTCGAAACATGACCAGGTTTCTCGCAATTAGAGCAGATAACCTGACGAATAGAAGCAGAACTAGGAAGAAGAACAGTAGAACGTACGGAAGAAGTATCGGAGGTACTCGTAGGCGTCGGAGAAATCTTAACAAATCGGTCATGTAACGCAAAAGTATTTTCCTCAGTAGTAGCAAACTTATAAGCAAAATCCGGGGTTCAAAATGTTGAATCAGTAAATTAAACAAGGACTTCCAGTCCGAAAATTTATGCCAATAACCACGATACCAAAGTAACGCTTTAGCCTCTAACAAATCCACTGCAGACTCAAATAACTGCAATTCTGACACATGGTGAGCTCGTGGGAGTATTTCGACTCGTTCTAAAAAATCGTGTACAGTAAGAGTGTTCGGGACACCAGAAAATTTCAAATTCCATTTCCACACAGAAAGACTTTGATAGAAAGCCGAAAAAAAAGTCATTTTGAGTAGGAACAAGAAAGAAATTGGTAGAAAGTAACTAAATAAAGGCTAACCGTAACTCGATAGAAGCCAAAAAAAATTATTGCGAATACAGGGCAATCTAAAACCAATGGAAGCGAAACAACAAAATAGAAATTAGAATAGGGCTGTAAAATAAAAGAAAAATCGGAGTAAAAATACTAACTCTAGACGTGACGGAGAGAACAAAATGTACAGAGAGGAAAGAAAGAAAAAAGAAAAATTTTGGTCGCCAGCGTTTTCAATGGCCTAGGATTATTGACTAAAACACAAGTCCAATAATCTGAAATCGATAATATCGAGCGATTAGGAAAAAAAACAAAACTAAAATTTAAGAAAATTGAACCTCATGTGGGGGACAGCAAAGAACCGAAAGGAAAAAGAAAATAACAGTTTGAACGTAAAGGAAGGAACAACAATTAGCATAAGAGAAATGCGGGTAACGTAGAAACTTAGGCACTCATCATCATTAGGTCTTCAGTCTAAAGAACTGGTTAGACGCGTACCATCATTGTTTCCTATTCTGAACTAACCTACAGATATCCCTGAAATTTGCAGTCTGCATCTATAACTATCTGATCTAGGTCCACATCTACCTCTTTTTTCCTATCTCTGCTTGTAATATATCCCATACTATTCCCCAAAAATGCCTTAGAACGTATTCCGCCCTACTATTTCTCTTTTTCCCCAGATATCCTTGTTCCCTTACTATTTCTATAACTTATTTGTTATTATCTTTGTCTGTCCATGCTATTGTTTTCATACATCTGAAGCACAGCATTTCAAAAGGCTGCTACCGTTTTTCTGTCTGCGTTTCAGACTGCCCGTATTTCATAGGCATACTGTGCTGTGCTCCACACATATGCTTTCAACAATTTTCTTCTTATTCTATGTTTGTTGTCTTTCCTCATAGGCGCCGTTCTTTTTTGTTAGATGCAGTTCGATCACCTTCTATTGTTTTATAGTTACATGCCCTATTTCTCCGACCTTCAATGGTTGTGAAGGGAGGTAAGCAACCTGTGGCTGCCAAGATTCCCCAACACTTAACCATTTAGCGATTTAATATATTTTCTAATTTATCTTTTCACACAGTCAACATTAGTTGCAGATATTTCGCAACCAACAACTAGTTGTTTATACTAATCATCAGATTTATCTGCGCTTATTTTTTCGTCATTAGGTTTTCCGTCTCAAAACTGGTTGGACACGTACCTGCACTTATTTATATTCTGAGCTAGTCTATATAGTTCCCTGAAATTCTCACACAGCATGTGTATTTAGCTCGTTCCCGTTCTATTATTTTCTAATTTTATGCCCTATTTCACCGAGATTCAGTGAAGGGGGTTAAGCAACCTGTGGCTACCAAGATCCCCCAACACTTAGACATTTGCCAAAATAATGGTTTTCCAGTAAATTCTTTCACACACTTAACATTATTCGAGAATATTGCCCAACCAATTCTATATATTCCGCACTATTTCCTCATGCCATAGTAAGTGGCCTATTATCCTATCTCTCCTATTTTTTAAAGTTTTCCACATATTTCTTTCTTCCCCTACCATTTTTAGTACCTCTTCGTTCTTAACTTTGTCTGTCAATGATATCTTTATCATACGTCTGTAGCACCACATTTCAAAGGCTTCTACCTTTTTCTTGTCCGCATCTCCTACTGTCCAGGCTTCACAGCCGTACAGTGCTGTGCTCTACACATATGTTTTAAGCAATCTTTTCCTTGTTTCTATGTTTGTGGTTTTTGAGCACAGTAGTTGCTTTTTCTTGTTAAATGTAGCACGACCTTGTGCTAATCTTTGTTTTATATCTTTTGTGCTTTTCCCATCTTGCTTTATTTGGCTTCCTAGGTAGCAGAAATCCTTAACTTCTTGTAAGTTCGTGTTACATACTTGTATTCTTGTTTTTGATTTATTTTCCCCACCTTTGCATACTAGAACTTTAGTTTCAGTTTTGCTAATTTTCATACCGTATCTCTCTGTTAGAACTGTTTCCATTTCATTAAGAGTAGCTTCTAACTCTTCCTTGCTAGACGCTAATACTGCTTATCATCTGCAAATCTAAACATAACAATTTTTTGTCCTTGCATATTAATCCCAAATGTCTTCTTGCATTTGAGAGTATTCATTGCCTCTTCTATGTATAAGTTAAAAATCAATGGGGATAGGGCACATCCCTGTCTCACACCTTTCCTAATGTTTACTTCTCTACGTTTCTGCTCTAATTCTATTACTGCTGTTTGCTCTTTGTATAAGCTATGTACTATTCGTCTATCCCTATAACTCATTCCAATCTTTTTGAGTATTTCAAACATTTTTTCCAATTTACAATGTCGAATGCTTTTTCCAAATCTACAAACCCTATATACATGCTTTCACCTTTTTCTATTGTTTTCTCCAGAGTGATAACACTCTCAGGGCTAAAATAGCCTGCCGAGTTCCCCTGTTTCGCCTAAACCCAAACTGGTCTTCTCCTAGTATTTCTTCCGCCCGCTTTTCCATTAGTTTTTGCACAATTCTAGTTAATATTTTTGACACGTGTGCTGTCAAACTTATTGTTCGAAAATTTTCACATCTATCCGCGCCTTTCTTTTTTTGGTATAGTTACTATGATGCTACGTTTGAAATCTTTGGGTGTCTCGCCTGTCTCATATATATATATATATATATATATATATATATATATATATATATATATATATATATATATATATATAAATATATAGCTTACAAGTTGGAAGAGACGTTCTGTTACTAGTTGTCCAGCGGCTTTTAGAGTTTCTGCTTGCACCTTATCTGTACCCGACGCCTTACCATTTTTCAGACTCTTTAATGCTAATTCAAACTTGTCTCTAAGTATAGGATATCCCAAGTCATCATTTTCAATGTCTGACTTCTGTTCTAATGCCATTAGTTCGTCTCCTGCATATAAATTCCCTATATATGCTTGCCATCTACCCACTTTCTCTACGTTTTCTATAATGACGTTTCCTTGTGCGTCCCTTATATTTCGGCTATACGGTTTTATATCCCTAAAATTCATTCTAATTAATTTATATGCTTCGTTTGTCTTTCCTATTTCCATCTTCGTTTGTACCTCTTTGCACTTTTCATCAATCCATTGTTCTTTAGCTTTCCTGCATTTTCGAATAATTTCCCATTTTATGACTTTGTATCTCTGTTTTCCTGTTTCGTCTGATTTATTTTTGTATTTTCGTCTTTCTTCTATTAAATTCGGGATATCTTTTGTTATCCATGGTTTCTTATTTTCTTTTTGTGTATACCCCAGAATATCTCTGGCCGCCATGTCTAGGCTGGATTTAATGTTATTCCATTCTGTTTCTACTTCCTTAGTATCAGATATTTTCCCGATATCTTTCGGCAATTCATTTAACTTTTTTTCGAATCTTTCTTGAATATTTTTATCTTTTAGTGTCTTTAAGTCCAAGTGCCTTTTTCCGTTCCTTTTTTACAGATTTTTAAATTTAAGTGCGGTCTTCATAATTACGATGTTGTGGTCAGTGTCTATATTTGCTTCTGGGTAGCTTCTACAGTCTTTTACTTGATTCCTAAACCGTTGTCTAACAAGAATGTAATCTATTTGATATTTTCCTATATCTCCTGGCATCTTCCACGTATATCGTCTTCTAGCATGATGTTGAAATAATGTGTTTGTGATGATTAAATTGTTCTTGTCGCAAAATTCTACCAGCCTATTTCCCCTGTCGTTTCTCGTGCCTCGTTTCTCGTGCCTAAACCAAATAAACCTACTACCGCTCCTTTCCTACCCTCACCTACCACGACATTAAAATCCCCCGTAATTATTAAATTTTTATGTCCTTTTACGTATCTTAATATGTCTTCGATATCTTTGTAGATGGCTTCTACCTCTTCGTCACTGTAGCTAGAGGTGGGCATGTATACTTGTATTATTACTGTGTTTACCGGTTTAGATTCTAATCTAACCATGAGTACTCTTTCGTTCTTTTGTAAGTACTTAGGCACTAACAATAAAAAAAAATCCGAGTAGAAATTAACTAAAACAAATCGGGGCAAAAGTTACACGAAACAAGATCGGAGCACAAAACAAATTAACTAAAGCAAACTGGCAGCCCCACGCCAGGGCGTCAGAAATTATGCTACGTACTTAGACGTAACCGGAAGAAAAGTAGATACCAGGATAACTACCAGACGCGAAGAGTGGGGGGATCCACCTACATACCAAGAAAACAAAAGAATATATATAAAGTACATCGCGGACAATTATCTATTAATACATAACAATAAATAAAGGATTCTGTACAAACAAGCAAAAGGGAAATAAATTAAGCCTTACTATTTCACAGCCAACATTTATATTATACGGAGAATTTAGGAATCTAGATACGAAGTGCGCAACTCGTATTTACACAAAATAAAATTAATCAGTAGCAAATAAAAACAGTGAGAGCTTTTGTCAATTGTTTTTAAAATTTCACCTAATACTTTTTATAAAATAACTAATTAGTAGGAACGTCTTTAAAATTTCATCTAGTAATTTTTATAAAATGAACAGGTCCGTAAAGCAAATTAACGAGTGCGTTCTTTTGACAAGCATGTTTAAAAATAGTACATCACACCTGTAGAGCGATAAAAACAAATCGCAGCAACAAACAATAATTCTACAATGTGACGTTTCTTGTCACATAACTATACCAAACGTTGATACGGAATATGCCATTGTAGCACACAAAAGAAAACAAGTTGCATACCTGTGGGTGTCCTGATACTTAGCTCACAAGCCGTCGCGGGTGAGTCAGCATAGAAATGCTATGGCCGTCAGCATACATTTACTCTGCTACCATAATTGCAGCAGAGGTCTACGGACAAAAGTAGTTGGTCTACATAAAGAAAGAACCCATTTGTTCTCCAGCAAAATAAAGCTAAAAAGGGAATCTGATTAGTATAGGTACGCACGGGGAAACTCATCAAATACACGCAAGACACTTCATAGTTGTTGAACAGAAAAACGTGCATCGCTTTTTCAAATACGGAGACAAATACAATGTACAAAATATTTCAACGTACAAGCTGTAGCATCAAATTCAACAATGGTTCAAACAACACGAATGCGAACTGCAAATCCTAGGTTATCAAAGCGCGATAAAACTAGAAAACCCGGCTTATATCGGATAGTGCGTGACCTTATTTCAACAAATCGTTACATTGGAACAATAGAGAAAACCATTATACGGCGGTCGTAAGGTATACCAAGGTAGCAGGTACTTAAAAACAGGACATAACTATTTACTTATAGCATAAACTTGTCCTTTCGAAATAAACGAGTTCAAATTGAAAATTTATAAAAAGCGTATTTATTATTGTAAACAGGATGTTATTGAAGAATTTAGGAGATTACGGGATACCTAGCACAATGCATAGAATATTTAATTTATAGAATAAGATTTCGTTGTGAAAGAAAAAGGGATTTGAGTTAAGGAATTTATTCGAAAGCGTGTTTATTATTAATTGTGTTGAAGATCAACGTTACACATTTTATTAAGAGCTGCTTCTATTTCTTCCTTGCCTGAGGTTAAAATCGCTATATCGTCTGCAAATCTAGGTATGTCAATGTTTTTCTCGGCATAATAATTCCAAACGTCTTCCTGCGCTTGATACTATTTATTGCTTTTTCTATGTAGAAATAAAAAATTAACGGAAATAGGGCACATCCCTGTCTTGCCCCTTTCTTCATATGTACTTCACTACGTTCCTTCTCTAATTCTATTACCCCTGCTTGCTCTTTGTGTAAAATATGTACCATCCGTCTATCCTTAAAACTCATTCATATCTCTTTGAGTATTTCGAACATGTATTTCTATTTTGCGTCGTCGAATGCTTTTTCCAGATCTATGAATCCTATACACATGCTTTCCCTGTTTCTATGGTCTTCTCCATTGTTATCATCAGAGCTAAAATAGCCTACCGTGTACCGCTATTTCGCCTAAATACAAATTGATCTTTTCCTAGTATTTCTTTGGTTTCTTTTTTCATCCACCTTTGTACAATTCTAGTTAGTATTTTTGATACGAGTGTCGTCAAAGTTATTTTTCGAAAATTTTCACATCTGTCCGCGCCTCTATATTTTGGTATAGTGACTATGATGTTACGTTTGAAATCTTTGAGTATCTCGCCTGTCTCATACATATAGCGTACAAGTTGAAAGAATCGTTCTGTTACTACTTGTACAGCCGATTTTAGAGTTTCTGCTTGTATCTTACCTATACCAGCTGCCTTATTATCCTTAAACCTTTAATGACAATTCAAACTTACCTCTACGTATGAGATATCTCGTCATTTGTTTCAATGTATGATACCTGTTCCAGGGCTACTAGGTCTTGTCCTGCATATAAGTTCCCTATATACTCTTGCTTCTCTAATCACTTTCCTACATTTTTTGAAATGTCGTCTCTCTTGCGCCACTTATATTTTTGCTATCCGGTTTTATATCCCTAAAATTAATTCTAATTAGTTTGTATGCTTTGTTTGTCTTTTCTATTTCCATCTTGGTTTGTACCTCTTTGTTCTTTTCATCAATCCATTATTCTTTAACTTTCCTGTATGTGTGAGTAATTTTTCATTTTATGGCTTTGTATCTCTGTTTTCCTGCTTGGTCTAGTCTGTTTTGTATTTTTGTCTTTTTTCTATTAAATTCAGGATATTCTTTGTTTACCATAGGTTCTTGATTTATTTTTGTGTATACCCCAGAATATATCTGGCCGCCATGTCTAGGCTGGATTTAATGTTATTCCATTCTGTTTCTACTTCCATAGTATCAGAAATTTTCTATATGTTTTTCAGTAATTCATTTGACCCTTTTCAAATTTTTCGTGGATATTTTTAACTTTTAGTTTTTCAAAGCTGGAGTGCTTTTTTTGTTCCTTTTTTAAAATTTTTAAATTTAAGTGTAGCCTTCATAATTGTAATGTTGTGGTCGGTACCTGTATCTGTTTCTGGGTAACTTCTAGTCTTTTACTTGATCCCTAAACCATTGTCCAAGAAAATTATAATCTATTTGATATCTTCCTATATCTCCTGGCATTTTCCATCTGTATCGTTTTTTAGCATGATGTTGGAATAGTGTGTGTGTAATGGTTAAATTGCTTTTTTAGCCAAATTCTACCAGCCTATTTTTTTTTTGTAGTTTCTCGCGCCTAAACCTAATAAACTTACTACTGCTCCAACCCTACCCTCACCTACCACTGCATTAAAATGCTCCGTAATTATTATATTTTCATGTCCTTTTACGTATCTTAGTATGTTTTCTATATCTTTGTAAATCGCTCATATTCCTTCCTCATTGTAGCTGGAGGCAGGCATGTATACTTGTGTTTTTACTGTATTTGCCGCTTTAGATGCTAATCTAAGCATGAGTATGTTTTCGTTCTTTTGTAACTAGTTTTCTACACAGTGTTCTTTTTTCGTATAACTATCGCTACGCCCGAATTTCCTTCCTATGATTCTTTAAGAATTATCTTATAAAATACCCCCTGTATGTTTGTTGGAGTTTGTTTCTGCTTTTCTTAATCTTCTTCGGGAATTAAATCACTCATAGTTGTTAAAATCGTCTTTATTTATGTTTGGATCCATGACCTAGGATCGTTTTCAAAATAATAAACATTTTCAAGTTGACAATTATGACACAGATTGAACCTGACTTTGATTTATTAATGCTTGATATATTTAGTTTGAATACATTTTAAAGTTTAAAAGAATGTCTTCAATTTGTGTTGTGCTCTGGGATCGATTTTGAGGTAGCCGATACGCTTAACGTGAAATCAGCTGATTAACTTTTATATAGTTAAATTTCATATAAATTCAATAAAATATTCATAGAACAACATTGGTATCTGACTAGTCTAAACCAGCTATGGGGTCGCCTCAGAACTATGTTAAAAATCTATCAAGGGGTAGCCTAAATCATAAAAAGTTTTCCCCCTCAAGATAAATATAAAAAGCGTCTACTTAAGCCTTACGGTAACGTAATCACACACTTCTTTAATAACCATGTCCTCAACCGTATAAATAGAAACATGTTAAAGAATGTTTTCCAATCCTCAAGTTATTGAATTTATATGAAATTTAAATATATAAAAATTAATCAACTGATTTCGCGTTAAGTGTATGGAATACCTTAAGGTGTTCCCAGGGCGCAACACAAATTGAAGGCACTCATTTTTTAAACTTTAAAATGTATTCAAACCAAATATATTATTATTATTATTATTATTATAGTGCCTTTATTTGCATCGTAATTTACAACACAATGTTAAGAAGTACATGAGGCGAAGTCTAGCTAACGCTACTCAAACTTAACCTCAACTAATTACAATTTTTACAAATTTTAAATAATTATTTGCAATAAAGAAATTGTGGATAAGTAAACACAACAAGTGACTTGTAGTTAGTCTACAACAATTACATTATGACTATTCAAGAAATAGTTAACTGTATGGTAAAGCTAGCGACCAAGTTGTGTACGTTTAATTTGTTCTTGCACTAGTTTGGTTTTATAGTGCTTTTTAAAATATTTTAGCGTATGTGCTTTTAGATCCGCCGGTATATCATTATATATATTCACAGCATTATACGAAAAACATCTTTCAAACACAGCACGACGAAATTTAGGCATCGTTAACGTATGGACATGTCGAATACTTCGTTCATGCATGTCACCTCTGAGTACTAACTTTTCTTTAAGATAAGCTGGCGAAGAAGTAGACAAAGTTCGAAAGACTAAAGCACTTATGTAATATTTAAACAAGTTATCTATTTTCAACCAACCAAGCTCATTTATCTTTGCAGACACTCTGTCAAATTTGCGAAGTCCGTAGATAAATCTACAACAATTGTTCTGCACTCTTTGTAGACGATTTTTTGTAACCTGGAGCAAACATGGATACTATATATTAAAGCCATAGTTTAAAATAGATAAAACTAATGTTTCACAAAGTATCCTTTTTAGTGCAAAGTTGAAAATATGCCTATTTTTATACAGTTGTCTAAGAACAAGGTAAGATTTTTAATCAGTAGCGAGACATGCTCCTCAAAACGGAGTTTGCAATCAAAAATTATGCCTAGACTTTTTGAGCACATCAAATTCTTTAATGGCTGCTTTTGAATTATAATTTCCATGTTGATTGGCGATTCCTTTCTAAAGTTTGGAGAAAAATCGATGACGTTGCACTTTCCAATATTTAATTTTAAGTTGTGATCAGAGGAATATGTGACAAGACCCTGAAGGTCATTTTTGATACGATTCGAAGCATTATGAACAAATTCTGGATCATATAAAAAACATAGTTGAGTATCATCAGCAAAGCATTGAATATTTACATGTTTTATAGCCTTGTGAATATCCGACACGTAAATTAAGTATAGCATGGGGCCTAAGTCTGAGCCCTGAGGTACACCAGATGTAATTTCTGAAAAACAGGACGGGCAGTTCTCGATTACCACTTTTTGAAATCGGTTTTTTTAGATAACTGTTGAAGAAACTACAGGTGGTGTTATCAAGACCATGATATTTTAAGATGGCGCATAATAAATCGTGATCAAGAGTGTCAAAAGCCTTTGAGAAGTCTAGTTGAACCATTGAAGTAGCTAGTCCCATATCAAGTGCACGAAATATGTTGTCAGTTATAGCGAGTAAAGCTGTGGTGGTACTGAAGCCACTTCTAAAGCCGGATTGATAATCAGGTGTTACGTGCCAAGGGTCACTTAAACATGTTTTTAGGTTAGTTTTTTGATATACGGGAGTTCGCGCCATATTTTCAAATACGCGGGACGCGGGAACTTTTAAATAGATTAAGCGTGTGCTTCCGCACGTCAGAGTAGTGAGCTTGCGCAGTGAGTGTATCCCTAGAGGGTTAGAGGAATACTAGACAATGGGGTGGGAGAGTTCTCCGCTTCTCTCGCGAGAACGTGGCTTTTTGCCTTTGTTTGTGAAGTGAAGTAGACGTTTCTTTTTGGTGACGTATCGTTATCGTATCTATGTAGATTTCCTTGCTTGCTTAACTTTTGTCTGTCAAACCTTGTACCTTTTTCCATCATTCCCTACATAGGTAAGAATTTGCCGCCACCTGGGACTACCGAACTTCATGCCTGAGGATGACCTCATGTCCGTCTTAGCTAGCCGGAGCTGATTCGTACGCATTTGGTAGCGTCAACGTGTCATCTCTAATTCCTCCGGGAGGAGCCCCGACTGGAGTGGTTAGAGGCCTACCCGAGTGCAACTTCGGGCGAAGGCAGGATATCTGGTGTAAGTAATCTTTTACTTAATCTGTGCGCTTTATTCTTTGTTTTTGAATTATTTAAATTTGCGTAGTATTACGTAATATTGATGACATCATCGGTAGATGACCGCACCCAAATCCGTATAAGACTAAGTGCTGCCAACTGCCGATAGTGTCTCTTACACCACGCTACCGGTGTTGCATTTATCGAACTTTTAATTTTAACTACCGTTTTTAAATATAAGAATTTGGCGCTCCAACGCGTGTTTTTAGGTGGTATGATTTCTGTATGCCTATGGAATGTATTAATTAATAATTAAACAAGCTTTTTCATCTAAATAATATTAATAAACTTCATTATCTATGTTCACTAAGATATCTGTGGAATTTTAATTTCAGTTGGTAACTTGCAAAAATTCCCCAGAAAATTTTCAGGAATTGACAGATTAGCGTTTGTAATGAAAACGATCACTTTGTTATTCTAATATATACCTTTTATCTAAAAAACGTCAATCTATTTATCTTACTGTAACTTTAAAATGAAGCCCATAACTACAGTTGCCTAAAATATGTGTCAGTTATCTGAAAAAATGTGTGTAGTGTCTATATAAAACTTCAAATTTTTACAAGGATGTATATTAACCTCACTTTTTCAAGTAAGTACAATAAATAAATAAATATTTTAAGTAATTGCACGTCTTAAATACCGTTTAGTATAATAATTATTTACCTTATATCAGTTAAAATATAACTCTTACTGTAAATAAAAAAAAAAAACATTTAACCTAACGATTTGACCTCTGGAATATATTTTGAAAATGCTGCATTAAATAGCCTCGTTTTATCTGTAAAATAATACCTTACCGATGCGTTTCTCTATTTTGGAGGGCTTTTTTTTGTAACTTATGAAGGATATATCCCCTTGTTAAGCATTTACCTTGTTTAGATACCTTTAAATACAGTTATTACAAGATTATCCATTAAAATATAACTTTTGTTGTTTTCTTAACTTTAGAAGACAGGTTTTTTTGAAACTTTTATGTTACATTCTAAAAACTGCATTATGGACTTACATATTGAACTAATATTATCTTAATTACCTTTACAAGAAAACCTTGTGGTTAAACTTCCTGATTTCCGTTAAAATCGCATATCTCATATATCGTGTCTCGAATATTCAATCCAAAATAAACGTTTCACATTTAAAATCGCTGGAATTAATCTACGAACTTGAGTGTAGGAATATTATCGCCGCTAGTAATCAAAATGACAGGAGATCTCAGCTCAGGGCCATTTTGGCACAGGAAACGAAAGGCATTGCTATCTTAAAGAAACCCGTTGGCGACTGGCCCCTTAACGTATCGGAAATTAAATTATCTTTAGATGACATATCGGGTATAATAAATAGAACAGATCCTGGTGCTAGTAATATCGAGCTAGGGAGATTGGCTTCAAGAATAACGCATGTTAAACAACGTACAGAACTACTATCTTTATATGACGATGCCCAAGCGGCTCAAGCTAAACAAAGTTTGTTATCCGAGGTGTTATTGCTTGAAGGGATAGTTCTGGAAAGACTTAATCCTAATACAGACGTAGATATATCGTTACCCTTTCCAAATCTCGTACTTGCCGAACCTAAACCATTAGGAAAATCTATACCTGTATACAAATGGGGTCTCACTTTCGAAGGGTTTGATTCGCAGGTCTCTTTATCGTCCTTTTTTGATCGTATTAATGATTTCAAAATCTCTCGCGGGTGTACCGACCACGACCTATTTGTCTCAGCAGGTGATTTGTTCTCAGACTCTGCGTTAATATGGTACAGAAACATACGAGACCAAATTTCTACCTGGGAGGAGTTAGTTGCGTGTTTAAAACGAGACTTCCTACCTTATGGCTATAATAACGACCTTTGGAACGAAATACGTAACCGAACCCAAGGTCCTGACGAAAATGTTGTTTCTTTTATTACCTCATTAGAAGCTTTATATAGCAGACTTGACAAAGAACCTTCAGAATCTGAAATTATCGATCAATTACTTAGAAATTTAAACCCCTACTTCTCAGAACGTTTGGCATTGCAGCAAGTCTCTTCGTTGGCCCACTATAAAGACCTATGTCGTTCTCTTCAGGAAGTGAAGTCAAGAATTAACAAATATCGGCCACCCGCCGAGAAACTATCTGGTCTTTTAGAACCTGATTTAGCTTGCCAAGTTCGAGCTTCCTGTAAAGTATCTACACTTAACGTTCCTTCTACCGTTACTAACAACTCACTTACCTGTTGGAACTGTAAGCGAAGTGGACATAACTATAATGTCTGCACATACCCTAGAAATATTTTTTGTTATGGTTGTGGTCGCTCAAATATTTACAAATCTAACTGCACCAACTGTAATCCTAACGTATCGGGAAACTCCCGTCGAGATATTTCAAATCAGGGCGTGAATATCTCAAGAAACCAAAATCGTCCTCAACACCAATCATTCAACGGACCCAGACGTCAATAAATCCAAATCATAAAACCACTCCTAACGTTGTACCGTCATTAAATTGATCTAATAATAATACCGCTACTATTAATGTACAAAATGCCTTACCTTTATTAGAGGAATTATGCTATACTACTCCAGCCGAGTGGTCTAAGTAGTTACAAACCGTCAATTCATTTACCATAAAAAGACTGCTGCCGTTTCACAACTTGTTAAAAAACCCTTCGATAACCGTCCACACTTATCTATTTCAATAGGTTCCTTAAATGTAATTGCTTTATTGGATACAGGTTCTTCATGTTCCCTTATAAATAACGAAGGTTTACATCAATTATCTCAACAAAATATCAAAATTCAAATTATTCCTGAAAAAACTTCCATAAATTTAGCTGACGATAATCAAATATATGTAACGGGTTCCCTTAAATTAAAAATTCGAGTAGAATCTCTTGAACGTGAGGTTTTATTTTTGATTGTGCCTGCATTAGCTTATCCTTTTCTACTAGGTGTGGATTTCTGTAAACTTTTTAATTTGTCACTTTACTTCCAGGATTTTTCATGGCAAACCTTTATTAAAACGAACTCCTGTGCATCTACAGGAATATCTAACAAAATCTCTCTTACTGATTCCCAAAATGTAACCCTTAACGCTACAATCGACAAATTTCGCAAACTTAAAACCTCTGAACTTGGTTGTGTTACAACGGCAACACACGTTATCTCTACAGGTGATGCCCTTCCCTTTAAGCAACGTCAATATCCCTTATCGCCTGCTTTACAAAAGCATTTACATGCTGAAATAGACACAATGTTAGAATCTGGTGTTATCTCTCCTTCAAATTCACCGTGGACCTCTCCTGTATTACTAGTTCGGAAAAAGAATGACGAATGGCGTGTCTGTTTCGATGGCAGAAAGTTGAATTCCGTGACTGTCTCAGATGCTTATCCTTTACCAAGAACTGACTCAATTTTAAGTCGCCTTCGAAACGCAAAATTTATCTCATCTATCGACCTTAGACAAGCTTTTTATCAGATACCTCTCGACTTATCTTCTTGTCAAAAAACTGCTTTTTGTGTCCCAGGCCGAGGTCTTTTCGAATATAATTTTTTGCCATTTGGTCTCTGTAACGCTCCACAAACTTTACAACGTCCTATGGATCAAACGTTAGGTCCTATCTTACATCAAGAACGTGCCTTTGTGTTTTTAGATGATATCTTAGTTATCTCAAGTTCTTTCGATGAACATATCGCCACATTAAATGAAGTTGCAGAACGTTTAAGCGCAGCAGGTTTTAAGATAAACTGGGAAAAGTCTCAATTTTGTTGTTCGTCCCTCACATTTCTTGGTTTTATTATCGATGGGACAGGCTTACGAGCAGATCCTGCTAAAGTCGATGCTATTACTAAATTTAAAACACCAAAAACTGTTACCGAAATCAAACGCTTAATTGGAATGATTAGCTATTATCGCATTTTTCTACCCAATCTTTCAACTATATCCGCACCCATTACTGCTTTAATTAAAAATAAAAAGAAATCCCAAACTATCGAGTGGAATTTAGAATCCCAACAGGCTTTCGAACAAATTAAAACATTAATTACTTCAGCACCTATCTTAATCTCACCAAATTTCGATGAAAAGTTTTATATACAAACCGATGCCTCACTTACTGGGTTAGGTGCAATGTTGTTCCAGGTAAACAATGGTTTAGAACATCCAATCGCATATGCAAGTCGTGCCTTAACTTCTGCCGAACAAAAATACTCTGCTACCGAACGAGAACTATTGGGCGTTATTTTTGGAATCGAGAAATTTAGAGGATATGTCGAAGGTACACACTTTACCGTAATCACTGATTGTGCAGCTCTCACGTGGCTTAATAACTTGAAACAACCCGCAGGTCGTTTGGCAAGATGGAACTTGCGTATATCTCAATTTACTTTCGATGTTAGGCATAGGCCTGGCAAATTAAATATCGTACCTGATGCCTTATCTCGTGATGTCGTTTCTCTTAACCTTCCAAATTTAATTCTGGATACCTGGTACCTCAATATGATTAAAAAAGTTTCCGATACCTCCGACAAATTTCCTACCTTTCGTGTATCTAATAATAGACTATATAAATTTGTATCTTCGTCCCCACATAAAATATCGAATATACCTGAATGGAAACTTGTCGTGCCCACTGCAAACCGCAGTGAGGTGCTCAAATTATGTCACGATAATCCCATAGCTGCACACCTTGGTGTTACAAAAACTCTCGCCAAAATATCTGAATTATATTACTGGCCCACACTTAAGCAATCTGTTTGTCGTTACATTAAGAGCTGTAAAATTTGTGGCTCTCATAAGAGCTCACAAGATGCTCGTCCTGGTTTAATGGGTAACTTTAAGCGTGTATCTTATCCCTTTCAATTAATATCGCTTGACTTATTAGGACCTCTCCCCCGTTCGAAAAGAGGTAATCAATATCTTTTAGTCGTTACCGATTGGTTTTCTAAATTTGTTATGGTGCAACCCTTACGTAAAGCTACCTCCGCAGCAATAATTAAATTCCTAGAACAAAATGTCTTTCTTATCTTTGGTGTCCCACAGATTATTCTTTGTGACAATGGTGCACAATTTATCTCTAAAGATTTTCAGAA
This sequence comes from Platerodrilus igneus, assembly GCA_036346225.1. Classification (NCBI taxonomy): domain Eukaryota; kingdom Metazoa; phylum Arthropoda; class Insecta; order Coleoptera; family Lycidae; genus Platerodrilus; species Platerodrilus igneus. The sequence goes on along the minus strand of JARFIW010001102.1, from coordinate 837,100 downwards.
TTTCGTTAAAAGTTACAAAGTACAAAAAATTTGGTTTAACGCAAAATACCATCCCCAAGTAAACCCTACTGAAAGAGTAAATAGAGTCTTAATTACCGCTATCTCTTCCTATATTGATTCAGACCATACTACATGGGATGAACATATTTTTAAAATTGCTCAAGCTTTGCGTACATCTAAACACGAAGCAACCCAATTCACTCCGTCTTTTCTTGTTTTTGGAAGATATACCCCAATCGATGGGAGTTACTATGGTTTAGTGCCTGACGATACTAACGTAATTGAATTTGACGATAAAGTACGTTGGGACAAAGACCAACAGTCATTACCTTCTATCTTTAACGACGTTAGAAAAAATTTGTTAAAAGCTTACGAAAAGAGCAAGGACCACTATAACTTACGTAAACGAAATATTTCCTTTGCCTTGGGCGAACAAGTTTGGAAAAAGAACTATGTCTTATCGGATGCATCTAAGAAATTCTCTTCAAAATTAGCCCCTAAATTCATTCTTTGTAAGGTCATTCGTGTTATTAGTCCCCTTATCTACGAACTTCAGGATGCTGAAGGGGAAAACGCCAAGGCAGGTGGCATATCAAAGACCTTAAGCCTTTCTCTGCCGACCCAAATGCTACTTAAGTTTTTCATGTTCCATGCTCCTCACTATTTACCTAATATTTTTTGTTCTCACCATCAATTAGTTAACTTTAATTACTTATTCCCTCTCTCGTACAGTATATAACCTCTTACACGTTTAACTTTACTTCCCTTAAATTAGCTATCTTGTTCTTTTGGTTGACTTTTCCTTGACCATACCGTTAGATATATATCACTTCATTCTCTACACCCCCCAATATAACCTTGTTGTTTCATTTAATCAACCCTCGAACTTTTCCTATGGCATATTATTCGGTTTTTAGTGTTTTTCTTACGTCATTTAATTTTGTGTGGTAATTGTCGTAACTTTGGTTGAAATAACTCATTGAATTTTTATGATTGGTTTTAGCTGATGTTGAGTGAATGCTTTCTTCTTTGGGCTCACATAGGACACGCGCGATCTATGCCATTGAAAGAAATAGTTCATATTCGCAGTTGCAAAAACTAGGATTGTCTATTCCATGTGTTTTTCTTCTGAATTATTGCAGTCGCCTACATTATACTACATCATTATTCCCTTCTTCTTCTACTAAATCTACATAACTTATAAACATTTTTTTCATTGTTTTTTATTGAACTTCGTGGTGAGGTGCTATGGCTTCTTATTGTTATCTTATTAAATTCTCGGTTGTTTTGGCATATGGGGACAGTGTATCTGTATTTAACTGCTTATAATGGGGCATCTGTGTGTGTTTAGGGTGCTACCGTTTTGAAATACTACTTTAAAACAGTTTGTTTTTGTGTGTTTGTATCTGTGATGATACCTTCAAGTTGTCGTGTCTACCTTTGTCTGATTTTCTTATCGTAGTCAATGTACTCGTTAGGAAGATGATCGCACTAGTTCTCTTAGGAGCCTAGTGAATGTCAACATATGATATATCTTATCTTGTCGGATCAATATCGCAGGTAGTCCTTCAGACTACGCTGTGTTTTATAGGGACAACTCTCTACCTTCTCTCGGACACTTGTCCAAAAACTATACTTTTTTCTTAACCCGCTATCTCCGCTATGCCTTATTCTTCTTTCGGTGGACCTGTTCTTGTCCCGGAACACCCGTCTGCCACATAAGAATGATGTTCCCTCATTCCGAGCTACTGACCACACTGGCTGGTTGAGTAGCGCTTTGCTATCCACCTTTCCCTCTGTCGCTTTTGCTCAATGCGAGCCCTTCCTCTACTTTCTTCTACCTGGAAGTGTCTCTTATGCACTTCAAAAAACCAACCTCCTTCTTTTTTACCTTTCCTATTTCTACTGCCTTTTCATTTCTGTTAGTCACCGTGTGGTTGCGCGGGAGGTTTTCACAGACACCTAGACCATGTCTCTGCGAATCTTTCGTGGGGTCATGCGGTGCCGCTGTCAGTGCATGGGCTCTGGCAGTGAAGGTATGGATGAGTGTGTGAATGTGTGAGTGAATGAGTATATATATCTTGTATACCGTGTGGATATCGGGTGATAGGATCACCGATATCAATTACCGCCGGGTGCAGGGTTGCACCCAAATGTCTTTGCCGGTCCCCCGTGCTGTTCTTGTGAACGGACCTGCTTCATAGGTTTCTCTTTTTAGAGGGCACGGGTCAATCCCATTTAAACGGCTCTACTGGAGCCACTCTATTGTTGCTATTCATTGTCTTGGGTAATAACCAGGCCAATATCTTTGTCTTCTTTATTATCTTTGACAATACCCTTAGTTTTTAATATCGTTATCTTATTGATTACCTTTAATAATAACTTTAGTTTAGTATCGTTATCTTACCGACTATCGTTAGTAATAATTTTGGTTTAATTTCTCGTTATCTTACCGACTACCGTTAGGAATAACTTCGAGTTATTTCGCGTTATCTTATCGGTTATCTTTAGTAATAACTTTTTTAAATTTATGTCACCTTACCTACTATCTCTTAAAATTACTTTAACTTAATATCGCATTATCTTATCGAGTATCTCAAATAATAACTAAAGCTTAATACCGTTATCTTATTCATTACCTTTGAGGATAACAACTTAAGCTTAATAACATAATCTTATCTACTATCTTTAACAACAATTTGAGATCTTGCTTTATCTTTTTATCGTCCTAACGTGTGGTATATATGACCAGACGTGGGAATTATTTTTTTTTTCTTTCCTGAAATTTAAGTGAAAAAGCTAACCCGATTTAGAAATGTAATTTGTCAGGTTAGCATATAAGGATTTAGTAGGTGGTACTTTGAGTAAATTTGTTGATTCACAACTATGTCATGGACAAGTTTTAATTATGCATCATTAGGAAACCAAAGTACCAGTAACAAAATTTGCTGGAGTGCAGAGTGACTCACTCCATGAACATTTTAAATTTGGGCACTTCTTGCCAAAGGAAGAATAGTTTCAATGCAACACTCATGTGTGTCTGCACATAACAACTTTTATGTTAGCTTTAGTTAGATAGGTTTAGATAGGTTAGGCGACTTGTCGCACCCGTGTTAGTTTAAGTAGTGTTTCATGCTCCCCGACAAATTTGTGCTGTCGGTAATTAGTGTAGTCAAAGACTATCGGGCTACCTATTCCGTTTCCTGGTACTTCGGTAGACGTATTATCGGTCGAAAAAACCAGGTGGCGCCTTACATAAACATTTTGTAGGTTTTAAGTTAGGGGTTATATAGAGTAGTTAGGACTTAGATTTTAAGCTGTTACTGTGCTAACAGACTTTTTCTTTTTTTAAGTTTTTTCTTTTGTGGCTTTGTCGCGATTGTTACGTGCCAAGGGTCACTTAAACATGTTTTTAGGTTAGTTTTTTGATATACGGGAGTTCGCGCCATATTTTCAAATACGCGGGACGCGGTAACTTTTAAATAGACTAAGCGTGTGCTTCCGTATGTCAGAGTAGTGAGCTTGCGCAGTGAGTGTATCCCTAGAGGGTTAGAGGAATACTAGACAATGGGGTGGGAGAGTTCTCCGCTTCTCTCGCGAGAACGTGGCTTTTTGCCTTTGTTTGTGAAGTGAAGTGGACGTTTCTTTTTGGTGACGTATCGTTATCGTATCTATGTAGATTTCCTTGCTTGCTTAACTTTTGTCTGTCATACCTTGTACTTTTTTCCATCATTCCCTACATAGGTAAGAATTTGCCGCCACCTGGGACTACCGAACTTCATGCCTGAGGATGACCTCATGTCCATCTTAGCTAGCCGGAGCTGATTCGTACGCATTTGGTAGCGTCAACGTGTCATCTCTAATTCCTCCGGGAGGAGCCCGGAGTGGTTAGAGGCCTACCCGAGTGCAACTTCGGGCGAAGGCAGGATATCTGATATAAGTAATCTTTTACTTAATCTGTGCGCTTTATTCTTTGTTTTTGAATTATTTAAATTTGCGTAGTATTACGTAATATTGATGACATCATCGGTAGATGACCGCACCCAAATCCGTATAAGATTAAGTGCTGCCAACTGCCCATAGTGTCTCTTACACCACGCTACCGGTGTTGCATTTATCGAACTTTTAATTTTAACTACCGTTTTTAAATATAAGACAGGAACAATTTTGTTCATCATTACGTATTGGTATAGCTGTCTTAATACGACCTTTTCTAGAACTTTTGACATTGCGGGAAGAATACTTATTGGTCGTAAGTCGGTAAACGACTTAGGGCTACTTACTTTAGGGAGCGGCTTAACAACTGAGTATTTCCAGGATTCTGGAAAATATCCAATTTCCAAACAACAATTGACTATATGTGTCAGATGTGGTGCAATGACTGGTAGGCAGTATTGTATCATCTTGACCAATAGCATTTGATTTAAGGTTGACAACAATCTCTTTAATTTCCTCAATAGACGAAAATTGAAATGAGAACTGAGAATTTGATTAAAATTATTTGCTCTGTAGTAATTTGTAATTTTTGCACAGTTATTTATTGGAGTAAAGACCGACAAAAAGTAATCGTTCACTTCGTCAGAATTTTTTAGTTCTTGAGGTATTTCGATTATTGGTTTTCCTTTAACATTTAATAGATTCATTGCTTGCCAGAGATTTTTACTGGTACAGTGTTTTGTCCGATGGGCCAAGTAAGCAAATTTCTCTCTTCTTATGGCACCAGCTACTACGTTGCGTAAACTTTTGTAGTAGTTCTAATCAGTGATGCACCTGGTGCGTTTATATTTAGAAAGTGCTATGTCGCGAGTCTTCATCATACAACGAATATTGTTAGTTAACCACGGAGAAAATGGTTTCGTAACCTTTGATGTAGTCAGCGGGGCATGAAGGTCAAAGAGATGAGATAAGTTTTGGGTAAGGTATTGTATTTTCTGTTCAATGGAGTTTATATAGAAAATGTTATCCCACTGTATATTTATAAGGTTGGTATTGAATTCATCAAAAGAAAAGTTGCGAAAGTTTCTGTAAGTAACAAACTTTGGTCGCGGACGAACATAAGTTAAGTTGATAGTACAGAAAACAGCTCGGTGATCAGATATTTTATGATCGATAACACCCGTATGGAGAACCAAATCACTTTTGTTGGTAAAAATTACGTCCAGAAGTGGCTGGGAATTATTAGTTATCCGTGTCGGCTCCGTAAACAATTGACTTATGTTGTAAGAACCAACACAATTAATGACGGTACTATCAGTTAACTGGTCTTCATTTATATCACCCATAACTATAATGTGTTCAAATTGAGGTACAATAAACGAAAGCATACTATCTAAGTATTGAATGAAATCCGGCAAGCTGCAAGCAGCTGTGCGGTAGATTACACCAACTAATAATGTATTTCTACCAATCTTTATAGAGACCCACAGATGTTCGATTCCTATTGCGCACTGGAAATCTCCGAGACATACAGAATACGTGAAATTATTTTTAATATAAATTCCCACACCACCTCCACGGCTGCCACGGTCTTTGCGAACTAACTGGAATTCTGGAATATATATGTCATGATTGGCTATTCTATCATCAAGCCAGGTTTCGGATATACATATAATGTCCAACTGATTCAATTTAACACAATCCGAAAATGCATCAAATTTTGGAAATAGTGAGCAAGTATTAAAATGACATAGTTTTACGTTTTTATTTATATTCAATTCTCGATCTTAGGACTTCAACTTTATTTAGGAAGTATGGGCATTGCGAACCGCTAGCGGAATGATTGGTACTAACATTAGTTTTGAATTTTACATTGTTGTTAGTGCAGTTATTACAACGTAATACATTTTGAGTACATGCTTTTCTTTCATGGTTATCAGAACAATTTGGACAAATAACAAGATCGCTACAACAGTCTTTTATGTGATGGCCATGCTTCCAGCATTTGAAACACTTCACTACGCTAAAATGTTCCTTAACATTACACTTTGACCAGCCAATGTATAGAAAGTTTCTTGTAATTATTTCCTTAAAAATTGCGGGCCTAGTCTCAATTACAACATTAAAGCAATTTTTAAATTTAATTTTCGTAATAAATTTGATGTCCTTGGCTTGCCCAGTTAATTGGTTTGCTTCCACCAAATTATTAATAAATGCAGGGTTTTCCACTGAATTGATATCAACACCTTGAATTATTATCCGCGGATTGAGTTTTTTAGGCACAGTTACTTTATACGCGTTTCCAAAATCCCGATTAAGTATTTGCTTCAATTTATCTCTAGAAATATTGTCATTGCAATTGACTAGCATACCATCTTTAGTCAACCTAGTTCCTAAAATTTGAACGCTAACAGTGGAAGGATCAATCTTTGATTTTATAGAATTAGCTATCTCAACATTTGTGGTGTTTCGATTTAGAGATTGTACCATTAGAACAGCTTTATCTTTGGTGGCTTTAACTGCAGTTGCATAAGTATTTACAGATATACCATCGACAGATGTTAATTTCATGTCAGGTTTCGTACTTGATAAATCGTTTACCGATAAGTTGGTTTTTAGCAATTTATTTACATATTCTAATTCTGCAACGTACTTAGATAGAATATCCTTTTCACGTGTTAGACACTCTACTTCTTTAGATAGCACTGCTATCTTGAACGTATCGGTACTTGAAGTTGAACTTGGGCCTTGCTTATTTTCTTCATCATCGTAACAGTTACGGCAACTAAAAGAATCTTTATTGATTTTAACAATTCGCGAAATGGTATCTAAACATTTCACATGGATTGAAACATCACATGATTGACTAGCACATGTAATATCACTTGCAGATGTAAATTTACCACAAAAACGACACTTTTTATCAACAATTTTATTAGTATCCTCCGAGGCCGATCCGCTCGGCATGACGGCTGACCGGACTTATCAAGCTTATCAAACATTAATAGCTCTAAGTCACCTTCAATTTGTGTCATAAATTTCAACTTAAGAATTTTTATTATGTTGGCAACGATCCTAGATCATGGATCGAACCGTAACTAAAGACGATTTTAAAAACTATAAGTAGTTTAATTCCAAAAGAAGATTAAAAAAAATTACCCTATAGTCTCCGCTCCAAAAATCCTCCGCCTCTGCCCACCGAACTTCACTAACCCCTACTATGTCTTATGCTAACCTATCTATTTAAATTTTTAAGTTTCAGGCAAGTTTGTTTTGGTAGAGATTGGAACATTTTAAATTTCTGGTTTCTGGAAATACTGCAAACAAGATCATTATAAACTTAACATGTCTAATATATCAGTAACACCTTATTGAATTAAAAACATGCTTTTATATTGCTCTCTACAAAATAGAAATCTGACTTAACGGTATTTCTTGCAAATGGCTTTTCTTACAGTAATTATGGAATTAAATATACTGTAATATATGATGAAATCTCATTAGCCGACTTTAAAGCAGGTTATATCGTAAAATTTTCGATACTTTGCCAATTTTTTAAAACACTAAACCTCTGATAAGTACGAATACACTTTTGTTTTATTTAGACATTATGTCTAAAAATGTGAAACTAACAAGTGCGCTATAAACATGGCATACCCAACAAATATAAGAATTTCTAACTTCTGTGAATATTCAGGTTATCCTAGCAAAGCAGATTTCAAACGCTGCACACAAACTTATCCGTACCTTTTTAAACAAAAACCTTTTTCTTTTTGCAAATACCTTTATATAATATGAAGTGAGGTTGTATTTATTAATAACGGTATGAAATATAACGGAGAAAATTCCTCAAGAATACTGACTAAATTACAAATTGCCTCTATATAATGCACTACGGAAGACGAATTAATAAATTTTATCAAATTATTTATACTAACTGTTTTAATGATGGATCACTCCAATATTCTTCTCATCTGCAGGAATCAACTGACTTCACCGATGGTGGAATACAAAATAATTTTCACCAAAAGTTGTCAGGAACCACTTCATGACACGAAGGTATTCGTTTATTAACTTTCTTACAAACACGGCACCAAGCCATGCGCTTTAGTAACATGTTGACTTTTCTATACTCCGGAGAGCAGCTTACTTCTTCAAGCTCTAATCGAAAAGTGAAGTTGAAATGACAGGCACACGATTAGTGTAGTAACTTAGACATCGAAAGGGGAAGTAGCACATAATCCATTATACACCTTATAAACTATCTTTTGTAATTTCAAGGCGTGGTTGAGTTCGCCTAAGTCTAGATGTTCTAGGTGCATGGGTTTCTTGATTATTTCTTCGTTTTCAGGTTGTTCTATTTTGAATTGTAGCTCTGGGAAATTTGCGAGTTTCTTGGTTGCTGTGGGATCTTGACAAACTCTGATTATTTCGTTTTTTCAGTTTTAAATAAGTCTTCTTTAAGGGTGATTAATTTGCTTCCGGTTAATGCTAGATTATTATCGTCTTGATTGCAGTGGACGGTTGCTATTACTTCTGTTGGAAATATGACAATCCATTTGTTTTCTGTAATTTTCTAATCTTCATGTTGGTGATTTGTACGGGTTTGGCTTCACAGTTTTTGTAATGATTTGAAAATTTTAATAATTGTACTTCGCAAGGGCTGTCTTTTTGAATGGTTGTTGTTGTCAATAATTGGCATAAATATTGGTTTGGTGTTTCTTCGGTACATTTTTCGTTTGTATAATCATATCTTAGTTCATTTAAGGATAGGAACTTGGTTTTGGGGATGATAACTTGATACATGCTAGTAATTTTTATTGGAAAAGCAAATAAACAATAATAATTATAATTGTTACTTTCTACTATTGGGATCCCTATCAAAATGTTATTTCGTTATTCTTTACATAGCCCTTTATTATAGCTATTTTTGCAAATATAAGAATGTTTGATTCTGTCACATCAAAAGGTAATTTACTACTAGTAATAAATTATTTAATTAATAATAATTCTTTTAATAGGTCACTTGGTTCTATGATACTAGAGTGTAGTGTATTTAATTTTGCAAATGTTACGGCATTTTCTAAAGTGGCTAAGATTTGTTGGATTAAAGTAAGGGTTGATATTATTTGAGTGAATATTGTATTGAATCTAATTAAATCTCGCATTCCTAACATGGTGGTTTGCATGTTAGTTTCAAGAGTTTGTATTCTATTGGCTATACTGTTTTGAATTCTTACTAGCTTTCTTAATGTTTCGTTGAATTTTATTATAGTTGATTGGGTTAGAGATATTTGGTTGCTAATAATGGTTTTTATATCGTTTTGATGTTCAGTTAGCTGTTGTATTGCGTTGTCATAACGTTCTGCGTCTTGGTTATCTAAATTGCCTGTGACAGCTTTTATTATGTTACCTAGTCCGTTAATTAGTCCTCTTCTTCGTCTTGTAATTTGTTCTGTGGGTATTCATCCGTTAAATTTGTCTTCTATGTTTCTTAGAATGATTTCTATTATGCTGTTGTAATTCATCATTTCTATGGCGTATTCCTTCCCGAGTTTGGCTGTGTCCATTGATTGTTTTAATCGATAATAATTGTTTTTGATTATTTGAAATTCTTGTTTTAGTTCTGTTAAATCAAATTTTTGCGCGAACGTCCACTAGTCTATTGTATTTTGCATACTTCCCAATTTTATTGGTAGTATACCGGGGTTGTTTTTCTAAATCTTCAATTAGTATTTCGTTGTCCGTTCTAACTGGGCGGAGGTTGACGGTATGGGTTATGATTGTCCATCTGAAATTACAGGGTGAATTAGGTTTTTCAAGTGAATGTATTTTATTATTTTGCCATTGTCTACTACGGCTATATTTTTGTCTGATATTCTCTTAATTTTAAATGTGTTAAATTCCTGGGTGCCGTTTTGTGTCGTTTACTTTGGAAATTTTTATCGTATACGGTTTGTCCTATTGAAAATTTATTTGCGTCGTATTCTTATTACGGATTGTGGTGATACGTTCTTTGTCGTTGTCTAATTTATCTTTTACTTTATCATAAGTTATTTTTAATTTCTCTTTGTGATCTTTACCGTATTGTTGATATACTTCCTTGTTATAATGTATGTCGTAAGGGTTCCGGGAATCTAAATGTCCTAATGTTAATTCTAAGGGTATAAAATCTGTTGACGGATGGATCGTATTATTGTCAACGATTAGTGCGTATGACATTAGGTTCGTGATGTGTTTCTCTTTGTAAGTTAATTTTAATAATCTGATTCGTTCTAAGGTTAAATGTAATCTTTCAATTAATCCGTTCGATTCAGGGTGGTTTTCAGTTATAAAATGAATTTTTATTTTGTGGAGCTCTAAAGTGTTTTCTATCGTTTCATTTTTAAATTCGCTGTCGTTATCTAAAGTTGTTGCTTCGGATGTGCCAAATAATGTAAAGTATTGTAAAAATCCGTGTGTTACGTCAATGCTATTTTTCGAGGTGATTGGCATTGCTTGTCCAATATTGGTGAATGCGTCTAATATGGTTAAAAAGTTTTATGCTTCTACTACTACATGTAATTTTTGAAAATCTTTATCAGGTGTTTTGGTTAACACTAAAAGTATTTTTAAAGGTATTCTGCCGTATTTTGCCTTGTCGCATGGTTCGGATTGGTTAATAAAGTCTGTGGTTAACTCCTTCATATCTTTAAAATAGTATCGTTTTATAAGTTGTTTTATTGTTACATTAATTCCACGATGGTTAGTTTTGCCTTCTTGTTGGATTCTAATTACGTCGTTTATTTTATCAGGGCTGTCTAAGGTTATTAATTTTTTTGTGCAGGGCCAGATTTATTGAATAATTTAACATATAATTCTGAGAATCGTTTATACAAATGTTCGGTGTTGAAGTAAAAGTAAAATAGTTTTTTCTCGGGGGTGTATTCTTTTAGAATTTTAATTATTTGCTCCTCGTTGTTGTTCTTGGTTATTTGAATTTGGTATATTTTCTTATTATCTGTTTTTGTATATTTTACGGGATTGGGGTCGGTTAAAACTTCGGTAATTATAAATTGATCGGGTTTTATATGGATTGCCTCGTTTAAGATTTTAATCGTGGTTTTGGCTCTTCGTTCTGTGTCGAATGTATGGTGTCCATTTCTGCTGGTTCTTTCCTTACTTCTGTCTCGTCTATGTTTCCTACAATCGATTCCGTTTCTAGTGCGTTGAGCTGTATTCTACTTAGGGCGCCTGCGATATTGTTATAAATTTCTTTCTTGTATATAATTTTGTAATCATTCTCTTCTAGTCTGATTCTTCATCGTTGTAATTTTGAGTTTGGTTTTTTAGGTTTGCGTAACCATACTAATGGTCTATGGTCGGTGTATATGTAAAATTTTCGTCCGTAAAAGTATGGTCTAAAATATTTTGTTGCCCAAATTATGGCTAATAAGTCTTTCTCTATTGTACTGTATTTTTGTTCAGTCTCATTTAGGGTTCTGAATGCGTAGATGAGTTTATCGCTCTCAATAGTGCGCCTAATGCTAAATTTGATGCGTCTGTTGTCAGTATAAATGGTTTTGAAAAATCTGGGTATTCTAATAGGGGGTGATTCGATGGTATATTTTTAATTTTGTCTACGGCTTTAATGAATTCTTGGGTGTGTTCAATTTTATTTCCTTTCTTTAAACAATTTTTCAAAGGCTTGGTTATCTGTGGTAACCTTTAATGAATTTACGGTAATAACAACTAAGTCCTAAAAATCCTTTAATTTCTTTCTTAGTTTTGGGTAGGGGGTAATTTAGTAATGCGTTCGTTTTCTCGGGATTTGGCATAGCTCCTTGGGGTGTTATGATATGTCCTAAAAATGTTACTTCTTTTTGTAAAAATTCGCTCTTATCTAGTCTAATAACTATAAGTTTTGTACGCCCGTCTTTGTGTTAAAGTTGAGAGGCGCAAATCGATCGCTTATTGGGATTTGCGTCCGAGGGTTTCGGAGTTGGGGGCGCGGACGGGTGGTGGTTAGGTGGAGAATTTTTGCGTGCTTAGGATAGGCCTGTTTTTATGGCGGAAAACCGATAACTTGCGGAGAAATAAGGATTTTCCGTGAAAAGATTAATTTGAAGCGACGTATTCGTTAACGTGATAAAAAAGCTTGGATCCTTCAAAAATTTCCGATCTTAAAAACCGAACGGCCCGTGCGACGAGGTCGGCAACTATTCCGTTAGCATTGGTACGAGAGAGAAGAAACATTGAGTTGGTTTCTAAAATTCGTATTCGGCCGTTAAAAAATATCTAATATATACCAAACAACGCGATTCGTATTCTAAAACCTGAATTATTAACAATTTGCAAGCTGGTAGTATAGTATTTTCTTAAAACAGGTATTAAAATTTGTATAATTACCTCGAGAAATGTCAAACACAGGTAGCGAAAGCATACGGAAGCGAACAAATATGTACTTTCAAAATCTATGAGGAAACAATTTTTTTAAGTTTGTTAAATTTAAAATTATAAATCATCCAATATTACGTAATACTTCCAATAATTGATTAATAGTATATAATAACATGGCTTTTTAATATACACGGGCTATTTATTTGAAAAATAATTTTTTATTGCATTTGACGTTTGTTTACGGAATCGCCCGAACAACTACAATAGACCGTGATTTATTCCTAAAGCGATGTATTTCTTATGTTACACTTAGCATAGTAAGTATACAACCAATGCGATTTCAATGAACAACGCTTCGATGGCGCAAGTCTAACATCGCTGCTTACGAATGCTAACCCCGGTGGTTCGGTTCCCAGTCAAATTCATTTTTTTAATTTAATTTTGTGTTGCTTTTTAAAACATGCAATAGCATTTACTTAACAATATGCATTAAATAAACCAAGACTTTCTTTCATATGCTTCAATGCGATCTACAATCTACAATTTGTGAATTATATTTACTCAAAAAACATTTACACAGTTTACTTTTCACAGATTGTCCAACTTACATATACGTATTCGCATATATGTTTATAAAAACTAAAAATCTTTAATATTTTACGCTCTAAAAACCCAACGCACAGAACTTAAAACCGGTACATTTGCGTTGATGAACAGACGTTCGAGTTGGTTTCAAAAATTGGTATACGATCCTTAACAAATTTTCTAATATGTACCAAACATATTGCATCTATCATAAACTCTACATCTTTATTTAAAACTTTTACTGCGATTTGTGTAATTTATTTGAAAAATGTCAAAAGCAGGTTACGAACACGGTGGTGGCACTCTATAAATGATTATGTTGGCGCATTTTAGTATTAACACTGTCCAAATAGATGACGCCCACAATTTTAAAAGCAATTACGTTTGTCATTCATTTGACGTTTCGGATTATTCTTTATCTAACCATAGCGCTATTCAAAGATTGTTCAATTTGATTGGCTGCATTTCCAAAAATTTATTATGAATTGTGATATTAATATTCGACTTCTTGAATATATCCAGGTATGTGATTAAAAAAAATTAGTTTTACTTAAGATTACATTACTATTCTTTTTATAGGTACTTATTTCACCGTCAATGTTGTTATTACATACCTACCGATATTGCATGGACAAATAATTTATTGTAAAACTAAAACTTAAGAGAAACTGATGTCTTAATGTTAGAGCTTGGCGTTTGTTTATACATTACTGTATTTAGAGGAGATTCATATTTATTAGTTTTTGTGACAAATTTTAAAATAATGGATTACATATTTTATCCGAATCGTGGATTATAGATACGTTCTCTACTATGTGAGAAGTTGTGGAAATAAGAATGCCACTAGGCATAGATTTTCAAATCCCTATAACAAAAAAATTACGTTTTCATGATTATTTTTTAATTTGTATGCCAATGGCCCGTGTTTTGTTGTATTTGACAATTGTACCTGAAATCGGTTTTCTTCTTCCTGCAATATGCAATAAGCCAATTTGTCTTATGCATCAAGCAAGGTTCGGACGTTTAAAGTTGATCGTTCTAAAAACACGGAGCGCTTCAGTAAGAGAGACGTGGAAAATCGCGTTGGTTTCGAAATTCGTATTAGGCTTCTGAGAAATTACTAATATATATGTCAATAAACACAATCCGTATCCTAAAACCTGAAATGTTAACAGATTGAAAGCAGGTACTGCGGTATTTCCTAAAACATTTATTAAATTTTGTATAATTAATTCCGGTTACGTCAACAACAGATTAATACACAGACTATAGTCAAATAATAGAATTCAATGTTTTCTTTATGTAACATAGAACATTTGCTATACATAAAAATCTAGATTAATTTAATATCTAATTTAGTATCTAATTTAAATAATAGCCGCTTTACAGAATAAATTAATATGCGCGGTCTATTTTTAAAAAGGGCCCTCTTATTTGGCAGTTGTGGGCATATCGCAGTTCATTTAAGTATTTCGAGTTCTCTACATTGCACACATGATACATTATTATATTTTCTAATAATGGTCTAACGTACTTTTGCAGAAATCCAAATGCTTTTCAAACGTGCACAACTATGTCTCATTTTATATGTGAAAATCATTCAAATTTATTGGGATACATAAATCATACGGAATGCCCAATTTAATAGGTTTGCACTGTAACTACAACAGTTTGGGGTCGACTTCGATTTCTATCACTTTTGTTGTTACTTAGGCCGTTTAATAATATAACTATCACGACAGCTTTATTTCCATTTTCATTCAAAAGGTGTACATCAAATACATAGCTTTTCTTATGTATAACTCAAAAATCAAATGCCGCGCATATACCACTTTTTAGAACACACAGTTTCAACATTACACCTCATGCACATTTATAATTACTAAAAGTTTATTTATATTCGTTAACAGGTACATTCGAGGTTAGATTGATTTCATACGCCTTCACAGGAGATACTCAATACCAATGAAAAATATCTAAAACGTACATGTACATTATTTTCATTCGCAATATGTTAAAAGAGATATTTCAAAACATATCACTTTTAATGAGGCTACATTAATCTCATACTTCTCTGTTTAACCATTTGCAGCTTCGACAAACGCAAACGCAAACGCTAAACGTCCGAGCCACTTTCGTGTAGAATCACCGTGATTTTTAAATCGCTTGCCAATTTAACCTGCGATATACTATTCGAGATATTGTTAACATTTCACCTTATGCTTTATCCAACGGTTGCTTGCAGCACCTCTATAACTTACTACTTTTAACTATCATCATATATCGGAAATATAAAATACGCCTGTTTATTAATATTGAAAAAGAAAATTTATTACCACACGAATTAGCATACACAAGTATCCAAATATATCCTCGGTACATTCATTCCACGTAAATTAAACTAAACCAATCACCTCATTTCGACTACTTTCACATATCAGCCTTATAAAACAAATTAAATATATTATATAATATACATCTCTTATACATCTTACATATAGTACATGCACAGAATATATATCATACACAGAATATATTACATACACAGAATACATTGCAAAAGTAGACTGAGATCTATTCGCTTGTTTAACATACATTATTTCCTCTATACAGAAAGCTCCAGTAATATTAGATATATTTAAATATCCGCTTTAAAAGAATACATATACTCAATAACCTTCATTTTATAATACATCAAAAATCAAAAAAAAAACCATTAGCAAAAATTCGTACGCATTTTCTACTTTAATATTTATAATCGCAAAAATAAATACAGTTGCTTCTTTATATAGCCACTAACAAAATTTCTACGAACGCAAGAGCTTAACAAAGTTGCCGCTTTAGTTTACAGACTCGAAAATATTTAGAAGAATTTTTAAACATACTCTAACATGCTATTCCGGGAATTGTTTACATTTCAACTTATGCTTCAACACTTTCATTAATTTCTACTTATAAAACTACTGCTGAAAACCACCTCAAATATTGTTTATTAATTTTGAAAGAATTAAGGGATTGTTCGAAATGCCCTTCCTTCAAATTATCTATTCTCAAACGGAACGGCAACTACCAACCGGCGTTATTTGTAGGAATTCTCTATTCGTTCAAAATTGTTCTGCTACGTTCTCATTTGTCCTGCATCGTTCTGCATCGTTCTGCATCGTTCTGCATCGTTCTGCATCGTTCTGCATCGTTCTGCATCGTTCTGCTTCGTTCACAATCGTTCTTGATCCGTTCGACTCCTAGAAGTGATTTCGACAAAGTCCACTAGAGCGTAGTGATCTTCCTCCGATCAATTCTCCGAAGTGATTTTGCCAAAGTCTACTGGGGCGAGGTGGTCTTCATCCGAACGACACTTTGAAGTGATTTCGACAGTCTACTTGGGCGAAGTGGTATGGATCCGATCGACACTTCGTAGTGATTTCGACAAACTCTACTTGGGCGAAATGGTCTTGACCCTATCGATTCTCAGAAGTGATTTCGAAAAAGTCTACTACAGCGAAGTGGTCTTGATCCGATCAATTCTCCGAAGTTGTAACGTGCAATTTTTAATAATTTAAACTTTTACGCTATCCTCTACTCATAAATAAATTTCTACAAATCACTTGTTATAATCTCGCTATATTATATTACGCCCCTGTCGACTAGCGTACTTGAAAAACATCAGTTTGCATAGCTGGTTGCATAAAGTTGGATTTACATTAATAAATAAATAATTATTCGTCGTATAAATTTCGTCCTTAGGCTATTTATCGCGGCCGAGATAACACGCGCGCAGGTGATGGACAACAACGAGGATAGATATCGACAGATTAGCGTGGTAGTTAGTTGTGCTTTGTTCGGATATAAATTACGAGTTTAGTTTTGTGTTTGGATCCGATGTAATTACGTTAAAATAATGTTTGCTTTTCGTTGTTGCTTTGAAGATAGTAATTTTATATTTAATAACTACAAGCACGTCACGATTTTAATTGTTTTTCTGGTGAAGGAAGAGTTTAGTTTTTGCTCTTCGCTCTTAGATATTATTTACGTGGATAATACGGTGTCCTGTCTGCTTTACTAAATGTGTTTTGAGTTGTAGTCTAATAACTATAAGTTTTGTATGCCCGTCTTTGTGCTAAAGTTGAGAGGCGCGAATCGATCGCTTTTTGGAATTTGCGTCCGAGAGTTTTGGAGTTGGGGGCGCGGGCGGGTGGTGGTTAGGTGGACAATTTTTGCGTGCGTTACATAGGCCGGATTTTCGGGGAAAAGATTAATTTGAGGCGACGTATTCGTTAACGTGTTAGAAAAGCTTGGATCCCTCAAAAATTTCCGATCTCAAAAACCGAACGGCCCGTGCGACAAGGTCGGCAACTGTTCCGTTAGCGTTGGTACGAGAGAGAAGAAAGATCGAGTAGGTTTCTAAAATTTGTATTCGGGCGTTAAAAAATATCTAATATATACCAAACGACGCTATTCGTATTCTAAAACCTGAATTATTAATAGTTTGCAAGCTGGTAGTATAGTATTTTCTTAAAAGAGGTATTTCAATTTGTATAATTACTTCGAGAAACGCCAAACACATGTACCGAAATCCGGCGGAAGCAAACGAATATGTACCTTCAAAATCTATGATTACACATTTCTTTTAAAATTTCTCAAAATTAAATTTATAATTCGTCTAATATCATTTAAGAGTACCGATAATTGACTACAATTATACGAAAACATCGCTTTTTAATATACACCAGCTATTTATTTGAAAAATAAATTACTTCTTACATTTGACGTTTATATACGGAGTCGCCCGAACAATTACAATAGACCGTGATTTATTCCTAATACGATGTATTTCTTACGTGACATTAGGCATAGCAAGTATACAACGAACGCGATTTCAATAAACATCTCCTCGACAGCGCAAGCTCAACGTCTCTGGTTACGAATCTTAACTCCGCTGGTTCAATGCCCAGTAAAATTCATTTTTTAATTTAATTTTATGATGCTTTTTAAAACATGCAATAGGATTTATTTAACAATATGCATTAAATAAACCAACACTTTTTTTTTCATATGCTTCAGTGCGATCTACAATCTATAATTTGTGAATTATATTTAGTCACAAACCATTTCCAACCTTTACTTTTCAGATATTGTCCAACTTGCAGAAACGTATTCGCTTATATGTGTATAAAAACTAAAAAACCTTTGATATTTTACGATCTAAAAAAACCAAACGCACAGAGCTAAAACTGGTACATTTGCGTTGATGAACATACGATTGAGTTGGTTTCAAAAATTGGTATACAATCCTTAACATATTTCTAATGTGTACCAAAAAATATTACATCTACCATAAATTCTACATCTTTATTTAAAACTTTTACTGCGATTTGTGTAGTTTATTTGAGAAATGTCAAAAGCAGGTTACGAACCACGGTAGTGGCACTCTATAGACGATTATGTTGGCGCATTTTAGTATTAACACTATCCGAATAGATGGCGCCCACAATTTCGACTGCAATTATGATTGTCATTAATTTGATATTAATTTGACGTTTAGAATTATTGTTTATCTAACCGTAGCGCTATTCAAAGATTCTTTAATTTGATTTGCTGCATTTCCAAAAATTTATTATGAATTGTGATATTAATTTTCGACTTCTTGAATATATCCAGGTATGTGATTAAAAAAAATTAGTTTTACTTAAGATTACATTACTATTCTTTTTATAGGTACTTATTTCACCGTCAATGTTGTTATTACATACTTACCGATATTGCATGGGCAAATAATTTATTGTAAAACTGAAACTTAAGAGAAACTGATATCTTAAAGTTAGAGCTTGGTGTTTGTTTATACATTACTGTATTTAGAGGAGATTCATATTTATTAGTTTTTGTAACAAATGGTAAAATAATGGGTTACATATTTTTATCCGAATCGTGGATTATGGATTATGGATGCTTTCTCTACTATGTCAGAGGTTGTGGAAATAAGAATGCCACTAGGCATAGATTTTCAAATCCTTATAAGAATAAAATTACGTTTCCATGATTATTTTTTAATTTGTATGCCAATGGCCCGTGTTTTGTTGTATTTGTCAATTGTACCTGGGATCAGTTTTGTTCTTCCTGTAATATGCAATAAGCCAATAATATATTTTGGTAAAATGTTTATTTCATTTCTTAAAATGCATGTAAGATGTACAAACTTATATTTTCAGTTTTATTAATTTGACTTATGTACATACATAATGTGAAATATGGAAATATAAATTTTTGCATCTATAAGCTTTCAAATACATTTGCAATGCATTCTTACATGTAAACCATAGCAGGGTTTTTAACCTTTTAAATATAGTGTAGATGCTAACCAAACCTATAATTTCATAGGAAGTATTAGCACTATCCGCCCAAATGACGGACAAAGACGGCAACATCTTATAAACAGGAAGTGGCGCATATATACCAACTCATCTAACCTATGTTACGAACAAGGGCGTAGAAGCACGAGTACGCACTATCTGAAACTCTGTTAACAAAGTTAATTTACAAATTTCTAAAATTAAAGCTTCTAAATTACATAATAATTCTTTATAGTACTGATAATTATTAATTCTGATTATAAAAAGTATCACACATTAATAGACGCGGTCTATTTTAAACACAAAAAGTTAAAAATTTAATTTGACGTTTATTACCGAATACATCTGAAAAATTTCAAGTCTACGTAAATAATTTAGAAAACGCTATATATCTTTTGAGGCTTCGACTACTACAAGTATACAACCAAAAGATTTTCTACAAAATAAGGTTCGATAGCGTAAGGCTAACACCTCCGTCTACCCGCACTTTGTATATAGGTGATGGCCATGCTTCCAGCATTTGAAACACTTCACTACGCTAAAATGTTCCTTAACATTACACTTTGACCAGCCAATGTATAGAAAGTTTCTTGTAATTAATTCCTTAAAAATTGCGGGCCTAGTCTCAATTACAACATTAAAGCAATTTTTAAATTTAATTTTTGTAATAAATTTGATGTCCTTGGCTTGCCCAGTTAATTAGTTTGCTTCCACCAAATTATTAATAAATGCAGGGTTTTCCACTGAATTGATATCAACACCTTGAATTATTATCCGCGGATTGAGTTTTTTAGGCACAGTTACTTTATACGCGTTTCCAAAATCCCGATTAAGTATTTGCTTCAATTTATCTCTAGAAATATTGTCATTGCAATTGACTAGCATACCATCTTTAGTCAACCTAGTTCCTAAATTTTTAACGCTAACAGTGGAAGGATCAATCTTTGATTTTATAGAATTAGCTATCTCAACATTTGTGGTGTTTCGATTTAGAGACTGTACCATTAGAACAGCTTTATCTTTGCTGGCTTTAACTGCAGTTGCATAAGTATTTACAGATATACCATCGACAGATGTTAATTTCATGTCAGGTTTCGTACTTGATAAATCGTTTACCGATAAGTTGGTTTTTAGCAATTTATTTACATATTCTAATTCTGCAACGTACTTAGATAGAATATCCTTTTCACGTGTTAGACACTCTACTTCTTTAGATAGCACTGCTATCTTGAACGTATCGGTACTTGAAGTTGAACTTGGGCCTTGCTTATTTTCTTCATCATCGTAACAGTTACGGCAACTAAAAGAATCTTTATTGATTTTAACAATTCGCGAAATAGCATCTAAACATTTCACATGGATTGAAACATCACATGATTGACTAGCACATGTAATATCACTTGCAGATGTAAATTTACCACAAAAACGACACTTTTTATCAACAATTTTATTAGTATCCTCCGAGGCCGATCCGCTCGGCATGACGGCTGACCGGACTTATCAAACTTATCAAACATTAATAGCTCAAAGTCACCTTCAATTTGTGTCAAATTTCAACTTGAAAATTTTTATTATGTTGGCAACGATCCTAGATCATGGATCGAACCGTAACTAAAGACGATTTTAAAAACTATAAGTAGTTTAATTCCAAAAGAAGATTAAAAAAAAATTACCCTATAGTCTCCGCTCCAAAAATCCTCCGCCTCTGCCCACCGAACTTCACTAACCCCTACTATGTCTTATGCTAACCTATCTATTTAAATTTTTAAGTTTCAGGCAAGTTTGTTTTGGTAGAGATTGAAACATTTTAAATTTCTGGTTTCTGGAAATACTGCAAACAAGATCATTATAAACTTAACATGTCTAATATATCAGTAGCACCTTATTGAATTAAAAACATGCTTTTATATTGCTCTCTACAAAATAGAAATCTGACTTAACGGTATTTCTTGCAAATGGCTTTTCTTACAGTAATTATGGAATTAAATATACTGTAATATATGATGAAATCTCATTAGCCGACTTTAAAGCAGGTTATATCGTAAAATTTTCGATACTTTGCCAATTTTTTAAAACACTAAACCTCTGATAAGTAAGAATACACTTTTGCTTTATTTAGACATTATGTCTAAAAATGTGAAACTAACAAGTGCGCTATAAACATGGCATACCCAACAAATATAAGAATTTCTAACTTCTGTGAATATTCAGGTTATCCTAGCAAAGCAGATTTCAAACGCTGCACACAAACTTATCCGTACCTTTTTAAACAAAAACCTTTTTCTTTTTGCAAATACCTTTATATAATATGAAGTGAGGTTGTATTTATTAATAACGGTATGAAATATAACAGAGAAAATTCCTCAAGAATATGGACTAAATTACAAATTGCCTCTATATAATTTCAGTAATGCTGTAAATGAATGGCTTAGAAAAGCTTGTTGCATGAGGCAATTAGTACAGAAATTACTTAAACCTTAGAGGGTAAAAACAATTATTAATAATAAAAACGTATTCCTATATCTATATGTTATTACTACTGACTACAAAATAAATTTGTGTGTATTGGCTCTACAGGTAACTAACGTTTATGTTACTATTCCAGTCCTGAGAATAAAATTCTCTAGTGTCGTAAGACATATAAGGTAATATAAAGGCAACGAATAATCAAAATATATAAGTGTAAAAGCATGCAATAAATTTACGTACCTGTAGGCATTTTCGTAACAGGCGAAGCTACAATTTCTCAGCTTTCAGGCGATATTACACCGTCGGTGGACGAGAGGTAACTAACCAAAGCGATAGCACTTCGTTTTATTTGAGCAACAACTGTGCGCAGTTTAAAGGAGAATGTCAGTTTAAAAAGCTATTCTTTCACACTGCCCACTTCTCTTGCGCGAACTTGTGTCGCGATTGGACAATCGGAAAATGCACGAGAGAATACGACAGCTTCGGTGCATACACTTTCATCACAGTTTGATACATTTATGAATTCATGCCGAAAGCCGATGATAATTAAGAAGCAAAATTATACCTGGAGCCTTTGAATATATTAGTCATAAGTAAAAAGTAGAAGTGAAAATGTTCTTTCTCATTTGCTCGGAAAATCTGTAAATTAAAACACTGCCCGATAAATTGTCACCAAAGCCATTTATTTTGTTTTTGTAGAGTAGTTGTACTGAAATTAATTTAGTTAAATTTGAAATTGTCCAAATACGAGGACACGTAAAGCTTTATCTATCTTATACTGCACATCAACATTTAGATCTTTAATTCTAATTATTGGTTAAATGGCGAGTTTATTTATTGCACTCTCATAATATGATGTTTATAATCCAACCCATTATACGCAACGCACGCACGCAAGAAAGCACAAACACCCACGCACGCACACGCTTGCACACGCCCTTGCATTCGCACGCACGCATGTATGTCCCACATTTATTCATTCATTCGCCCACCCACTCACAAACCCACCTACATAGACGCATACACACGTGTACGTACATTGCATGAAGTGTGGAATTATACAAAAGTAAGGGTTTATACTTGAACTAACTAGTGCGGGCCGTAAAGGGTTAATCTTTGAACTAGCTAGTGTGGGCCGTATGATGATTACGTGTGCAAAATTGAGTAACTGAAATTTTGATTTTACAATATTGGTAAATAGAGATTATCGTAATTTCTCATTCTGAAATCTGCTTAATGTCATGTTTAGTTTCTTTTTGACGACACTTTTTGAAACTTATCGAATAAAACTAAACTTTGTTGTTTATACTGACGAACATACAAGGATATCCCCATTCACCGTAACTCCCTTGCGTCTGGAGTATTTTGTACTTTACACTTTGTTAATGTCCAGTAACTGTTTATTTCTTTTTAGGCGGAAATATAGAGACAACAAATTGTTGATTTTCATTTATTGTTACAATCGGAGGACCTGCTGGTAGGCGGTGTCGGCTGGACTTGATCTTGATGTCTGTGGATCAACCTCTGGCACTGTAACAACTCTTCCTTTACTTTAATCTTAATTAACAATATTCACAATACATATTACAACACATCAGCACGACAAAATACACACAAGCACACACACACACACACACAACAGAGACTGTACGTGGCCTCCCTGGTTTTCGGCTGCCGATAGCCAGGACACGTACAGGAACGCGTACTTCTCGGTTTCTGATTTCCGGCTACCGGCGGTTGGAAACCGGGAGAAGAAAACCTCACTACAGACATAAGCACACGCACACACAAACATGAAAACAATAAACACACACACCATTATAGCACACTGGCACGACAAAACACACACATACACACACCAAAACACACACAAACACGCACGTACACGTACCTGCACGCACACGCATACGACACAGATATATACGCACACGTGCACATACACACCAGGGACTGTACGTGGTTCTCCTGGTTTCCGGCTGCCGACGGCCAGGACACGTACAGGAATGCGAACTTCTCGGTTTCTGATTTCCGGCTGCCGGCGGTCGGAAGCTGGGAAGGACAGCAGTCCCAAGGACAACATCACAGACAGAAACACACATACGCACCCTCACGCGCACAGACCCAAACACACACACGCACACATACACCAGGGACTGTACGTGGTCCCCTGGTTTCCGGCTGCCGACAGCCAGGACACGTACAGGAATGCGAACTTCTCGGTTTCTGATTTCCGGCTGCCGACGGTCGGAAGCTGGGAAGGAAAGCAGTCCCAAGGACATTACCACAGACAGAAACACACAAACACACACACACTCACGCACCCACACGCGCGCACAGACACAAACACACACACACACACGAGTATTTCCAAACGCAAATAGTATAAAACTAACTAATATAATTTAAGGTAGCAAATAATTCTGTTAGATTTCTTAGGAGTAACAGGTTTGCTGTAATTTTTAGGTAGCAGACTAAATGTAATGTTAGAATAAATAAATAAATAAAAATAAAATACATAGATATATAATATACCTATACAATAGATGACGACGTCGCAGACGTCGGTGGTCGTTGTGTTCTGCAGGGAGAGCGTCGGTGTGGGGGTGACTTGAAGCCTCGGGAATGTGAATTAGTTAATGTTGGCTTTAGCGTCGGTGTCTATCTTTAATGCTCAGAAGTTCGTCAGCGACTTACAGAGACAGTGCGGTGCAGATGTGGTGTTTTGCAGCCTCGGTAATGTGGACTGGTTGGTATTGACATCGGCGCCGGCTTGGCGCCTCTCCCTTAATTTTAAGAAGACTTCCTAGGCTAGTAAAAGCGACTGTCTGAAGATGGTTATGGGTCTCTCCGGACAAGTGAAAGCACCGGATTGATGATCCGGTAGATCTCGCGCTGTAGAAACCATATTGATGCTGGTTCTAAGCTAGTAGAAGCGCTAGACTACTTTCACCTACTAGACTAATGGAAGCGCTAGTTGAGGTAAAGTGAAGTCGGATAGTCAAGGCCCCTTATTTTATACCGTACTGTAAAAAGAGCACTCCCATTGATTACCCGATTCTGGCTCTAATAGGTGCAAGGCGTTCCTATTGGTCAAGAGAAGTTGTGTTCTTGATTGAGTGTTTTCGGTGTCTGTTTATAAATATAGATGCATATGTCACGTTCGCCTCTATATAGGAGAGGATTTCGTAAAGATAGGATGCCCTCCCTCCATCCCTCAAGGGTATAGCGCGTGAGGGTGGAGTGGTTGACGGTGTTGGCCCTTGGTGAATGTTTCTGAGTTGCTGTTCGAAAATCGTCCATATGGAGCTTGGTTTTCTGTCCTCCTTTTATCTGCCGCCAGCACATATTGGGACAGGTAGTCTAACTACGGTGTAAGGGTGTGTCCATTGTGCTTCAAACAGGGATCTAGAGGTCGGATGTACTCGTGCCATTACTTGATCGTCGAGTGCTAATTGGAATGGTGCGGCGTCGTGTTTGTTTACCTAGTTGGGTGGTCCGGTTCTCTGACGTGTACCAACCAGATTCGTTGATTATGAGCCTCTTTGTGGTTGTTACACGAGACTCCGCCTCAGTCTTTGGGTTTTGACAGCTCGCAACCTAAGAGAGTGGAGGCGTCTTTACCGGCTTGTCCATCTTTCTGTTTAACAACCTCTATTAGTAAACTGTAGCTAGGGGAGCTAAGAATGACTATTCCCTAGGCTAGCATCCGCTTGACTCCAGTTGCGATAATCTCCGTCGTAGTGGAAGAACATCGGTACTACGTTGTGCGAAATAGAGTAAGCGGCGTGCTTGTCCGACTGATCTCAGTATATGGCATGCCTCTGATGGATTTTAAACTGTACGCATATTTGAATGTAGTTTATAATGGTCTTCTGCTTGACAAACCATGTCTGTGCTAGGATAACCTCTTCTACTAGGTCGGATACTACCATGAGGGCTTCAGGGTCGGTAACTTGGCCGATGTGAAAGGGTATGGTTTCAACGCTTAACGCGTCCATCTGTCGTCCGTTGGCAGCCCGTTGTGGGTAGTTCCATCTTCTTTCACTTGGAGCACCTTTATTAACTAATCTTTTCTAATCAGGTAGGAGGTGGTTCCGGTGTGAAGCAACGCCTTCGGTAGATATTCATGCATATGCTGCTGAATGCAAGGCGAATGAGCCTTGGCATAGACGTTATTTATGTGGTTCGTGTAATTTACTGTGGTCGAACGGTGTACTGACGTGGTTAGGCAGCCGGTTTGTTGCTTGACCTCCTGGTAAGACAGTGTCTGTACCAGTGCCGCTGTGGACAGAAGTGGTAACGTGGCATCGGTTCTGCCTTACGATTGTCTTTCGGCGATCTCAAGACTGGTGGTTTGTTGGTGTGCCTTGAGCACCTCTTCTTCTTGATGTTGAACTCTGCTCTGGATTACTCTGTTTAATATTGTGGTGGGTGTGTGGCACTGGATCGGGTACCTGAATTCCGGTGGGAGTAGATTCGTGAGCAACTGTTGCGGTGATGTGGTGCAGGTCATCTACTAACATCTTAATAATGGTAGCCATTGTGGTGGTATGCTGAGGTTAAGCGCCACTGGGTTTTTTAGTTCCAGAACTGTCGGTGATGAGGTGTTGGTCTTTTGGAGAAATGGTGTCTGATTGACGCTAGTTTAGTTTGCTCTGTCAGATGTGCTCTCTTGGTCAGGAGGATGCTGTCCAGCGGTTGATTGTCTCGAGTTACTCGTCTGGCTCCGCATTTTAGGCATGGTGTGTTCGGTTTGTCACAGACTCACGTCTGTAATCTTCTTGGTGTGAAGACCCCTGACATTGGGTTCCACTTGGCACAATCGGAGGGCTTGCTGGGAGGCGGTGTCGGCTGGGGTTGATCTATAGAGCTTGAGGATCAACTTCTGACACTGTAACAACTTTTCCTTCATTTCAATCCCTATTAATAATATTCAAAGTACATACATACATATATACGGTATATACAATAAATGACTGCCTCGTCGGCGTCGGGGGTTGTAATGGTCCACGGAAACAGCGTTCCTGCAGGGGTGCTGTCCTGCAGCCTTGTAAATGTGGACTGGTTAATGCCGG
This sequence comes from Platerodrilus igneus, assembly GCA_036346225.1. Classification (NCBI taxonomy): domain Eukaryota; kingdom Metazoa; phylum Arthropoda; class Insecta; order Coleoptera; family Lycidae; genus Platerodrilus; species Platerodrilus igneus. Next base: position 810,309 of record JARFIW010001102.1, on the reverse strand, counting down.
CGTCGGCGTTGGCGCTGACTTCGCGTATCTCTCCCTAATGCTTAGAAGTTCGTCAGGGATTGCAGAGGCAGCATCCGTGAAGGGGTGGTGTTTTGCAGAGTCGGTAATATGGATGGTTGGTATTGGCGTCGGCGTCGGTTTAGCGTCTCTCTATTAATTCTTAAATGTCTCTTCGAGCTAGTAAAAGCGCAAGCTCTACGGGCAAGTAGAAGCACTGTTTTGGCGATCCGGTAAATCTCGGGCTTAGAGAAAGCGCCGAGATGCAGGTTCTGGACTAGTAGAAGCGCTAGATTACGTTTCCTTTATTAGGCTGGTGGAAGTGCTAAGTGAGGTCAACTGAAGTCGGCTGGTCAAGGCTGATTTCATGCAGTACTGGAAAAAGCGAGCGTTCCTATTGGTCGCCCCATTCTGGCTCTAATTGAAACAAAGCGTTCCGAGGGGTGTGGTGTTTTTGGTTGAGTGTTTTCAGTGACTGCTTATAAATATAGGTGCGTGTGTCACGTCCGCCTCTACATGGCACAGGATTTCGTGTGGATAAGTTGGTAACGATGTCTTAGCAATAAAGCTATTTAAAATTTTAAATTTTGATATTAAAGTGTCAGATAGTTAATTTTTCCAAGCATTGAATCTGAAGCTGTTCCACAGAATAAAAGATAAGTCAACGCTTTAGCCCATTTCTATTAACTCATGTCAGATGTTAACATTAATTTAAAATTTTTATTTATTAATCCACAGCACCTAAATCACTAAAGCTGTAATAATTGATTCCTGGCCATAACTTACCTACATATTGTTACTTTTTTTTTTTTCTCTAATTGTTGGCTCCGCTAGCCTCACGCATGGGCGCTAGTGAAACGTATTTTCTAACTCAAAGGCCTGACGTTGCCGGCACCAGTGAAACATATTTCTTGACTTACTAGAACACTACTTTATTATCACCATGCTCCAAGTCAGGTGTCTGCAAAACAAAGTCTTCCGACGTAACTAGGGTCTATTCCTTGGGTAGAGCTATGAGCAATGGGGGGGTAAGTCGAAATCTGAAGGGGTCATACTCAAACTAAAACAAACAGGCGCCACCAAGTCCAGATTGATTTATATTAATGGCATAGCAAATTTCTAAGGGCGGACGTGGAGACCCAAAGAAAAAAGATCGCCTTCGCTGACACAAAAGCTTGTCTTAACAGAATAAGACGCTGTTCCTGTAAGGAAAAATAATAATTAAGTCACCTAGAAAATGGGAACACAATTTGCGTCCCTCAAGTATACCTAAAATGCATAAAGAATATTTTCTACATAATGGAGTTATAAAATTTAATTCTTATTGTTTTTGTTTATCAGGTCTGATCAAACTAGATCAGAATAAAAACTTTCAATGTGGATTATAAATTTACTAGAAAGAATTTTCTTTGTTTCAGTAAATAAAATTCAAAGTGATAAAATAAAATGAATACTTGATATACTTGTAAAGTTGTTGTAAGGTTTATCAACTGATCCTTACTTAAATAAATTACAATTCAGTGTGACTGGTTATGCTAAAGTTTACTAACCCAATCAGATCTGTGTAGGTCATTTACAAATTACTATATAAAATTTCTCTTTAAGTTAACGATATTAAAATCAATTTGAAATCAAAATATTCACAAAGATATTCTCTAATTTTATCAAAAGTGGCAGTACTGTAATACTAAACATCTGTTAGCCATTATGCAATTGTTGACGGCATTGTTCAAACAAACAGGTGACGTAATTGCAGCTGTTAATTTATGCTGAAGCCACGTGTAGTCACATATTTACGAAACTAAATGAAATCAAATTTGATACTGGGGAAAACCAGCTTAATTACAGGTAAACTGAATAACAATTTTGTACTTCTAACAAACAAAACGAAATAATGTACTTTCAGAATGAAGTACTGAGGAAGTTCTTAAATCTACTACGAACCAACTACCGGCTGTTGTCCTTGGTTGGGATGGAAACAACCTCGCCGTGCTGAATCTGCTACTAATTATTCCTGCCTTCCATGCTTTAATACAGGTGTTGAAGTGAAGCGGATTTCTTACATTGATTCAAGGCAACATTACTTTCGTAGCGTAATCTTCCGTTGTCTAATCTTATTTACAAATATAATTTTCATTACGTAGTTCATAAGTTAAGGTTTCTAAATTGTAATTTCAAAGTAGTCGTGTGGTTTCTAATTTATCGTTGCAGTTTCTGACATGTCGTTGCGGTTTCTGACATGTCGTTGCGCTAAATAAATTTTTAAATTAGCTAATATGATAACGAATATACAAAATGTGGATTATGTACTAACCGTTACTCAGGAAATGTTTCACAAAAATAAGGCGACCCGGAGGTCACTCGTCATTCTTTTCAAATGCATCTTGACGCTGCCTCTAACTATCGACGAGTGCGCTCGCTGCGTTCTTACATGGTGGGAGGATCCCGGGGTGGGGTTGTCAAAACCTCTTACGCGCGCGCCAGTGGCTGTACAATACACCGAACTCCGAACTAATAGACTAATGATTCTAGATATTGTAATACTGTAAAAATTTGATTGTTACTCGTATCAATATTCTAGCTAATAAAGGTATTTTAATATTCGTTTTACCTTTAATGAATAGATTCTTTTACTGCGAAAATAAAATTGTTACACTACCCCTTTCCTAAAAGAAAAAAATTTTTTTTTTTAAGAAAAAAACTTCAAATATAACAAATACAAAAAAATTTTTATCTAAACAATACTAGCCTTTTCTACCTTCCTAACTAACTATGCAATTTTATGAATTTATTCAAATGGAGGGGACAAATATTTACAAATGAGAGTGTGTTGGTAACTACGTGTACCTGACGTCCATCGGGAGACAAAATCGGGGAGTCACAATTGGTAATAATCAAAATTGGGAGGGGGTCAAATTAGAAAGTCAAACACTCCACAGGACAAAAAGATTGAATTCACAATGATTCTTTAACATGGGGTTCTTACTACTAACAAGGCTAATATCTATTACCTATAACCAAACATTTACAATTTATTTCTAATTTCAAAAAAAACTTCACTTCCAGGAGCTCAATTAGCTCTATCTCCAAAAAAAAGGAATGCTTCCTCATCAAGACAGCATAACTATTCAAAGCATCATCACTATAAGGTGACAATCAAAAGGAAGACCCTACTAATAGGTCTAAATTTAAACACCATCATCACAAAGTGATAATCAAAACAAAAGTGACCTAACCAAAAGGTTACTTATCAAACTCAAATACAAAATATTATCACTTTATTACAAAGAGATAATCAAAACGAAGGCAACCTAACCATAAGGTTACTTATCAAATTCAAATACAAAATATTATCACTTTATTACAAAGAGATAATCAAAACGAAGGCAACCTAACCATAAGGTTACTTAACAAATGCAAATACAAAATATTATCACTTTATCGCAAAGAGATAATCAAAACTAAGGTTACCTAACCATAAGGTTACTTAACAAATTCAAATACAAAATATTATCACTTTATTACAAAGAGATAATCAAAACTAAGGTAACCTAACCATAAGGTTACTTATCAAATGCAAATACAAAATTGAACCAGTCAGGGCTGTAATATCCTACACCCTACTGAATATCCTATCACTAAGTTCTAACAAACAACTGATCTCATTAGTGATGGAGCAAATGGTGAGACTCACCAAGCCAACTTTGACCTTATCAAATCAAAGAACTTCGAACGGTCAAAAGGAACAAGGGAAAGAATAATCCAATATTCTCTCTACCTCGATATGTAGAAATCAGGACCAACAATTAAATAGCCCACCTACTTCTACATTGTAAGGATATCTGTCAAAGACATCCTCCAAACACATCTCTGAGCAACGCGCGAGCAAAATGTCCAGCGTGCACACCAAGGCACACCTCAAACCTACAAAATTTACAAAATCTCTAACCACTTATTTCACTTCTCAAATAAAATACTCAAAATTAGTGAAACGACACTAAATCAAAAATCGGAACAAAACAAAACAAACCACTACGTCATTACTTAATATCAAAGAGATGATCGGACCGGAATTAATCGTCAGGATCATCATTTTCCTTTGGATACGACGCTTCAACTGGTTTCAAGTCCTTTACGTGCCATTTCCTGCTCTTGTCCCATCTTCGTTCTCTAACTCATATACTAAATTGGAATGTTTTTCCGAACTTTACTCATAACGAACTTAGGAGCTAACTTAGCGGAAAATTTATCACTAGCACTCGAGAGGACCTTATTAGCTCTCCAAACACTTTCTCCGACTCGGAATGAAATGTCTCTTCTCCTAAGATTGTAGCGTTTACTCGAACGTTGGTAAACTACATGCAAATTTTCACGGACATTTCCAAAAATATCAAACAAAGGTTGACGATCCAAAACATAAGAAGGTCTACTACTGGAGACGACATCAACATCTTCACCCGGTATAAAATTATCATTATAAGCTTTTCCACTTAAAGGTACTTGACGACCAAAACTAAAAATTTGGCGAATAGTTGGTGGACTCATGTTTTGCTAAGTTGATTGCGTATTGGATCTTTGATATCTCAATATCCCACGTATCATGTTCTTCTACGTATGACCGGATTGCTGTACCAACTGTCTTATTGATTCTTTCCACAAAATTGCATTGGGGAGCATAAACAGCATTATACCAAATCTTTTGAATTTTGTACCTTGCACACAAAGCTTTAAAAATACGTCCAATTAATTGTGGACCATTATCACAAATAACAAACTGTGGTACTCCGTAGACAAGAAATACTTTTTCCTCCAAAAACTTCTCAATCAAATGTGCCGTGGCACTTCGCAAAGGTTGCAAAATCGAATACTTCGAGAACCAGTCACAAACAACCAAATGCCATTTACCTGCTTATGAGTCTTCAATAAAAAAAACTAATCAAGACGATAGCTAACAAAAAAAATCAGTGTTCAGGTACACTCTCATCCTACTACCAATCGAACTGTCGAAACAACAACAATGCTTCACAACGCCTAAATATGCTAGAGTGACAAACCCTCTACGAGTCTCACCTAGACTAACAATACCAAAATTTACATCAAATCAAAAAAAAAGATGCAAAAAAAATCTAGAGCGCCTAACTCACCTCGAGTCTCGTCTAGACTTACGCAATGCCGAGCGACCAACCCTTCCTGAGTCTCGTCTGGACTGACATACTGCTGAGCGACCAACCACGACGACAAGTTCCGCCTAGACTAAATTGCGTTGCAATGCCGATCTAAACAAAATCTGCTAACAAAATCAAAAACGTGCTTATGCACAAAGAGCAATTCTCAAACGACACAACGACAGCTCACTCCAATGTACCTTCAAAATAGAATCTCTAGCCTTATCATCAAATTTCGACAAAGATGTTCTTTATTGACTCAAACAAATCAAACAACAGGCTTATCAGCTTCTTTAGCTGACAGTCTTCCTAAAATTTTCCTCAAAACCGGTTTCTCACTCTCTACTCCCGTTCTTCTTTAAGTCGACAAACAATTCGGAATATCCGACATGATTACAAAAGCCTAATGGAATCAAACTGAAAGATCTAAATGATCTGAACCTTACAAAAATGATCAAAACAAATTCGTACTACCAAAGGTAAAAATCAAGAGGTGTTTTTGGTAAAATAATTTTTGCCAAAACAATATCAAAAAAAATTATATTGGGTCAAAATAGAATGAAAATCAAAAGTAAATTTAACTAAGTTAATTAATTGATTGACTGTGGTTTAACGTTACAACCAATCTTTTATCAAAAGCGAACAAACAAATCTAAATGTCAAATAGACTTTAAGCAAACAAATTTCGACGCAAAATAATTTTTGGACAAATAGATTTCAAAGCAAAATAAATTTTGAGCTAACAAATTTCGAAGCAAATTACTTTTCGAACAAACTAATTTCGAAGTAAAACAATTTTTGAACAAACAAATTTCGAAGCAAAATAAATTTTGAACAAACAAATTCGAAGCTAAATCAATCCCGAACAAACAAATTTGGAAGCAAAAATAAATTTTGAACAGACAATTTCAAAGTAAAATTATTTTTGAACAAACAAGTTTCAGAGTAAAAATAATTTTTAAACGAACGAATCTCGAAGTAAAATTAATTTTGAACAAACAAATTTCGAGGTAAATTAAATTATGAACGAACGAATTTCGACGAATCACTCGTTGAATAAACAAATTTCGACGCCTCACACGTTGAACAAACAAATTTCGACGCCTCACACGTTGGACAAACAAATTTCGACGCCTCACACGTTGAACAAACAAATTTCTAAGGGCGGACGTGGAGACCCAAAGAAAAAAGATCGCCTTCGCTGACACAAAAGCTTGTCTTAACAGAATAAGACGCTGTTCCTGTAAGGAAAAATAATAATTAAGTCACCTAGAAAATGGGAACACAATTTGCGTCCCTCAAGTATACCTAAAAATGCATAAAGAATATTTTCTACATAATGGAGTTATAAAAATTTAATTCTTATTGTTTTTTGTTTATCAGGTCTGATCAAACTAGATCAGAATAAAAAACTTTCAATGTGGATTATAAATTTACTAGAAAGAATTTTCTTTGTTTCAGTAAATAAAATTCAAAGTGATAAAATAAAATGAATACTTGATATACTTGTAAAGTTGTTGTAAGGTTTATCAACTGATCCTTACTCAAATAAATTACATTTCAGTGTGACTGGTTATGCTAAAGTTCACTAACCCAATCAGATCTGTGTAGGTTATTTACAAATTACTATATAAAATTTCTCTTTAAGTTAACGGTATTAAAATCAATTTGAAATCAAAATATTCACAAAGATATTCTCTAATTTTATCAAAAGTGGCAGTACTGTAATACTAAACATCTGTTAGCCATTATGCAATTGTTGACGGCATTGTTCAAACAAACAGGTGACGTAATTGCAGCTGTTAATTTATGCTGAAGCCACGTGTAGTCACATATTTACGAAACTAAATAAAATCAAATTTGATACTGGGGAAAACCAGCTTAATTACAGGTAATCTGAATAACAATTTTGTACTTCTAACAAACAAAACGAAATAATGTACTTTCAGAATGAAGTACTGAGGAAGTTCTTAAATCTACTACGAACCAACTACCGGCTGTTGTCCTTGGTTGGGATGGAAACAACCTCGCCGTGCTGAATCTGCTACTAATTATTCCTGCCTTCCATGCTTTAATACAGGTGTTGAAGTGAAGCGGATTTCTTACATTGATTCAAGGCAACATTACTTTCGTAGCGTAATCTTCCGTTGTCTAATCTTATTTACAAATATAATTTTTCATTACGTAGTCCATAAGTTAAGGTTTCTAAATTGTAATTTCAAAGTAGTCGTGTGGTTTCTAATTTATCGTTGCAGTTTCTGACATGTCGTTGCGGTTTCTGACATGTCGTTGCGCTAAATAAATTTTAAATTAGCTAATATGATAACGAATATACAAAATGTGGATTATGTACTAACCGTTACTCAGGAAATGTTTCACAAAATAAGGCGACCCGGAGGTCACTCGTCATTCTTTTCAAATGCATCTTGACGCTGCCTCTAACTATCGACGAGTGCGCTCGCTGCGTTCTTACATGGTGGGAGGATCCCGGGGTGGGGTTGTCAAAACCTCTTACGCGCGCGCCAGTGGCTGTACAATACACCGAACTCCGAAACTAATAGACTAATGATTCTAGATATTGTAATACTGTAAAAATTTGATTGTTACTCGTATCAATATTCTAGCTAATAAAGGTATTTTAATATTCGTTTTACCTTTAATGAATAGATTCTTTTACTGCGAAAATAAAATTGTTACAATATAATGTCGTTTTAGTTAACAAGTAGAAACAATTAGACAATTAAAAAGTTATAGCTTAGTCGACTATAACAATGTCCTGGAAGTGTAGAGTGCAGCTAACCTTTCCTAATTGTTATAAAGCGTCAGTGGGATAAGAAGTTCCAGGAACTGTTCCCGATATACGGCCAATAGAAAACTTTATTTGTTATAAGTGTGTATGTCTCCAGGCTAGTGAAAGCGCCTGTTAGACGATGGTTATAGGTCTCCCCGGGCTAGTGAAAGCGCCGTTTTGATGATCCGGTAGATCTCGCGCTAAAGGAACATTCCAGATGCTGGTTCTAGGCTAGTGGAAGCGCTAGACTACTTTCACCTACTAGACTAATAGAAACGCTAGGTGAGGTAAAGTAAAGTCGGATGGTCAAGGCTCCTTCTTTTATGCATTGCTGTAAAAAAGCGTATTCCCATTGGTCGCTCCATTCTGGCTCTAATAAGAGCATGGCGTTCCTATTAGTCAACTGACGTGGTGTTATTGGTTGAGTGTTTTCGGTGTCTGTTTATAAATATAGGTGCATATGTCGCGCGTGCTTCTATATAGGACTAGATTTGTGAGGATAGGACGCCCTCCCACCTCCCCCAAGTGTATAGCGCGTGAGGGTAGAGTGGTTGACGGTGTTGGCCCTTGGTATATGTTTTAGAGTTGCTGGTCGGAAATCGTTAAGTGGACCTTGGTTTTCAGTCCTCCTTCTATCTGCACCCAGTAGATGTTGGGTCAGGCGGTCTAACTACGGTGTGAGGGTTTGTCCATTGTGCTTCGAACCGGGATCTAGAGGTCGTATGTACTCGTGTCACTACTTGATCGTCGAGTGCTAATTAGAATGACGCTTCGTCGTCTTTATATACCTGGTTCGGTGGTCCGGTTCTCTGACGTATACCAGCCGGCTTCGTGGATTATTATTTATTGAATGTAGTTTATGCTGGCCCTCTGCTTGACAAGTCATTCCTGTGCTAGGATAACCTCATCTACTAGGTCGGAAACTACTATAAAGTCTTCAGGGTCGGTAACCTGACAGATGTGAAAGTGTATGGTCACAACACCTAACGCGTCCATCTGTCGTTCGTTGGCAGCCCGTTGTGGGTGGTTTCATCCTCAGTTACTTGGAGCACCTTCTCCTTTTTCTTAATTAAATCATTAATTAACTAAACCTTTAATAAACCTCCTATACCAACTGGACATTCCCATAAAGCGTTTTATTTCAGTGGTATTTTTGGAACGATGAAAACCCACCATCGCCGAACCCCTATCCGGAACGGTACCAATTTCTTAATTCAAATTACAAATTTTTAATTTTAATTCTGCCATCTAGGGATTGTCCATGGAAGTCATCTAACCAGACTCTAGAAGTTCTGATCTTATTAACCAATAATTTCACAAAAACAAAAAGACGATTATTGCCTACATTTTTTCGAACATTACATCGGTTTGTGGTTTCAAATTATATCAATCACTTTTACTGAATTTTTTTTTCGATTTAACACCATGGTAGCTTCTTAAAATATGGTAATGTGACAGTCACCATTTTTTTCAATATACAGTTGCGAAAGAAAAATTTCTTAGGGTGCTTTGCAGAAACGAAAAGCAAGCCCTTGTCTTAAACACCACCAATATCTTGAAAATTTATTTTTCTGAAAATTACACCAACCAACCTTTTCAACTACCCGAACACCTTTACTGTAACTTGTAGTCGGCTAATCGCGACTTTATCTTTAACTACGCTTTTAACAGATGCGGAATAAGTGCAATGAGCTGCAGAATTGTTTTAAGGAGTTATTTGTAATTGTAATTTGGTCTATACGAATTAAAAGCTTAACTAACATGCAAGTTTTGTTTTATTAAAGAAGCATCTTCTGTCTTCCTACATAACCTCGACTACACTACAGTGTTATCTACTTCAGACAACGCTAACTGAAAAATATAGTTTGAAATAAATTCGTTTGTATCATCCTAACCTTAGCATACTCTGCAGGACGATTGAAAACCTTCTAAATAAACTTTCTAGTTTAGCAATTAACAAAATATCTGGATTACTTCTTTCTAGGCAACAAGTTCTTACAGCATTTCAAATCTCATATTCAGGGAGATTAAAAAAAGTTTGGTTTGAACGTTTTATCAGCCATTCCCAAACTACTAAAGAGTTTTTAACACTTTGATATCCAATAAGAGCATCACCAGTGGATAACTCAACTGTTGAGTTAAACACATCTACCAAAGACGGTTTTGAAGACACAGCAACTTCTCAAATTCTGTCCAGAAAGAATACTAGTGTCTTGATCATCACATCATTGGGTCTTTAGTTCTGGAACTGGGGGAACTGAGCTAGCCTACACATTTCCCTGAGATTTCAACAGCCTACACCTTTCAGTATCTTCGTGCAATAGTCTAATCTAGGCCTATCTCTAGCTCTCTTTTTTTCTATCTCTGTCTGTAATATATCTTGCACTATTTCCCAAATGCCTTAGAACGTGATCTGTCCTTTTTCTTTCATTTTTTGTTTTTTTTCCACAGATAGCTTTCATCCTCTGCTATTTTTGGAAATTCTTTGTTATTAACCTTGTCTATCCATGCTAGTATCATCCTACATCTTAAGCACCACAACCCAAAAAGGTTTCTACCATTTTCCTGTCTGATAGTCCTACTGTCCCTATTTTATAGCCGCGGAGTACTGTGCTCCACGCATATGCTTTCGACAATTTTTTCCTTGTTGCTGTTTGTTGTCTTCGAACACAGCAGCTGCTCTTTCTGTTAGATACAGTTCAGTTCCTCTTCTATTGTTTTCTAAATATATCCTCATTTCAACGATATTCAGTGTTTGTGAAGAGGGTTATGCAACTTGCGGCTACTAAGATCCACCAACAATAGACATTTGCCTAATTAATGGTTTTCTAATAAAACCTTTTGCACAAACAACATTAGTTGAAAATATTGCAAAACCAACACCTGTAACTATTTATTTATTTGTCATTTTAATCTTGACACTGGTTGGATGTGTACCACCATTGATTTATATTTTGAGCTAACCTGCACATTTCTCTGAACTCCCACAGCTTACATCTTTGACTATCTGTGTGCAATAGTCTAACCTAGGTGTACCTCTACCTCTCTTTTCCCGCACTATTCCCTCGTACCCTAATATGTGACTCATCTCTCCTACCTTTTACTGTTTTCTAGATATTTCTTTCTTTCCCCACCATTTCCAGAACCACTTTGTTTTTAACTTTGCTTGTCCATGACAACTTCATCATACGTCTGTTGCACCACATTTCAAAGGCTTCTGTCTTTTTTCTGTCCGCTTCTCCTATTGTCCAAGTTTCACAGCTGTAAAGGTCTGTGCTCCACACATATGCTTTCAGCAACCTTTTCTTTGTTTCTATTTTTATTGTCTTTGAACATGGTAGTTGCTTTTCTTTATGCTAATCCTTGTGTTATATTTTTTGTACTTTTCCCAACTTGCGTTATTTGGCTTCCTAGGTAGAAATTCTTAACCTCTTGTAAATTCTCGTTTCCTATTTGTATTCAAGTTGTTAATTTGTTTTCCTCCCCTTTTTACGTACTAGTACCTTAATTTTATTTTTGTTAATTTTCATACCGTTTCGCTTTGCTAGAACTGTTTCCATTTCACTAAGCGCTGCTTCTAACTCTTCCTTGCTAGATGCTAATGATGCTATATCATCTGCAAATCTGAACATATCAATTTTTTGTCCCTGCATAATAATGCCAAATGTCTTCCTGCATTTGAGAGTATTGATTGCCTCTTCACTGTACAATTTAAAAATGAACGGGGATAGGGCACATTCCTGTCTCACTCTTTTCCTAATATTGACTTATCTACGTTCCTGCTCTGAATTTATTACCCCTGTTTGCTCTTTGTATAAGATATGTATTATCCATCTATAAAGCTCAGTCCAATCTTTTCTCGAACACTCTTTTCCATTTTATATTGTCGAATGCTTTTTCACATCCACAAACCCTATATACACGCTTCCTCCTTTTTCAATTGTCTTCTACATTATCACCCCCAGAGGTAAAATAGCCTCCCGTGTTGCCCTGTTTCGCATAAACCCAAATTGGTCTTCTCTTAGTATTTCGTCAGCCCGTTTTTGTACGATTCTAGTTAATATTTGTGACACGTGTGCTCTTAAGCTTATTTTTCAAAAATTTTCACATTTATCTTTGCCTTTTTGATAGTGACTACGATGTCACCTTTAAAATCTTTGGGTATCTCGCTTTGTCTCATACATATAGCTTAAAAGTTGGAAGAAACCTTCTGTTACCAACTGTCCAACGGCTTTTAAAGTTTCTGCTTGCACCTTATCTATACCCGGTGCCTTGCCATTTTTCGGACCCCTTATGCTAACTCAAACTCATTTCTAAGTATGGGATATAACAAGTCATCTTTTTCAATGTCTGATACCTGTTCTGGTGCTGTTAGTTCCTGTCCTGCATATAAGTTTCCTATACATTCTTTTACTACTTCTTTTACTACATTTTCTATAAAGATGTTTCCTTTCGCGCCCATTATATTTTTTCTACACGGTTTTATTTCCTTAAAATCTATTTTAATTAGTTTGTATGCTTCGCCTGTCTTTCTTATTTTTTCTTAGTTTGTACTTCCTTGCATTTTTCATCAATCTATTGTTCTGTAGCTTTTGCGCATTTGCAATTAATTTTTTATATTATGGCTTTGTATTTTTGTTTTCCTGCATAGTCTGGTCTGTATTTGTATTTTCGTCTTTCCTCTACTAAATTTCGGATATCCTTTGTTATCCATGGTTTCTTATTTTCTTTTTGTTTATACCTCAAAATATCTCTGTCCGCTACGTCTAAGCTGGATTTAATGTTATTCCATTCGAAATTTCCCGTTGTTTTTCACAAGTTCATTTGACTTTTCTTTAAATATTTGATGGATGCCTTTGCTTTTCAGTTTCTCAATGTCAATGAATCCTTTTCGGTACCTATTTCCCAAATTTTTTAATTTAAAGACCGCCTTCATAATTACGATGTTGTAATCAGTGTCTATGTCTATTACTGGGTAACTTCTACAGTCTTTTACTTGATTTTTAAACCGTTGTCTAACAAGATTGTAATCTATTTGATTTCTTCGTATATTTCCAGGCATCTTCCATGTGTATCGTCTTCTAGCATGGTATTGAAATAATGTGTTTGCGATGGTTAAATTGTGTTTGTCGTTTCGGGCGTCTAAGCTAAATGAATCTACTACTGCGCCTTACCTTCCCCCCGCCTACCACTATATTAAAATCCCCAGTAATAATAAATCTTTATGTCCTTTTACACATCTTAGTATGTCTTCGATATCTTTGTAGTTCGCTTCTACCTCTTTATTACTGTAGCTAGAGGTAAGCATGTACACTTCTTTTTTTAGTGTATTTACCGGTTTAGATTTTAATCTAACCATGAGTACTCTTTCGTTCTTTTGTAAATAGTTTTTTACACAGTATCCTATTTTTTTCGCATAACTATCTCTACACCCAAATTTCCTTCCACTTATCCTGTATGAATTATCCTAAAGTCTCCGCTTCAGAAATTCTCTACATCTGGGCACCGAACTTCGCCAATCCCTAGGTCTAATGCTAACCTATCCATTTTAATTTTCAAGTTTTCCAGCTTACCTACTTGCTTCATACATCTGACATTTTATGCTCTGACTCGCAAAATGTCCCTGGCTTTTTATTTAACATTCTGATCGCATCCTCCTAAGTAGTCTCCTCCGGGAGATCCTAATGGGGAACTATTTTAACTACAGAATCCTTTATCCCAGAAAATGCCACCATCTTAATTAACAGTTTAAGTACTCTGTGTACTTGGGAGGTAAAGTGGTGACTTTTCGTTGCCTTGCACATCGCAGTAGTGTGTCTTAAAATGTCACGCCGACCCCTAGGTTTTCTGCCACTTTAAGTACCGAAAGAGCTGTTGCCCTCTTCCTGGAACCTGCCTTAGCCTGGTTTCTCACTAAAGACCAAAAAAAACTTGCTAATTTTGTTAGACGTTTAGTTCGGTTTTTTAGCTCACTGAAACCCATAAGCCATTCAACTCGTTCTAGTAAACTAGAACTTCGTCAGGTGAAGGTCCATTCAGAACAGGATTGTTTTGAATTTCTTAAAAATTTAATAGATCGCCAACTAATAGGTAAATTAGGGTGAAATTTAAGTAGCCGTTGTACAGATCTTGAAGTTTACACCTTACGAGAAAATTAATTTGCGTTTTAGAAGAAAAATCCCATTTGAAATTAATTTTATTAAACCGTCAAAGCAAACTGCTATAGAAACTAAAAGGATACACTAACTATAATCAGTACGTTGTCAAGGTAGACTGCGTGTGTTAGTCCAAAGATAATATATGACATAACAACTGGGTTACAAGAAATAGACATAGTTGTTTTTGCCAAATAATATCATTGTATATCTCTATATTTGCAGCACTTTGTTAGACATGACGAAAAAAGGATTGCGAAAAGTTTATAGAACAAACGTTAGTTAGCCCTTTTGCAAAATGTTGTAACTAATATGATTATCATCGGCTTTCTGAAGTTATCATAATTTAACAGCTACACTAATAAATTGTATACTATTCATTTCCGCAAGCAAAGCAAGATTAATCCGTGATGTGCAAGACATTTTAGGAATAGTGTAATAAAAAGTAATCGCTGTATGCCACTTGTTCTATTTAATTTGATTCCATTATGAGTTACTTGGTTAGTATTATAGGTACTGTAATTAATTAACGGTGTTATTATTAATCCAACTATTGTGTGCCTTAGTATAGTATAACCATATTACTAATAGTGCTTTTATTCTTAATTAGTATCTTTTCAGCTACGTAAATTTGGGAAAGTTAAACTTTTTGTATCTCTGTTGCATATATTATTATTTTAATTGCGTTGAACTTCAAATACGTAACACTCCTGTCATTTTAGGTTTAGCTTTCTTATTTGAAATTTGGCCGACCTTAAGTGTAGACCCTTTTAAATGCTTCTACATCTTTAACTTCTCGTTTAACTTCCTTAATTACATAGTTTTGTATTTAATTACAAGTAGAGGCGGATCTAGAATTTTTTCGGGGGGTGGGGGGGGGGCAATTTAACACACAAAGATTTAAAATAAAGTACCCAAACTCAACACCTGTTTATTGAAATTTTGGCTTTTATATTATTCACATGTTAATGATCGCATCTCGTATACGAAAAGGGTGGACAAAACTGTTGTGTTATAAGTAGTAAACTGTTGGCCGTTCTTGTTCATTATTGCAATAAACTCAAATTTTGTGTTGCGCTTTAGAAACTTAATCTTCTAAAAAGTACTTATCTTTATAGATTGTCTATTACATATACTGCAGCTGAGCAACTGAGCTTCGCTCGGGGGGGGGGGGGCAAAACCTCCTTCGCCCACGGTCTAAATTTGCCACTGATTACAAGATTGTGGCACATGATTGATAATTTAACAACTTTTTTTAAAAGGTTTTAAATGTTTTTAGCCCAACTGGTACTGTGTGGATTGCTTAACCAGTAATTTTTTGCTTTAAGGATTAAAGTAAATGAAATGTTTTCACAAATTAACCAGTAGTCTTACAATGTTAAAGTAGTATAATAGCATCGTATAAAATTTGAGTACAATTAAAATACAGCCATTAATCTAGAGTGCCAGTTGTATATGCGTGAATATATTTAGCGCGATGTAAATATGATTCCTTAACAGTCAATTACAGATATTATGTTTATTTGATCGACAATTTTAGGTTGCTGTATTTAATTAAAATACAAGGTGGCATAGGAAAAACCTGTAAGGCATTTTACTCTTGGACCTTTTTTTAAATGCCCGACCTAGGTCAACTTAAATAAAAGTTTTACGACTGCTGTTTTGTTATAAGTTCTTTAAGAAACATCTCTTAACTATGCTATCTTGAATACCTTAACGCACATGAAATGATTTCACAATAAGTGTTCAAAATTTCCACTCTATCTGCAAGTTCGTGGTTGGTATAATTCTTGGGTTTTCGTACTTTCAAAAAACAAGTCATTATGCTACTTGTAACACTATTGTGAATAATCACGATAGCGTGTCATACTCGTAAGTTAATTTGTATCAACTATCCAAAATCAACACATGTAAACTTGCTCGTTTTTAAATAATTACAGAAAAGTCATGGGAGTACCTACCATTTTAGTAAATTAAATTCACTTTCGTGGTATAGGAATAAGAACATTTTTGAAAGTTCCGAGAAACATTCCAATAAGAAGTTTAAAATGAGAACCTACTGAGCCGTATATAATTTAATCCCCTTCAGACAAAATCCATGACTTAAAAAATACCTTTTAAATACCTTGCGAGACAGTCTTTTATGTATTCTGGCGACACAAGTAACCCTTTTAAAATTGTATGTGTCAACCTATTTCCAATTTCAATGTAGAAGCTAGATTAGTCATTAAGACAGCTTTAGAATTCCTAAACTTTCAGACGCCAATCCGTGTAAACTGAGGAACATAAATCAATCATACGTCTATGTCACTCATAATGGTACACACCTGAGTAGTTTTGGCTGTAAAATTCCCAGGAAAAATAACTAACCCTTGAATCACCACCGGACACGTTTCTTTGTGCAATAGAGTACATAATTGCTTATAAGGTTACAACCAACTACAGAGGTGAGATTCCAAAGAGCTTGAATGTTATTGGCTATTGAAAAAATTATAAAATAAACGTCAAAAAAAAGGCGCTGTCAATCAACTTATAAAAATTAGATTTTGTAAATAAAGGGCGAATTTTGAATCTCGTTCTGACGGAAGAGCTCAAAAATGGCACCATCTCGATTGCCAGCGCGGTGAAGTAAATTAAAAGTTCTTGGTATTTAATATACAAGGGCTGAGTGGTCAGTTACGCGAATTAGTTCCTGTGGGATAATCGCGGATTATGATATACCGGATATAGAACTTGTAAAATTTGTAAAAGAATACGTGTTGTATGTTGCTGCGCGCGAGTACTTAATATGGAAAATTAGAACAACAACTTTCTTTTCTTGTTGGTCTTGAGAAAAGGAGGACCCGAATGTGAGTTTAATCACTGAACCTATATTTGTTAAATTGATGATAGTAAACTAGTAATTATTTTATTAAGTTAGCTATAAATTCTTGTTAGGACAATAGTGCACTAAAAGTAGGTTGTATGACTAAGTTGTAACTACCATAAATATTCTTTTTACTATTGACGGTCGTTTGAATTTCCTTAAATGTCAATAAATAGATTTTTAAGACCTTGATTTCAGTTGCATTATTTATAATATTGATGTGTTAAAGTTTTATGTAAAGGAAGCTTTTGTCAAAAACAAAAAAGGATAAAAAATTAATTAAAAATTAATCGTAACGTAATTAAATCGATCACGATAAATATTATCTTAGAAACTAGAATCAGATTTAAATTGTGGGAAAAATTGTTTGATAGTAAAAGCCTTTTATTTGAAGCGCAATTGCACGCGGATATTACATTATTTTGGGCTTTGAGCTTTAAATTCGGTAACGTTATCAAAGTGAATTATACATAATTTACTTTTTTTGTACATGATTGGAATCTTTCTAGTTCTTTCTAGAAGGGTCATATTTCTTAAGCTATATCAAGCCGATCACCCCTTGATAGGAGTTCCTGGATGGGTGAATCTGGCGGCCTTCACGATAACATCAGAGAGTGAAGAATTAGAGATAAGTTATTGAGTCAGACTTGGTACAGTCAATATTTATTAGTCTTACCTTTTTGTCTTAAGAAACTCTACGACCTACGCTAGCTAGCCACGATCAAACCCTTAATTCTTGTTACAGGCATTTTTCCCTTTTGTTACAAGATTTAAATTTGTCCTGTCAAATCCGCCCGTAACATACTAACGCGACAAAAAAGCTTCAACTACTTACATTCAATTAAAATTAAGTTCCAACACTGCGTTTAAGTGTATTGCCTAAGCACGTAGTGGAACACACAAAATCAAACAGGTGAAACACACATCTAACCCCGGTTGCGAGTTACGTAATGAAAAGGTATTTTCAACTTAAAATAGGATAACGTATTCTGTATAAACGTTGAATTGTAACAAATGCAAAACTACGTCGAAACCCATTACAATCGATCACATCAGCATTATGGAATATTATTTCTTGTTGTGATTATTATCTAAACTTGCAAATTTAAAAAAAAAATTAAACTTATTTTAGTAGCAGCTGAAGGGCATTGAGTTATTTCGCTTAGCAGCAGAAATGCATCCTATTTCACTAATTTAAGTTTGCTGAAGGTCACAACTTAATTAGTAAACTTTAAAGTACGCTGTAATTGTATATTCTATACGTGACCTAGTTAACATTACAGTGGTTTTAAAACAATTTTGATCCTTTTTTTGTGTGTCCGTTTGTCGCTTTACTATTTGCTTTAAACCTCAGATTTATTAACAATTTTTGTTTGTCTTATCGGTCATACACCCCTTTTAAATTAATGACATAAAAGTAATGCCACCCTGTATTGAGAACCTTTGGCTCTATCTATTTTGGTAAAACAACAACCTTTAGCGGTAGAAGAAGCGCTTTAGATTTAACAATTTTTTTTTAGCATTTGCAAACGCTAGGAAGTTCCAAATACCCACTTATTTTCGCTCAGAAGACCTTCATCGAGGAAAAGTTATAATGATTTGTAAATTATTCTTATGAACAGCTTTTGTTATACATTGTTCACCTTAGGCAGTAGCTGATATATGATTATCTATTCGAGGTCAGTCCTAATACGGTAGCATCTTTACTATTATACGAAATGAAAGCCTGCCAATTTTATTTTTTGCCCACGCGGTGTCAAATCAGAACGTTAGTATTATGTTGGCCTATAAGGTTGGGGGTATACAAAGTGACATTTCGCTGACGATTTATCGATTAGATGTTATTTGTGCTGGTATTTACACGTGGATTTGTAAAATACTTCTACCATAGAATTATAATGCTAGAGATGTAGCTTCATAAAGGAGTTTGTACTTTAAAGCCATCTGTATTTGAAAAATTGGTTTTATTCAACACGTCCACTGAAAAGAAATGTATCTTAGTAAAATTACACTTTGGCTAGGTATAATATTTCGCAATTATATAATTCGTGCTTGTTCTGTATATTAGAAAATAAATGAAAACACTGTAGGGTGTTGTACGCATTGCGTAACATTCATCAAGGGCGCTTTTGACTACATTGTGGTAATTTAAATGATGAAATGGCATACAACTTTAGAAAGCGTTAAAGAAGTGACAGTAGTAAAGTAGTGTGACAAAGATAAAGATGAGCATTTGCTACCTTACGCAATATTATACATTGACATTGAAACTGGTTTTCTTTTTTATGCTGGCCGATGATGAATTGCATAGATATGTATTTGTGGAAATGTATAATAAAGAATTGGTTTGTCTATCAATCAATTACAAGAAAAGCGATATTAAAATATACGGCATTTTAGGATTGAATATAAAAACAACTAAACTGTATTCATCTACATCAAATGCCACAATAATGAATACTTGGTAGCCGTAAATCACCGTTTTGTAATGCATCTCATGATATTTGTGTAACTGTACGTACAAAGCAGCACCTTCTAACTATAGATTTACAAAATATGGAACATTTCTGGTACCTATAATGCTATTGGAAGCTTGTTAAACGACTTTGTAATTTTTTGTCAGTTTTGAAGTTGCGCAAGTTACATATCCCCCAAATTAGAATATATATATATATATATATATATATATATATATATATATATATGTAATTAATAGAACCATTAAGAATTAAGAATTATTAAAACTTAAGTTAAATACAACAATGTAATATTGAAGGACGATAAAAAGGTTAATGGAAGTTCAACAAGTCAGACAGTGAAAACGGAAACAGACATTGTATTCCAGACGTAAAGTGATACTGCACGTGCAGGACACAATAGGTTATAAGACAGCTATTATTATTATTAACATTGTTTTATTGTATTAAATACAGAAATAAGCAGACATTAGCTCTGAAGTTCCCACAAGCAATGTGAGGGGAAGGGATAGCATAAATACCCGCGTGAGCCCAAGGTAGCCAGTCAGTCTAGAGCTTCTCAACTTTAAATTGTTATTAGTTTAGTTACTCACCATAATTTTAATTTATTTAATTAGTAAAAGCCAAGTTAGAATAATTTCGATCTCCAACGTTAATGAACATAATGTACTTGTAAATTTAATCATTGTAATTCAGTATAAAATAAATTTGTTAGAAGACGTTTTTTGGAAAAGTTTTTTTAAAAGTCGCTCCAAGAGGCCCCAAACCTAACTCGCGCTCAAGTAAACTTACCCCATCGTTGCAACCCCACCATATATTATTAGAAACACGCATCTTAGCTGTTTACTAGCTTTTTACAAGGTCACCATGTATGACAGCCAGGGATGGCCGCCAGGAGGCGATGGTTATTAAGAAGCATTTGCTACAACAAGTAGACCTTTTTTGTATGATTAAAAACAATTCTAATTAAAATTTTATTTAAAAAACAAATACAAGTTATAATTTAATTGTGAATACATCGGTAAGCAATTTCTGTAAACGGATTATATTCACACAATGAATCATGACTAATTAAAGCATACGCTTCTATTGATGGCTCTAAATCTTTTGAAGCTTCCAATTCCATTCTAACATTCACGCTAGTATCTTTAAGGCTCTCAAATTGGTGACATCGGTCGATTACAAATACTGGTCCATCCTTGAACGCGTTGTAATCCATTAAACATTTATCAGAAGTCTTATTGGGGTAGTATTTTTCCATAAAAGTTGGATACGACAGGTACGCAGATAAGTAATCATTTTGTTTGAAATCCAGGTTCATGCGATGTTGCGGAAATGCTTGAGAGTTTAAAAACACTTTGACATTTTTTGTATTAGAATTTGTGAAACTTGTTGCATTTTCCTTCCTTTTGTATCGCTAATAAAACCCATAGCTTTTTCGGTTTCATTGGATACGTTAATTTTCCAACCTGGACCTTGGATTGTAGTAGTGACGGTACCTCGTATAGTTCTCATTTCCTGAATGCAACCACTATGGATGATTTAATCTGCATTTCTGACAAAAGACTCGGTTGACAGAATAGCTAATGTTATATGCGGAACTTCTCATGTTACTCGCTAGATCTAGTTAAAATCATTTCCTGCGGCATATTAACAACAGCCCTCTTGTAATCAACAAAAACCCCGAAAAATTTATTTAAGCGGTAATGTACATACAAAACGTCCATCTTTGAATATTGATTCAAAGTTCCCGCCAGTGTGCACAATGTACTTTGTTTCAGATTCTTCCATGGACACTAACCCCTTGAACGTTTTAGTAATACCAAGGATTCGACACACATCGGCTACTTGATTATTCCCAACTTGTACTGTATTTCTTGAAATAGAAAGCATGGTACATTTCTTGCAGACTCCCATGCTTTAACTTTAACATCATCGTATTATAGACTTCCAAGTTTAATGTTGCTCTCACTGTAGGAGTCTAAACTACGTTTATTACAGCCACCCTTAATTTAAAATCTTTAGTGCTATAGATTTCAAAAAACGAATTTCTTCTACTCTGCCTCTTGGCGACTGGACACTTTAGAGTTGTAGGTATTTCTAATTATCGAGACCTGTGAGTTCGTGTTTTATATACGAAATCGATTGGCATTTCCCTAAATGTTTTTTTATTTTTAGTCTAGCACAAGTATAGATTCCCAGGAAAAAGTTATCCAATTCACCTCAATGGTTAACTAATCTGATTGCAGTGTTATCAATTTCGGATACACTTAATGAATAATATATAACTTGGTTTGGTTCTTTGTCTAGATTATACCCGAATAGTACAGAAAGACTGAATTCAAAGATACTCTTAGTCAGAGTGTTATTCCCAAACGATCCAGTCGTAATATTAGATTCCACAAAAATGTTTGCTATCGATATTATATTCACTTGCTGGTCAGCAATCTGTAAAGTGTTTGCAGACAGTTTGCGATTGGTAAATCCTAAAATTGCTCTATTGGGATTTTAGCGCAAGTTGTGAAAACAGTATCGGAAGCACCTTAGGATTTTCCAAACGCATACTACTTGCAAACATCTTACATATTGCTAGCTAGCAAGTGCACATAATATCTGTACAACCCGGGTATAATAATCTGGAGAAAGAACCAAACCAAGTTATACAGGGAGTTTATAAAAGAAATCCTTGACTTAAATCTTTATTTATACACAGTAAAGTTAAAATAATAGTTATTAAACCTATATAGTATTAAAGAAAATCTTCTCAAGTTGTTCTTGATACCTAATAGAGTTATATATGTGCACGTCTACGAATGTCAAGGAAACGCAAGTTCAACGCATCACAGACACAGTTGCTATAGTGAGGTGGAGTGCCGTTTTGTTGGAAGACAATCGGTCCCTTTTCTAGTTCGAAATCATCTACTGTAGGAAAACGTATAGTTCAAGCATTTGACAATAAGTATCCCCATTAATTGTCTTCTCTGCGAAGATGAAAGGTTCTACGATACGATCATGCATCAATCCACAACAAACATTGACTTTGGGAGAGTCTCGCTAATATTCTATGAATTCATGCCCCCAAACCTTACAGTTGTGTCGGTTGACAGATCCACTTACGTGAAAAGTCGCCTCATCTGAAAACAAACATTTTCTAGGAAGTTCTCATTTTCTTCAATCCTGTTCAAAATGCAAACTGATGAATGGAATTTTTTCACTTTGTCATTGGGCTTGATTTTATGCAGAAGTTGAATCTTATACCCACGTAGTTTAAGTGTCTTTCGCATCACCTTGTACACGGTAGACTTAGGTATTCCCAACTCCAAACTTCGCTTTGCCGACGACTTTTTAGGGCTACGAATACAAGATGTACGGATCCGTTTCACATTCTCTTCAGAGACTAAAGGCCTACCCGGTGGCTTAATTTTTAAGACACTATCTGCTTCCTGAAAACGATTATACCATTGCAGAATAGTTTTGTTAGTAGGCGCATCACCGCCATATTCACGCTGATAATTACTCTAAACTGTAATCACTGAACTCGATTGAATGAACCAAATCACACACTGAGCTTTTTGCTGTAGCGTAGCCATGATTGCTGTGGGGCGACTGCCGGCGGGCGGAAGTAGTAGCACTCTTCCCCCACCACGCTCGCTCCAAGGCCACGCACTGCAATCGAATATTAGCAAAACAATCTTGACAATATACTGAGATCAAGTTCTAAACTCAAAAGTTTATTACTGGTTTCGTTTTTTAACTATAATTTTTTTAAATCAAGGAGTTCTTTTATAAACTTCCTGTGTATTACTCATTAAATGTATCAGATATTCATAACATGACAATCATATTAGTTGACCATTGGGGGCAATTGATTAACTTTTTCCCGGAAACTTATACTTGTTTTAGACTAGAAATAAAAAACATTTCAAGAAATGTTAATTGATGATTTCGTATATCAAGAAAGTATATAAAAGTATATAAAAAAGTTATGCTAGTGCCTTAAAATACAGGCTCAGGAATATTGCCGATGTTATGGCATTATTGAGGCAAGATGAAACCAATTTTCGAAATTTTTTGGATCATATAAATGGTGACATACCATATCCAACATTTAAATAAATGTTTCCGTTGCAGGAATGATGGTAATTTAAAACATAATTTTATAACTACTGTGAAAGATTTTGATATTAATAAAGGGCGGTATAGGAGAAACTTTGATCTATATATAAGTATTGGACACGTTCAAAGTATTCAGTTGTGATCCAGTGTGTAATGATGGAGAGTGTTAGAGACTTTACTGCAAATAAATGAAATCTTCAGCAGACACAGGACATCGTAAGAAGAAAGTTTGTGGTGCATAGGAAGAGTCATGCCACCGCCTTGCAAGAACTCAAAGAGGCCAACAGGCAATTGATTGAGTCTATGCAAGTACCGAATCCCATTTACAAGGTCTTGCCGAGAAACTACCTGTAAAACAGGAAGTTAAGAACAAGGACATGCTTTTGAAGAAAATTAAGCAGCTTATTCTAGAGGAGCTGCTTCGTATTTACTATGCAGAGGTACTGTTTAGAGATGAAGACTGAAATATCGACAAATCATTTAATGGATTAAAATATAGCACATAAACTGGTGAATTGGGGTTGGGGGAAATGCGTTGAAAATTGATCCGGAAAACAGTGACATAATCTTAAAGACTATGATATACACTGGTGCAATAGGTTTATACAATCTGCTAACCTTTAAATGTATGAACTACGAAGGCGGTGATTTTAATCTACGATTTTATTTACTAAATTACATAGATATGATAAAATCTGCGTCGATATTTAAAAAAAGTTTCACACCGTTCAAATATTTAGCAGCATTTCTGACAAACACCAAAAGGTTTGAGAAATATGTACATAAACATGCAACCAAATATCAGAAAAGTTCAAAGAAGAAGAAAAGTGGAACTGTACTGAATTTCGTAATAAGTTTTATAAAAAATTAAATACAACCTGCGTTCGGTATATCTATTGGAACAATATTCACAAATTAAGCGTTCGACAAAAATTGCTAAACACATCGTACCTGGCAGGTAATAAAATGCTGAGAATATGAATGAAATGGTTTTCATAATCCAGGAATTAAGGGAAGAAGGTATAATAGAGTAATTTTACTAAAAACTGTATTCAGCGTCAAAATGTCTGTTGACCGCTTCGGACGTCCGGGGTGCAAAGATGTAGATGTACAATAAGGTCCTTCTGGACCTGGTTTTGTTATAACCTCGGATGGTGAAGGGTACAACATGCTCCAAAAACAAGTCGTCAGTGTGTCGGAGCCAAAAATGGCAACGATCTAGTGAATCAAAGAAGTGTCATAGTATTCAAAAATGGAGTGAACAAAATTAGTTTTCGTGATAAAAGATTGGCAGACATCGCAAATCCCAGAAATGACAGTGATGGGTCACTCAAAAATTTGGATTACATCTTGTAAACCAGACATTTTTTCGCAGTCTACAATGTATGAACCATTAAAAAAACTATACTGGTATAGAAGTTATAAATGCAATGAAAAGTATACTGAAATGAGTGCTATGCGATGAGAATATTTTATCAAAGATCAATTTGCAAAAGGATAAAGGCACAACATTTTACAATAAATCGTTTAAAGATTTCATGTAAAAATATAAGGTTAATTATTACTCCACGCATTCTGCGACTAAAGCCAGTATGGGTGAACGACTTATCAAAACAATTAAGGTGTGTTATACAGGAGATTCTATTTACAAGAAAGTTATAAGTAGCTGAAAATGTTACCCAAGGTTATAGGAGAATACAACAGTAAACACCGGTCGATAAAGGTGTCGCCTGTTGAAGCTGAAGCACATCCAGAGTTAAGCTTTTTGCAGATAGTACTAAAAAAGGTATGACCGATTCCTTGATTGATGATCTTTGTGACTTTGCACCCACACCCATATATCGTCGACCACCACCAACGACGACGAAATGGTTTCCCACATTTACTTACGTCCCCATTACCAAAATAAAAAGTCAAATTCCCGCTTCTTTTTATGGCAAGTGACTCAAATTCAGCCACGAGGGCATCCTGTCGACGCGTTTCGCTCTAATTGGGGCTCATCAGGACAGGAGTAGCAAAGCTGTAGTATCTAATATAGACACTTTATGGGAAGTACAGCATCACCTAGCTCACAATTTGTGTTTCCGTGTTGTTTTACCTGACTCAATCAATTGCTTGTTGGCCTCTTTGAGTTCTTGCAATGAAATGGTATAACCCTTACTATGCACCACAAACTTTCTTCTTACGGCGTCCTGTGTCTGCTGAAGGTTTCATTTATTTGCAACGAAGTCTCTAACACCCTCCATCATCACACACTGCACACACTGGATCACAACTGTATACCTTGACCCTGTTCAATACTTATATATAGATCAAAGTTTCTCCTATACCGTCCTTAATTAATATCAAAATCTTTCACAGTAGTTATAAAATTATGTATCGAATTACCATCGTTCCAACAGTGGAAACACATTTATTTAAATGTTGGATATGGTATGTCACCATTTATATGATCAAAAAAAACTTTTCGAAAATTGGTTCTATCTTGCGTCCATAATGCTATAACATTGGTATTATCCCTGAGCCTGTATTTTAAGGTACTAGCATAACTTTGATTAAATAAAATGAATATCTTCTACTGTACGTCTTTTGACGACTTGACACTTTGGAGTTGTATACACTTCTAACTGTCGGAACGAGTGGGTTCGTGTTTTATATACGAAATCATCGATTGACATTTCTTGAAATGTTTTTTATTTCTAGTCTAGAACAAGTTTAAGTTTCCGGAGAAAAGTAAACCAATTGCCCCCAATGGTCAACTAATATGATTGTCATGTTATGGATTTCTGATACACTTAATGGGTAATATACAGAGAGTTTATAAAGGAACTCCTTGATTTAAAAAAGATCATAATTAAGAAACGAAACCAGTAATAAACTTTCGGGTTTTCAACTTGAGTTCAGTATATTGTCAAGAATGTTTTGCTAATATTCGATCACAGTGCGTGGCCTTAGAGCGAGCGTCGTGGGGGAAGAGTGCTACTGCTTCCGCCGGCCGTTAGTCGCCCCTTACCAGTCATGGCTACGCCACAAGAAAGAACTCAGTGTGTGATTCGGTTTATTCAGTCGAGTTCAGTGATCACAGTTCAGCGTAATTATCGGCGTGAATATGGCGGTGATGCACGTACTAACAAAACTATTCTGCAATTGTATAATCACTTTCGAAAAACAGGTAGTGTCTTAAAAATTATGTGATCGGGTAGGCGTTCAGTCTATGAACAGAATGTGCAACGGATCCGTACATCTTGTATTTGTGGCCCTAAAAAGTCATTGACAAGGCGAAGTTTGGAGTTGGGAATACCTAAGTCTACCGTGTACAATGTGATGCGAAAGAGGCTTAAATTACGTGGGTATAAGATTCAACTTCTGCATGAAATCAAGCCCAACGACAAAGTGAAAGGATTCGATTTAGCTGTCTATATTTTGAACAGGATTGAAGAAAATGAAAACTTTCTAGAAAATGTTATGTTTTTAGATGAGGCGACTTTTCGCGTAAGTGGATCTGCCGACCGACACAACTGTAGGATTTGGGGATTTGAGTCACCGCATGAATTCATAGAACATCAGCGAGACTCTCCAAAAATCAATGTTTGTTGTAGATTGATGCATGATCGTATCGTAGGACCTTTCATCTTCGCAGAGAAGACAATTAATGGGGATATTTATTGTAAAAACTTTAAGTAAATGGTATTATGCTTGAAGTACAGGGTTAGTACTTCAAATCATTCGACAAACGGCTACAAGTTGCTGGAAAATAGTTCGAAGTACAGGAATACGCGCCAAGCGGAGGGTCAACGACTCGAAACTACTAAAATTATCTGCAAAATTTACTTATAATAGAAATCAGTGTTTGTGCGAGACAGCCTCCACCATATTTTTAAATACTTCGAATATATATTTCTCCAGGATCCGAAGATCTGGTCGTCTACCTACGTCAAACTTTGTCTTACCGCTAAGCGGGGATGGGTGTGCTCTGATAAAGTCCTGGCGGGTGTGCACTAAATGTCTTGGAGGATCACAATTACTATTACTTTTTTAGTTCTAGAGGGATGCGCAGTTTCACTATAATTTAATTTCTTAGTTTAATTGATTTATTTGGTTGAAGTTAATTAGGAGATCTGGTTTAGTTTTAAGATGGACAAACAGACTAATAACCAAGAAAACTTCTTTGATGTATACCGCAAAATAGATATAAGCCTAACCTTCAACTCAAATAATCAATTATAATGCAAAATATTGTATCTGACAGCCTGTGTTCCTCGTTTGGACCTCATTATATAAAAATATTAAGAAAATTGGCACTTCTTACATTTTTATAAGGAGCTTCAGCAGGCTAGAGCGCGGATCAGTACCTCAGAAATGCAGACTCAGATGCTTGGTAGTTGCGAAATAACGACGAATTATTTGTAGGTGTGAGTATACACGTTCCTAAGTAGTGATCAATGTGCTGCCCAGATTATTCCCCTTACAAGGTGGATAATACTTCAAATCCATTAATCCTTAATGTAAAACGATACAAATTCTGAACACTTGTAATTAATTATAACAGACTATAAAAGTTTTCGACGTTATTAATCTTAATAACTGACTGCTGAAACTTAAATGTCTATTTAAGTTTCAGCAGTCAGTTGAAAATATTTTATCACTGGTGTTGAACAAGTTAATCTTCAGAGTTGAACTCAGAATATAATGCATTTCGAGTTACTAGGTTATTAACGTAGTAAATCAAAACCTATTTTTTCCGACTCCACTACTAGCTGTATAAAACCTTTATGTTAAGTTGAAGGTTTTCTATAGTTGTGCCACCTGCACAGATATAGGTACTGATATGCATCATTGCAAGCAATAAACCAAATATATTGTACCATCGGCAAATCACCAGCATATGGAGGTATGAGCGCAGCGTAATACACTGATTCCAACTAGGTACTTTGAGAGAGAATCAACATTAAAGTCCACGTACGAAAAAACCAACTATTCGAAATTTTATTTGAGTTCATTTCTGCACTGAGAAAGGTAGACTAAATAATTTTACTACAGTTTTGCGTTTTGAATATTGTAGTATCTATTGAAAACGTTTTGCCCACGAAACAATAATAACTTGAGTATTTGAATGTCAGTGTTGTAATGTTTTATAAAAATTTGTATCTTAAGCATTCTAGTAAAATTCAGTATTTTAGTATAATTTTTTGCATATTAAGTTTTATGAATCGTGCATAAAATATTTGAAACGAATAGTGTAGTATTCAACACATTTAGTGTTAAAATTTCGCAGCGCAGCATAAATCTTTTACCGTACTGTGCCGTAATAATCAACAAAATGACTTTGTAGTAGAGCACCGCGTTAGCGTATTTTTTACAGTTGCTAGTGAAGAAGTCTGCATACTGTATCGCAAATAGTTTATTCTTATTTACTCATAGTTATAAAGGTAGACACAAGACACCCTGTGAGTACATCAAGTTTAACTTTATTTAAGCGCTTGCAGTATTTATAATATTATAGCTACTGTTATGTTGGTAAATCGTCTTAACATTATGCAACTCTAGCACAACTTGATGTAACATTAAAAAATTTTTTACACTTGCACGGCGATAATCGAAACGACTGCCGCTACATTTGTCCAACAGCAACCACTAATGTTCAAGAATGTTATTAAGATTCTATTGACTTATACAATTTAATATAAAATTCCTGAAGCAAGTCGGTAACCCCTTTATAGCTCTATTGTTGAAGAGCATAATTTTTATAGATTAAATCCAGTTGAAATAAAATGAAAAACTCAAGCATTACATCCGCTACAGTAAACAGCAGTACCATGTACTGCATCGGCATTATTCAAAAACAAAGTGTAAATATGGACAACTAATTCGCATTCTTATCCTTAATTTATACAATTTCATATTATTAAAGTAGTCGTATCAATAATTATAATAAATTATGTGTTAAACTGCTAACTAATTATGAAATTTGTAAAGCAAATTCCCAAAAGTGTTTGGTTATTTTAAATATTTGAATGGTCTTTCGTGAACAAAATGTCTTCTTGGAATATTATATTTCTGTGGTTACGTGAGATTTACATTTGTTTTTCTAAAATAAAATTTTGTTCAATTATTTCTTACAGTTACAATACAAAATGGTAAAGATTGCAATTCAGGATTGTAAAAATTCTAGTTTAAGGTTGTTAGGATTATTATTTAAATAGTTGAAATTACAATACATAATCGAATAGATTGCGATATCAAATGTTAGGGTTTGAAATTTAAGATTGTAATGCTTGCAATTTAAAATATATATTTTAAATACTTGCGTGGTACTTTTTAGTATAAATTTCGGAATTAATACAAGCTCCATCAAATTTTATTAGCAAAAATTGCAATAGTAACTAGAGAAATATTTAAATATTACAATGTCAATATATGAAATGTTATCACATTCAATACTGAAAATTTTACTACACTTTTAGCTAAAAAATTATTATAGCGTGTTGAGTACATAAAAGGATACTCAGGAGAGAAAAGCGGGGTATAACCAAACAGATATTAAACAAATGCGGCCTTCAATATTCTTACCTGATGTCAAATTAGAGCGGTGAAAATTCTTGGACTCAAAACACTTATTACTACACTTGAAAAATAATATAAAGCGGTGAGGTAGTCCTATACGGGGACTGACCTTTGAAACAGAAACTAATTGTTCAAGCGGTGACAATAAAAACCGCGCAGGTACCAAACATATATGGCAAACAAAATAGAACATTGAAGGTGAAAACGTGACCGCGTTTATCAAATTTAAATAAAAGAGCAGATATTACCATTAACAAATAAACTTAAATTTTATAGTAATAATATAAAGAAACTAAATGAATATATACAGGGTTGGACGGAACATACCGCCCACCAAAATGGAAGCATTTTCATCTTGAGGGAGGGGGCAGAATTTAACCACAAGACGCCTAAACTTACCACGCGCTGTTCTAACGATAACAACGCGGGCAATCCCGTCGGCGTCAGGTTGCACGGAGATAATCCGCCCAAGCGACCACTAAAGAGGCGGAAGAGAATCGACTTTAATTAGAACTAAGTCTCCCGGTCAAATATTATTTTTGACTACATGCTATTTGGATTTTACTT
This sequence comes from Platerodrilus igneus, assembly GCA_036346225.1. Classification (NCBI taxonomy): domain Eukaryota; kingdom Metazoa; phylum Arthropoda; class Insecta; order Coleoptera; family Lycidae; genus Platerodrilus; species Platerodrilus igneus. The sequence goes on along the minus strand of JARFIW010001102.1, from coordinate 779,611 downwards.
GAAGAGTATATAACTATTCCCGATACCAGCGCGACCAAAAGTGCTGGTAGACCCGTTGCAATAATTGCCAACAAAGACAAAATTTAATGGCAGTGCCGTCAGTGCGGTACCAGACGGAGCGAAAAGAGAGGAAGGGGTCAAACTGGAGTCAGAGGGCGTGAATTGAGGACAGCTTCAATTTGGATAAAAACAGTTGACAACTCTTTAAAGGTTAGACCCTGCTCTCCTACAACACGAAGTAGCAGAATCTTGACGGATTTGACGCCAGCTTCCCAAAGACCTCCAAAATGGGACGTGGAAAGTAGGTTAAAATAACAAAATAATTCTTGGGAAGCTGCGGCTTAAGCCAAGGAAACCAGTTGGCGGTGGGCACTGACATAGTTTGTACCACAGTCGCTGTACAAATGTTCACACCGACCACGACGAAAAAGAAACCGACAAAACGCGGCCAAAGAAGCTTCAGCGGTTAAATGGGAAACTAGCTCCAAGTGAAGAGCCTTGATACACATACAAATAAAAATGCAGAGGTAGGCATTTAGAGTTTTGACGCCGCGGATTCGGCTCATGGTTACTGTAAACGGGCCGCAGAAGTCCACGCTGGTATGCAAAAATGGTTTAACTTGAGTTATTCTTGCAGATGGAAGATTGCTCGTAGGGGGCCGAAAAGACTAGGGATGTGTTTTCCAACAAGGAATACAAGACCGAAGTACCCTGCAAATAGATCTTCTCGCAGAAACTATCCAAAATCTTTGGCTTGTAAGAAATTGTATGATAATATTTGTGATGAATGTATTGAATTTACAGATCCGTAAAACGGCTCTTACTGGCCAATAAAGCGGGGAATCGTTTATTGTAAAAATTAGGGGCGTAACCATTCAAAAGAAAGGGGAATAATTTTTGAAACCTTTTAGCAAGTGGGGCCCCGGATTGAATGGCCCTGATCTCAACCGTAAAAGATGCTTGTTGTATGTTTAACAGGGCACGCAAAGCTTAGTGCTAACACTGTTACTGCAATGATGTGGTATATCATAAGAATGATCAATGGGACCCTTATTAGGGATAGGCTGCACGTGTTGAAGATTGATGTATTCTTGAAGAAAATCTCTATATTGTTGATATAGAAGGTGCTGTTTGAGAAGACGTAGTTCTAAGGAAAGAAATCTTTGTGTTGTTAAATCGCGGCTTCCGGTAAACGTGGGAGCAGCATTCTTAAATGGCAAAGAACCTACATAACAGCCCTGATCAGTCCGCATATGAGTTTCTTTGAAAATAATTTCAGCTTCCTTTTCAGCTACTGAAAGGATTTTAACGTCAAGAAGTGATTCGGTCTCCCAAAATTTGAAAACTATTTTTTCCAGGGGGTACTTGGTCCGTAGAGCAAAGTAAAGCGGTAACCTGCGGTGTGCTTGAGGCGAGAATCGATCCCATTAAAATATATCCGAAAACAGTATTCATGCCTATGGGTGTATGATGTTCAACAGGAACACGATCATTTATTAGAATTTGTGGAAATACATCGGCCTCAAGTAATAAATCAATAGGACCGGGTTTTGGAAGCTGTGGGTCGTCTAACTGAATATTATGTAATGGCGGCAACGGATTGACGTTGACGCAAGTAGTAGGTAGGTTTTTACAATTTTTAGGTATGACTATTGCGTCAATGTTAGAAAAAAGATTCATTTTGTTCACTGGTTTAGTAACGACAGAAACAGCGCCGTAAGTAGCCACGGTCTGCATAGAGCTAAGCCCGTTAAGGGTAAGAGGGAAAGGGGTCGGTTTTAAACCTAAGCGCTTAATACACTGTTGAGTAATAAATGAAGTCATACTACCGGTATCCAACAAGCAGCGAGACTGTTGAAAATTACCAAAACGATCACGAACGTCTATTTGCGCAGTAGACAATAAAACCACCCTTTTTTTGGGGTTTCGTGTTAAATAATACAGCATTGGAATTATTGGTAGCAGAGGAGAAACGACATACTGATGAAAATTTGCAGGTACTTAAAGCGGGAGAACAGATAGCTTGCAAATATCTTGTTCGGCGTTATCAGACGAGGCCGTATAAACTCTAGCAGAAACACTATTTTTTGAAAGCGATTCTAATGGTGGGTTAAAGTGTAACGAGGTATGATGCCGTTGACGACAAGTGCGACAAGTCATAATGGATTTACACTTGGAAAAGTATGCGAACTGCTTAGACAGTTAATGCAAAGTTTGCGTTCTATTACAAAATTATAGCGGTCGTTAGGGGTTAATTCTAAAAAGTCGCGGCATTTATATAGCGGACGGTTAACTTTGCAGTGCCGGCACTTAGCAATACGATTTGTAGTGCGGACTAACATTGAAACACTGGGACGTGAACCTGGCCGGCTCTGCGCGTAAACAATTTTGTTCATGCCTTATTTGTGATATAAAGATAAGTTGCTCAAGGATTTACATGTTTTGTCTAGAAATATAATGATTTCAGTATAAGTAGGAATAGTGGCGGTATTGCGCTGCAACCCAAAACTTCGAACTTTCTGTACGTCCAGTCGATTTAGGAGCATCTAAGCTAAAATAAAGCTCCACTCCTCAACCGGAATATCAAACTTTTCAAGGCTTCCAAATTATAGGTAAAACCGTCGACTAATTTTTGTAAATCAGAGGGGTTACAAGAGTGCAGTTTGGGTAAATTGTCCAAATTTGCCCAATACACACTCGTAACTTGGCGGATATTTTCAAATTTACTGCACAGTTTATTGTACGCGAGTGTATAATGATTTTTAGTTAAATCAAAAGCAAAGCCGGACCTTGCAGAAGTGTTTTTAAATACACAAATTTGTCTATTGGCGACAATTCCGGGTTAGTATGTATGAGGGAGTCGTATAAAGCAATTAAACCTCTGAACATGTAAAAATCGCCCCCAAAGGAGGGGATTTGCAACGAAAGTAAATTTATTTTTGATTTTAGGCGAGTAGCAGAAACAACAGCGTTAGGTTCCGGCGGTTTAGATTCAAAAAGTTTTATTTTGATTGACTTGATTAAATAAAAGGAACTATCAAACGCTTTTCTGATTTTATCTTCAACCTCAAAAAACCTTCTGCGTCTCCATCTGTGGCGATCAAGGAAATAATGTTATTGTGACTTTGATAGAAAGTTTCTTCCAATTTATCCATATGCTCAAGGTGCGATTTAAATAAATTATGATATTATTCGGTATTAGAAACGGCCGATTGCGCGATTTCTTGTATCTCTTTTAAACTTTGAATCTGCGTGTATCGTGAAAATTTCAGCTTTTTAAGTTTCTCTGCCATTTTAAAATAATAACGAAAGCACAATTTTTTTTAAACATTTTATAGAAAAACTAGTACTGCAAAATGCTTTTAAGCTTATCAATTTAGGCACAAGTTAAATAATCGTAGGTAAATGTAAATAGATGTAAATACAAACAAAGTAATGAACTTTGTATCAAACACGATTACTAATGGAAATGAATGCAATTCAAGTAATATAACATTTGTATCATTAAGACAATATGTTTGATAACTCAAACTTGACAGGTAAATGATTAATAATTATGTTTTAAATTATAGTACCACTATCTGCTACTGGTAATATCCGACTCGACAAGAATCAAAATTTGAATGTTAAGTACATAAAAAGATACCCAGGAAAGAAAAGCGGGAGTATAACTAAACAGATAATAAACTAATGCGGCCTTCAATATTCTTACCTGATGTCCAGTTAGAGCGGTGAAAATTCTTAGATCTAGAACACTTATTAGTACACTCGAAAAATAATATAAAGCGGTGAGGTAGTCCTATACGGGGACTGACATCCGAAACAGAAACTTATTGTCCAAGCTTTGACAATAGACAGCGTTAGGTCGCGCAATCACCAAAACATATGGCAAACAAGATAGAACATTGAAGGTAAAAACGTGACCGGGTTTATTAAATTAAAATAAAAGAGCAGATATTACCATTAGCAAATAAACCTAAATTTTATAGTAATAATATAAAGAAACTAAATGAATATATACAGGGTTGGACGGAACATAATGATTTTGACCAACAATATTATAATTTACTACATAACTTGGTGAATGTTGAAATAGTTTTTTCCTGGTTAATATGGAACAACAAATTGTAGTGAAATCACTACAGTGTATTATACAAAACTTTATTTTCAGTGTGCCATTAATTAGTGCATAAAGTATTAGTCCTACTACATAAAATATACCAGCTATATGTAATAATCCATATACGTGATTGCTTTGTTAATGTTTGTGGATTTAATTAATAACTTGCAGGAATTCGGTGAAATATGCGAGTTTATTTGTATGCAAACTTGATTCCTGTCAATTATGTACTTTTTATAGCAACCCATGTATGCGATAAACTGAATCCATTAAAATGTTGTCCACTTCTGAATTCTATATCTCATTAAATAAACTTTTAGAATTAAGTTATACGGTTTGCAAATTGCATACACTATAAATTGACTAAACCTATTTCTAATACTTACCACTTGAAAGCACAATGGTACCCTGTTAGTGCGAATTAAATAAAATTTGTATTTTTATCAGTAAGACTTATTAAGGATAACAAAAAAATACAACCTTTTTAATTCGATTGACAGTAATAAGCATTTTTGTAGATTTCACAAGCATCGGTGATAACATTCGTGCTTACGCTTTTATGGCGATATGCTTTTTTTAAGTTCATCGTGGTAACTAATTGCAATTCAAGGGACGAAAAGTAGATTTCTGTTGCAAATTGCGATGTATATTTATTTATTTATTTATTTACTTAACATTAAAAATTAATTATTCAAAAGAATATTAATTCCACCTACAGGATAACATTTCTAAAATAACAATAATCAAATACTGCCCTAGCGCAAATGCTATTGTAATAAAGAAGATAATAGAGAAAGTCAATTAAAATGCTTCTTTGCAGTTTGCAAGATGTTCAGAAATAGCAAACTGTTAATGTCACTTCTGGAATATGTTGTTTTTCAGTTCCCTTTTACAAAGTCTACTGACACCGTTAGTAATAGATTGATATTAACTTTAAGGTTGCTATTGCTTAGTTGGGTTGCATGTGACTACTAAGCCCAAAGTCCCGCTTCGATTCCCGTCACGGACCGCTTGAAAAATGTTTAGCCAGCATTTTTCACAAAAATACGCCCTCCTTCGGATGAGAAGTAAGATGTAGATGCCATGTGTAAATGTTGTCACCTAAGTTAAAGATCCTCACCTAGCTTGGAACAGCACGGATTCTGTAGAATTCAAAATTTCCATATAAAAAAACTCGTTTTCTGGTGAATGCAGTACCTCCGTGGATCAGACAGGTTTGCGTATGACTGCTAATCTCAAAGTTCCAGGTTTCATTCCCAACATGGATCGCTTGAAACATTTTAGGCGAACATTCTTCACAAATATTTACCCTCGTAGGCATGAGAGGTAGAATGCAGGTTTTGTATGTGAATGTTGTCACACACGTTCAATATCCCTACTTTGTTTGTAATAGTAAGGGTCCGGCAAAATTCAAAATTTTTAGCTAAAACTAACTCGCTTGTTGGCCAATGTAAGGGTATTGCATACAAGGCGTATCAGCAGATCAGACAGGTTTGCATATGCCTGTTGATCCCAACGACTCGGGTTTGATTTTCGACACGGATCACTTGAAAAATGTTAGACGACCATTTTTCACAAAACTATTCCATCATTTGGATAAGAGGTAAAGTGCAGGTGCCTTGTGTAGGTGTTGTTACACACGTTAAACATCTCTAGCTTGCTTAGAATTGCAAGGGTTGAATAAAATTCAAAATTTCCATGTAAAAAGGAAAAACTTGATTCCTGGCAAATATAGTACGTTCGGGTGGAGCATTAGAAAGTCAAATGTATTGTAGACATAGTGTGAACATACTTAAAATGACAGGTAAGTCAATGAGCTTGTGAATAATTTTAAAAGGCATTGTTGAACTAGACTCTATCCTTTCATTCTCTGGTGATAATATAATCATGCCGTTGTAGTAACTCTTCTTGATTTATACCACGCGGGAGATGTGTACCTGTTTCTACAAATATGAAATATTTAAAAAAATTTCTCAGTACTCTATTAAAGTCTATATTGTGTCCACTGTTGCATGAATTATATACTACTTTATAATACTCTGATATAGATCGTACCAGTTCAAGTTATAGTGCTTTCGCTGTTGTGAAACCTAAAGCTCTTCATGCTAAACTGAATCTTATCACTATGTTTATTGAAGGATAAAGTATAATCGTTTAGAACTCTTATGTCTTTTGTAGTTTCAATAGCTTCCAATTATATTTTTTTTATATTATAATTCCATTTCGAATGGACCTGCACCTTGCCGAAGTTCTAAATTACTAGAACAGGTGAAATGGCTTGCGTGTTCTAATGAGCTAAAGAGCCAAACTATGGGTCCAACCAAAGTAGTAGGGTCGTTAGTGAGATCCCAGACTAAGACAGGTCTCCGAAAGAGGGCAGCGGTTCTTTCGGTACTTAGATTGTCAGAGACCATAGGGGTCGGTATGGCAGTCTAAGACACACTACCGCGATGTGGAAGGCAACGGGTAACCACCACATTATCTCCCAAGTACACAGCATACTTAAATTGTTACAAACATGATGGCATTCTCTGGGGTAAAAGATTCCGGAGTTAAAATAGTCCCCCATTCGGATCTCCGGGAGGGGACTACTTCGGAGGATGCGATTAGAAAGTTAAAAATAAGAGTCGGGAACATTCTGCGAGTCGGAGCGTGGAATGTTAGAAGTATGAAGCAAGTAGGTAAGCTAGAGAACCTAAAAATCGAAATGAATAGGTTATCACTAGACATAGTAGAGATAAGTGAAGTTCGGTGGCCAGAGGCGGGGGATTTGGGTGTGGGGATAGTTATGCAGAAAAAGATAGGATACTGTGTAGAAAATTACTTACAAAAGAATGAAAGAGTACTCATGGTTAGATTAGAATCTAAACCGGTAAACACAGTAATAAATCAAGTATACATGCCCACCTCTAGCTACAGTGACGAAGAGGTAGAAGCGATCTACTAAGATATCGAAGACATATTAAGACACGTAAAAGGACATGAAAATTTAATAATTACGGGGGATTTTAATGCCGTGGTAGGTGAGGGTAGGGAAGGAGCGGAAGTAGGTTTATTTGGTTTAGGCACGAGAAACGACAGGGGAAATAGGCTGGTAGAATTTTGCGACAAGAACAATTTAATCATCACAAACACATTATTTCAACATCATGCTAGAAGGCGATGTACGTAGAAGATGCCAGGAGATATAGGAAGATATCAAATAGATTACATTCTTCTTAGACAACGGTTTAGGAATCAAGTAAAAGACTGTAGAAGCTACCCAGAAGCAGATATAGATACTGACCACAACATCGTAATTATGAAGGCCGCACTTAAATTTAAAAATCTGAAAAAAAGGAACGGAAAAAGGCACTTGGACTTAGAGAAACTAAAAGATAAAGATATTCAAGAAAGATTCGAAAAAAAGTCAAATGAATTGCTGAATGATATCAGGAAAATATCTGATACTAAGGAAGTAGAAACAGAATGGAATAACATTAAATCCAGCCTAGACATGGCGGCAAGAGATATTCTGGGGTATACACAAAAAGAAAATAAGAAACCATGGATAACAAAGGATATCCTGAATTTAATAGTAGAAAGACGAAAATACAAAAATAAATCAGACGAAACAGGAAAACAGAGATACAAAACCATAAAATGGGAAATTATTCGAAAATGCAGGAAAGCTAAAGAACAATGGATTGATGAAAAGTGCAAAGAGGTACAAACAAAGATGGAAATAGGAAAGACAGACGAAGCATACAAATTAATTAGAATGAATTTTAGGGATATAAAACCGTATAGCAAAAATATAATGGACGCACAAGGAAACGTCATCATAGAAAACGTAGAGAAAGTGGGTAGATGGCAAGAATATATAGGGAATTTATATGCAGGAGAGGAACTAACTGCATTAGAACCGGAATCAGACATTGAAAATGATGACTTGGGATATCCTATACTTAGAGACGAGTTTGAATTAGCATTAAAGGTTCTGAAAAATGGTAAGGCGCCGGGTACAGATAAGGTGCAAGCAGAAACTCTAAAAGCAGCTGGACAAGCAGTAACAGAACGTCTCTTCCAACTTGTAAGCTATATGTATGAGACAGGCGAGATACCCAAAGATTTCAAACGTAGCATCATAATAACTATACCAAAAAAGAAAGGCGCGGATAGATGTGAAAATTTTCGAACAATAAGTTTGACAGCACACGTGTCAAAAATATTAACTAGAATTGTGCAAAGACGAATGGAAAAACGGGCGGAAGAAATACTAGGAGAAGACCAATTTGGGTTTAGGCGAAACAGGGGAACACGGGAGGCTATTTTAGCTCTGAGAGTGATAATGGAGAAAACAATCGAAAAAGGGGAAAGCGTGTATATAGGGTTTGTAGATCTGGAAAAAGCATTCGACAATGTAAAATGGAAAAAAATGTTTGATATACTCAAAAAGATTGGAATGAGTTATAGGGATAGACAAATAGTACATAGCTTATACAAGCTGCAAACAGCAATAATAGAATTTGAGCGGGAACGTAGAGAAGTAAACGTTAAGAAAGGGGTGAGGCAGAGATGTACCATACCCCATTAATTTTTAACTTGTACATTGAAGAGGCAATGAATACTGTCAAATGCAGGAAGACATTTGGAATTACTATGCAGGGACAAAAGATTGGTATGCTTATATTTGCAGATGATATAGCGTTATTAGCGTCTAGCAAGGAAGAGTTAGAAGCTGCTCTTAATGAAATGGGAACGGTTCTAACAGAGAGATACGGTATGAAAATTAACAAAACTAAAACTAAAGTTTTAGTATGCAAAGGTGGGGAAAATAAATCAACAACAAGAATACAAGTATGTAACACGAACTTACAAGAGGTTAAGGATTTCTGCTACCTAGGAAGCCAAATAACGCAAGATGGAAAAAGCACAAAAGATATAAAACAAAGATTAGCACAAGGTCGTGCTACATTTAACAAGAAAAAGCCACTACTGTACTCAAAGACCACAAACATAGACACAAGGAAAAGATTGCTTAAAACATATGTGTGGAGCACATCACTGTACGGCTGTGAAGCCTGGACAGTTGGAGAAGCGGACAAGAAAAAGGTAGAAGTCTTTGAAATGTGGTGCTACAGACGTATGATGAAGATATCATAGACAGACAAAGTTAAGAACGAAGAGGTACTAAAAATGGTAGGGTAAGAAAGAAATATGTGGAAAACGGTAAAAATAGGAGAGATAGGATGATAGGTCACATACTACGGCATGAGGGAATAGTGCGGAATATATTAGAAGCAGAGATAGGAAAAAAGAGAAGAAGGTGCAGACCTAGGTTAGACTACTGCACACAGATAGTAAAAGATGTAGGCTGTAGGGAGTTTAGGGAGATGTGTAGGCTAGCCCAGAATAGAAATCAATGGAGGTACGCATCCAACCAATCCCAAGATGGATAAACTAATGACGAAAAGATAACTGTGCTTAAACATGATGATTATTATAAGTAACTACAAGAATTGGATGGGCAATATTCTCGAATAATGTTAAGTGTGTGAAAGGATTTACTGGAAAACCATTATTTCGGCAAATGTCTAAGTGTTGGGGGATCTTGGTAGCCACAGGTTGCTTAACCTCCTACACTGAATCCCGGTAAAATAGGGCATAATATAAGAAAACGATAGAAGAGGAACGAGCTGAATACACATGCTGTGTAAGAATTTCAGGGAACTATGTAGGCTAGCTCAGAATATAAATAAGTGCAGGCACGTGTCCAACCAGTTTTGAGACGGAAAACCTAATGACGAAAAAATAAACGCAGATAAATCTGATGATTAGTATAAACAACTAGTTGTTGGTTGCGAAATATCTCCAACTAATGTTGGCTGTGCGAAAAGATAAATTGGAAAATATATTAAATCGTTAATTGGTTAAGTGTTGGGGGAACTTGGCAGCCACAGGTTGCTTACGTCCCTTCACAACCACTAAAGGTCGGAGAAATAGGGCGTATAACTGTAAAACAATAGAAGGTGATCGAACTGCATCTAACAAGAAAGAACAGCGCCTATGAGGAAAGGCAACAAACATAGAACAAGAAGAAAATTGTTGAAAGCATATGTTTGGAGCAAACCACAATATGCCTATGAAATACGGGCAGTCTGAAACGCAGACAGACAAACGGTAGCAGCCTTTTGAAATGCTGTGCTTCAGATGTATGAGGACGATAGCATGGACACACAAAGATAATAACAAATAAGTTATAGAAATAGTAGGGGGACAAGGATATCTGGGGAAAAAGAGAAATAGAAGGGCGGAATATGTTCTGGGACATTTTGGGGAGTAGTGTGGGATATATTACGAGCAGAGATGGGAAAAAAGAGGTAGATGTAGACCTAGATGAGATAGTTTTAGATGCAAACTGTGCAAATTTTAGGGAAATCTGTAGGTTAGTTCAGAATAGGAAACAATGATGGTACGCGTCTAACCAGTTCTAGGACTGAAGACCTAATGATGATGATTATAATTATTTATTGTATAGCATAATTACGCATCACAACATGGATTTTTCCAGCGAACGACATTACTTTACACTTTTGACAGTCAAGTCTAAATGATCTATAATACACAACTGTTCAAGTTTATCTAGATTATTTTACAATACACAGCAGTCGATTTTCGTAGCAATACCTGCGAAAATTTTCACATCTGCAGCAACGACTGTAGAGTACTTTGCATTCAATAATTTCACAAAGGTTATTAACGAATAACTAAAAAGATAATGGAACAAGATTCGACCTTTAGGGTACACCTGTTTGAACCACTTAGAGAGAGTGATTTATATTCACTTTAAAACACTATTTGTGTCTTACCATTAAGTAAAGAAAAAGAACGTTATCAAGTTTTCAGGAAATCCCACGCGTGCAGTTTTTTTATAATAATATGATGTGTATAGTGTATAATAAGATTAACTGTTTTAGAGAAATCCTCAAAAATTGCATAAACGTGCCCCTGAGTGCCCAACACTTGGGATACAGATTGTGTAAAACAAACTAAGTTAGCTAAAGTAGAACGCCTATGCAGAGATCCGTTTTGAATAATTTATATTTTGCTCTTAATACTTACCGATATTTATTTATTTATTATTACGTACTTAACTGGAATATTCTAGTTATCGAGTAACGATACATACAGACATCTTATAATACACATCTATAGTACTAATTAGAATATTACAAGTTAATTAACATGCTATTTAACTCTTTGTGAGACAGCCCAAAAATATCACATTGATTTGCTATATTATTATACAACCTACACATTGTGTATAGTGGTGAATTAACCAAAAGATTTGTCCTAGGGTTTTCTGCTACATAAAAGGTACTAGGTAACCGAGTGGGGTAAGTCGGAACATATATGCTAATGTACTGCAAAACATGTGAGTTGTCTACCTTCCAATGTACTAGTTTATGCAGGTACTATACAGTGTTTACATTTCTTCTGGATTCCAATGTTTGTAAGTTAAACAATACCAGTAGGTTCTTTTTTGACATATTCCAGTCATAATGCTCTGTTGATTTGTAGTCAATGTATCTTAGAACCTTATTTTGGATTCTTTCTATATTGTATTGGTAACTTTTGTAATATGGACTCCAAATAATTGATGAATATTCCAGAATACTTCTGACAATTTTTACATAAAGACATTTTATATACTGAATATCATCGAATTTCTGTGTATTGCGGATTACAAACCCATATACTCTAGAAGCTTTATTAGCTGTTTGTATCACATGTTTATTAAATGTAAGGGCTGTGTCAAATAGTACTCCTAAGTCATTCGTTTCATTTACACGCTCAAGTGCTGTTCTGTTCATATTGTAGTTGTATGCATAGCTTTCTTTTTTTCTTGTGAAAGACATAACACAGGACTTATTTTCATTGAAATATAATTTGTTTTTCACAGACCATCTTACGGCACTGGAAATATCATCCTGCAAATTTATACAACTAATAGGCTTCTCTATTTTAGTGTATATTTTTATATCATCAGCAAACAGCAAAATTGATGAGTACTTAATCACTTGCGTCAAACTATTAATAAATATTAGAAACAATAATGGCCCTAGATTGGACCCTTGCAGCACCCCAAAACTTGCAGTTAATACCGACGAATTATGCCCTCTTCACAACTGTTAGTTCTCTATCCTGAAGGTATGATTTAGAGAATGATATTAGGTTTGGATGAAAACCAAATTCCTTTTCAAGTTTGCCTAGAAGAATATTATGGTTCACTGTATCAAATGCCTTAGCGAAGTCCATATAGATAACATCCACTTGTCCCTCATGATCAAGAGTGTGCGTTATAAACTGTGTAATATTCATTAAGTTGCTAACTGTAGAGCTATTCCAAAAATGAGCTACCGCAATTTTATTAGAAATAGAGTTTATGAAGTGCTTATACATAATAAACTGAACTATTTTTGGAATCACTGATAACACCGCGACTGGTCTGTAGTTCTTAATGTTTTCTCTATCTCCCTTCTTATGCACTGGGCAAATTTTAGCTCTTTTCCAAATATTTGGAAATGTGTACAAAGAAATTAATACAACCCTTTACAACATAAGCAGTTTTCATGTCCAACCCAATGGACTTGTTAACTTTTAGTTTATTTCCTGCCTCTCTGACATCAAACTCCTCAATCTTATTAATAACAACCTAATTATATATATATATATATATATATATATATATATATATATACAGGGTGAGTTTTTAGTGTGGCAACGGTCGATAACTCCGTTATTATAAAAGCTACGTAAACCAAATTTGGAGGCATATTAGGCATGCCTAAAGTGTACATTTTAAAAATATTTGGAAGCATACAGGGTGTTTCATAATTCCAGGGCATATTAAACTTATATTTTTTTAAATGGAACACTTCATATATTATTACATTTTTGAAAAGCACATAAAAAGAGCTTTAATTTGATAGCATATTGAATCTGTATATTCCTTTTAGTTTTTGAGATATTCAACTGTTTTTAGAAAAAATGACCCTGATTAGATACATTGCCACTGCACTAATACACAACCTATGTTAATTTTCAAGATGCAGAAAATTTTACCATATACCATAGTATATTTGTAAATATCACTTTTTCAAAATTTCTTCCCAGTATACAGGGTGTGTCAGGTTTCGCAAAATGCAATTTAAAATATCTTTTTTAAATGGCACTCTACCAATTTTATTGCTACAATGGATAGTTCATTAAGTGTCCTTTCATTTTTGTTAAGCATTCCCTATACCTAAATCCATTATTTTCTGAGATATTTTTGATTTTCTTCAAATTTTATGAATGTTTTTAATTTACATAACTAAAAATAACTTACTATTAGAGAATATTATAAAACAATTAATACATATTGATTAACAATCAACTACACTTTTCCAATAACAATTTTCACTAAAGATAAACAACCTACAATAATACGCTATCAACAGAATTCTGCCAGATCAACAATATGCATTTTATAAAAAATGTCCAAACAGGAAATCAGGCAGGCTTTGAAAAAAATAACAATTACAATCAAAATATCATTTAGGTTTATTAATTGTAATGTGTTGTTATTTAACACATTATCAGTTCTCTTTTAAATGTAATATTTAAAGGAGTTTTCAAATGAATTTTACAGTGGAAGAACAAATAAATATGATTTGGGTATTGGGAGCAAGTTTAAAAAATTTCCTACTTGCATCAAGAATATACCAAGACAGATATCCTGTTAAATGACAACACACTACAATTAATAAACCTAAATGACACTTTACATGTAATAGTTATTTTTTTAAAGCCTGCCTGATTTCCTGCTTGAACAGTTTCTATAAAATGCATATTGTTGATCTGGCAGAATTCTGTTGATAGCGTATTATTGTAGGTTGTTATATTTTTAGTAAAAATTGTTATTGGATAACTGTAGTTGATTGTTAATCAAAATGTATTAATTGTTTTATAATATTCTCCAATAGTAAGTTATTTTTAGTTATGTAAATTAAAAGCATTCATAAAATTTGAAGAAAATCAAAAATATCTCAGAAAGTAATGTATTTAGGTATAGGGAATGCTTAACAAAATGAAAGGACACTTAATGAACTATCCATTGTAGCAATAAAATTGGTAGAGTGCCATTTAAAATTTTTAAAATTGCATTTTATGAAACCTGACACACCTGTATACTGGGAGAAATTTCAAAAAGTAATATTTACAAATATACTATGGTATATGTTAAAATTTTCTGCATCTTGAAAATTAACATAAGTTGTGTATTAGTGCAGTGGCAATGTATCTAATCAGGGTCATTTTTCTAAAACAGTTGAATATCTCAAAACTAAAAGGAATAGACAGATACAATTTGATATCAAATTAAAGCTCTTTTATGGGCTTTTCAAAAATGTAATAATATATAGGATGTTCCATTTAAATAAATATAAGTTTAATATGCTGTGGAATTATAAAACACCCTGTATGCTTCTAAATATTTTTAAAATGTGCACTTTAGGCATGCCTAATATGTCTCCAAATTTGGTTAACATAGCTTTTATAATAACGGAGTTATCGACCGTTGCCACACTAAAACTCACCCTGTATATATATATATATATATATATATATTATATATATATATATATATATATATATATATTTATATATATATATCAGTAATATAGTTATTACCAGTACCAGCTGTACTATCAGTGTTATACACACTGCTGAAGTAAGATGCAAATGCATTAGCAATATCTTCTCCACTAGTAAGTTCTTGCTCATCTTTATAGTGTAACAGTTTTTTTGACCACTGCAGAACGTCAATAAATTCTTAGTTTAACAAACCTTCTATCTAGTCCATTATATCACGTAAACATTTTCAATTAAATAAATATCTGTATTGGAATTATGAGGTCTAACCGCCATACAGAGATGCTAGTTTGGTTGCTACCATCAGTCGTTAAATGTTAATATACATCAAGGCCAAACAGCTTTCCTGTTTCGTACACAATGTATCATCGCTCACTTTAGCTAGAAGATTCATCAAGAAATTAACATGGGGAACCAAAGGGTTCTAGCTAGTAATTTTGCGTGTGGCTTTATGCCGTAGTGGAGCCCAGGTGTAGTGAACACTAGGCTCAGTGATTTTTAATAATGGTAAGCAGTTAAAAATAATTTACTAGACAAACTAAATAATTCTGTTGTAGCACTCTTAAAATACTTCTTAAAATACTTCTTAAAATACTTCTTAAAATACTTCTTAAAATACTTCTTAAAATACTTCTTAAAATACTTCTTAAAATACTTCTTAAAATACTTCTTAAAATACTTCTTAAAATACTTCTTAAAATACTTCTTAAAATACTTCTTAAAATACTTCTTAAAATACTTCTTAAAATACTTCTTAAAATACTTCTTAAAATACTTCTTAAAATACTTCTTAAAATACTTCTTAAAATACTTCTTAAAATACTTCTTAAAATACTTCTTAAAATACCTCTTACAATACTTCGTAAAAGTTTTAATTAAATATTTCTTAAAATACTTCGTTAAAATATTTCTTTCATACTCCGTAAAATCTTCAATTAAATATTTACTTTATAATTTTACTGCAAATTTAGATGAAGAACTTTTAAATAATCGTTTTGTATATCAATTGTAAGGCTTCTTTGTATATTCATTTGTTATAATGATTTTGCCTTATCTGGTTTTATAAAAATAAGGCCGTCTAAATGTTGTGTTTCAAGATAATATTATTCCTATTTTTGCATCTACGAATACCAAGTTATAGTTCATTTAAGTCAACGTTGCGATAAGAAAATATTGATCTAGTATGACCGTCCTTCAACTTTACTAGAATAGTTGGATTTAATAAAATGTTCTGCGAAAAAACATTATGTTTAAATTTTAAAGAAACGTTTTACAAAGTACGTAGAAAATTTACGGTTTGGATCTAAAGTCCGATAATTAATAGAAATGGTCTTTTTGAAATTGCAAGTACGAAATTACAAGTAATTATGTGGACAACTACATGATGGTAATTATTTTGGTGACGATCTACACATAGTGGAACATCTAAGTTTTGTATTGGATTTTGGTTGGTCTCGTTAGTACGTATCAGAAAAACGCTTTAATTTCATTTGGTCCGGTACCAAGATCTCGCAGCTGATTATGTGCTGTACAACATGTGGAGCCTACGTCAATTGTTTGCCTGAGGAACGTATGTATTAACACCTGTTCTAACATGCTGTAGAACCATCACATAAACAACATCTGTTGAAACGAGGTAAGAGATTTGTATTATTCTTACATCACGTCTACAATTGGCGATCTTTGATACAAGGCTGCATCAGAAAATAACTTTGTGATGACCTATTGCCATTAATCTGTTTAACAAACTAGAAAGGACTTTGATAAATTTTTATTGCCAATATAAATGCAGTGTAATCACAGTTACTATTATTAATGAAATTAAGCAAATCTAGAGAGTTCTTATTAAAGTTTCATTTATGCATAATTTCACTTACAGCTTTTGAACGTTGAATTAGTAGACAATTTAGATATTTTTTATATATGTGTGTAAACCGAATAACAGATCTGGTATTTTTGGTATAGATTTGAGTTAAATTTTGTAACGAAAGCAACACTTAAAGTTTTTGATAATTCTGTTGAATTCATAATCCTACCTCAGGGTAGATGAAATTTTGTATTATCTTTTCTTAAACATAAATTTTATACATACAATTTTTTATGAAGAAACAACTTTTAATTAAAGAATCAACATTTCATTTTCTTAATTAATTGTTTTATTCTGGACAAGTAAGTTCAGGAATAGTGTAAACAGGTATATGAACAAATGGCATAAAGTTGTTACCCCGATTTAACCAGAAGCTTTAATAGCCTTTTCAGAATGTGAAGCATAAAATCTTTGTTCATAATATTGTGTGCATAATTAATCTTTTCTGTTTTTTTATATGAGGTAACAAAAGAATACCTCTTGTGTCCTCATTTTGTTGATTTAATTAAATTTTCTTTACAGCTTCTGGGTTAGCAGTTAATACGATATTCCTCTCTAAGGACTTCCAAGTCCCTCTTAGGGAAACCCTGTGTTTAAGCCTAATGACTTGGTGGCGGTCTCCCTAAACCCCTGTTTTGATAAGAATCAAGCCCTAGTAAGAAAATAATGTTTTGTAAAAAGAACCACGACCAATCCTCATAAGCTCTATCCAAGGAATAGACCCCTAGCATAGTCGGAAGATATTTGCGTTCCATCATTTTAAGGAAATCTTTCCTTAAAGGTCACTGGTCTTATTTGGGGATATTAGAGAACCTACGTGTTACTTTAATTAATCAATTAACCCCCACCAGTAAGTTTCCATTACGTTTTACTAACGCCCGGAACGTGGGGCTCGATTATTTTTCTTACACCTAAATCGGGGCTCGATTATTTCTCTTACACCTAAATTGAGGCTCGATTATTTTGCTTACGCCTAAGACATAGCCTTTGTTTGTTTTACTAGCACCCACAAAATGGGGCTTTGATTTTTTTTACTCGTGCCTTGTGTTAGAGGTTTCGATTATTAACAGCTATGTTGATACCATGTTGTAAACGTTAATTTTTTTGAATCTACTAAAAGATAGTCATTAGATTTCTGTCATTGTTGAGAAGATTTCCACGCTATGTCGTATAGATTTTTTTTTATTAAAAAACATAATGAATTAATTGGAAGTAAGATAATGGTTATCGTAGTAATTTAGTAATCAGTAGGGAGAAGTTGTGATTTCTAGATCTAATTTTAGTTTCCCTATTGAAAATATTTTGTCAATTGTGAATAGTTGAGATAAATTTGGATTTGAAATTTTTAAATTTCAAGACATTAGTTGGTTTTTTTGATATCGATTTTATATGAGTATTAAAATGGCTGATACCTTTCAGGTTGTGTACTTACTCAAAGAAAAGTTAGATTATGAACTCCAAATAAGAAAAATTGGGAGTTCTAGACCAGTTGTAGACAAGCGGAAAATATTAAGTCGTCTATTAACGAAAGAATCGAATAAACCAGGATGTCTAATAGATCTTACAGGTTATAATGTAGAATTTTCAATAGAGTGTGAGGAAATCAACACTGCCGTTTTGTCGATTAAAAATGTTTTATCAGAAATTGAAGGTGATCCTTCTGACTCTGTTTTTAAAAGGGTACAGTCAGGACTACTACACCTAACTGGTCGAGTTAAGAGGATGAAACTGCCATCACTGAATCATGAGGAAGTAGTTGTATTTGTGCGAGGGACGTTTGTTACGATCCTCATTATCGAAGCAGAATTGTTCGATAAGGCGAAAGATAAGTCTAGTAGTTTAAATGAGTCAGTAAACTTATCTCTCCCTGTTAGTAATGAGCCCCTTAATACAGTCACGTATGTAATACCACCCTTACCCATAGGAACTTAGTCTGTTAAATTTTCTGGAAATCCTAAACAGCTTTTTTCATTCCTACAAAGAATCGAAGAGTTAGCACAGTCACGTTGAGTAACTGAGGACGACTTGTATAACGCCTCTCCAGAGTTATTCGTGAATGATGCCCTCGTTTGGTTTAAACAAATTAGGAATTCCGTGAGGGATTGGAGATCTTTAGTAAGTCGATTGAAGGAAGATTTTCTTCCTGCTCATGTTGAGGATAAACTATGGGAAAAGATTAAATCACGTCATTAAAGAAAAGATGAGTCTGTAGTTTTGTTTGTGGTCCATATAGAGAGTTTATTTAGTAGATTACCCAAGATGCCTGCAGAAATTACAAAGGTTCGTATAATGAGGAAAAATTTATTACCAACTTACGTTGCTCTTCTTGCTCTGTCCGAGATTAATGATGTTTCTACATTAGTAAAATTAGGTAAAAAGATTGAAGAGGCAGTTCAGTCAAAACAAACTATGGTAGCTACTCCGTCAAAAGAGAATTTTTGGTATGGTGAAAATTTTAGATCAGTCTGAGAATAAATATCGAGAAAAAGTTAGAAATACTTCATTTCGTATTAAGGTTTATAGAAACACATCTTCATCTCCTCAAGTCCAGGTAGTAAGTCAAAAAAAACCTTTAGATGTAAAGTCACCAGGCGTGGAGAGAGTCAGGAGATTCATGTGTTGGAATTGTACACGTCCAGGTCGTACGTTTAATTATTGTAGAACCCCTCTGAAAAGATTTTGTTTTAAATGTAGAAGTAAAAGTGTAACACCAACTTCGTGTCAATCATGCCTAGACGGACAAACGAAGCGGGTACATAGTAACTGGCGTGGTAATTCGAGTAATAAGGCCACTATCATGATGTGTACTAAGAAGAATTTTTTTGCGATAAAGAATGGTCGGAATGGCTTAAAATTGTTCGAGACTTCTACAAGACTTCTGAGAAGCCTAATGCCGACACTTTGTTCGTTAAGAAACTAAGAGACAACCGTCTTTATGTGAAGGTGAGATTGTTTAATTTCAATATCACCAGTTTGTTGGATTCGGGATGCACCACAACGATAGTTGGATCGTTAGCAATCCCTTTATTAGAGAAATTAAAGTTAAAAATTTTCAATTTTGAAAAGACAGAGATAGTCACCGCAGACGGGACATCGAAACCAGTTCTAGGTTCAGTAGACCTACCCATTTGTATAGGAAGAATGTGTCGTATAGTTAGTGCACTGGCTGTGCCCTCCCTAACACATGCTTTTATTTTTGGTAGCGATTTTGCTAAATTATTTGGTTTAATAGCAAATTTTAAAAATAATTCTTGGCATGTACAAGGGAATACTGAGAATAGCATCTCATATATAAGTCGATCGCCATTACCTACAGACAACGAAGATGGTTTACTTTTTTTTATGGTCTTTCGGATGCTCAGACCTTGCAAGCCCATCAAGTAGTAAAGTCTTTTGAAGAGATTAGTAGCGTAGATCGTTTGGGACGCACGGACAAAATGGTCATGGATATTAATACTGGTGACGCGAAGCCTATTAGAAAGAAACCGTTTGTCATGTCGCCATACATGAACAAGATCCTGAATGACGAACTGGATGATATGTTACGATTAGGTGTAATTAAGCCATGTCAGAGTCCGTGGAACTCGCCAGTACTGTTAGTTAAGAAGTCATCAGGGGAGTACCGCCTCTCTTTCGATAGTAGATCATTGAACGATATAACGGTGCACGATAGTTACCCCTTTCCTAATATTGATAGAATTCTTAATAACTTAAGAGAAGCAAAATACATATCTAGCTTTGACCTCAGGAAGAGTTTTTGGCAGATCCCTCTCTCTGAAACTGCCCAAAAGAAAACTGCGTTTAGTGTGATCTCCAGAGGTCAATTCAAGTTCGCCACGGTTCCGTTTGGTTTAAGGAATTCAGCACAAACTCAGCAGCGTTTGGTGGATGCGATTTTTGGTCCTCAGTTTGAACCATTTATATTTTGTTATTTGGATGACATCATAGTAGAGTATAATTGGGGCATCCACCGCCTCATTTGCACCAGCATCCTCATTTGCACTCACATCTGGACCAAAAAGTTTTCTTCGACTAACCATTTTTCATCTTTCGAGATAAATATATCTTAAATTTTCATCTTTCGAGATAAATGAGCATCCTCATTTCCTCCCACATCTGAACCAAAAAGTTTTCTTCGACTAGCCATTTTTTTATCTTTCATCTGAACCAAATAGTTTTCTTCGTCTAGCCATTGCATCTTTCGAGATAATCCTATCTTGTTTGGTATCAATCAATATTAGATTTTTCTCAGCCACCCGAATCTTTAGGAATTTTTTAGATAGCATCACCCCCAAGGGTGCTACCACAATTTTAAGATTTCTTACCTGTAGCGACTTTTGAGCGTTCTTATAAATTTTTTTTATACATGCGATACATTAAATTAGCTTAGAATTTTATGCACAATCCGAATCTCTAAATAGATTTAAAATCGAACGACCCCTTACCATTTTACACACACCCTCTAAACTATAACTTTCTTGCAGCTTATACCTAAAAGAAAATCTAAAACCCATTCTTAAAACTTTTATTACAGACAATTTTACTAATACAGTTTAAATTTGTAAACCACATTTCTAAATACATATTCACAATTTTTATTTTCAACCTAGAACTTCTCATATCGGCTCATACTTATTAATATTTATTTCTAAATAGAGCACTTTTCCAAAGACCAACCGGACCCACATGTTTCAAATTCCTCTGATTTTGTTCTTATGGTTTCGCTTAAGACCTCGTACATATTCTCCAGATTACTAGAAGACGTTATAACCACATTTTTGTGTTAAAGGATTTCACATCGGTAGTCTCTTCCCCATTTTGGTGTAAACGCCGTAGAGTTCGCAATAGACTTTTACTGCTGAATGTTGTATTCTTTTTTCATTAATTAATCGAATAAATCGCTCTTTCTGCTTCCAAAGAAACTCGGGCACTCCATCGTCGACACTGGCGTTCTTTATGCGATAGCTAGCCATACGGTTGTTAAACGCTGTGCTAACCATTTCTACACAATCGTCGCTAGTAGCGGTAACTGATGCATTTTTATGTTTGTTGCTCCGTAGATGACTAGGGTATGCAGACTTTAACACCTCCATGTCGCACACTTTACACATAATTCGTGGTTGTTTCGTACAAGGCCCTTTAACAGCTGGCGGAGCTGAACGTTTACGGCTTAATGACATACCGTGCTGTTTTTCCTTGTGTCGCTGTAAGTTGCCCATTCTCGTAAAAGCGATACCGCAAGTCTCACAGTTTAAGTACTTTGCTGCGAACGGATGTATAAGCAACCTTGGACGATGTTACACCACAACATTTGTTCTGGTGCCGTTTGAGAGCATCCCTCCTGGTAAAGTAGACGTGACACAGCTCGCATTTAAAAACGTTTGCAGATACCATTTTAGTACAAAACAAAATCCGCACTATAGCACTTGACTTGTAAGCGAACTAACTTATAACTAAAAAGTTTATTCTTGCACACCTGCTTTATGTACCCTATAGAATGCAAACCGAAGGTTTCCGAAGACACCCGAACGAAGTTGAGGATTCATCGGGGAACTAAATGACGTCATAATCCTTGCTGCTCGTCCAATACATTTAGCGTCAATGCATGCACCGGTTCGCATCGTCGATGGTGCGAATGCAGTTAGTAGAAACACCGGAAAACGTCTTCCATTTATACGGATCGCGTGCATATTAAAAATCCAAAGGGTGATAGCACACGCACACAAATTGTGTGCAAGTCGTGCTGTAGAAGATGCAGTGCTACTATAACCAAAAACTTAATAAAAACACTTTAAACCATTACTAAGAAAATACCAACTTGCTGTCTACAGGATACTTACTAATAAAGTAATTTAATTTTAAATAACTTCTACGTCATACTTTAGGAAATGGTGGGCTTGAATATTTTCCAAATGAATCACCGAGCGAAAGTATATGCTTAGCAGTATTTAAATTAACCATTAATTTCCCATTTTTACGACCATGGTTAATTATAGATTAAAATTTAATTTGTGCACGTTCGAGCTTCTCGTAAACTAACATATTTTATAGCAACTGTATAATACATGCATACCCCTTCGCCGCGCTACTGCTATTCTTGTAATTGCTAGAAAAAGTCACTCTCCTTTTTACTGTTACGACTGGGCAAAGCACCATTTTTTTTGTATACTTTCTATAGCACATCACACACTTTTTCGTCTGATAATTATGCTTCTGTAGGCTTTTACACTTTCGCATAGCGGTCGGCCGCATGTAATGATTTCTAGAACCGGTAAGTACTCGATATCGTCCAAATAGAGAATTAGATGCTCGATGTCTGTCAACTTCCAATTCCCTCGTAAAAGGTAGCAAATACTCAGTCAATCATCCATCTAATTTAAACTTCGACCCGCTCCTGTTCTGATAATTTACAAACATTTTCAAACGACAATAGGCCGAGAATTTTAAACCTCCGAGGGATCTTTAAGTCGTGATCAATTACACATCCGAGCTACGCGTAAACTCACATATTTTGTAGCAACTGTATAATACATGCATACCCTTCTCTGCGCTACTGCTATTCTTGTAGTTGCTTGGAAAAGTCAGTCACCCTTTTTACTGCTAGGGCCGCTAAAAAGCACCATTCCATTCTTTCTTTATAAGTGTAGCACATCGCGTACTTTTTGTCGGATAATTAAATCTTTGTTTATGTAGGTCTTTACACTTTTGCTTATATAAACATCTAATACGATTGATTAACCACTTTCGATTATTCTAACGGAGACCACCATACGCACCGTTCTTTTTGAATCCAACGATCCTATGGGCTTCCACGCACTAACACCTGACGTATTTTTCTTACTATTTGTTAAACAAAAACTACCGGTATAGCTATTGTGGACGTAAGCAGATGTTTGTGGATGTGTACGAGAGTACGTAACCATATACATTAACCAGTCTAAGCTATTTTATTTAGTCCACGAAAACTACTATTTTTCTAAACCACAATTAATAATCGTCTTTATAGGTTCCACATTTCGACCATTACCCAATGGCTGGTGCTACGTACATGGAAACTTTAATTTCTTATTGGAGAGAATTCTTATTCTCCCGCGCACTGTTGCGTAGTTGCATGCCTACCCCATTTGGAGGTATATGCTCGTTATAGGTTGTAAGACCCTCGGTTTTACTTAACTACAATTCGTGAGACCCTTTAATCTTTTAATCGTATCTTTCTCGCCTACAATACAGTAGGACTTAACATTACTACCAACAAATTCTAATACTGGACCCCATTAAATACGTCTTTAATTTCCTACAAGTTTTTATCGACAAGTGTTATATTGTATTTATTATACGCAGGGTAGTCACTCTTTTAAGATAAATATATTTTGCTAGGTATCAACTAATATTAAATTTTCTAGGGACCCCAAATCTGTAAAAGATTTTAAATAGGACCACCCATACAAAGTTATGCGTTTTAAAGACCCAAATCACTGATTTTGCCCATCTTTATTTAACTCCATCTTTAAAACCTTTTTGCTACCCAAGACATATGCCTTAGCCAACCATCTTCCGAGAAATCTAAAACCGCAGTGTTCCGCTAAACAACGTGGAGATAACACGTATACTCTGTCAACCAGGATAGAAGCGGAGGAAGGATTTGGAAGGTGGGAGAAGAACTTAAAATTATGGAATCTTAAAACTAATATATACAAATATAAACAACTATCTTATATCTTTAAGCCCCCCCATGCGTAGATTGTTGTACTATTAGAATGATGTACCTTTTGTCATCTTCCCTCGATAAACTAATTTTATTAATAAGCTGCGTATACAAATCGATTCTTTTACTCCGGATACATACGCAGACAAGTACTCGATACCATCAAATAAAGAATTGGTGCTTGGGACTGTTAACATCCGGCTTCCCTCGTGTACGCCCTGACATCCCAGCCCATGAGCACCCTGCGCATGCACACTGCCTGCCCCATCGCGTACGCACCCTGCCCATGCACGCTGCCCATGCGCACCTCTCTGTGCGACTGCTATTTCGGGGTAACGTCACAGCCTTTTATAAATAAAGAACAATGTTATATACTATTATAAAATGTTTATTCTGACATTATACATAACAAATTTAAAAATATTTAATGCCAAGCATGGAGTCATTTAAACTTAATTTTAATACAAAGTTATACACAGAAGACAGTCCTTTCTTTATGTTTGTTTGGAGTGGCTTTAATTTTATTTAATTTTATTCGCAGCTTAAAATTTAAATCGATACCCAAGTCTTCTATCTCCTTTTCTAGCCAACAGTTTGATATATAAAGACCGTCTAGGTTTTCGAATTGTAAAATGTACCGAAGTTTGCCTCTATATTTAAAGTCTTTGATTCCGCCGACAACTAGATCCATTCCTTCGTGTAATTCTTGCAGTTGTGACAATCTTTTAATCGCAGCT
Organism: Platerodrilus igneus; assembly: GCA_036346225.1. Taxonomy (NCBI): domain Eukaryota; kingdom Metazoa; phylum Arthropoda; class Insecta; order Coleoptera; family Lycidae; genus Platerodrilus; species Platerodrilus igneus. The sequence goes on along the minus strand of JARFIW010001102.1, from coordinate 754,505 downwards.
TTCCACTATATCCTGCATACGTATCTTGTTAGCTTGATCGACTTCTTCTTGTCGGTATTGGAGGAAAATCCTTTTCTCCACACACCGTTGTCGTAGTTGCATATCCACCACTTTTGGGAATATATGGTTGTTATAGGTTGTAAGACCCTCGGTCCACGCATTTCAAATGATCCGAAAGGTTCTTTACGTTAGGCAAATATACAATGTTTAACGGACCCTTTGCGTGTGGTGTACGCAAAGATTACGAAACCGCATTCTTATTCGTCTTTGTTATCTGCCATTTTGATAAATACGTTTTAGAATAACCTTTTAAAAAGTATAGTTTAGTACCATCCTTTTCTGCAAGAACGCCTACATAACTAAAGAGTCTTTCTTACTAACCGCAAATGCATACAACTTGTAGAAACCAGATGTATCTAAGTCAGTCCATGGCACATAAAATAATCTTTTAATTCTTCCTCATTTTCTCTAATAAGATGTTCTTTGTCTAACACATCTTTGTATTGATCGCGTATTGTCGCAGTGTTTTCCATGTAGTCCAATTTTCGCCTTTTGCATCCATTTCCTCTAATTCCAGTTGTCTTTTCCTTCCACTTACAGCGTATGGTATACATAATGGGGCAATTTCCTTTAGCGTAAACGGATAGAGTTTACTACCAATATTTACGCGTTGTCGTACAACCTCTGGACGAATGTTAGGCGTATCTATCAATCCCAAGTCCGAAATTACTATTTCTTTTGGAATTGTAGAATATGGTGGCAGATTGTGTAAAATATGTACTACCTGCTTTAATGTAGCACTTGTGTAAGATTTTATTTTATCTTGGACATCTTCCTCTACTATCTCCAAATAATTTACAGGTAAATAGTTAAAACTAAAGCCAGCACATACTTTATCAATTTTTCCTTTCCTCTGGTTTTTGGACAACTTAATTTGCAAGCCCGTCAATTTCTTTGTATTGCCATTCCCCAATACACGTACTGTAGCAGGTTATTATACACTAAACAGCAGCTATTTTGTAGCTTGTCCGATAGCTTACTCCACATTTTGGTAAGTGGTACCGAGTACATTGGCGCCTTTAGGAAGTATAACACTATCTTCCAATAAGGTTAAACAGTCTTTTAAGGTTTATACACCCGTTCCGCACTGACATACTTCAATTGCACAGTTGTATATTGTCGCTTCCAATCGCGTAATACCATGTTCTTTGGCCAAAGTAGACGCAAATGTTTCCCTTAAAGCGTACATCTGGACAACGTAAAAATCTAGTATATGATTGCCAAGTTGTTTATTAACACCAGGACTTGTTATCTGGCACACAAATTTGTTGTAAATCTTAATTCTTGCATTGGTTGTTAGCCATGTTAAACAATCAATCCTACAGTTTTATCGTTGTCAACTATAATATTACACTTTTCTTCGTATTTGCCCTTATAGCAAAAGTTATGGTTTGTAGTTAAATAATTACACATCTCCATCTTGCTAAATATGCCTGCAAAATCTTGGGTTACATCCATGTCAAAAGATAGAAATAATCTTTTCGACTTCGTCTAATATATCTGGTAGTTCCTCCAATAAAGTTTCCAACTTAACATCTGCTAGTTCCACTTTGCATGGAACACATATAGGATTTTGGAATTTTTATTAATGCATTCGATGTCACATTCTTTTCCCGATAATTTCTTTTACTCTCTGGCCTATCTTGTTACTGCTTTCCACGAAGAATAACGGAGTTTTCGCTAGCTTTAACACCTATGCCTAGCGTTGAAACAACATCGTTTGAACTGTTACTTCGTACGATAGCTGTTCAACCAATTGCTCCACAAATCTCCGTTGTTCAGTCGAGTAATTACATCCGTTTGCTACGCATTGCAGATGGTTGTTACGCTGTGTCAGAAAGCCTTGTCGCGAGAATTTTAACCAATACGACAGTTCACTATTGTCAACAGCTACAAATGCTTTGTTCTGTAACCGTCTATGGTTGTGTAGCCGCCACGTCAGCAATTGTAATTCCTGTCGACATACAGCAAATATTACACAATATGTGTACCACGCATTATCGTTGCACATACTGTTTGCTGACCAGACAGTCCATCAACACTCCGGAAATGGTCATATACCAATTTAAGTCGGTTTACATACACTTTGCATCGACCAATGACCATTGACCATGAACGTGACATCTGACCTTGACCGATGACTGCTCTTATGTTTATAAACCCATTACTAATTGCTTTTAATGAGTTTTTCCATCTAAAACTAAGTGTGGACAGGTTACGATAAAAAAAATTTAGGTTAGCTTTATGTATTCTAAGTGGGTATCATTACCGAAAGCAATAGGTCAATATGGTCATGGTCATGTAGGTCATGTGCATGTGGTCATGAGTCATATGGTCAATGTGTCATATGGTCATGTGGTGCATGTGGTCATGTGGTCATATGGTCATTGGTCATGTGTCATGTGGTCATATGGTCATATGGTCAATGTGGTTATGCTGCAGCAGGAGATTACAATTGCCATATAAGGAACCATATATCCGGACATGTAGTTGCATGAACCCGTGACCTAGGTCGGATAACAATAACAGTTCCTAAACCAGATGATTGTAAGCGATATGGCGGTGTCCATTAAAATCATTACGACTATTGTTCGTAATATACGCCCCACTCTGTAGGATACATAAGGAACAGATTTTCGTATTCAATTTAGTAAATTTGACGGTAGTAGAACGGTCTAGAACATGAGCGTCTCCAAGGTGATTAACGTTTCTCAACTTCTTGGGAATAAAGTGAAACCGACAAATGAGCGATTTGGATTATGGCTGTTGGCAGAAAATATGTGCAACAATAATCTGGTAACAGATATTGGTAATATTTGTTATGTCGAAGGCGAAAGATGCTGACTGGCGGACTACACACACCAATTACAGAACCATTTTGTGACAATATAATGTTGGTTAAAATTTGCGACCTTTCTGACACCGAACAAGCATCTGCAAACAAACGGATGTTTATCCTAAAAAGAAATTTGTGTGCATTTAACAGCTATCTACGAAGAAAGTTCAACCGATTTGTTTCGCTAGGCATGGTGTTAAAGCTAAGCCTCGTTTTCTCTGGAAAGCAGTAACAAGATAGGCCAGAGAGTAAAAGAAATTATCGGAAAAGAAGACATCGAATGCATTAATAAAAATTCCAAAATCCTATATGTGTTCCATACAAAGTGGAACTAGCAGATGTTAAGTTGGAAACTTTATTGGAGGAACTACCAGATATATTAGACGAAGTCGAAAAGATTATTTCTATCTTTTGACATGGATGTAACCCAAGATTTTGCAGGCATATTTAGCAAGATGGAGATGTGTAATTATTTAACTACAAACCATAACTTTTGCTATAAGGGCGAATACGAAGAAAAGTGTAATATTATAGTTGACAACGATAAAACTGCGGGGATTGATTGTTTAACATGGCTAACAACCAATGCAAGAATTAAGATTTACAACAAATTTGTGTGCCAGATAACAAGTCCTGGTGTTAATAAACAACTTGGCAATCATATACTAGATTTTACGTTGTCCAGATGTACGTTTAAGGGAAACATTTGCGTCTACTTTGGCCAAAGAACATGGTATTACGCGATTGGAAGCGACAATATACAACTGTGCAATTGGAAGTTATGTCAGTGCGGAACGGGTGTATAAACCCTTAAAAGACTGTTTAACCTTATTGGAAGATAGTGTTATACTTCCTAAAGGCGCTAATGTACTCGGTACCACTTACCAAAATGTGGAGTAAGTTATCGGACAAGCTACAAAATAGCTGCTGTTTAGTGTATAATAACCTGCTACAGTACGTGTATTGGGGAATGGCAATGCAAAAAATTGACGGGCTTGCAAATTAGTTGTCCAAAAACCAGAGGAAAAGGAAAATTGATAAAGTATGTGCTTGGCTTTTAGTTTTAACTATTTACCTGTAAATTATTTGGAGATAGTAGAGGAGAAAGATAAAATAAAATCTTACACAAGTGCTACATTAAAGCAGGTAGTACATATTTTACACAATCTGCCACACCATATTCTACAATTCCAAAAGAAATAGTAATTTCGGACTTGGGATTGATAGATACGCCTAACATTCGTCCAGAGGTTGTACGACAACGCGTAAATATTGGTAGTAAACTCTATCCGTTTACGCTAAAGGAAATTGCCCCATTATGTATACCATACGCTGTAAGTGGAAGGAAAAGACAACTGGAATTAGAGGAAATGGATGCAAAAAGGCGAAAATTGGACTACATGGAAAACACTGCGACAATACGCGATCAATACAAAGATGTGTTAGACAAAGAACATCTTATTAGAGAAAATGAGGAAGAATTAAAAGATTATTTTATGTGCCGATGGACTGACTTAGATACATCTGGTTTCTACAAGTTGTATGCATTTGCGGTTAGTAAGAAAGACTCTTTAGTTATGTAGGCGTTCTTGCAGAAAAGGATGGTACTAAATCCGTATACTTTTTAAAAGGTTATTCTAAAACGTATTTATCAAAATGGCAGATAACAAAGACGAACTAAGGAATGGGGTTTCGTAATCTTTGCGTACACCACACGCAAAGGGGTCCGTTAAACATTGTATATTTGCCTAGTAAAGAACCTTTCGGATCATTTAAAACCGAGGGTCTTACAACCTATAACAACCATATATTCCCAAAAGTGGTGGATATGCAACTACACAACGGTGTGTGGAGAAAAGGATTTCTCCAATACCGACAAGAAGAAGTCGATCAAGCTAACAAGATACGTATGCAGGATATAGTGGGAAAGCTGCGATTAAAAGATTGTCACAAGCTGCAAGAATTACACGAAGGAATGGATCTAGTTGTCGGCGGAATCAAAGACTTTAAATATAGAGGCAAACTTCGGTACATTTTACAATTCGAAAACCTAGACGGTCTCTATGTATCAAACTATTGGTTAGAAAAGGAGATAGAGGACTTGGGTATCGATTTAAATTTTAAGCTGCGAATAAAATTAGATAAAATTAAAGCCACCCAAACAAACATAAAGAAAGGACTGTCTTCTGTGTATAACTTTGTATTAAAATTAAGTTTAAATGACCCCATGCTTGGCATTAAATATTTTTAAATTTGTTATGTATAATGTCGGAATAAACATTTTATAATAGTATATAACATTGTTCTTTATTTATAAAAGGCTGTGACGTTACCACGAAATAGCAGTCGCACAGAGAGGGGGCGCATGGGCGGGGGTGTGCATGCGCAGGGGTGCTCATGGGCTGGGATGTGTCTGGGCGTACACGAGGGAAGCGGATGTTAACAGTCACCAAGCATCCAATTCTTTATTTGATGGTATCGAGTACTTGCCTGCGTATGTATCCGGAATAAAAATACGATTTGCATACGCAGCTTATTAATAAAATTAGTTTATCGAGGGAAGATGACAAAAGGTACATCATTCCTAATAGTACAACAATCTACGCATGGGGCGTAAAGATATAAGATAGTTGTTTATATTTGTATATATTAGTTATAAGATACCATAATTTTTAAGTTCTTCTCCCACCTTCCAAATCCTTCCGGCTTCTATCCTGGTTGACAGAGTATACGTGTTATCTCCACGTGGTATTCGCGGGCACGGCGGTTTTAGATTTCTCGGGCGATGGTTGGCTAAGGCATATGTCTTGGTTAGCGAAAAGGTTTTAAAGATGGAGTTAAATAAAGATGGGTAAAAATTAGTCTTTAAAACGCATTACTTTGTATGGGTGGTCCTATTTAAAATCTGTTTACAGATTTGGGGTCCCTAGAAAATTTAATATTAGTTGATACCTAGCAAAATATATTTATCTTAAAAGAGTGACTACCCGCGTATAATAAATACAATATAACACTTGTCAACAAAAAGTTGTAGGAAAATTAAAGACGTATTTAATGGGGATCCAGTATTAGAATTTGTTGGTAGTAATGTTAAGTCCTACTGTATTGTAGGCGAGAAAGATACGATTAAAAAGATTAAAGGGTCTCACGAATTGTAGTTAAGTAAAACCGAGGGTCTTACAACCTATAACAAGCATATACCTCCAAAAGGAATGGACATGCAACTACGCAGCAGTGCGCGGAGAATAAGAATTCTCCAATAAGAAATTAAAGTTTCCATGTACGTAGCACCAGCCATTGGGTAATGGTCGAAATGTGGAACCTATAAAGACGATTATTAATTGTGGTTTAGAAAATAGTAGTTTTCGTGGACTAAATAAAATAGCTTAGACTGGTTAATGTATATGGTTACATATTCTCGTACACATCCACAAACATCTGTTTACGTCCACAATGGCGATACCGGTAGTTTTTGTTTAACAAATAGTAAGAAAATACGTCAGGTGTTAGTGCGTGGAAGCCCATAGGATCGTTGGATTCAAAAAGAACGGTGCGTATGGTGGTCTCCGTTAGAATAATCGAAAGTGGTTAATCAATCGTATTAGATGTTTAAATAAGCGAAAGTGTAAATGCCTACATAAACAAAGATTTAATTATCCGACAAAAGTACGCGATGTGCTACACTTATAAATAAAGTATGGAATGGTGCTTTTAGCGGCCCTAGCAGTAAAAAGGGTGACTGACTTTTCCAAGCAACTACAAGAATAGCAGTAGCGCAGAGAAGGGTATGCATGTATTATACAGTTGCTACAAAATATGTTAGTTTACGCGTAGCTCGGATGTGTAATTGATCACGACTTAAAGATCCTCGGAGGTTTAAAAATTCTCGGCCTATTGTCGTTTGAAAATGTTTGTAAATTATCAGAACAGGAGCGGGTCGAAGTTTAAATTAGATGGATGATTGACTGAGTATTTGCTACCTTTACGAGGGAATTGGAAGTTGACAGACATCGAGCATCTAATTCTCTATTTGGACGATATCGAGTACTTACCGGTTCTAGAAATCATTACATGCGGCCGACCGCTATGCGAAAGTGTAAAGCCTACAGAAGCATAATTATCAGACGAAAAGTGCGCGATGTGCTATAGAAAGTATACAAAAATGGTGCTTTGCCCAGTCCCTAACAGTAAAAAGGAGAGTGACTTTTTCTAGCAATTACAAGAATAGCAGTAGCGCAGAGAAGGGTATGCATGTATTATACAACGCATTGTTGCTATAAAATATGTTAGTTTACGAGAAGCTCGAACGTGCACAAATTAAATTTTAATCTATAATTAACCATGGTCGTAAAATGGAAATTAATGGTTAATTTAAATACTGCTAAGCATATACTTTCGCTTGGTGATTCATTTGGAAAATATTCAAGCCCACCATTTCCTAAAGTATGACGTAGAAGTTATTTAAAATTAAATTACTTTATTAGTAAGTATCCTGTAGACAGCAAGTTGGTATTTTCTTAGTAATGGTTTAAAGTGTTTTTATTTAGTTTTTGGTTATAGTAGCACTGCATCTTCTACAGCACGACTTGCACCCAATTTGTGTGCGTGTGCTATCACCCTTTTGGATTTTTAATATGCACGCGATCCGTATAACATGGAAGACGTTTTCCGGTGTTTCTACTAACTGCATTCGCACCATCGACGATGCGAACCGGGTGCATGCATTGACGCTAAATGTATTGGACGAGCAGCAAGGATTATGACGTCATTTAGTTCCCCGATGAATCCTCAACTTCGTTCGGATGTCTCCGGAAACCTTCGGTTTGCATTCTATAAGGAACATAATGCAGGTGTGCAAGAGTAAACTCTTTAGTTAGTTCGCTTACAAGTTTAACCAAAGTGCTATAGTGCGGATTTTGTTTTGTACTAAAATGGTATCTGCAAACGTTTTTGAGTGCAACTCTTGCGGTGCTTCCTATACCTGGAAAAATGCTCTCATACGGCACCAGAACAAATGTCGTGGTGTAACATCGTCTACGGTTAAGCCGTCCGCAGCAAAGTACTTAAACTGTGGGTCTTGCGGTATCGCTTTTACGAGAATGGATAGCTTACAGCGACACAAGGAAAAACAGCACGGTATGTCATTAAGCCGTAAACGTTCAGCCCCGCCAGCTGTTAAAGGGCCTTGTACGAAACAACCACGAATTATGTGTAAAGTATGCGATTTTGAAATGGATAAAACTACCTATGCTGCACACTTAAGGAGCAACAAACATAAAAATGCATCAGTTACCGCTACTAACGACGATGGTGTAGAAATGGTTAGTACAGCGTTTAACAACCGTATGGCTAGCTATCGCATAAAGAACGCCAGTGTCGACGATGGAGTGCGCGAGTTTCTTTGGAAGCAGAAAGAACGATTTATTCGATTAATAAATGAAAAAAGAATACAACATACAGCAATAAAAGTCTACTGCGAACTCTACGCCGTTTACACCAAAATGGGGGAAGAGAAGTCCGATGTGAAATCCTTTAACACAAAAAATGTGGTTATAACGTCTTCTAGTAATCTGGAGAATATGTATAAGGTCTTAAGCGAAACCATAAGAACAAAATCAGAGGAATTTGAAACATGCGGGTTCGGTTGGTCTTTGGAAAAAGTGCTCTATTTAGAAATAAATATGAGCCGATATGAGAAGTTCTAGGTTCAAAATAAAAAATTGTGAATATGTATTTAGAAATTTGGTTTACAAAATTTAAACTGTAGTAGTAAAAATTGTCTGTAATAAAAAGTTTTAAGAATGGGCTTTAGATTTTCTTTTAGATATGAGCTGCAGGAAAGTTATAATTTGGAGGGTGTGTGTAAAATGGTAAGGGGTCGTTTGATTTTAAATCTATTTAGAGATTCGGATTGTGCATAAAATTCTAAGCTAATTTAATGTATCGCATGTATAAAAAAAATTTATAAGAACGCTCAAAAGTCGCTACAGGTAAGAAATCTTAAAATGGGGGTAGGTCCCTGGGGGATGGAGCTATCTAAAAAATTTAAAGAGATTTGGGTAGCTGAGAAAATTCTAATATTGATTGATACCAAGCAAGGTAGGTTTATCTCGTGGGTGGAAATGTGGAGAAAGATTTATCTCGCAGAGGGTATATGTGTAACTTTGCAGGGCGTGGTCCGATTTCAAATCTGTTTGCAGATTCGGGTTGTGCGTAAAATTGTAGACTAATTTAATGTATTGCATGACTAAAAAAATTTATAAGAACGCTCAAAAGTCGCTACAGGTAAGAAATCTTAAAATTGGGGTAGCACCCTTGGGGGTGATGCTATCTAAAAAATTCCTAAAGATTCGGGTGGCTGAGAAAAATCTAATATTGATTGATACCAAACAAGATAGGATTATCTCGAAAGATGCAATGGCTAGACGAAGAAAACTATTTGGTTCAGATGAAAGATAAAAAAATGGCTAGTCGAAGAAAACTTTTTGGTTCAGATGTGGGAGGAAATGAGGATGCTCATTTATCTCGAAAGATGAAAATTTAAGATATATTTATCTCGAAAAATGAAAAATGGTTAGTCGAAGAAAACTTTTTGGTCCAGATGTGAGTGCAAATGAGGATGCTGGTGCAAATGAGGCGGTGGATGCCCCAATTATACTCTACTCATCATTTTGTGCTCTCCTACTTTCGAAGAACATTTGAGACTTTTGACTGAGGTAAAGGCACGTCTTAAAGAGGCCAATCTAACTATCAACCTCCAAAAATGTGAATGTCTTAAGAAATCTTTGAAGTTTTTGGGATATATTGTAGTCTCGAACTCTCTTCGTACCGATCCGGAGAAAGTTTCAGCAATGGTGAATTTTCCCAGGCCCAAAACTACCACTGGTGTTAAACGCTTTATCGGAATGTGCAGTTGGTACCGCGGTTTTGTTAAGGATTTTTCTACGTTAGTTTCGCCCATTAATGATTTGTTGAAGAGAAAGAAAAAAGGTCAGGAGGTGGTTTGGACTCCAGAAGCGGAGACTTCCTTTGTCAAGATTAAACAGGCTTTGGTCACTGCCCCTCTCCTTGCACAGCCAGACTACTCAAAACCGTTTGCTGTAGAGTGTAATGCTAGCAATACCGGGTTAGGAGCTGTCCTAGTTCAAAACACAGATGGTGAGGAGCGCGTTATCTCGTATGCGAGTAAGTCCCTCAGTCGCACTGAGCGTAACTACTCCACCACGGAAAACGAGTGTTTAGCTGTTATATTCGCGATGGAGAAATTTCGACCTTGGGTCGAAGGCACCCGTTTCACCGTAATAACCGATCACTTCTCGTTGTTGTGGTTGAATAACATCCAGAACCCCACCGGAAAGTTGGCTAGATGGGCGGTACGATTAAAACAGCACAATTTTGATTTCATTCATCGCAAAGGAAAGTTTAATATAGTCCCTGACTGTCTCAGTAGGGCCACTCCTGCAGTCAATTTAGTAGAAGTTAAGTTAGACAATTTAGATGACTGGTATGAATCCCTGAAGAGAAAAATTTTGTCGTCTCCCGCCGATTATCCGCAATGGAAAGTGGAAAACAATCGTATCCCAAGTTTATCTCGTCCAACCTACCAATATCGTCTAATATAGTACAGTGGAAAGTTTTGGTTCCCAAGTCTCAAAGGGAAGAGATTATTTGGTCGTGTCACGACCCCCCGACAGCAGGACATTTTGGCTTTTCAAAGACTCTCTATCGAGTCCAAGAGTTTTATTATTGGCCTAAGATGAAGGTCAACGTGATGAAGTTTTGTCGTCAATGTTTGAAATGCGGAGCACAAAAACCTTCACATAAGGGTCCAATTGGCCTTATGGGGAAATAGAAGAATGTCGGATTCCCGTTTCAAATAATCGCTTTGGATCTCATGGGGCCGTTTCCTCGATCTAAGGCGGGCTATAAATGGTTATTGGTGATTGGAGACTGGTTCTCCAAATATACATTGTTGTGTCCTATGCGTAGTGCAAAAGCGTATTTAATTGAACGCTAATTAGAAGAAAGAGTTTTCCTTGTGTTTGGAGTACTGCAGTTTGTAATTTGTGATAATGGACCGCAGTTGTCAGGGCGAATCTTCGAAGCTGTGTGCGATAAGTATGAGATTCCTAAAGTATGGTTCAACCCCGTGTACTCACCCCAATGTAATTTTGTTGAAAGGTTCAATAGAACCGCTGGCACTGCAATACGTCTGTACATAGAAGAACATGACTCTTGGGACATAGATTTACCACGAATCCAATTCGCGATCAATTCAGCCAAACACGAGTCCAAGGAGTATATCCTAAATTTTTTAGTGTTTGGACGACATGTTCCGATTAGCGGAAAATTTTATGGTGCCGGTTTAGTGCTAACTGAAGATATAGAGATCATCCCACGTAGTCGCCCGATATATGTATCAGATCGTCAAGGTATCTTTGATATTTTTATGAATGTGCGAGCGAAACTACATGCAGCTTACGAACGCTCAAAGCACACCTACAATCTGAGAAGACGAGATGTCTCGTTCGAAGTGAGAGATAAAGTCTGGAAAGCAAATAAGGTACTTTCCAGTGCAGGTGAGAAGTTCACGGCTAAGCTTGCCCCTAAGTTTGTTTTATGTAAGGTCCATAAGAAGATTTCGAATTTGGTCTATGAATTAATAAACATGGATGGTACGAAAGCCGGAAAGTGGCATATAAAAGATCTGAAACCTTTTTCGATGGCATACCAAGAGGATGCCATTCCAATATAGTTAATTGTTGCCCCCATGTTAGGTTTGAAGTCAAGTATATCTTTTATCGTTTTGTTTAGTTTTTATTTTTGTATAGAAGAATAAGAGGAAGAACCTCGTCTAAATTTTTTTTGTATATGGTTTCAATTTAATATCAAATATTAGAATAGGAAGTTGGAGTACAAAACCTTGTTGGTAAATGAGCGTATTATTGGAAATCATTTTCCCCGTGCGTACGTATTTTGTTGTCAGAAACACATTCCCTGTGTACACAATCTAACCTAACAAGCACCTTGCCCATGTGTACGTACCATATTCTCAAGAACACCTTTCCGTGTATATATGTGTGTGTATTCAGACCGTTAACACTAAATTTTTTTTTTGTTTTTCTTCGTAGTTGACAGACGAAATTTTGTTTGCCTCGTAAAATGTCGACGGACGAAATCCTTTAGGTTTACAACGTGTTAACTGGTGTGAAATTTTATTTGTTGAGTTTGTAGAGGAAGATATTTTTGTCCATTAAGGACTGGTATTCTATTAAGTATGCAAAGGACCATGATATGTTCGCTTCGCATATAGGCATTTCATCAAGAAATGCGTAAGTCTAGACGAGACTCATGATGAGTTGGTCGCTCAGCAGTATGTACTTGGTTGAGTGGAATGTAATGGTTTTTTGAGTATTTAGTTTAGTGACGCTCGAGAGCAGTCGTTCACTAGATAGTTAGAGTATAGTAGGTGAGCTAGTTGATCACTCGTTGTTAGGTTTAGTTGCGTTTGTGCAGAAAGCACAATTAGTAGTAGAGTTAGCTACTCACTACTGAGTTAGAGTGTGAGAGTGAGCCAGCTGCTTACATTTTTTTGATGAATTTGAGTTAGTGCAGATTGCACCAGTGGAGTTCGAGGGTATTAAGTGAGCCGGTTGCTCATATTTTTATTAGTAAGGTTGAGTGAGTGCAAATTGCACAATTTGAGTTTAGATGTATTAAGTGAGCCAGTTGCTCACAATTTATTTGGTTATAGTGAGTATGTGCTGATAGCACAATTATTAGTAGAGTTGATAATGTGATGAATTCACATTAGTGTTGAGGTGTAGAGTATTTTAGCAGGTCGCTAAAATAGTTGTTGCGGTAAGCAATTAATGCTTACGTTTAGTGTAGCGAAAGAATTGTGATGGCACTTGATACTTTTGCTGGTGAGATATTTGGTTGTTGCCTTTTTTTAGAAAAGGGCTCTAGTTATGTTTTTCGAGTTGAGTTGTCATCGCAAGCATAAGTTTTGTATATAGTTTAAAGGTTCGATTTTATTTGTAGTCTGGGTACTATCCCTAGTATCATTGTTAATGGTTTCCGTTTAATATTAGTTTGGAGAGTTTTTTTCTTGTTTTTGTTCTACTTAGTGGAGTTTGATGAAGACCTGTGAACCTTGTTAATTTTTTTCCGTGACAGTGTTGGACTTCCCGATTGCGACAATTCCCGATAGTGTCATACCGATTTTGTTTCCTTAAGGACGTATAGTACGCGAGTTATGTATCCCCCAATTATCTATATATATTGAATATATTGAATCTAATAGGAGTTATTAGAAATTGTTAAATAAAGTATAAGTTCATTGCAACAATGTAATACAAGGCTAACCCAGAGAGGTTATTAGCAGTTCATAAGAACGGATATGCAACTTTGCATCCGAGAGGGCAGTGATACTGCAGGTGGCAGGTCACAGGCGGTTAACATACCGCAATTACTTAGAAATAAGATTGTTACAATGTATTAAAGTGTAGAATTAAGAGAAAAGCAGACATGAGATCTGCAAGTGCCCACAGCCGTGTGAGGGGCAGGTTATTAAAAAAAAGCCCGGGAGCTCAAGGCCCGGCAGTCAGTCTTCGAACTCCATACTTCGTTGTTCAAGCTACTCATCTTATTACAATTAATTAAATATTTTTGAATTAAAGTTATTTTACAAGTTATTCAAAATTCTATGTTAACTTCTGTTTTAAGTTAAAATAAAATTGTTGAGAGTTTGGAATTGTTTTTAAAAACACCGCTCCAAAGGCCCGAACCTTAACTGACGCGGCGGTAACGGATGTCAAAAAGGCACTAAAAATCCAAAAATCGGAAAATTGGTGACCAAGAATTTCAATTCGCAATTTTGACAGAACCCAAACCAAGTTGGAGGAAGTACACAAATCGACCGAATCCAGCAACAAACCAACATGGACAAGATACAGAATCGATCGAGCCTACAAAAAAACAGATGAAAAAATTAATATAAGTTCATTCCATTTAAACCAATTGATCTCACAAACTATAATTGATATATGCTAGTGTTACGTCGTCATCGAACAATTCGGTATTTGTGACAATAAATACCATCAGTGCGTTCACCCTACAGTTTAGTGAAACATTTTATACCGGCAGCGAACAGTGCATAAAGTGAGTCGCCTTCGAACCCTTGCAGAAGACGGTCGTGTGAGAGCTTTTGAAAGCGACACCATCACCCGGTCGAGCGTGTTACTGGTGGTCCGTCGGAAGCTCTTTGTGTGTGAATGTTTATTGCCCCCAGCGGCACAGGATAAAAGGTATTTATACCCTTTATTAAGTAGTTTGGTGTAGTTGTAGTTATTACATAACCGCTCCACTGCTATCGTTATTGCTTGCAAAAAGCAATTGGTCCTTCCCTGTAATTAGCATATCTTTATCAATTTATATCATCTCCTCAACCCCACTAATCATTGGTCCTAAAGTCGATCCGAATTCACCAGTCTTATGGTATACGCATGTCCTAAATTAAATATCCTAAACTTTGCTTTCCAGCGAGCTTTTTAATTAATTAATGATTTAGCTTTAAATTTGTGTTCAAGCTCTATATTTAGCAGGTAAAATATGTACAATATTAGCTACATACTTTCGTTAGACTAAATTAAGTGATTTTGCCGTAATTAAACCAACAAGCGTTAGTTACAAACAAACATCAAATGTGTTAGTTTTCAGTTTAAATTCATTTTAGCGGCATAAAACACAAAGCAACCTGAAAACCATAAGTCGCTTTATACTTCTTAAATAAGAAAGGAAAGGGATTTGCTTTGTATTTAAAAGCTATTGCACGTTTTGTACATCACAACCCTTTCAGTCGGTTTGCAGTAAACATTGAACATCTGCAGGAGTAATAGAATGTAAAAGCTGCATTCTTCTTGCAATATGTTAAGCCACATGTTTTTAAACTTTCCTGTGATCTTTTGATGTAAAGGCCGACCGTAACCGTAAGCGGTACATCTTATCTTTACGCTTTGTTGGACGAACCGTTAGTCATAAAACGTGATTTATTGGTTTATACGCTGTCTTACCTTTTCGTGCTTTGAACAAATCATAATATTTTAATATTTCTCAGCCCACATTTGAACTTTGCGGTTTTACAACATTTTATTGTAGGCCTTTCACAATAACAGTCACTATGGCTCCGAAGAAGGCACATGTAGTAGAACTAGAATTACTGAAAACACGTATTATAGAAATGTTTGAGCTTTGTAACTCTATACAAAGTGACCCAACTTTAAAAACGTTGTTCCTCATTCAAACAAGGGGAGTACATGACCTTTATACAAATTTCAATAAAACTTTAGTTGACGTCTTAGCTTCATGTGACAATGTAGAATCATTAAATTACAACGCCTTACGGAAGGAAGTAGATTCCGCTTATTTTTGCATACTGCTGCATCTCGAAACGATGCAAGAAATGAAAGCACCACAAATCATCGAAAATGCTCCAAGCAGCACGGTATCAAAATTGGTACCGTTAAAACTCCCAAGTTTTAATAATGAGGTAACTGAATTTGCATCTTTCATCGATTTATTTGACAGTCTGGTCTATAATAACGCGTCGCTGTCCAATATCGAAAAATTAAATTATCTTATCAGTTGCTGTACCGGGGAACTCCAATCGGATCCGAAGCAAATACCCAATTTCGAGGATTTGAAATATTTTTTAACTCAACAATGTGCAGCGTTGGAAACCTTTTCTTCAACCGCACCTGTTTCTTATTCGACGACTGTCCATACATCTCACACATCAGTGCCTAAGATATCCTCAGCGTTTCAGTTTAAACCAAGAGTTTCTTCTAACGTAGTTTCACTGGACACACCAAGTAGCTCCAGTGACTCAAAGAATTCATTTTCGCACCATTGTCCTTCTTGCAAGGGCAATCACTTAATTTACAGATGTCAATCGTTTCTAAAGAAAACTCCGACGGAACGTTTCGACATTGTCAAACGCTTGCGCCTTTGTTTAAATTGCTTACGAACAGACCATGCGTCCATGCAATGCAAATCTTATAATTCCTGTCGAACTTGCGCCAAGCCGCATCATACCTTGCTACATTTTGAACCGCAACCTGCTTCTAGCCGTTCAGCTGAACCGACCGCTACACCTATGCATAAAAATGCCAATAGGACGCAGTCAGCCTCTCCTATTCCGGCAAATGTTTTGTCTTCACAGATGAATTCAAATCTTGGGGTTACTGTCTTACTCTCCACTGCTGTTGTGGAAGTTCAAGATCGTTCTGGTAGATACAAACCGATCAGGGTACTCTTAGATCCTGGCTCTCAAGCTAGCTTTATTCGAGACGATTGCGTGAGCAAACTTTGGCTTCCACGCATACATTCTCAAGTTCCGATTTATGGACTTGGGCAGACAACTTCAGCGGTCAATAGAGGTGCCGTCAGCTGCACCATTCGCTCTATGTTAGACTCTGAAAAATCTCTAGAAGTCACAACTTTTGTGCTTTCGTCAATATCTGGCAAATTACCTAGCGTTGAAGTTCCTAATAATTGGGAACACTTATGCGGCCTGCACTTTGCAGACCCGACCTGGAACTCTCCAGGAACTATAGACATGCTCCTTGGAGCAGAAGTTTATCCGTTCATCATCAATGGCGGTGTTATACATGGCAAATTTCTTCAGCCAGCCGCCATAAATACAATTTTTGATTGGACTATTATTGGTCCCACAAAAAGCTTGCAGTCTGATACTGTCCAAGCATTTTTTACTTCTGTAGAAGATCCTATCAACCAGACCCTAAGGCGGTTTTGGGAGATAGAAGAGTTGCCATCCAAGCCTTATACTTCTCCAGAAGAAGAAAAGGCAGATTTGATTTTTGAAAACACGTTTTCTCGTGACCCTAGCGGTCGTTTTATTGTTGCGTTACCGTTCAACGATACTTTGCCCGTTTTGATAATTGCTTTGAGATGGCTAAAAAGACTATTTTCGTTGGAGCGCAAATTGCATGCTCAACCGGAGCTACGCGCCCAATACAACAATTTCATGCAGGACTATCTTGATGCGGGTCATATTGCATTACTCGATTCTCCGCCCGTTGGGAACGATAATTATTTTTTACCCCATCACCTTGTGTTTAAAGAAGAAGGTCATACTTCTAAAATTCGTGTGGTTTTTGACGCCTCTGCAAAGGCTAAAAACAACGTGTCACTTAATGACACTCAATTGGCTGGACCTAGTCTCCAAAATGACATTTCGTCGATTTTACTTAAATTTCGCTCTCATCGTTTCGTTTTTACTTGTGATGTTCGCCAAATGTATCGACAAATTTTGGTTACCGAAGAACATCGAAAGTTTCAGTTAATTGTTTGGCGGTTCTCCGCAGAAGAACCCATTCAGACTTATCAGCTTAATACAGTGACCTATGGTATTAAGTCATCGCCTTATCTTTCATTAAAAACCCTTCAGCAATTAGCCATTGACGAAGGCAAAAGGTTTCCGTTATCCGCTGAGGCTATACGGTCAAATCTATATATTGATGATTTCGTCGCCGGTGGAGATTCTATACAATCGGCCCGCGAAATTAAAGATCAACTCATCCGACTTTTACATTTGGCTGGTTTTGAACTTCGAAAATGGAGTTCTAATTCAGTTTCTATTTTGGAAGGCATTCCGTCAGATTTTTGCCAATATACTTCTCTCGATTTCGATTCTGACGAATCAATAAAAATATTAGGTCTTCAATGGTCACCTACAGAAGATATTTTCTCATTTCGGGTTAAACCATTAAATCCAATATGTACAAAGCGCAACATACTTTCACAAGTTGCCAGAATATATGATCCATTAAGATTTTTAGCACCACTAACACTTTTTGCAAAACGCCTAATCCAGCATCTGTGGATGTTAGGTTTGAATTGGGATGACATCCCACCAGCAGACATTTCGTCTCAATGGCAGCAGTATCAAGAAGAGTTGCCGTCATTATCGTCATTAAAGTTACCACGTTGTTTACCCCCTTCGGATCCTTTTACTTGTCATTTGCATGGGTTTTGCGATGCTAGCGAGGTAGGGTATGCAGCGGTAGCGTATTTTCAGTTCATAAATCAAACTACTGGAGAAATAACTGTACAATTTGTAGCCGCTAAAACAAAGGTAGCTCCAATTAAGCGCATTTCAATTCCACGTTTGGAATTATGTGCCGCCGTTTTATTAACCGATTTACTTTCTTTTACCATTCGGTCTTATCAAGGCTTGATTGACATCTCCGATGTTTCAGCGTGGAGTGATTCTACGGTCGCTCTCACTTGGATACGTTTTCCACCTTTTCGTTGGAAAACTTTTGTGGCAAACCGTGTTAGCCACATTCAAGAAATCATTGCACCTAGCCGATGGTTTTATATTAAATCTTTGCATAATCCGGCTGATCCTGCATCTCGGGGATTGATGCCAAGCGCGGTTATTTCATGTTCGCTATGGTGGGCGGGGCCTGAATGGCTTCACTACCCTAGTGGCTCGTGGCCGCCTCAACCAACATTGTCAACCTCAATTGCTGAGGTAACTACGGAAAGGAAGATCCTAACATTTGTCACTCAAACAGATCCAAACGTCATTGACACTTTACTAAGTCGTTTTTCATCGTTATATAAAATCCAAGGCATCGTGGCTTACATTTATAGATTTTCTAAACCCATGGCTCAACGTCATGCGGGTCCCTTAACAGACATTGAATTACACAATGCTCTCATGATTATCGTCCGGCATGTACAAAATGTTACATTTTCAAAGGAAATAGCTTCGATCAAGGCAAACCGTAAATTACCTAAAAGCTTGCGAAAACTTTCTCCATTTGTTGATCCACAAAATATCTTAAGAGTAGGTGGGCGCTTGACACATTCTTCGCTTTCCTATTTCGAAAAGTTTCCTGCGTTATTGCCTCAGCGGCACCGATTAACCGAACTTATCATTCGCTCAACTCATGAAAGGTATTGCCATCCCGGTGTTAATACCACAGCGTATCTTATTCAACAGAATTTCTGGATCCTTTCTATTAAAAATTCAATCAGAAATTACTTATCATCATGTCATAGATGTTTTCGTACCAAACCGGTCCTGGTAACTCCTCCTATGGGAGACCTACCGGCAGCACGTATTACCCAGATGAAAACTGCACATGGCACATTAAAACGACCTTTGGTCAAACTAGCGCCGCTACCGGTATTTTAATTTTATTTTTATGTTTAGATGTATATACACATTTCGTACATGTATAGTAGTATATTATTTTTACATATTTGCTTATTTACATATATCTTTTTATTTTTGCATAGTTGGTAACATCGCTCGCTGTAGTGTACTACTCTATCTTTCGTTACCTGTTTTCCTAGCAAGGTCAAATCCCATGTGATTTCCTTCACCCAACCTACTTCCCTCCTTTTCAAAATTCTATGAATTTGGTGGGCGGTATGTTACGTCGTCATCGAACAATTCGGTATTTGTGACAATAAATACCATCAGTGCGTTCACCCTACAGTTTAGTGAAACATTTTATACCGGCAGCGAACAGTGCATAAAGTGAGTCGCCTTCGCACCCTTGCAGAAGACGGTCGTGTGAGAGCTTTTGAAAGCGACACCATCACCCGGTCGAGCGTGTTACTGGTGGTCCGTCGGAAGCTCTTTGTGTGTGAATGTTTATTGCCCCCAGCGGCACAGGATAAAAGGTATTTATACCCTTTATTAAGTAGTTTGGTGTAGTTGTAGTTATTACATAACCGCTCCACTGCTATCGTTATTGCTTGCAAAAAGCAATTGGTCCTTCCCTGTAATTAGCATATCTTTATCAATTTATATCATCTCCTCAACCCCCCTAATCAGCTAGTTTTATTCTTTTATTATTTGATTACCATTTTATTATTATTTTATGAATGTTATTTTATGTCAATATTTTTTTGAAAATAGTTTACAAAGAAATTTCAAACGAGAATTTATAAGATTTTATGAGACTTAAATGTTTAAATAGATTTTCTTTTAAAAAGCAAAAGAGACTTAATTATTTAATAGAGATTCTTATTACAATTATTAGAACAAACCCAAAAATAAACCAAAAATAACTGACGCACACCCATTAATACCGAAATACAAAAAATTAACTAGCGCGATACAAAATGCACGGTTAATCCGGTAAACTAAAAAAACAGAACGTAAATTACCTTCAACACCAAAACTAAAGGTAATTTTCTAAACAAACAAATCATCATCATTAGGTCTTCAGTCCTAGAACTGGTTAGACGCGTACCATCATTGTTTCCTATTCTGAACTAACCTACACATCTCCCTAAAATTTGCACAGTCTGCATCTATAACTATCTGATCAAAGTCTACATCTACCTCTTTTTTCCTATCTCTGCTTGTAATATATCCCATACTATTCCCCAAAAATGCCTTAGAACGTATTCTGCCCTTCCATTTCTCTTATGTTTTTCCCCAGATATCCTTGTTCCCCCACTATTTCTATAACCTATTTGTTATTATATTTGTCTGTTCATGCTATCTGAAGCACAGCATTTCAAAAGGCTGCTACCTTTTTTCTGTCTGCGTTTCAGACTGCCCGTATTTCATAGGCATACTGTGCTATGCTCCACACATATGCTTTCAACAATTTTCTTCTTGTTCTATGTTTGTTGTTTTTCCTCATAGGCGCTGTTCTTTCTTGTTAGATGCAGTTCAATCACCTTCTATTGTTTTACAATTATATACCCTATTTCTCCGATCTTCAGTGGTTGTGAAGGGAGGTAAGCAGCCTGTGGCTGCCAAGTTCACCCGACACTTAACCATTTACCAATTTAGTATATTTTCCAATATATCTTTTCGCACAGTCATCATTAGTTGTAGATATTTCGCAACCAACAATTAGTTGTTTATACAAAATCATCACATTTATCTGCGCTTATTTTTTCGTCATTAGGTTTTTCCATCTCAAAACTGGTTGGACACGTACCTGCACTTATTTATATTCTGAGCTAGCCTACATAGTTCCCTGAAATTCTCACATAGCATGTGTATACAGCTCGTTCCCCTTCTATTGTTTTCTAATTTTATGCCCTATTTTACCGAGATTCAGTGAAGGGGGTTAAGCAACCTGTGGCTACCAAGATTTTCCAACACTTAGACATTTGCTGAAGTAATGGTTTTCCAGTAAATCCTTCCACACACTTAACATTATTCGAGAATATTGCCCAACCAATTCTTGTAGTTACTTATACTAATGATCATGTTTAAGTACAGTTATTTTTTCGTCATTAGTTTATTCATCTTGGGATTGGTTGGATGCGTACCTCCATTGATTTCTATTCTGGGCTAGCCTACACATCTCCCTGAGACTCCTACAGCCTACATCTTTTACTATCTGTGTGCAGTAGTCTAACCTAGGTCTGCCTCTTCTTCTCTTTTTTCCTATTTCTGCTTCTAATATATTCCGCACTATTCCCTCATGCCGTAGTATGTGGCCTATCATCCTATCTCTCCTATTTTTTAAAGTTTTCCACATATTTCATTCTTCCCCTACCATTTTTAGTACCTCTTCGTTCTTAACTTTGTCTGTCCATGATATCTTCATCATACGTCTGTAGCACCACATTTCAAAGGCTTCAACCTTTTTCTTGTCTGCCTCTCCTACTGTCCAGGCTTCACAGCCGTACAGTGCTGTGCTCCACACATATGTTTTAAGCAATCTTTTCCTTGTTTCTATGTTTGTGGTGTTTGAGCACAGTAGTTGCTTTTTCTTGTTAAATGTAGCACGACCTTGTGCTAATCTTTGTTTTATATCTTTTGTGCTTTTCCCATCTTGCGTTATTTGGCTTCCTAGGTAGCAGATATCCTTAACCTCTTGTAAGTTCGTGTTACATACTTGTATTCTTGTTTTTGATGTATTTTCGCCACCTTTGCACACTAGAACTTTAGTTTTAGTTTTGTTAATTTTCATACCGTATCTCTCTGTTAGAAACGTTTACATTTCATTAAGAGCAGCTTCTAACTAACTCTTCCTTGCTAGACGCTAATACCGCTATATCATCTGCAAATCTAAGCATATCAATTTTCTGTCCCTGCATAGTAATTCCAAATGTCTTCCTGCATTTGACAGTATTCATTGCATCTTCTATGTACAAGTTAAAAATCAATGGGGATAGAGCACATCCCTGTCTCACCCCTTTCCTAATGCTCACTTCTCTACGTTCCTGCTCTAATTCCATTACTGCTGTTTGCTCTTTGTATAAGCTATGTACTATTCGTCTATCCCTATAACTCATTCCAATCTTTTTGAGTATTTCAAACATTTTTTTCCATTTTACATTGTCGAATGCTTTTTCCAGATCTACAAATCCTATATACACGCTTTTCCCTTTTTCTATTGTTTTTTCCATTATCACTCTCAGAGCTAAAATAGCCTCTTGTGTTCCCCTGTTTCGCCTAAACCCAAATTGGTCTTCTCCTAGTATTTCTTCCGCCCGTTTTTCCATTCGTCTTTGCACAATTCTAGTTAATATTTTTGACACGTGTGCTGTCAAACTTATTGTTTGAAAATTTTCACATCTATCCGCGCCTTTCTTCTTTGGTATAGTTACTATGATGCTACGTTTAAAATCTTTGGGTATCTCGCCTGTCTCATATATATAGCTTACAATTTGGAAGAGACGTTCTGTTACTGCTTGTCCAGCGGCTTTTAGAGTTTCTGCTTGCACCTTATCTGTACCCGGCGCCTTACCATTTTTCAGACTCTTTAATGCTAATTCAAACTCATCTCTAAGAATAGAATATCCCAAGTCATCATTTTCAATGTCTGATTCCTGTTCTAATGCCGTTAGTTCCTCTCCTGCATATAAATTCCCTATATATTCTTGCCATCTACCCACTTTCTCTACGTTTTCTATGATGACGTTTCCTTGTGTGTCGCTTATATTTTTGCTATACGGTTTTATATCCCTAAAATTCATTCTAATTAATTTGTATGCTTTGTTTTTTTTTCCTATTTCCATCTTCGTTTGTATCTCTTTGCACTTTTCGTCAATCCATTGTTCTTTAGCTTTCCTGCATTTGCGAATAATTTCCCATTTTATGGCTTTGTATCTCTGTTTTCCTGTTTCGTCTGATTTATTTTTGTATTTTCGTCTTTCTTCTATTAAATTCAGGATATCCTTTGTTATCCATGGTTTCATATTTTCTTTTTGTGTATACCCCAGAATATCTCTGGCCGCCATGTCTAGGCTGGATTTAATGTTATTCCATTCTGTTTCTACTTCCTTAGTATCAGATATTTTCCCGATATCTTTAAGCAATTCATTTGACTTTTTTTCGAATATTTCTTGAATATCTTTATCTTTTAGTTTCTCAAATTCAATTTTTACAAAATTTGAAATTACCCAATTCAAACGGAAAATTCATAAATCCAAAGCAAAAGTACGAGACAAATAACGAAATAAACCTCTATTAAAAAAACTTTTTTTTTTGAAATTACCCAAAAGCGAAAGCAACCCTTAACCAAAATGAGTAGCGCTGACATGAAGCTTTATTTAGAGAAAATCCAGATCTTTGACGGCACTTAAGCCCATCTTGTGAATTTTATTGGAGCAGCCGAAATATCCTAAAAATCTTTTACAAACCCGGAGATAACGAAAGGAATTCATTGCTTATACGCTTGGAAATAAGTAAACTAAACGAAAGGGCATTAACCTTAATTGCCAGTAGAGACGATCTACAAGCATGGCAAGAATTTAAACAAACACTAATCGCATATTTTAGAGACCAACGTAACATAAAATGCCTGGTACGAAACCTAATAAACCTGAGAATGGAACACAACCAATCCCCCTATCAATTCGGAATAAAATGCCAAGACGTGAGAAGATTAATCCTAACAAAATTAAAAATTGAAGAGTTCGATCAAAACGTTTGACATTTAAAAACAAAAATGTATGACGAAATGGCACTGGACACATACATAAACGCTTTACCAGAACGACTATCAGACAAGATCAGATTCCAACGTCCCCAAAATCTAGAAGAAGCCATGAACCTAATAATAGAAGAAAAAATGTAATGTATTACCGCAACAGACTATACAACCCCAACGCGAATAAAAGTTACTCACCTATAAAAACCATACAAGCCACAAGACAAAAAATCCCTCAACAAAAATTCACACCTTTTAACACACAAACAAATCAACCGCGAATTAATAACCCAAGCTTCAACAATTCGAATATTAATAATCAATATAAACATTTTCCAAAACCGACGTTTAACCCAAATTTTACGAAACCCGCATTCCAACCAAGATTTAATCAAAACCTAAACCAACAAAAACCAGCATTCAACGCGAACCCCAGTAGAAATACACCAATAAATAATAATCATAACAACGCTAATAATTATTATAAACCAACACCAATGGATACCTCATCTGGTAACACCAGACAAAATACAAAGATAACATATATCCGACCAAACCCTCATCAGAAACGTAATTTTTCATCGGAAGAACTATTTCACCAAGAAGTAGAAAATTTTGATAATGACCAGAATAATTACATTCGGATAAGTACAAACGATGAATCAAACCATGCAGAAACTTATGAACGCGACGAACAATACGAAACTTACGAGGAGGACGAGGAGGAAAACTCGTACTCAAATTTTCAAATGGACCAATTCATAACCGACCAAACCTAATAAACGTAAATAACATAAATCACTTAGTACTACCATACATAAAAATATCCCACGCCGAATTTAAACTATTAATCGATACCGGATCATTAAAAACATTTAAAACCATTTAAAATTAAAACAGCCCATCAAACGACAATACACCAATTCATAGCTAATATACCCTTACCGAGAACATTTAATGTTAAAATGAAACATAAATTTTGTGTATTCGAATTTAACGACAAATATGACGGACTAATCGGAATGGACCTTCTTAGAAAATTAAGAGCCAACATTGACATGTTTATTAAGGACGAAATACGGAAAAATCTGCATTAAATTTCAAAACACACAAATCGAACAAAAATACACAATAAAACCCCGAACGGAAAGAAAAATAAAAATCCCAGTAAATTCTAACAACAAAGTAGGAATAATAAATCATATGACATTTGAACAAGGAGTAGAAACCCCAACTGCCTTGGTACAAATAAAAGATAATTATGCCACTACCACGATATTAAATTCAAACGACTATCCCGTAGAATTATCATTAACAGACCCAATTAACGTAGAAGAATTAAATTTTAACGAAATGGAAATAGACGAACATTTAGAAAACGATTACAACCCAATAGAACATGACAAAATGTTAAGAGAAAATTTAAGTAACATCCGCTTTTATACCGACATCAATCAAGAAGAGCAAAGAGCAATTAAAAACTTAATTTTGAATACCGCGATATATTCCATTGCGAAGGAATACCCCTAACATTCACCAACACAGTAAAACATAATATTGAGCTAACAGACAATAAGCCAATCTTTAAAAAAGCATATAGACTACCTCATGCAAGCCAAGAAGAAGCTGACAGACAAGTAGCAGACTTATTAGAACATGACATAATCCAGCACTCCAACTCACCATGGAGCAACCCCGTGTTATTAGTAACTAAGAAATTAGACGCAACCGGAAAGAGAAAGTACAGAATGGTAATAGATTATAGAAAGTTAAATGAAAAAACTGTAGATGACAAATACCCACTACCAAATATAACCGAAATTTTAGACAAATTAGGCAAATGCCAATATTTTTCAACATTAGATCTAGCATCAGTATACCATCAAGTAGAAATGGAAGAAAAAGATATATCAAAAACAGCCTTCAGCACACCTAGAGGACATTAGGAATACAAACAAATGCCATTTGGATTAAAGAACGCACCCGCTACTTTCCAGAGTGTCATGGACAATATACTACGATGAATACACAATGAAAAATGCCATGTGTACCTAGACGACATCTTAACTTATTCCACATCATTGGTAGAACACATAGAAAGATTGAGAGAAGTATTTGAAAGACTAAGACAAGCACATTTCAAAGTACAATTAGACAAAGGTTAACTTTTACAAAAGGAAGTATCATTTTTAGGACATATAATGACACCCCAAGAGTAGTGCCAAATCCCGACAAAACAAATGCAGTTCTAAATTACCCCCTACCAAAGACAACCAAAGAAATAAAAGGATTTCTAGGACTTAGTGGTTACTACCGCAAATTCATTAAAGGTTAGGCTCAGATAACCAAGCTCCTGACAAATTGTTTAAAAAAGGGAAACAAAATTGAACACACCCCGGGATTCATTAAAGCCGTAGAGAAAATTAAAAACATATTAACGAATCACCGTGTATTAGAATACCCAGACTTTTCAAAACCATTTATACTAACGACAGACGCATCAAATGTAGCATTAGGCGCAGTATTGAGCCAAGGAAAAGTAGGCAGCGAGAAACCCATCAGCTACGCATCCAGAACCCTAAATGAAACCGAACAGAAACAGCACCATAAAAAAAGAATTATTAGCTATAATTTGGGCAACAAAATATTTTAGACCTTACTTATACGGAAAAATTTTTTACATATACACCGATCATAGACCACTAGTATGGCTATGCAAACTTAAAGAACCGAATTCAAAATTACAACGATGGCGAATCAGACTAGAAGAGTACGATTACGAAATTATATATAAAAAGGGAATAAATAACAACAACGCAGACGCTTTAAGTAGAATCCAACTCAATGCATTAAAAACGAAATCCATTATAGGAAACGTAGACGTAGCAGAAATAAGGGAAGATCCAGACGAGAGCGACACGGTACATTCGACACAAAACGAAGAACCTAAAAACGCGATTAAAATTTTAATCGAAGCACTCGATATGAAACCCAACCAATTTATAGTTACCGAAGTTTTAAATAACCCCAATCCCGTAAAATATACAAAAGTAGATAACAAAAAAATAACCAAATTCAAATAACCAAAGATGACAATGAGGAACAAATAATTAAAATTCTAAAAGAATACACCCCCGAGAAAAACCATTTTATTTCTATTTCAACACCGAACACTTATACCAAAGATTTTCAGAATTATACGTTAAATTATTTAATAACCCTGGCCCTGAACTCATCAGATGTAAGACGTTATTATTTTAAAGACATGACAGAATTGACCACAGATTTCATTAACCAATGTGAATTATGTGACAAAGCGAAATACGATAGGAAACCCCCAAAAATATCCTTAATGTTAACTAAAACACCCGACAAACTATTTCAAAATACTGCATGCCGATACTCTAGTAGTAGAAGCGCAAAACTATTTAACAATTGTAGACGCATTCACAAAAATAGGCCAAACAATACCAATCACATCCAAAAATAGCATCGACGTGACCCAAGGATTTTACAGTATTTCACATTTTATGGAACACCCGAATCAATAACTCTAGACAATGGTAGCAAATTTAAAAATGAGACAATACAAAACACTTTAGAACTTCACAAAATAAAAATACTTTTCATAACGGAAAACCACCCTGAATCAAACGGACTAATAGAATGACTACATTTAACCCTGTTAGAACAAATTCGATTATTAAGAATAAATTAGAAACAGGAACATATAACCAATTTAATGTCATACGCACTAATCGCCTATAATAATACAATTCACTCATCAACAAATTTTACACCATTAGAATTAATCTTAAGACATTCAGATTCACGAAATCCCTATGACATACACTACAACAAAGAAGTATATCAACAATATGCAAAAGACCACAAAGAAAAACTAAAGATAACTTATGACAAGGTAAAAGATAAATTAGTTAACGATAAGGTACGTATCACCACAACCCGAAACAAAAATACCGACGCAAATAAATTTTCAATAGGACAAACCGTGTATGAGAAAAACTTCCAGAGCAAACGACATAAAACGGCACCCGGAAATTTACGACCATTCAAAATTAAGAAAATAACAGATAAAAATATAGCAGTAGTAGACAACGGCAAAATAACAAAGTACATTCATTTGAAAAGCCTAAGACGCCATGTAATTTCAGATGGACAATCATCACCTTTACCGTCAACCTCCGCCCAGGTAGAACGGACAACCAAATAATAATAACAGATATAAAAAACAACCCGATATACTACCAACTAAATTAGGCAGTATGCAAAACCCAATTAACATTTGCAAAATTAAATACCCTACATTCTAGTACCTTTGAACCAACCGATTTATTAAAAGAATTAATAAGAATTAGATCATTTATAACTAACAGTAAATTATCTTTTGATGAAACAGAATCAAACATTCTAATACTTAAAAAGATAGCTATAGTCAAAGGCTACATTAAGAATAACGAAATAATATTTTTTAGAGATCCCGATAGTAGAAAGTAACAATTATAATTATTATCATTTATTTGCTTTTCCAACGAAAGTTACTAGCACATACCAAGTTATCATACCCAAAACCAAATTCCTATCCTTAAATGAACTAAGATATGGTTATACAAACGAAAAATGTACTGAGGTAACACCAAACCAATACTTATGCCAATCGATGACGACTACAACCTTTCAAGAAGACAGCCCTTGTGAAGTACAACTATTAAAATTTTCAAATCATTACGAAAACTGTGAAGCCAAACAAGTGCAAATAACTAACATGAAAATTCAAAAAGTTACAGAAAACAAATGGATAGCCATTTTCCCAACATAAGTAGTAGCAACCATCCACTGCAATCAGGATGAAAATAACCAAGCATTAATCGGAAGCAAACCAATCACACTTAAAGAAGACTGTTATGTGAAATTGAAAGACGAAGTACTCAGAGTTTATTAAGATCCCATAGCAACAAAGAAACTTGCAAACCTACCGGAACTACAGTTCAAGATAAAACAACAAGAAAACGAAGAAATAATCAAGAAACCCATAAAGCTAGATCATCTAGACTTAGACGACCTCAACCACGCCAT
Organism: Platerodrilus igneus; assembly: GCA_036346225.1. Classification (NCBI taxonomy): domain Eukaryota; kingdom Metazoa; phylum Arthropoda; class Insecta; order Coleoptera; family Lycidae; genus Platerodrilus; species Platerodrilus igneus. The sequence continues at coordinate 725,564 of JARFIW010001102.1, read as the reverse complement.
GAAATTAGTGGAAAGTTACAAAGAACATTTAAGTGAACTCAAAACGCCAAAGTTACATTATGATAATAAAAGCGTTTGGACAATTGTGTTAATCATTTTAATAGTTTTTGTAATTATATATATATTTTACAAAATGTATCTTAGATATAAGAATGAAGGAAACAACTCTAGATTTAAGGAAACAAAGAGAAATAAAGAAACAATAAGCATACCCTTAGAAACAATGAATTTTAAATGAAATTGAATAATGAATTTTATGTATTTAAAATTAAGTAAAACCTTAATTTTTCATTTACGGTAGGAGGAGTTATGTATTCCCCAATTATCTATATATATATTGAATATATTGAATCTAATAGGAGTTATTAGAAATTGTTAAATAAAGTATAAGTTTATTGCAACAATGTAATACAAGGCTAACCCAGAGAGGTTATTAGCAGTTCATGAGAACGGATATGCAACTTTGTATCCGAGAGGGCAGTGATACTGCAGGTGGCACGTTACAGGCGGTTAACATACCGCAATTACTTAGAAATAAGATTGTTACAATGTAATAAAATGTAGAATTAAGAGAAAAGCAAACATGAGATCTGCAAGTTCCCACAGACGTGTGAAGGGTAGGTTATTATAAAAAGCCCGGGAGCTCAAGGCCCGGCAGTCAGTCTTCGAACTCCATACTTCGTTGTTCAAGCTACTCACCTTATTACAATTAATTAAATGTTTTTGAATTAAAGTTATTTTACAAGTTATTCAAAATTCTATGTTAATTTCTGTTTTAAGTTAAAATAAAATTGTTAAGAGTTTGGAATTGTTTTTAAAAACACCGCTCCAAAGGCCCGAACCTTAACTCGCGTAGCTACTAAAACACTCACTTCTTATTATTCAAATTTCCCCTTTTTAAATTTTTCTAATTTTTATTCTCACACAGGTCAGTTATTAAGGATTCAATCATCAGGTTAGTATTTCGCTTAAAGTAAAAAAAATATCTTTGGTTTTAAGAAAAGATTTTTTTTCTTTTTGGAGAGAGGCAGTGTAACAGTTTTTTTGACCACTTCAGAACGTCAATAAATTTTTAGTTTAACAAACCTTTTATCTAGTCCATTATATCACGTAAACATTTTTAATTAAATAAATATCTGTATTGGAATCATGAGGTCTAACCGCCATACACAGATGCTAGTTTGGTTGCTAACATCAGGCGTTAAATGTTAATATATATCAAGGCCAATCAGCTTTCCTGTTTCGTGCACAATGTATCAGCGCTCACTTTAGCTAGAAGATTTGTCAAGAAATTAACATGGGGAACCAAAGGGTTCTACCAAGTAATTTTGCGTGTGGCTTTTTGCCGTATTAGAGCCCAGGTGTAGTGAACACTAGGCTCAGTAATTTTTAATAATGGTAGGCAGTTAAAAATAATTTACTAGACAAACTAAATAATTTTGTTGTAGCGCTCTTAAAATACTTCTTAAAATACTTCGTAAAATACTTCTTAAAATACCTCTTACAATACTTCGTAAAAGTTTTAATTAAATATATCTTAAAATACTTCGTTAAAATATTACTTTAATACTCCGTAAAATCTTCAATCAAATATTTATTTTATAATTCTCCTGCAAATTCAGATGAAAAACTTTTAAATAATCCTTTTGTATATTAATTGCAAGGCTTCTTTGTATATTCATTTGTTATAATGATTCCGCCTTATCTAGTATTATAAAAATAAGGCCGTCCAAATGTTGTGTTTCAAGATGATACTAATTTTATTTTTGCATCTATGAATACCAAGTTATAGTTCATTCACGTCAACGTTGCGATAAGAAAATATTGATCTAGTATGACCGTCCTTCAACTTTACTAGAATAGTTGGAATTAATAAAATGTTCTGCGAGGAAACATTATGTATAAATTTTAAAGAAACGTTCTACAAAGTACGTAAAAATTTTACGGTTTGGATCTAAAGTCCGATAATTAATAGAAATGGTCTTTTTGAAATTGCAAGTACAAAATTACACGTGTTCTAACATGCTGTAGCACCATCACATAAACAACATCTGTTAAAACGAGGTAAGAGATTTGTATTATTCTTACATCACGTCCACAATTGGCGATCTTTGATACAAGGCTGCATCAGAAAATAATTTTGTGATGACCTATTACCATTAATCTGTTTAACAAACTAGAAAAGAGTTTGATAAATTTTTATTGCTAATATAAATGCAGTGTAATCACAGTTACTATTATTAATGAAATTAAGCAAATCTAAAGAGTTCTTATTAAAGTTTCATTTATGCATAGTTTTACTTACAGCCTTTGAACGTTGAATTAATAGACAATTTAAATATTTTTTATATATATATGTGTAAACCGAATAACAGATCTGGTATTTTTGGAATAGATTTGAGTTTAATTTTGTAACGAAAGCAACACTTAAGGTTTTTGATATTTCTTTTGAATTCATAATCCTACCTCAGGGTAGATAAAATTTTGTATTATCTTTTCTTAAACATAAATTTTATGCATACAATTTTTTATGAAGAAACGACTTTTAATTAAAGAATCAACATTTAATTTTCTTAATCAATTGTTTTATTTTGGATAAGTATGTTCAGAAGTAGTGTAACCAGGTATATGAACAAATGGCATAAAGTGGTAACTCCGATTTAACCAGAAGCTGTAATAGCTTTTTCAGAATTTGAAGCATAAAATCTGTGTTCATAATATTGTGTGCATAATTAATCTTTTCTGTTTTTTTATATGAGGTAACAAGAGAATACCTCTTGTGTCCTCATTTTGTTGATTTAATTAAATTTTCTTTACAGCTTCTGCGTTAGCAGTTAATACGATATTCCTCTCTAAGGACTTACAATTCCCCCTTGGGGGAACCATGTGTTTAAAACTTAATGACTTAGTGGCGGCCTCCCTAAACCCCTGTTTTGATAAGAATCAAGCCCTAGTAAGAGAATAATGGTTTGTAAAAAGAACCACGACCAATCCTCATAAGCTCTACCCGTTCTCCCCACTTCCTAACATAAACTTCCTAGTCACTAACTACCCTCAAGAATTAAACCATTTCCTAAATGAAATCCTTTTAACCAAACAAACCACCCACAACCAGCGGCACTAACACACTCAATATACACTTGCAATTCACTACCACATCACACTTACACTCGCACTATGCACACAATTAGCCCCACTTTACGTGCACAGTCGACGACAAAGGTAGGGGCACAAATCCCCTTCACCAAATCTTCAAGAACCCTGGTTGTCAGGAATTATGGATTCTAAGGTCTTAAACACATGTAAATAATATTATGTACGGCTAGTATGGGCTCTGGCCTAGGTATAGTCCACAATAAAGTAATTAATCTATCTATCTATCAAGCTCTACCCAAGGAATAGACCCCTAGCATAGTCGGAAGGTATTTGCGTTCTATGATTTTAAGGAAATCCTTCCTTAAAGGTCACTGGTCTCATTTGGGGATATTAGAGAACCCTTCGGGTTACTTTAATTAATCAATTAACCCCCACCAGTAAGTTCCCATTACGTTTTAATACATTCTATTAGGAATGTCTACCTTATTCTTTTTGCTGTTGATAAATTGTCAAAATGGCTTTGGATCCTCCGTGATGGTTGTTTGCAAACTAATTATATAGTAACCATAAGTTCTATCAATCTCTTGTTTGAGCAGACTTCTCAACTTAGTATATTCATTCTTAATCCGAACATCACCAACCCTATAATATAACCTCCTTAAATTATTTTTTTCTCTCAGATCTTTTATAATTTGTTGATAGTGGTGATTTACTGCCTTTGCCTTAGGTACACACTCCTTAAAAATATTGTACATTATATTGTAAAAACAAGTCGTAGCAGCATTCACATCAGAATAGTATTGAAGGTGATCCCAGTTGGTTTTTGAAATTAAATGATACATTCACAAGAAATTGCTCTTCTTAAAATTATAATCTGTAGGACGTAAATGTAATTCCGTTGGTTTATATATTCCAAGAGGAATCTCAATAGCTAATGTAGGGTGATATAAATCCTACTTTACTAAACTGAAGGTACATCGATTTACTTTGCAGTTCATTTTTGAAATAACTAAATCAAGAATTCTGCCCAAATTATGAGTAACCCTATTTAACTGTTTGCACTTGTAGAAATTTAGGAAAGAAAACAGTTCTCTTACAAAAATGTCACTAACATGGTATTTAGAGTAATCATTGAGTCTACTAATGTTAAAATTTCCTACAATTAAGAAGTCACTTTCAAATAGAAATCGTAAGCTTTCCAAGTATTCATATAACTGCCTAAGAGATGCAATAGAGCCCTCTGGTACAATGTAAACGTAGATGATGTAAATATAATAATAATTTGCGAGTTGTATTTTAACACATACCATTTAAATTCCAGGTTGATTAAAACTTAGCTTCACAGCACTAGAATTGTACTTATTTTTGATTGCAAGTACACCTCCTCCACCCAACTTTTATCGAAGTACTAATGTTCCTATTCATTCTATATACATTGAAGTTAGTGGGAAATAGTTCATTGTTAAATATGTTTTCGTTTAAGCCAGTTTCTGATATCATTACCTCATCAACTTCGTCACATACTAAATTGAATGAATTTAAGAATAAATCAGTTTTAGTCCTTAAACCTCTTACATTCTGATAAATGAAGTTGGTGCAAATTTGATTAGGAGTAACCATCGGTGACATCTCTAATTGCTATGCATCCATGTACCGCATCTTTGTTCTCATTGCCGCCAATAATTTTAGATAAACTGGGCAATTACGGTCACATGGGGTGTGCTTTGTCATAAAACGTGTACCGAGCTGAGCATTAAGATTTGAGCAGTTAATACAATAGTGTTCATTAGTTTGACAAGTTTTTGCGTCATGTTTATTACTATTACATTTTGACAAGCATTCCCTGTGTGATTATACTGATTACATTTAAAGCAACGCGGTATATGTATATATTCAAAGACTGAGCATATGTTTAAACCAATATATAGATACCCCTCACTTGAATTAGCCATTATTTTGGCAAAAGATGTAGGATCACAATCAACTATAGCAAGAAGTTTAGTTTTGATTTTTTTAAGTAGTCTAATTTTTAACTGGTTATTCATGCCTATCTTATGAGCATTTTGATTATAAATAGCCTCAAGTAATAGCTCTTCAGTGAAATCTGGATCAATACCAATTATTTTTATTTGAGGGTTTCGTTTTGTTGGAATTCGACTTGTGTAATTTTTACTAAGATTTTGCTCAATATTTTAGTTGTCTCATCTTCACTTTTATACTTAATTACCACCGATCCATCACTTATTTGTTTCGTCCTAGTGATGCTTACACCTAGTTGAACCGGACATTTTTTGCATTAAATCACTTTTTGTTTTTGATACATCATTCCCCACAGCAGGTTTAATAATCACGGCACTTTCCTGTTTTAATAGTGAAAAGAATAATATGGAATTATCAGATATTTGTTTGGAACCATCTGCTGTTGAACAAGTACCTGCATTACTCAACTGCTTTTCAATACCACTTATCTTATCATGCAGTAATTTAATTATTTCTTCGTGGCTTTAAATAATAATGTCTTTTTGAGAACTTGTTTCTGTAATCAAGTTTAGCTGACATTGTAAATAAGTCAAAACAGTATTGTTTGAGGTTAGTTCCTCTTTACAACAAATAATTCTATTTTCTGCCAAAATTTCAACATTTTTTAATCTCTCAGCACAACTTAGATGAAATACAGCACATTCCTTAACACAAACTACTACTGTAGACTTTTTATTTGCACAACATTTAAAATATTTGTCAGGTGGATCATCAAAGTTAACACTACCAAATACTTTTTGATAGCAAGCTTCTTGGTCTGTAATTAAAGATTGCACTAGAATCACGGTGGTGCCTTGTGAATAAATAAAACACGCCTGCAATATGTTTTAAGCTATAATTCAGTACAAGGTGCTAATGGTTCTAGTTCTGCCAGTATAGTGAAGAACTTTGAAGTCATGATTATTCAATATTACAAAAACGCGCTCGCTATCTAGTAATATTAATTATAAACCTACCAGATGAATAAGGTTAGTTTATCATACAAATAAAGTACTGCTACATCACATCACTACTCCATCCTTCAAAGTATGAGTACTCTTCTGCTTAACCTAAAAGTACCCTTTAGTAATAGTGTGGCGCCGCTTGGTCTACCTGTAATTACATTAGAAAGTAACGAAGCGTTTGAATGCAAAACAAGGTTGACGGCCACTCGCAACGCTACATGTTTCGGATAAATTTTGATTAACGAGTGCTAGACACTGCATTAAAAAACCACAAGAGGTACGTTTAATAGTTATTTAAATTACAGTAGGTTATCTCAAGAAAACGATTTTCATGACTTTTGTAGGAAGTACTAATTGCAGCTTTGATTATAATAAATTACGATATCAGTTCAAAAGTTATGTTCCAATTAAAGTTTTAAAGGTCGTGATGCGATATAAATTAGGGGTACAAATAAAGTACACTATGCGAGATAAATTATTGTAGAGATATATAAAAATTTATTGTAGCAATAGCATAAATTAATATAAATTAATATAAATTGATCACAGTGCGTTGATAAAGTTAGTTAATAAGATTAGCATCCTAGTGTTAAGAAATAATACTTATGCCGTTAGCTAAAGCTGTGAAAATAATTAGTTGTGTAAGCTTTAGAAATTTTATAATTACTACGAGCTCCTGAAAAAGGCTTGTATATCCAGTTACAATATAAAGAACTTTTGTTACTGCAAATATAGTTTTCGCTACAATAGCAATACAAGTTTTACATTATGGCTTTAGATGAATAGCTTGTTTCACCATCCATTTACTTTTAGTTACAATGGGTGCACTAGAACTTGGAGAACTATTTTCTATAATAATTGAGGGTATTGGTACCTTACGTTCTGCACAGCTTCAAGCACTGGGTTAAGTTACACACTTGATCACTAACAATACTTATCATTCTATACAATTTGCCATATAACATGACAAGCACTTAGAGTTTTGGTGGAACTTGGCATGTTTGCAATAGGCACATCATTAAAGGTTATTCTGGACCACATCCGATATCCCACATTTTACATCCCGCATCACACATCACACATCCCACATCCCGCATCCCAAATTCCACATTCCACACCCCACATCCCACATCCCACATCCCACATTCCACATCCCACATCCCACATTTCACATCCCACATCCCACATCCCACATCCCACATCCCACATCCCACATCCCACATCCTACATCCCACATCCCACGTCCCACATCCCACATCCCACATCCTACATCCCACATCACACATCCCACATCACACATCCCACATCCCACATTCCACATCTTACATCACACATCTCACATCCTATGTCCCACATACAAAATCTCCCCTCACCCTAACCCATCTCCATCAACCTTCCGCCTCCCACCCCCCAGCACCATCTTCCAACCTCTTACCTCCCATCTCTCCATATCCCACAGCCCACCTCACACCTTCCACCTCCCACTATTTTCCCCTTCTACCTCCCACCTATTGTTTGTAAATATTCTTTAAAAAACATGTAAAACTAGTTTTGGTAGTCCATAATTTTTGAGTATTTTCATTATATAATATAAAGATGCGTCGTTTTACTAGAAATTTCCTAAAAGCTAAGAAAAATACTAATTATTTTGTATCAATAAATAAACGCCCCAGTTTCAGGAAGCATTATCTACGAAAGGCACAAAATTGAAAGAACGGGTTTAATAGCTCTAAGGGAGAGATAACACCGAGTAGGTTTTAATGCATCAGCAAAGAGTAGAAGACGCATTACGATAGCAATAAATTATACTGACCTTTTTTAATTAGAGGTAAAGCGAAATTAATGTGGAATATTACATCACCCGGATGTGTCATGTTTCCAGAATATAATCGAAGATGGCGCATTAAGTTTGTTTTAATATGAAAGGACAGAAATTAATTAGAACGGGGTTGTTTCATTTAAGTCAAACAACATGTAAGTTGCAAGTAAAGCCTCATTTTTTAATTTATTTTACCATATGCTACATGTAAGTTTTGAGTAATTTGTAATGCATTCTGTGGGGGTTTCCACATATAACAAATGTTGTTAAGTATAATTGTGTTAAAGAATACAACGAAAATTAAACGATCACATTAATGTAAATAACTTTGGTAAACGGTCAACTGCTGATTTTAATCCACTAAAAATAAATGTACTTTGCAAGCTGATATTTCAACGTACAGAATCATTGTAAATGGAGATTTAAAGTGGGACTAAGAAGTATTTAATGCCGTTAATTGCAATGGAAATTATAATTTTATAAGTGCTATTTGACCATACCAATTAAAAGTATAATTCTGTTTTACGTAAATTGAGTAAATTAATTAAAGATAAGATTAAAATTTTATAAAAATTATTTGTCAGTGTATAATTTCCAACAATTTTGAGGCAAAAACTCAAAGCATTTTGACCTTTTTCAAAATTTTCTACCCAGTGTCGTTGGGCAACTACACTGACAAACGGGGTAATATAAGAATAAGTAAATTATCGCTAGAATTTTAAAGAGAATCTTTGTGACTGAAATAGGGATGTTGGGGATCTGTAATTGTTAACAAGAGTTATGTGAAGATCATTTTAATGAGTAAATAATCATTAGGTAAAATTTTCTGTCTAAGCTTCAGCTATAAATTGTTTTTATAAGCGTTATTTGTACCTCATGAATGTAAAACGTTCTTCAGAAAATGTGTATAAAAAAAATATGTCTTTAAGTACATAGATTTTTTGAAATTTTTGTGTTTTACTTCTTTTGATAAAATCCACAACATATTTAGGCAGGCAACGAAAAGGACACGGTGGGATAGTCATTTCGTATTTTCTATCGCATCCTTACATTTACAATTCGGCTTTACCCAATACAGGATTAGTTTGTGTGTTCCAACGTATAGGATGGCTGATTACAGCAATATATGTGTACTTGACGTGTAGGCATCGTGGTCACAGCAATATATATATATATATATATATATATATATATATATATAATATAGTTGTATGTTTCCTGGCCTTATTTAACAATTGTATAAAAATATTTTTGGGATATAGGTCATATATTAAATTATAAAATTATATCAAAATAGGACTCGTTTCGGTCTTCAATGTCCTTGATCACATATTAAAGATTTAATATATATATTTATATATATATATATATATATATATATATATATATATTGCTGTGTTCCTTCTCAGGTCCCTTGTAGGTTGCATAAATTGTGCTGTGTTTGCTTTTGTATCTGCTCATTTGTACCTCCACAAAACGGTCTAGCATAACAAAATTTTATGATGCTTACCTTCGGAATTTCCTCAAATTTTTTTTAAATGTAATTACAAAATTTACTACCTACCTAAAATTGAAGCCCTACCACCTAGACTTACAATTTATACCATTTAACACCGATATCTCCGGAAGATGCTCTTTACTCGGACACCAAAACCTCCAGCTTCCTTGGAGATATCCACCACGGCTGCTCACTCGTTTTCTGAAAATCCTAACCTACCAAAAATAACACTGAATGCCAAAAGTACATGAATATTTATTAACATATCTAATCAGTTGCTTATTAATTCAGTTTAAGCTCAAAAACATTTTATTAATTGTGGTAAATCAAATTTCAGTTTAAAGAAAATTAATTTATCATCATCCTACATCACTCTTGAAACAAAGTAACTGGGCTTATTTCCAACCTTTACTTTATACCCCAGGTCAAATACGAGCTCATAGTAAACCTCCTTTTATATACGTGCTAACAACGGCACTACAATTTCCTAAATTCTTTTACTTTTTTAAAATTTATTGTTTTCACTTTCACGTGATATCATCAAATTATTACATAAATTTTTCATTAGTCCTTTTTACATTGACTCATCAAGTAAATATGTCTTTATACCATAATAAATACACCAAATCATAAAAATAGTCACCCAGAAAATCACCAACGAAAACAAACAAAAGCCTTATAAGTAGAGTTACCTGGATTTTGTTTTAAGGGGTCTCTACATGGACACCATCTTCAACGTAATCCTTCTCCTCGACTGCACGTTCAAATTCTCTCTCCAGGTGCTTTATATGGACACCATCTCCAACGTGATCCTCCCTCTCGACTGCACGTCCAGATTCTGTCTCCAGGTAGCCTCTCACCATCAGGAACACACCGTTTCTAATTAAATTTGTTCCCACAAGTACACGGTACTACCATGCTCTCGTTTACTTGCTGGTACGTCCATACATTTACTCTGTACTCCGAGTACATACACCGCCTTCAAACACCTAGTACTAAAATTGTACTTACTTGCGTAATAATTTTGATTTTTTATAGCCAAAAATATAAAAAGCACCCACTTGTGCTAACTCAACTGTAATTTTACTCAATAACTTTGATATGTAGTAAGGTAGCCGATCGTAAGTAAAGACAAAAGAGATGAGAGCGATTTACCATCCCCTATGGGTTTATATCACTTTCCAAAGCCACCCCTATATTGATTTCCAACACTCCTGTCGCACTTTTCCTGGTATCACTGCACAAACACGCCAACGGTCGAACGCTTCCACAAACAATCCTATTATCCTTGCCCAATTCTCCGTATTTTTACCCTACCGAGCTTAACCGTCTTTCAAATCCAGGAAATTTCCGCTCCAAACAAGCTCTCGATACCACGAAATCGTCGCAACTGTCGCTTCAAGTTCTAGCCTCCATAATACGCCCCCTGTAGACACGTATATCTGTCGTTCCATTCGCACTTATACACAAAATTTTTCGTTTTATTTCATCGTTAAACATTATTCTCCCGTTCGTTCACCAGCTCTGTTTTAGCTAACCACCGCTATTGTCGTTTATCCTACTCTTGCTTATTTAATGTAACCGTCGTGCCCTGTTAGCAACATATCCCCAGATTTCTATACCCTTTATGCTGGATTTATTCTGAAAACGTAGCGTGTCTGCGTCCCGTTCCAATATCAAACCCGCAACTATAGTCTTTTCATCTCTAGAAATTGATATTGTATGTGTACGTGCTGTCTGCACCAGCATTTCGTCCTCAATAAATTATTCCCGCTATTATTTGTTAACAAGATATTATGTTCGTTATCTTTTTCCAACTATAAAGTTTTTAGAATCTCTATTACACGTGCAACTTAACTAACAACTGCGCTTTACGTATGCTCTTGACCTGAAAGCTTCTATTCTTTAGAATATTAAAACAAATGTTACTTCTGCTTGCCGTAATTTATGTTTTATATGCATTTACGTAATTATGCGTCTCAAGTTATGTTTCTTAACTTATTAATAATTAATATTTACAATAAAATTTTATGCTATATTCACCAAATCCGAATATTTACTGGTACTTCGTCAAATATGAACCGATTTTGTTCAAACATGGCTCAAACTTTGCGTGATAAATGTATATACTTTCTAGTTCGACATAAATACAAATTAGAGCTTGATAATGCCCTTTTATGAGCTCAGTAATATATATATATATATATATATATATATATATATATATATTAGTTCATTAATAAAACTTGAAAAATATTATATTGACTTAGCATTGTACTAGAATGTAATGAATGGTGAAATTTATAAAGATGTTAATATGTCCAAGCAGTATCAGCATAGATAAGATTATTTTTATATAAAAATGTGTAGATTCCAATACATTTGATTATTATTTAGTACATTTCTAAAAGTTTAATAAAAATAAATATATATATATATATATATATATATATATATATATATATATAGAATGCTTTACTTAAATTATATTACTTGGAATCATAATATTAGTATTAAACAGCTTTATTATTAATGTTAGTCATATAAAATTATTTTTAAAGTTGTGAAAAATTTTATAATTTTATTTAACGTATTGCAAGCATATTTAAAAATTATTATGTTATATAATTATGATGTTTCTGCGATGCAAAGCTCTACCTTTCAACAGCAACATGAAATATACTCGGATAAAAAGAGAAAACCTTTTGACGTCATGTCTGGTAGATTGGGTAGTTTTCATTTCAGTAGGCCAGAGAAAGAGACGACTAGCCTATCTATTTTAATATACAAGATATAAATATGAAGCGAAGCCTTTTGTCACAAACATCAGACTTTGTTTAACGTTTATCTATTAGAAAAGCATCTTTATCTGACTAGAAACTTGCTTTAGCTTATCTGTTATTCAACCTCCCCTTTTAATACTTTCAACGTTTAGCGAAGCTTTTATTGCATTTTCAAAAGTAACTTCGTTATTAAAAATGTTTCTCATATTGCTTGATCACCATTGTTTTCGACGAACGAGTTTTTCTGTTTTGAAAGAGGTAAAAGACTATCTCCGATCGGCAATTTACGATGTTCGCCTAACCTCTTTAATCGTTTAAGGTGTTGAGCGGAAGGAAGTTAAGAAGATCTCCTCTGATAAACTAGTTAAAGATTTTGCTTAAATAAAACCAAGACTCCTTTATTTTATTCGTAGTGTTGGTTACTTATTTACATAAACCTACAATTTTTCTCAAAATTGAATTTGAAAATTTGGCTAATAAAATGATGTTTATTTAATGACACCAAAAACGGCGCCGTTTTGAATCTATATCTTGCCTTTCCCCTACTCAGAAATAAAAAGTAAAATGATGCCTCTGTACTCATTTGCTGAAAAATTAACATAATTTAAAATGAGTACTTAAATTTTATTTAAAAGTCAAAAAAAGTTTTCACTACAGTTGTTATACAATATAATAAACAAACATAAAGCTTTCGGTTTACATATCTATAATATATCTCCGACATTAAGTTGGAGTTCGTATGCGTATACAAACTTTGACTCAATAGATTATGAACTTGTTACAATGCACGTGAATGCATTCTTCTAATGCATTACGCATTGCAACACACTTTAAGAATTTACGATTTGTGACACTGTTTTAGAAATGGTGCTGTGTCTATGGAT